>CM035130.1:54891108-56091108 GCA_020205605.1 Panax ginseng | reverse complement strand
TTATCTTCTCAGATATGGTAGAACAGAACTTGGAAGTGTTCATGGATGATTTTTCCGTGTTTGGTGATAGTTTTGATCTATGCCTGAAGAATCTGGTTTTAGTGTTGAAGCGTTGTGTAGAGACGAATCTAGTTCTCAACTGGGAAAAGTATCACTTTATGGTGCAAGAAGGGATAATTCTGGGGCATAAGGTTTCGGTAGCAGGGCTAGAGGTCGATAAAGCTAAAATTGAAACCATTGAGAAGCTACCTCCACCAACATCTGTGAAGGGAATAAGGAGTTTCTTGGGACATGCGGGTTTCTATAGACGATTCATCAAAGATTTTCCAAAATATCGAAACCCTTGTGTTCACTCTTGGAGAAAGATGCGCCGTTTAAGATGGACCAATTGTGCTTAGACGCTTTTAAAGTATTAAAAAAGAAATTGGTCACAGCTCCAACCATAGTGGCTCCCGACTGGACTTTACCATTTGAGCTTATGTGCGACACCAGTGACTACGCAGTTGGAGCAGTATTAGGACAACGACAAGATAAATTTTTTCATATTATATACTACTCCAACAAGACCTTGACGGATGCTCAGTTGAACTACACTACCACTGAAAAAGAATTACTTACGCTAGTATTTGCTTTCGACAAATTTAGGGCGTATCTAATAGGGACCAAGGTAATCATATACACTGATCATTCCGCAATAAAGTATTTGATTGAGAAGAAGGATGCCAAACCAAGGTTAATTCGGTGGGTGCTTTTACTTCAAGAGTTCGATTTGGAGATCAGGGATAGAAAAGGTACCGAAAAACCAGGTGGCGGATCATCTTTCGCGATTGAAAAATGTGGAGATTCAGAAAAAAGATGAAGTCATGATCAATGAGATGTTTTTCGATGAACAACTTTTTCAAGTTACAATGACGGTGCCATGGTATGCGGATTACGTGAATTATCTGGTTAGTAATGTGTTACCTCCAAACTTGAATTCGCAACAACGGAAAAGTTCCTCCACGATGTCCGACAATATTTTTTGTAAGAACCTTTTCTGTTCAAGACTTGTGCGGATCAAATGATTCGACGATGTGTGCCACATGAGGAGATGGATAGCATATTAAATCATTGCAACTCATCAGATTACGGAGGTTACTACGCAAGTGATAGGACTGCAGCCAAAGTGTTGCAGTCAGGATTTTTCTGGCCTACCTTGTTTAAAGGCGCATATCTCTATGTTGAAGTGTGATCGATGCCAACGAGTTGGTAATATCTCAAAACGCAATGAAATGCCGCTTAATACAATTCTTGAGGTGGAGTTATTTGATGTGTGGGGAATTGACTTCATGGGACCCTTCCCGTCATCCTTCAATAATCAGTACATACTATTGGCGGTAGATTATGTTTCAAAATGGGTAGAAGTCGTTGCACTACCCACTAACGATGCCAAGGTAGTACTATGATTCCTGAAGAAGAATATTTTCACACGATTTGGTACACCAAGAGCGATAATTAGTGATGAGGGCACTCACTTTTGTAACAAGCAGTTCACCAAATTGCTCACCAAGTATGGGGTCAAACATAAGATTGCTGCAGCGTATCATCCCCAAACCAATGGTCAAGCAGAAGTCTCGAATCGGGAAGTTAAGAGAATTTTGGAGAAAGTTGTAAATCCGTCACAAAAAGATTAGGCAATGCGATTAGATGATGCCTTATGGGCTTATCAAACAGCTTACAAGAACCCTATCGGCATGTCACCTTACAGGATGGTCTATGGAAAAGCGTGTCATCTCTCGGTAGAGTTAGAACATAACGCATACTAGGCAATTCGTAAGCTAAATTTTGACTTACAAGCATCTGGCGAGAAACGATTGCTGCAACTAAACGAGATGGACGAATTCCGGTACAACGCTTATGAAAATGCCAAATTGTATAAAGAGAAAGTCAAGACATAGCACGATAGGAAAATCCACGATCGAAAATTCGAACCAGGACAAGAAGTACTGCTATTCAACTCTAGACTGCGGTTATTTCCCGGGAAATTGAAATCCCGCTAGTCAGGACCTTTTGTGGTTGTATCTGTTGCTCCACACGGAGCTGTTGAAGTGGAAGAACCAAATGCTAAGCGAACATTCAAGGTAAACAACCAAAGGCTTGACCATTATTGGAGTGGGCCCATCGATCGACAACTAACGAAGAATGCATCTCCCCGATCCAAAGATCGATTGAATATAACAAAGAAAGTCGGGATTTACTATAAACTAAGAAGTGCTTATGGGGAGGCAACCCCAAGGATTTTATATTTTTATTTGAATTCTTTTCTCTTTAACATTTTAGTTAATTTATTTTAAAAGGATAATAATCTAGACTCAGTGTTTGTTTACTGCTAATGCTTATTTATTTGTTTAATACATAGGAAAACAAGAT
The DNA here is from genome assembly GCA_020205605.1 of Panax ginseng. Lineage (NCBI taxonomy): Eukaryota > Viridiplantae > Streptophyta > Magnoliopsida > Apiales > Araliaceae > Panax > Panax ginseng. The sequence continues at coordinate 56,088,699 of CM035130.1, read as the reverse complement.
TCAGTAATCAAGGCACAGCCCCGTGAAGACCAACTCAAGAAGCGCCCTAGCGCCTTCGGCCAATGTAAATGAAATGCGTATGCCTTACCTCTCCTCCAACGAAGAAGACCTTCAAAGGCCATCAAGCTATCCATCAAGAGCAACAAGATATATAGCACCCTCAAAGACTGAAATAGTTCAATTACAGTACCCGGTGCTAAGGACTTTCTCAAAGTCAAGCACAGTACCCCGCTTCACTCAATGTAATTCTCAGCGCCCGGCGCCTAATGAGTTTGAAAAATAAAAGGGTTTGAACGCCTTTTAAGGTACTCACCCCCACTACCCCTCTTCCGTTTCTGGCACGTTACTAATAACCCATATAACTTCCCATTCTCTTCATACTACTCCACGTTTCCTCATTGTCCATACTAGCTGATTCTCCTTGGCACCGTACTCGCTTTCGTAATTCACATATCTCAGTAGTTTTCTTCTCTTGCAAAGGTAAGTTCTACAGTATAGTTAACTCCAATTAGTTCTTATGTGACGCTTGTCATACAATTGAGATTCGGTTGTCACAACAATGTGTATTATTCTGAGGTTTTGCATGACATATCATATAGTTGTGCCAAAAGAGAATTATAGATTGCCCACAAGGTGTTCGATATATTGCCTAAGTGAATTTTCTTTGCTAATTTCAACCAAAGGCATGACTACCACTAAATTTAATTGCATGTTCGTCATTCCATTATTGCATGTATATGATTCGATTAGTATCTCATAAGAGTATGGAGTGACTTCCATAGCACCCTTTGTACTTAACTGTGTTCACACTTGTTGTGCTATGGTTCAAGAGGAGGTACACATGAGTTGTAAAGGCATATTATGCAAGGGTTTTCTTCATTGTCAAAGTATCGAATGTATGTTTAGTGTTTGACAATAAGTCGGTGTGCAATTATTGTGGTAGTTCACTTGTTGGCTATTAGACAACTTCACAAATTGACCCTGTCAGTAATACTTCATGTTCTTCGGTTCAAATTGTGAAGCTTCTTGGTAATGTGTGGCTAATCAAACTCCCAAAACCATGTTACAATCATTGCGATCCCGTGAATAACTTGGGGTCGTGATGCGATTATTTTTTCTTTGTAATACGCGCCAAATTATAAAACGTGTATTTGTTTTCAATTGCAGAGCATTCTAATGGCCTCAAAGCGTCAACGAGGAGAGGGTTCTGGATCATCATCGGCCCCGCCAAAATTTGACAACAGGAGGTTCGTGAGTGCCGCAGCCCAAGAGCGCTACAACCATATGGCAACACGCTCTCTAGTCCTTAAATGAGGTTTAAGGCCCAACCAAACAAAAGATGGGGACATGGCTCTCATGATTCTTTGGCTGAAATCGGTTCAATTTCACCAAAAACTTGACTTGACCTTGGTCATTCATTGAGTAATGGTCGGAGTTCTCGCCAACGCGTCTCGAGCATTTCCACTATGGCGTGTACGTGAGAGGAAAAACTATCGAATTTGGCGAAGAGGATATCAATGGTTGTTACCAATTGCCTTCTGAGGGTCAACACAATGAGTATGCTAGTTTTGTGAGCCAAGGACCGGACTATGAAGTGATCATCCGCGAGTTATGTCAACCGGACACAACTTGGACACTGCATGAACGTGGAAGCATGACTTTCCCCCCCTCGCGTCTTAGTCTATATGGAAAGGCTTGGTGTGCCTTTATCTGCGCCAAATTGATGCCTTGCACGCATGTTAGTGATGTCACCAAAGAAAGGGCGGTATTGCTTTATTCTATAGTTCAAGGTATGAAGCTTGACGTCGGTCTGATTATTCAGCAATCGATCCTGAGGGATGCACGGGGAGGTACCACGAGAGGTTTACCACACCCTTCTCTTATTTGCGCTCTATGTTCTAAATTTGGGGTAAAATGGAAGTCTGATGAAATAATTCAACCCCCAATGCCAGTTTTGGACCATAAAATGATACGGAGGTATCGGGTGTGGACTGGTGGTGCAAATCACCCCGTGGATTGGGATTTATAAATCCTCAAGCTGAAGCACCACAAGCTCCTGCTCCACCGGCTTACGGATCCTCATCAACAGTCCCCCGTGGTGTTGTTCCCGATGCAGTTCAGCGTGAAATTGACAGGTGGTTCTATAATATTGAAGCCCAAAATGTTCGTTTGTCTGAACGTCAAGATGTTATATACGAGTTCATGGTCGATTACTTCAAGGCCTAGACAACTATTTATGCTCAGCTTTACCCTGGAGTTGATCTCAGTCAATTCCCAACTGCTCCTGTTTTGCCAGTGTTTCCCCTTCTGATCAAGAGATGAGCGACGATGAGGAGGATGCGCCAGATGAATGATCTCGTCAGGGAAGTCCTTTGTTTTAAATTGCTATATTTTTCGGATGAGGACATTGCTCACGATAAGTTTGGGGGTATTCTAGTTTTATTTACATTTTAGGTTGCATATTCATAGTAGATTATGGCATTTAGGTTATGAATATGTTTTAGATTGTTAAATTTGATGTTAACTTTTAAGTTAATTATTAATCAATTGTTTCGTGTTACATTTAGTATATTGCATGATTCCAGCTATTAGATAGTTTAAGTATATCCTGGGCCAATGATGAGACTGGAATTGCATAAACAAGTTTAGTACTGATTATTAAGCCTTTGATGTGATTTCTTGTCTTTATTTAAATCTTTATTTGTTTGAAACTGATATTATCAGGATAGCACATGTTAAGAAACGACCATGTTGGTTGAATAAGTCTAAATGGATATATAATGGATTTCTAAAAGATAATGCCAGTTGAATGAAAGTTTAACAAGAATAGGCAGTGATGGCTAAAGTTAGACATAAACTTAAGTTTGAGGGGGAAATTTGGGGTATATAAGCTTTTTGTTAAAAATAAAAAAATAAAAAAATTGTGGCATGCTTGTCTAGTTTTGTAATCTTTATTACTTGAGTAAGTAAGCCCGAAGGAATTGTTTTTACACCTAGCGCCCTAAGGTCTTAATGGTCTGGGAGTCGTTGGTCGAAAGCACGTTAAGGTAGCATTGAAAAGCCTAAGGGAATAAGAAATTGCACAGCCATGGGTATAAAAAAAAGAAAAATAATAATAATGAATAAAACGAGAAAAAGTGCAAAAAGCCCCCGTAAGAAAAATAAATAAAATAAAAATAAAGCATAAGTATTCCATCTTGACCCCTGGAATTTGGTAAGTGTGTAATTTTAGCCGGATCTAGTTTGTTTTTGGAATTCTTGAAGTTTATATGGTATGATGCCTTCGAAGAAATCTATTATGTGTCTTATTTAGCTTTTTATCAGTTAGCATGGTTGTTGAGCACACACGCACGATATCAGCAATAACAGGTTAAGATTTGATGAATGGGTGGGAAATTATGGATTAGTCTTGGTATGATGTATTAGCATGATTATTGTGATTTCTCTGAGGCTTGGTGAATAGATTTTGTTCTGTTTGACTGCTGGAGTCATAGGCATGTAGATAGCTACATTTGCATTATATATTTAATTATTTATTGCATTATGTTTTGTTGCTTGAGGACAAACAACGGGTCATGTTTGGGGGTATTTGATGAATGGGTAATATACCCATGAATTGGATATGTTGGGCTTGATTTATTGTTGTTTTTAAGTCTTTTTAGGATAAGTTTTGTGTTTTATTTGTTATTTTGCGGTTTGAGGCTAGAGCGGGGGCAATTTACATGCATCATTAAGGGCTAAAGTGTTATAAATTTTTAGAAGTGCAAGTTGGGGTGCTATCTATAGACAAGACCCGCGTTTTAAGCTTTGAGGGGAATGGAGGCCAAATTAAAGAATTGATCAAGTGCGCGATGGAAAGTTGAGGAGGACTAGGAACGTAAAGAGACAAGAAGTATTTAAGGAGGCAATTAGATCAACAAGGGAAAAAAACAAAAAAGCTGGAGACTAATCAAGGAGCAACGGAGGATTGGGAAAATAGAATTCAAGTTGAAGATTGGAGGATTGCTTTTAGAGTTTTCAATTTTATAATTCTATTGAGATGATTTTCATGGGATTTTTGGTTTTATTTTTCAGTATGAACTAACTTTTAATTAAGACTACAAATTGAACCGTTTATGTTTATAAATTGATTATTCCATTTAATCCAATTATTTACATCAAATTGAATTGTTTATCAAGTTTTGTACTTATTGATTAATTATTTGGTCAATAATTACTGTGTTACGCTAGATAGATTCGAGAGATGAAATCTAGGGTTAGAACTGATGTGATAACATGTATGCTTAATTATTTGCACGAGATAAATAATTAGGATTGTGAATTGAATAGGAATATCTCTTTTCACTGCATGTAACAGTTGGGAATTGGAACTTAATGAGTTTAATTTTATTATTTTGCATTGGGATATCGTAGAATTAATTGAATTAAATAAATATTATCTGATCACTTGGGAAAGGACTTTTAACAACTAGAATTCTTGTTAACAATTCAGGTGACGGGATAACTGGAGTAATTGGATAATTGGTTTGTATTACATAATTGGGGATATTGTAGTCTTAACCTTTATTTATTTGAATTAATTTCTAGAGTAATACAGTTTTGATTAGTTAATTTTAGTTTTCTTAATTAGAAAATCACAAATTGAGGTTGTTTAAATAAAATGGAATTGATATAGTACTAGTAGTTGGAGTTTATTGATTGGAATTCCCTGTGGGTACGACCCTTTATTTTATCACTTTATTACTTGTTGACTGTATATGCTTGCACAAATAATCGATTGTGAAATCGATCAACAGAAACCATTTAGTCAAATATCCTTAAAGCTAAGAAGATTTCTCTTGGATTTGCTAGAATAAAAGGCATTCCTAGTAGAACAGTGGGTAACTAAAAATTGGCTTTTGCAAAATCCTAGATGTTTCAAAGATTGTCCATATATTAGGCATATATTTCCAATATCCATTACTATGAGTCCGTGCACTAAATAAGAAAGAAATATTATCAAAAAAATATATAGATTAATATAAACAAAATACTAAAACAAAAATATAGATTAATATAAACAAAACATTATTTATGCAATAATTATAAAATTATAGAGGGTTCCAAAATTTTATGTCAACATTGGGATATCGTCTATTTTGGCGAAATTTGTTAGTACTATTTTTCCTTTGTCTTTCTGGGATGCTTGTTTTAAATTTGTGGAGTAATAATAATCTAGAAGGGAAGTTGAATACGTTATTACTGTTTAAAACAAATATCTTCGTCTTTTTCTAACAATTAATTACTAGGTGATTTGCAAGATAAACAAACAGATATAAAAGCAATCACACAAATGCAAAGTGATTTAGCTGGTTCACAACATACACCTAGTGTGTTGTTACGTTCAGTCCCAAATTCCTCTCCAGGACATGGGATTCTATTACTTCAGTAATAAACCACTCCTACAGGTGGAGAAACATTTACAAAGTTTTCAACTCAACTTTAAAACTAAACACAACCAATTATCTTTGGACAACAGTTCCCCGCTCCTTCCTCAAACTTAATTGCACCTGTAACCTAGAGTTCTGTTCTATTTCTTGATATGGTCTTGAAACAAAAAGTTACCTCTCAAGTAAGCTAGAGACTCAATCGGAACCTCTCTACGACTCTGATCTTGGTCTTAAGATTACACTTTTTCTCATATATACAAAAATAAACCAACTCTAATACCTTTTCAGAAAAAGATTTGATTTGAATGCTTCTTATATAAGCAGATATATATAATTCAGTGCAATACTTATAAAAGCTCAATAACTTTTATAAATAAAGAATGTGCTTCTATGATAATTGTGTAGTTAATAAAAGTACAAAGACTTATTAATTTGATAAGTGCTTCTAATTAAGCAGATAGATATTTAAGTGCAACTTGTAAAAAGTCCAAAGACTTGTATACGCTTCTGAAGTAAGCAAATGTTTAGTTGTTGTGCAGTTTATAAAAGTGTACAAACTTTTATAAGTTTGATATGTGCTTCTAATTAAGCAAATATATCAGTTTAGTGCGATTTAAAAAAATATAAAAACTTTATAATTTTGATATGAGCTTCTTGAAATAAACAAATATATCAATTTAAGCTTTTGATATATAAAAGTTAAATTAACTATTATATTACAAGTGAATGAATTTATGAGCACAGATACTTGTAATATATTTGTATAAGTATAATGATTTAATCAATTAAATAATACTTGATATCTCAGTATATATATATATAATCACAATTGTAAATTTTTATAACACTAAAGTTATATTTGATTATATATATTAAAACTACACGTGAAACAAACTTTGATCAGTGTAGCATTGGCACTCAGTGTTACATTGATCAACCACATAGAGTTAATTAAATTCCTGAGATAACCATACTTTAAGTACACCAAAGTCAAAGCTCACAACCAATTTATATGCAAATAAAATCAAAGGGACTACTAGGCATCGGGCACTCAGGTTACTAAAGATCAACTACTAAGAGTCAGATCCAAGGCCTTCAGATAACCACTTGCACTTCAGAATAGTCTGTGAATATTATTTATATATAAACAATTACAGTTCTTTTGAGATGATCTCAACAAAAATTGTTTAGATGAAATAGATATAAAATATAACAATGTGAAGAACAATATCCATATCACAATTTATAGCAGTTAAAGAAATACAGAGTTTATATAAACTCAAGAACTTTTCTCAAAATAACAGTATACCTATTTTTCTCTTCAAATATATAAAATCCAAAATTAGGAGTAGAAGATAAATTTTAAGCTTTTCTAAAATGTAGGCAAGGAGAGAATTTTAGCTTGAAAGTTTTTGATTTTGTAAATTGGTGAAGAGGAATGAAGAGAAGCCTTGTTATTTATAGGAAAAGTTATGCCTAGGGAATTTTGGTCCAATGATTTATCAAGGGATGAGATCAATTTCAGTCTAAAACCAATGGACTTGATTTGGCTGAATTTCTGCAATAAAATAAATCAAAATTCATTTTGTTACACAAAAGAGATTTTGATAAAAAGAGAGATTGTTTTTGGTTGCAAAAAGAGAAATTGATTTGAAGGTACTGCAAAAAGAGATTTTGTCTTAAATATGTTGCAAGAAGAGAATTTGCTTTGAAGCATTGCCGGAAGAGAAATTGGCATAAAGTTGTTAGCAATCTGGTTGCACAATTCTCTTTAAGAGCCGAATGTCACTATTTAGATGGCAAAGATGCTTTTATATTTATGGATATATTACAAAAATACTTGTTTTGGCTTGGAAAAATTATTTTGGCATTTTAAATACTCTTCTTGCCTGAGGAAATGTTACTATATGAATTAAATCAATTTTAAGACTTGATATCAAATTACCAAGGTTAACTGTAAAATTAATTCAATGGGTTTGAAAAATATTTTCGGTCCATAGTAATTAAAAAATAAGTAATTAAATATATAGAAAGTATATCCATAGAGAGGATACTATTTTAATATTTTTCATTTTCCTAATATTTACCAAGTGTAATCGTCAAAATAATTAATAAAAAGATGGAGACCCAAGTACCCAACAATTTGCAAGGTGTTTCATACGACAGATACTCCAATTCCCTTGCATCCCACATCTGTGACAAATATCTTGAGTTCTCTGCCTTGTGGTGCCTTTCTCTTGTTTTCACATGTCCCTGCATTTCCACTTTTTGTGGCCTGAGTTTTTCTGAGGTCGTAAGTTCTCCTGATTTTTTCCACGTTCACGTTTTTCGATTATTCTATTACTTCTCTAGTTCCATTACTCCAATCCAAACGTTGTATCAGTCAGATAGGAGTATTAGACTATCTGTTAGTAGTTCTTAAGTCAAATTAGGACAGCATAGTTTCTGACTTCCATATAATTTTATAGTGCTTAAAAGGGGTACAGGCTTGTGTAAATTAGTGTGGACATTTGGTCATTGCTCACTTTCTTATATGCTCTCCCACTTGAACTTTTGAGGGCCCAGAGAGAAAACTATGTCGAGTCGCCCATTCTCCCGGTCCCAGAAGAAGAGACATGAGTAGTTACCACTCATGCCCCAAGTTACAATTGGTCCCTCGCGACATGTGTTATCCAGAATCTACACACACACACCCTCATATATATATATATATATATATATATATATAATTAAGGAAAGTAAAAATCACTTGAAAGATCTAAACTGTCATTGGACTTAAAAGCAATTGAGCATGTGAGAACTACAAAGATAAATCACTAAGCGACGTTGCGTGTGTGATTACAGAAACAAATTAAATTGAATCAGAAATCAATTAGTTAATGTCAAGTACCCGTGCCATAAAGCGGGGAGCATGATCTTTAGAAACTGATCAAGGACTTGGGCGCCCGTGGATTCAATAGCTTGCACTGGAATTGCTAGAAATGAAAAAGGAATCTCAATGCTAACCTGAAGAGAAAATAATTTGCCAGAAGCAAGTTGAGTATATTTTCAATTAAAAAAAATTAATGCTGAAAGGAAAAAGAAGACAATGCACAACCAAAACCTCAATAAATGTGTCTGAAGTGAGTTGTTGAATGAACGAGTTGCTCCCTTTGCTATCACATGATATTCTATTCACCATAGAAGCTGCATGCCACCAACTCTATGTCAAAGCACTCCTCAAAAATAGAAGTCCAATTACATTTATGACTATCCAATTTTAAAAGTCTCCTAAAAATAGAATGGATATTGAACAACTAAACAGAGAATTATCTGGGTATCACTTACAAGATAACAAAGGACTTGTAACATGAGGTCAAGTGATTGGTATACAACACACCAATACAATGACCACTGACGTGCTACCACTTCATAAATGAAATCATTTTAACAAGTCCATGTTTCCTACGTAAGAGACATACTCTGCAATCTTGTTAAACAGATGTAGTAAACACTCAAAAATGACACTTTCTGATGTATTTATCCTACCACATTTTGTACTGCATAACAATCCATGTGACCATATATAATCTAAATCTGATAAGCCGTTAATTTATCGAGTACACTTCAAATTCACACTGCAAAGGTGGGACCCAAACCAATAGAGTACCTAGATACCTATATCTTGTAAATCACAGAAGCACTTAAACAAGACAATGGTAGTACTCTATTGAAACCAACCAAATCATCCCAACAAATTTCCAAATGGGCACTCAAATGTTCAAGTAGATAAAAAAACTAAAGAAATGATCCCCATAAGGATTGAGACACAGCACAGACAATAGCAAGAGGGAATCTACATGTCAAAAGCGTATGCAAGAACAACTATGACAACATACACTACTTTGTTCAAAAATTAGAACAATTCTGTTCATAAAAACTTAAATTTTAATTACAATTTAGACTATCTTGAAATGCTATTACACATACCAATGCTATATGCCAGTTGACATATTAATGACCCGTGCAGTAGGTATCTTGGTAGAATTAATAGTGACAACAACGATTACAAGCTGCATGTAATGAGTATCTTTTGATAATACGCTGCACAGAGTTTCTCTCTCTTAAATGAAGTTTTCTAGCAGCTTCTAGAAGGTAGGCTTCGCTCATGTTTAACAATCACGAATAAATATAAGTACTTTTGTTCTGCTAGGAAGGAATGGATTGATGTTATTAAATAAGTAATAATAATAAGAGAAGAAATAAATTTGTTCCAAGACTATGAAGATACAAAAAACAGAATCACCATAATGACTCGCGAATGATCTATAGCAATATATGAAGACAGTAGCAATCTTTAATAAGGAAGCACTAAAGTAAGAGAATTAAATATATATATATATATACATACACACATATATATATCATTGTGTTAACAAAACATGTATCTGAAACAACATCAATGTATGCACATTAAAGAAGACTTGTGCAGCATACCTCGTGGGGAGCACCTCATAATGTATCACCTCCTGTAAGGCTTCAAATGATAATGCTCGAATTCTGAACCAAAGGTTATTGATTCTTCCTCAAGTTTTTTCTTCAATCTTCTCCACGTTCTCAACATATCAGATTGTATTAAACCTCGGTAGAGTGTCTCAAAAGTGACTTTTTGTGGAAGAATACCCTTCTCTATCATCTCCACAAAAAACTGGCAGGCTTTTTTCCACTTTTGTTTCTCACACAATGCATGAATTAACAATGTATAGGAATCCAAATCAGGCCCAGCCCCACTCGCCTTCATATCACCCCAAATCTCTTCTACAATCTCCATGCGATTCAACTTCATGAACATCCCAACCAATATGTTATAGGTGTGCATACTGGGTAAACATGATGAAATCTCCTTCATCTTCCTATACAATATCAAAGCACTATCAGCATCCTTCCTCCCCCTATATTCCTTAAAGAAACAGTTATAAGTCGCAGCCGACGGACTAACCCCACTAAGCACCATCTCACTAAGCAATTCTTCGGCATCACCAATTCTCCCACATGAACAAAGACATTTTACAACCGAAGTGTATGTTGCAACTGTCGGACAAATCCCTTTATCCTTCATCATCGTCAACATATCAAGTGCCAAAACCGGTTTATGAGCTCGGCTATAAACATGAAGCAAAATAGAATAACTTGTTACATCAAGCTCTAATCCTCTCCCACGCATTTCATCAAACACCTTCTGTGCTTCTTGAATTGTCCTCTCAAACCGATCCTCTGGATGTAAACTACACCTTCTACAAATTCCATTCAAAATCACATTATAAGTAACCACATTAGGCTCAATCCCACGATCCACCATCTCTTTCAAAAACCTATCAGCCATCTTACCCTTATTTATCTTACACCACCCATAAATCAAAACTGTATACATCTTCTCATTGGGTTCAAACTCCCATTTCCGTTTATTAAAAATCTCTGTAGCAACTTTCACATACCCATACTTACAAAGGGTATCAAGCAAATAACAAAAATCAAACTGGTCAGTTTGTTTCTCAACAAAGCATCCCATATCATCAAATGCACGAATTGCTTGCCGGGTAAAACCAGCAGCAATAAACCTACGGATCAAAACATAAAACGTAGTGGTAGTGGGTTTTGCATTTATATCCTTAAATTGTTCCTGCTTTTGTTGTTCTTGGTCCATTTCTATGATTAGTTGCCAAGCAACATCAAATTGATGAACTTTGCCCAATATATCAATAATGACATTGTAAGAGGTGGAGTCAGGGGAGTAATGGGGGTGGGATTTGGCCCAGGAGAAGAAGGAGAATGCGATTTTGGAGAAGTTTTTTAGACGAATGAGGGTCTGGTGAAGGAGAAGGGAGGAGAGAGAAATGCCATGGAGTTGGAGAGAGGATTCCATGGCATGGAAAGGGTTGTGGTGTTGGAGGAGGATTTGGGAGATCAAATCTGCATCGCTGGAGGGTTGAAGAGATGGAAGCAAAGGGTTTGTTGTGGAGGTGGAACTGGAACTGAAGAATCGAATAAGAAGAAGGGGAGTGGAAATGGGACGAATGTGGACAAAACCCAAGGTCATTTTCTCTTTCTTATTCTGGACGAAACTCAAATTCCCCAGTAAATGAAACTCAAACTCCCCTTTGTAAGTAAATTACTGTGGAATGGTCAGTTTGTACAATTATATGAATTTTTAATCAATACGCAGGTGTTAATGGAACAAAAACAGTTTACTAAATGCTGCTGAAAGCTGCTTGTGCTTCTTCAAGGAACTTCTATATTGCATATTGCATAGAGCCGTTCGTCTTTTTTGGAGTTGTAATTGTATATGTTATCATCTAGGTTTCACAATAACAAAAATTAACAAATTCAGCAGTTCGAAAAAAGATAGAATCATTAAGCAAAACAAAAATGAAATACATTCGCATGGAGGGAAAGAGAGCAGTGGAATCAATACATCAAGCCATCAAGGTAAGAAGGATGATAAGACGCGGATCTGTCATCTTCGACGAAGCATAATTATTTTTCAAATTGAATGCGATTTCTGCAATTAGGGTTTGAAAAAGGAAAATTGGAGTTCAGACAATTTACGAAAAAAAAGGAGTACGATAATAGGTTCAAAAAGGACAAAGAAAATATATCTGTGTATGTTGAGAGAGTTTTTTTTTTTTTTGAATAATTTTATGTGCATAAATTATATATAAAAAATTATGCATAATTAATAAAATTTATGTATTATTTATTAGGTTTAAATATAATTTATTAACTTAAACTATAGATCATATTCCACTTTGATGTTTCACCTTTCAATCTTATCAATTAGATGATTGAAATATTAATTTTTTTCAATTTCATTCAATTGAGGCTACCACGTCAAAAATTGCTGACGTGACCCGCTGACTAAACAAACTAATGCTTATGTATAATTAAAAAATATTATTTTAATTATCTCTTCTAAACATCAAGGATAAATATGTCAAAAACATAATAATAATTTAATAAAATCAAACCAAATCAATTTCTCACCCATTTAGTCTAACTAAAAAAATTAATTAATTAATCAAAAGAAAAAAACCCAATCTGAATCAAGCTAAAAATTTTAACAAATCAAGATTGAAGTAAAAATTCTCAGATCAAAAACCTCAAACTTAATACTCTTCTCCTTCAATTATCAGTGTTATTCTCTACAGAAATTTTCACCTTCTCTACACTAAGCATGTCCAATCGCAGAGAGCCTCATTATCCTCTTTTACATCTCATCATACCACTGTGATTGCAAAAATATCCATGAGTTCATACACCAAATTTAGCATTTGGTTCAAGCTCCGTGTTGGCGAAAATGGATCAAACACATCAAAAGTTCGCGTTCAAGTGAAAAACACGCAAAAATCAAAAATGAAGAACAAAAAACGAACAATAAACCCCAACACCAGATTCCGGCGAACAAAAATCAAAAAATGAAGAACAAAAACGAATAATAATTCCGACATAGATTCCGGCGAGATCCATCCTTCAAAATCCCAACACCAGCATAAGCATAACAAAACCCTAAAATTTATCATCATGGTATTCCTAAAATCGATTGATAACAAAACCCTAGACCTCAATCTGGACCCAAACTCCTAACCCTAGAAATTGAGGAGAAATCTGGCCTCTCGGCCTCTTTCCAACGGATATACCTCTCATCCCATTGATTATTCGTCGGGGAGTACTCTGCCACAACCACCTCACTTATGTCCCTCAACGTGAAACATTACTCAACTGTTTGCTAATTTGAAGAGAAAACTCCATACATTATCTACAAAGGAGTGAGATAATATACTTGAAATTTATGGAGAGCCAAGGAAGTGAGGAGGCTTACAAAGGAAGATTCGTATTTCAGTGTATATTCGCTTCCTTGTAAGTACTATTTGAATCAGATCTAAAGTATTTGTAATTCTCAAATATTTTATCAATTTGGATATAATTTTTGTGGCTAATTTTTTTTATAGGTTTTTTATTAATTTACTTTTAATTTGTTTTATAATTTTAAATTGCATTTCTAATTTCTAATTTTAATTTGTTTTTATAATTTTAAATTGTATGCTTACGTGTAATTTTTTAATTACACATAAGCATTAGTTTGTCTAGTCAACAGGCCACGTCAGCAATTTCTGACGTGGCAACCTCAATTGAATGAAATTGAAAAAAATTAATAGTTCAATCATCTATTTGACAAAATTGAAAGGTGAATCACCGAAGTGGAATATGGACTATAGTTTAAGGTAGTAAATTATATTTATGCCTATTTATTAATAAAAATATGTAAAATATTTAAGGCTTAAATATGAATTAATACCCTAAACTATAGGCCATATTCTACTTCGGTGATCCACCTTTCAATTTTATCAATTAGATGATTAAACTATCAATTTTTTTCAATTACAACAAATTGAACATGCCACGTCAGAAATTGCTGACGTAGCTAATTGTGTGGGGCCTTAAGAAGCTGATGTGGCAAAAAAACAATTGTTTTTTAATCATTAAATAAACAAATCTGATTAAATGTGGGGCAAAATTGTGACGCCCCCAAAATAGGTCCAATCCACCCAACCTATTTTGAGTCGCCAAATACATGGTACAGAAACAACTACAACTTCATTAATACATTTGTCGTGCAAAATACGACAACATATATACTGTGAGTTTAAATACAATTATTGTCTTCTAGACAATATACATACCCAAATAAATCTTCATCACAATTATTTATACATTATTTTACAAAAATGATGAGGACTACTAAACAACTCCCTCTATAACCATCATTCCATATCCCGACTCGTACTCGCTACATTCTCACCTCCTGAGAAGAAAAATGGAACAAAAAGAAAAAGGGTGAGCTCAACTAGCCCAAGAAAAGAATATTATGACTAAGATAATATACAACAAATTATCGTTAGTCTCCAACAGGAAAATCTAATAGAATACAATGAGACAACCGCTTTTAAATCAACAATCTGCAGTAAAAACAACAATTCATTAGAAGAGTTAAGTAGAGAATGCAAACTACTATCTTCTATATATGAATTTAAAAGTTCATCGTCGATATTTTATCCTGTAACATCAATCAATATATATTTGGAATCAAATATTCATCTTTGCACTCTGAGCCAAAGATATTCATCACCGGGTCATGTTCATCTAAACACTGCTCATCTTTTGCACTACGGGCCAAAGATATTAATCGATGAAGTCATGTTCATCTCAACACTGCTCATCTTTGCACTACTGGGCCAAAGATATTCATCAAGAAATCATTCATCTTTGCACTACAGGGCCAAAGATATTCAAAGAATATCATCATTTAGGACCGAGGATGATGAAAAATATTTTAAAGGAAACGAATCCAAAGGAAACAAAAGAACAAATATTAAGGATTCGTATTTTAAACAATCCAAGTTCAAAAATACTTCATAAGTAATCAGAGTGGAGTAAAATTCAAGAATGATCAAAACATGGATGCAATCAAAGCTAGTATCCATAATAGATATTTTGGACAAAAAGAAAAAATTTCATTTTTTGGTGAATAGTGTCGTATTCGTGAATAGTGTCGTATACGTGAATAGTGTCGTATACATGAATAGTAACTCCGACACCAAAAGATAGAAATTTCACAAAAAACATCTTCACGCTTCGTGAATAGTACTCGTGAATAGTAACTAGTAAATAGTAACTCATGAATAGTAACTCGTGAATAGTAACCCCGACATGAAAAAGTTCTAAATTTGATAAAAAGTTCCAACCAATATTTCGGCATAATGATAGTGAAGAAATAATATCATTTTCGAATAAAATAACATCCCTCACCTCGAAAAGACAAGAGATTTAGTTGAAACACCGTATATAAAGCTATGACTTGAACTTACAATAGTATAGCAACACTCAAAGTATACTCACAAGAATACGCTCAATATATCGAGAGAGAAAGAGAGAGAAGTTTTCAGTTCCTGGTGTGATTTTTAATTCTAACCTAAGCACCCTATTTATAGGAAAATACTTATAACACCAAAGTAGAAAATTGAATATAATATTAATATATTTTTCACATTTTCCTTAGCCCACCTTAGACAACTGATCTCAGCTCATTTGAATCACATGTGAGGCCAACTTAGTTGCAAAAAAAATTTTTCTTTAAAAAAATAATTAAAACTTTCAAAAATCAATTATTTCGGAACTCCGGAACTTCAATAATTCATAATAAATAGCCCTTTATCAGAAAATTCGAATCTCGCGAATTTTTATAGGAAATTCAATTCTCTAAAACTTTACAGAAGAAAGTTTTTCCAAATTCCAAACAGAAATTGACCGAAATCCACAAACGGGAGATTTTACAGGCTATAATCAAATTTCGATCAATAATTGTGTCCACCAACACACAAAACATGCGTTAAACATTTAATGCCACAAAATACTCTTCCTCCTCATATACTCATATATCCCACATTCATTGTAAAAATAATATATTTAAAAGAATTATTTTATCAGAAAAAGATAAAATATTAATTTTTAACAATTGTCACATTAAAATTTTCCTCCATCTATATCCTCATAAAATCAATATTTTCCTCATCATATATATCAATAATTAATTATTCATAAATAATATTATAGAATCACATTATTGACAACCGAGGCGCCTAGGAAGAGGGGCTTTCGATAAAGATTTCTCCTCTTCTTGGTTCGCAATTAGGTGACCAAACCTCTCCTTAGATGTAACTTTCTAGACATTGCCAATAATGTTTTCTAATAATATTATTTAGATAATATGAATTATTGCTCAGATAATGGAAAATACTGTGTAGTGACAATTATTGAAACAACAGTAATATAAAATATCAACGCAACAATTATTGAATCAATAAAATAAAATATTGAACAGTAACTGTAATAACCGTAAATTTTATGATTTAATATTATTATTAAATAGAGCCTGCGATTATTTATTTTACATGGCATGAGGTGAGTAACTCAATTGTATTAAAATTGAACTCTTAATGATTGCTAGGATGTGGAGAATTATGATAGGTTAATGAAATGTCTTGTGTGAGACAAGGATGGACTTAGTGAAGGATGATTAAGTATTTGCATGTCTAAAGTCCAAATAATAAATTGGGAGTCTAGCCCAATAAGTTAATTGATGGACTTTTGAGTTAGCCCAATAAACTTGGGATATTTAGAATCCAATTCGGAATCCAACAAAATAGTTAACTGAGAGTACAAGGTATTGGTTAAATTAAAATGTGGCATGGGGCAGTGGGCCTGACCGACTAGCCCCTTGTCTATGTCTGAGATCTGTTCTCTTGTCCCCAAATTAGGGTCACCAAATACAAAGAACGAAGAGCTAAACTCTCTTTACGCAAACTTTCAAGTTTGCTAATCCTGTGCATGCATGGCTAGCTAAGTGGTTTGGTATGGAGTGGTTGAACAACTCCTTATGTAACCATTGTTCATTTCTATTGCACCATGAATCCCAACATTGGGTAAAGCAAGTGTCTAGTCCATGTTTTCTCTTTAAATACAAGCCACCAGGCGGCGTTGTTTTAGTGATAAGAGTGTTGGAGAAATCGAGTAAAGAATTCTTAGTTCTTAAGCATTACCAAATCAAGTGTGTGAGATATCAAGGTTAAAGCTCGAGAAGGTATAATTTCTACTCGCTCTTAACTTGAGTCTTGTTGATTCTCGGTTTTTTTCAGATTAATAGGTCAAGTATGATGAATTAGCATGATATAGGGTGTTTAGAAAGTTTACCTTCGTGCATGAATACGTTAAAATTGTCTGGAATCCAGTTGTGGCTACTCTGCAAAACAGAGCATGTTCACTGCTTCTGAAATCCATGGGGTGCAGCTGCATCGTACTTAGGAACCAACTGATGGGTTCGGTCATGTTGGACCATGTATTAAGAAATTCCCTTAGGTTGTATGCATATAGTAAAGTCTTAATGAAATTAACCCGACGAACTTAAACTTTGTCGAAATAGTGTAGACTGAAGTCTCTGAAGGAGGGGCTTGATGAGCGTGATATCTTGAGACGAGTGTGATGTCTTCTATGACGAGCGTGATGTCTTGGACAGAAATACGATGTCTTTGGACGAAGCATGTTGTCTTGAAAAAGTCATAATATCTTCTTGACATGGCGAGATGTCCGGGGACTCGAGACAACATCATAACTTGATATAAGGATGGATTAATAAATACTCCTATCTTTGTTATAAACTATTAGTACACGAATAAGTTCTAAGTAGAGAATTTTACTAACTTCGGAAAATAAATCTAATGCTTGCAAACATGCGTAGAAAAAGGTCTGGTGGGATTAATAGGCGTTATGGTCTACTTAAAGCAATGAACCTCTTAGAACTTCGAGGAAGAAAGATTATGAATAAGCTAGCGAAGGTCAATAGTATGAGCATGTTAATTGTATGCAGTTATGAGTTTTGATGGAGTGCAATGAGATAGAAAGAAAATGTGTTATGTGTACATGTTGTTAATATATATCAAGTGTGTTTGGCTAATGAATACCTATACTTACATGAATAGAATGAGACATAGTTCGTTGAGGGGATTTTAAGCTATTAGTAGTAATCAACGCTAAAGGCAAGTTTCCTATCCCTAAAAACTTGTTACTTATATTATGCAAGTTTCCTATCCCTAAAAAAAAACTTGTTACTTATATCATGCAAGTTTTCTATCCCTAACCTATTGCTATTGTTGGGCAAGTTCCCTAACCTCACTCAAATTTACATTGAGCAAGTATCCGAACACTATTATTATTGGGTTGCAAGTTCCTTAATTCACACACTTTATACGTTGAATTGTTGTCATATCAATCATATTTTATCAAGCAAATATCTGCTTCTATTCGAAAATCACTTGTATACCTTGACGTTGTTGTAAGCATTGGACTTATCATTCCTAAATGCATGATGAAAAACTGTCTAAGCCCTTGATTCGGCTAGACTACTATTATGAGTTAAAGAGCTATCCAAACCGATTGATTTGGTGCGGACTATCGTAAATCTACTGAGATGAACAACCCTCATAGAAGGGGAAATTATATATTGTCGGGGAACCGACGTGCGCACATGAGTATGATTAAATGTTATGCATAACGTAGGGTGCTTTAGGCTGATCACCTATTGTACTCGTTTGTATTGGATTACAGTGAAATACTGTTAATTCTAGTAAGAGTTCTTAGTCCTTAGTGGTTGCTCAGTACTCATTCGTGTTGAACCTCGAAATGGATAAATCCTGAGATTTTGTTGATATCCTTCAGTCTATAACGACTCTTATTGAATACTCTTGATATTCTTGATATCCTTAAACTATCAATTATTATTATACCCTTAAAAGATTCAAATGCTATAACTGCTTGTTCTTCTAGCTACATTACTTGCTGGGCAAACTTGTTGCTCATTCTTGCTTCCTAAAACATTACAGTTAAGGCAGAGCAAGGAGGTACTTCAGGAAAGGACAAGGGAAAGGGTAAGGCGACAGAATAACTTAGTCCTTAAGACTAGAAGTATTATTATTATTGTTATGATTGTTATGATGTAATCAAGAATGATTAAGCTATGTTAAGTTAATCACAGAATTGTTGTAGTAATGGTTACAGTACCTTGGGACGTGAATATTTATATTACATCAATGTAAATTATTCTATTATTTCCGTTGTTAATGATTTTGTAAGATATTCGTAGTAGCACGTGATGCACCAAAAATTTGAGATATGGGTGTCTGAATTTTGGGGGCGTCACAGGTTGGTATCAGAGCCATAGTTATATACCTTAGGAGCGAGAGCCCTTAGCTTATAACTTAGGAGAACTCAGAAGATAAAAAGGGATGAAACTCATATAGAGTTTTCATAGAGATGGACTTAGCGTGTTACAGGATATAACTTCATTCTATACAATGAACTTATGATTCTAATGGAGTTGTTGGTTGTTTTGTCTTGTGTCGGTGATTGTAGGATGACTGATATGGGAGGACCTAGCCGAGTAGTAGAAGAGGAGCCGCGTGACATACACGTGGTATATGAGGCACCATTGATAGCAAAGCCTATATCAACTGTAGTTCCTATCGATGATGATGACGAGGAAGAGGAGATAGAGCCAATACCCGAAGAGTCTGATCCAGAGGAGGAACGTATGGTGGATGAGCCCATGGGGGACTCCAACGAGGCTACTTTTGAGGATAGGATGTTGGGGGAGTATGAGGAGCAGATTTTAGAGTTAGGGTGCAGAGTTGAGGAGTTAGAGGCTGAGGCCAAAGACAGAGAGTCCGAATTCCAAAAGCTGAAGGACGAAGACCACCAGAGAAAGTTAGTGATGCAGGAGATGGAAGTAGAGATTGCTCACCGTAAGGAGGCAGGAATCCAGATGGGGGCTTTGTTTCACAAGGCGGTGGCTAGGAATGTAGAACTGGCAGGGAAGTTGGAAGAGATGGAGCAGAGGGAGTTGAGCGAGGGGACGGGGAAGGAAGCTATCCGTACTCAGTTAAGGATGGAGGTAATGGATAGGATCCATTTCGAAGAAAAGTGGAAAGGGGCCAATGATAGGGCGAACGATCTAGAAGATGAAGTGAGGTGCAAAAGGAGGAAGATGAATAAGATGAGCTATGCATTGCGCACGGCCATGGAGGGACTGATTGATGGGGTAAATCACTACCTGACAGAGCAGGGATAGATTTGGCACACCATAAGTCGAGATGTGGTGGTGCACATTACTCGGAGGGGAGTACCAGAGGCCGTGTGGGCGCGAATCGATAGATTAAGTCTAGCGCTAAAAGTTATTAGTTGTAGTTCGTTGTGTAGTGTGTATTATCTCGTTGTTGTAATCTTTATGTAGAATGTGAGATGTTGTAAACCCCAAACTTTTGAGTTATGTTAGAGGGGTAATATGTTAATGGTTGTCCCCATCTTTTGTGATATTAGGGGATAAGTTGTGTCATTTATAGAAGTATGCTGGAGATAATCACGTAATGTAACAATTTGGCATATGAATATAAATGATCTTGTTCTGAAATGTATTCCGAAATTTTAATCCTTTTATGGAGAATTGTTTAAGTAATGTAATTAGATAATAAAAAATGGAAGTTTTATGATGTAGGAATATGCCGCCCAGACGTAGGTTAACTGCACCGGAAGAGTCGGTTAATGATGAGAGAGGACAAGTAGATCCCATTCAGAGGCTTGTAGATTTGTTAGGGGAGGCTCTTAGGGGAAGAAATGAACAAGTACCACCCATTCCCCAAGAAGCTCCGGTCGCAAACTTCAAGGACTTTAAAAGTGTAGGACCTCCGGAATTCATAGGTACTACCGATCCTATCGTAGCGCAAACGTGGATCAAGGAAATGGAGAAAGCCTTCGCCATTGCTCGTGTGGGTGAAGACCAGAAAATCGTGTTCGCTACATATATGATGAGGGGTGAAGCAAACTACTGGTGGGAAACAAATCAACAGAGGGCGGGAGAAGGGACTATAACCTGGGAAAGGTTTAAGACTTTGTTTTTCGAGAATTACTCCCGATGAGCATGAAGAATAGGATGGAGGTAAAGTTTCTAGAACTAAAACAAGGGGAGATGACAAAGGCACGATGTGCGGCCAAGTTCAATGAACTCGCATTTATTCGCAACACATCAAGTAGACAATCAAGAAAGGAAATCTCGAAGCTTGAACTTGGACTAAAACCTTAGTTGTTCAACAAGGTGTCGGTCCTTCAAATTGACTCTTTCGCCACATTATTGGAGAAAGCGATAATTGCTTTGAGGAGGTAAATGAGGCATTGAGCCAATACAACAAGGAGAAGAAGAACAAGAATCTTTGGAGGAGAGACTCGTGGAGGAGTAGCGGTGGTGGAAGTTATTTGGGAAAGAGGAAATGGGATAACCGCAACAACGACAAAAACACCAACCAATCAAACATTAACCAATCGAGAAAAATTATCAAGGAGGATTTAAGAAAAGAAGCGAAGCTTGCTCAAAATGTGGGAAAAACCATCAAGGGGAATGCTAGAAGGGCGATCGCTCTGCTACAATCATGCGGCCAAGAAGGGCACATTTCACCTAACTGCCCGAAGCCGAAAAGGAGCAAGGGATGTTTCGCGTGTGGCTCAACTGAGCATCAAATCAAGGATTGCCCAAAGAAAGGGAGCAACGGAGGAAGCAGCCAACCGGAGGGGGCAACAAGCTGATGATCGGCGGACCAACGCAATCCAACCGACCGACTGCCCGAACCTTTAACATGACTGTCCAAGACGCAGTGAATGAAAGGGACGTGGTGTCAGGTATTCTCCCAATC
This sequence comes from Panax ginseng, assembly GCA_020205605.1. Taxonomy (NCBI): domain Eukaryota; kingdom Viridiplantae; phylum Streptophyta; class Magnoliopsida; order Apiales; family Araliaceae; genus Panax; species Panax ginseng. Next base: position 56,066,945 of record CM035130.1, on the reverse strand, counting down.
AATAATATAAATGCCTATGTATTATTTGATTCGGGTGCTACCTATTCCTTTGTGTCTGAAGAATTTGCTAATCGACTAAACATACCTCCTGAACATTTAGAAAATTCATTGAACGTAGAGATTGCGAATAAGGAAGTAATTCCCATAGAGTTTGTCTACCGAAACTGTTGTGCAAACATTAGAGGTCACGAACTAAACGTAGACTTAATTCCGATTAAACTGGGAGAGTTTGATGTGATATTAGGAATGGATTGGTTATCCGACCACGCTGCGATAATCGATTGTCAGAAGAAGAGTGTGAAACCTTCGCACCTCAAATCGGCCTAAGGTAGTGTTTTATGGTAGCTCATCGCTCAAGCAATCGTGTTGCCTTACGATGATGATGAGCCAAGAAATTGTTAAAGAAAGGATGTAGGTTATTTAGCCTATATAGTGGACATTCATCAAAAGAGAATAGAAATGAAAGATATATTAGTGGTAAAAGATTTCCGAGACGTGTTTCCAAAAGAACTATCGTATACCTTCGCGAACATGAGAAATTAATTCATAATAGACTTAGCACCGGAACCGCACCAATTTCGAAAGCCCCATATCGTATGGGCGCCAAGAGAAATGAAGGAATTGATGATTCAATTGCAAGAGTTACTAGATAAGGGTTATATTCGCCAAGTGTGTGTCTCCTTGGGAGCACCAAAGTGTTGTTTGTAAAGAAAAGGATGGATCGATGAGGTTACAGATCGATTATCGGGAGTTGAACCGAGTGACAATTAAGAATAAATATCCATTGCCAAGGATAGACGACCTTTTCGATCAACTGAAGGGAGCGAAGTATTTTTCCAAGATAGATTTACGAACGGGTTATCATCAGTTGAAAGTGCGAGAGGAGGACGTACCAAAGACGGCGTTTCGAACTCGCTACGGACATTACAAATTTTTAGTGATGTCATTTGGGTTAACCAATGCTCCGGCAGCATTCATGGACTTGATGAACCGGGTTTTCAAGCCATACTTAGATAAGTTCGTAGTAGTATTTATCGATGACATTTTGATTTATTCAAAGACGAAGGAAGAGCACGCCGAACACCTGAAGATGGTATTGGAAGCATTGAGAAGGGAAAAGATATACGCTAAATTTTCAAAATGTGAATTTTGGATGGAAAGGGTCCAGTTTCTAGGACACGTGATAGATCAAGATGGAATTTCTGTGGATCCTGCAAAGGTGGAAGCGGTAAGTAACTGGGAGCAGCCGAAGATGCCAACAGAAGTTAGGAGTTTCTTAGGTTTAGCCGGGTACTATCGAAGATTTATCCAAGATTTTTCTAAGATAGCAACCCCGCTGACCAATCTAACAAGAAAGACAGAGAAGTTCGTGTGGACGGAGAAATGCGAGGAGAGTTTCCAAGAATTGAAGAGGAGGTTGAGTGAGGCGCCTGTATTATCATTACCAGATGATACGGGAGGATTTGTGGTGTATAGTGATGCATCGCATAGAGGACTTGGTTGTGTGCTAATGCAACATGGCAAGGTCATTGCATATGCCTCACGACAGTTGAAAGATTTCGAAAAACGATACCCTACCCATAACTTGGAGTTAGCGGCGGTAGTCTTTGCATTGAAGATTTGGAGGCACTATTTATATGGAGAAAAATGTGAGATATATACGGATCACAAGAGTCTGAAATATATCTTTACATAGAAGGAGTTGAACATGCGACAAAGAAGGTGGTTGGAACTGATCAAGGATTACGACTGTGAAATTCTTTATCACCCGGGAAAAGCAAACGTTGTAGCCGACGCTTTGAGTAGAAAAGGAAGGGAGAAGTTATTCAAACTGACAACTCAAGAGGAATTAATAAGAGAAATGGAAAGGTTGGATATAGAGGTGGAGGAACCAAGAGAAGCGGAAGGAAGATTTCTCATGATGAGAGCTCACCCGACGTTATTGGATAGAATAAAGGAAACACAAGAGAAAGATGAAGAATGTGAGAAGATAAAGAAGAGAATAGTAGAAGATAAGGAAAAAAGGTTCAAAGTAGATAAGGATGGTATATTGAGATTCGAGGGGCGAGTATGGGTGCCAGCTGTAATCGAACTGAGAGAGGAAATCCTACACGAAGCACACAATACGACGTATTCCGTACATCCAGGAGGCACAAAAATGTACCGGGATCTTCGACACCATTTTTGGTGGCCTAATTTGAAAAGAGAGGTTGCAGAGTGTGTTGTTAGCGGATGTCTTACTTGTCAAAGAGTCAAAGCGAGAACACCGTGAGGCCAAATGGACTACTTCAACCACCGGAAATACCGAATGGAAATGGGAGCACATTACGATGGATTTCGTGGTTGGACTTCCTTTACCACGTATGGGTTACGATGCCATTTGGGTTATTGTAGATCGACTAACAAAGGCGACTCACTTTCTACCCATCAAGATTCGATTCAATTTGAACCCGATTAGCAAATTTGTATGTAAAGGAAATCGTGCGACGACATGGAGTGCTTGGGTGTCGATTGTCTCCGATCGAGATCCGCGTTTCACATCAAAATTCTGGAAAAGTTTGCAGGAACGAATGGGAGATTGAGTACTGCCTATCACCCTCAAACAGACGGGCAGAGTGAACGAACCATACAAACGTTGGAGGACATGCTTAGAGCTTACGTGATGGACTTCAAGGGAAATTGGGACGACCATTTACCATTAGTAGAATTCGCTTACAATAATAGCTATCATGCGAGTATCGGTATGCCTCCATATGAAGCTCTTTACGGAGAAAGTGCGAGCGCCATTATGTTGGGATGAAGTCGGGAGAACGGCGATTGTTGGGACCGAAATTAGTCCAAAGAACGGTAGACGTGGTAGTAAACAATAAGGGCAAATTGGTAGCAACTCAAGATCGCTAAAAGAAGTATGCCGACTTGCATCGCCGTAACCAAGAGACTTTGAAGTCGATGGTTCGTGTTTTTGAAGGTATCTCCTTGGAAGGAAAGATCGATTCGGAAAGGAAGGAAAATTGAGTCCGAGGTTCATAGGGCCATTCGAGATATTGAAACGAGTGGGCGTAAGTGGCATACAAAGTTGCTTTGCCACCCTCAATCGGAACACATCCACAACGTGTTTCACATTTCCGCATTACTACGTGCAGCATAAGTCTCGACTATAAGCACGTGATTTCCTATGAGTCCATTCAAGTAGAAAAAAATCTGGCATATGAAGAAATTCCTGTTCAGATAATAGATAAGAAAGAACAAATGCTAAGAAACAAAGTTATATCTTCTGTAAAGGTTGTTTGGCGAAACCACGATGTCGAGGAGGCCACATGGGAATTAGAAGCTAGGATGAGGAGAGACTATCCCCATCTTTTTGTGTAACCTTGTACCAATTCCGAGGACGGAATTTTTATAAGGGGGAGAGGATGTAATAACCATAAATTTTATGATTTAATATTATTATTAATTAGAGCCTGCGATTATTTATTTTACATGGCATGAGGTGAGTAACTCAATTGTATTAAAATTGAACTCTTAATGATTGCTAGGATGTGGAGAATTATGATAGGTTCATGAAATGTCTTGTGTGAGACAAGGATGGACTTAGTGAAGGATGATTAAGTATTTGCATGTCTAAAGTCCAAATAATAAATTGGGAGTCTAGCCCAATAAGTTAATTGATGGACTTTTGAGTTAGCCCAATAAACTTGGGATATTTAGAATCCAATTCGGAATCCAACAAAATAGTTAATTGAGAGTACAAGGTATTGGTTAAATTAAAATGTGGGCGTGGGCGGTGGGCTGACCGACTAGCCCCTCGTTCTATGTCTGAGATCTGTTCTCTTGTCCCCAAATTAGGGTCACCAAGTACGAAGAACAAGTGAGCTTAAACTCTCTTACGCAAACTTTCAAGTTCGCTAATCCTAGGCATACATGGCTAGCTAAGTGGCTGGTATGGAGTGGTTGAACAACTCCTTAAGTAACCATTGTTCATTTCTATTGCACCATGAATCCCAACATTGGGTAAAGCAAGTGTGTAGTTCATGTTTTCTCTTTAAATACAAGCCAACAGGCGATCTGTTTAGTGATAAGAGTGTTGGAGAAATCGAGTAAAGAATTCTTAGTTGCTAAGCATTACCAAATCAGTGTGTGAGATATCAAGGTTAAAGCTCGAGAAGGTATAATTTCTACTTCGTTCTTAACTTGAGTCTTGTTGATTCTCGGTTTTTCAGATTAATAGGTCAAGTATGATGAATTAGCATGATATAGGGTGTTTAGAAAGTTTACCTTCGTGCATGAATACATTAAAATTTTCTGGAATCCAGTTGTGGCTACTCTGCAAAACAGAGCATGTTCACTGCTTCTGAAATCCATGGGGTGCAGCTGCACCGTACATAGGAACCAACTGATGGGTTCGGTCATGTTGGACCATGTATTAAGAAATTCCCTTAGGTTGTATGCATATAGTAAAGTCTTAATGAAATTAACCCGACGAACTTAAACTTTGTCGAAATAATGTAGATCGAAGTCTCTGAAGGAGCTGGCTTCGGACAAAGCGTGATGTCTTCGGACAAAGCGTGATGTCTTCGGACAGAGCGTGATGTCTTCGGACAAAGCGCGATGTCTTCGGACGAAGCATGTTGTCTTCGGAAAAGTCATAATATCTTCTGGACATGGCGAGATGTCCGGGACTCGAGAGACGACATCATAACTTGATATAAGGATGGATTAATAAATACTCCTATACTGTTATAAACTATTAGTACACGAATAAGTTCTAAGTAGAGAATTTTACTAACTTTGGGAAAATAAATCTAATGCTTGCAAACATGCGTAGAAAAAGGTCGGTGGGATTAATAGACGTTATGGTCTACTTAAAGCAATGAACCTTTTAGAACTTCGAGGAAGAAAGATTATGAATAAGCTAGCAGTGGTCAATAGTATGAGCATGTTAGTGTACAGTTATGAGTTTTGATGGGTACAACAGATAGAAAGAAAAAATGTGTTATGTGTACATGTTGTTGATATATATCAAGTGTGTTTGGCTAATGAATACCTATACTTACATGAATAGGACAGACATAGTTCGTTGAGGTGATTTTCGCTATTAGTAGTAATCAACGCTAAAGGCAAGTTTCCTATCCCTAAAAACTTGTTACTTATATTATGCAAGTTTCCTATCCCTAAAAAAAATTGTTACTTATATCATGCAAGTTTTCTATCCCTAACTTATTGTTATTGTTGGGCAAGTTCCCTAACCTCACTCAAATTTACATTGAGCAAGTATCCGAACACTATTATTATTGTGTTGCAAGTTCCTTAATTCACACACTTTATACGTTGAATTGTTGTCATATCAATCATATTTTATCAAGCAAATATCTGCTTCTATTCGAAAATCACTTGTATACCTTGAAGTTGTTGTAAGCATTGGACTTATCATTCCTAAATGCATGATGAAAAACTGTCTAAGCCCTTGATTCGGCTAGACTACTATTATGAGTTAAAGAGCTATCCAAACCGATTGATTTGGTGCGGACTATCGTAAATCTACTGAGATGAACAACCCTCATAGAAGGGGAAATTATATATTGTTGGGGAACCGACGTGCGCACATGAGTATGATTAAATGTTATGCATAATGTAGGGTGCTTTAGGCTGATCACCTATTGTACTCGTTTGTATTGGATTACAGTGAAATACTATTAATTCTAGTAAGAGTTCTTAGTCCTTAGTGGCTGCTCAGTACTCATTCGTGTTGAACCTCGAAATGGATAAATCCTGAGATTTTGTTGATATCCTTCACCTATATAACTACTCTATTGAATACTCTTGATATTCTTGATATCCTTAAACTATCAATTATTATTATACCCTTGAAAGATTCAAATACTATAACTGCTTGTTCTTCTAGCTACATTACTTGTTGGGCAAACTTGTTGCTCATTCTTGCCTCCTAAAACATTACAGTTAAGGCAGAGCAAGGCGGTACTTCAGGAAAGGACAAGGGAAAGGGCAAGGCGACAGAATAACTTAGTCCTTAAGACTAGAAGTATTATTATTATTGTTATGATTGTTATGATGTAATCAAGAATGATTAAGCTATGTTAAGCTAATCACAGAATTGTTGTAGTAATGGTTACGGTACCTTGGGACATGAATATTTATATTACATCAATGTAAATTATTCTATTATTTCCGTTGTTAATGATTTTGTAAGATATTCGTAGTAGCACGTGATGCACCAAAAATTTGAGATATGGGTGTCTGCGAATTTGGGGGCGCCACAAGAATTCATCGTAACAATTATTGAGTAGTGCCTTCTTACGTAAGAATCAATAATTGGTGCAATCTGGTAATACTTCTTGTGCAACAACAACGACATTCGTGTTTTAACCACCGGGTATTCCAACAGTATTGACGGTAACAACAACTTATTCTTGTCGTTTTCTTCCTCCAATCGCTTTTCGTTATGGGGCCCCACATGGTCGCTACTTGTGGTCATGCGAATATATTCCCAAACGATACGAATATTCCACGACCAAACGAATATTCCCCGACAACAATGAATATTTTATAACTACTTGCTTATTTGAAATATTTGCGCATTTTACCCATAACTAACCACATTAATCAAATCAACCCTTACTATTTCAAAATGATAATTAGAGAAATTAAATCTTTATTTATAAAAAGTTGGGGTCTTACAACCTCCCCTCCTTATGAAATTTCGTCCTCGAAATTGACGTACGTACCTGGTGTTTTGAAAAGATGAGGATACCTCGCTTTCATTTCTGTTTCCAACTCCCAGGTCATTTCTTCAATAGCATGGTTTCTCCACAAAATCTTAACTTGTGGTATAACCTTCGTGCATAAGACATGCTCCTTCCTATCCAAAATCTTGACAGGTACCTCTTCATATGCTAAGTCTTCGGCTATCTCGTCTGGTTCTAACTCAATAATGTGGTTTAGGTCGTCCACATATTTACGTAACATCGATACGTGAAAAACGTTATGAACACGCGTCATACTTGGCGGTAAAACGAGTCTATAGGCCACAGTTCCTACTCGATCGAGGATTTCAAATAAACCAATAAATCGAAGGTTTGAGCTTTCCTCACATCGCCAATTCTCGCTTTTGGAATAACAACTTCTTGCACCTCCTTCTTCATATTCATCAGCTCCGGTGTGTAGCCTGAGCGATTTTAACTTTATCGATAAAAGTCGATTATACTCGTAAATCATCATGTGGGTACCTAGAGTTTTCATCTCCATCTCTAATATTTGTAAGTTATACGAAATGAGTCTTTGACAATATCGTACTCGTACTCGTATACGATCTTTTACTCAACACGTCAGCTACCACGTTCGCTTTTCCAGGATGGTATGGTCAGAACATGTGCCGAAATGAGTCTCCTATTGAGTTCTTCGAAGCTCTTTCCACATTCCTTGCTCCATTCGAATTTTGTATCTCTACGAGTCAGCTGCGTTAATGGAGTAGCGATTCGAGAAAATCTTTCCACAAAATCTTCGATAATAACCAGCTAAGCATAGAAAGCTATGTATTTTGATTACTGACTTAGGTTGCTCTCAACTGTGACTCATATCCCAATCTTGGATAGCACGTCACAATGACACCTATCAGTTTACTACCGCACGAATATGGCGCCCCCATGGAGAGTCGGCTTCGTGTATTCCACAAAGGAAGTCACCAGATAAAGGCTCGGTACCAAATTCTATAGTTGAATTTTTAACTCCGAAGTTTAATAGAGCCATGAGATTTTAGAAATGGATTTTTAAGGGTTCAAAGTCGATACAAAATTCAATATCACACTTTGGGAGTAAGCCAAGAAATTCTTCAGAAATACGTCAAGAAAGTCAATAACAACAGAATATTATTCAAATCGACGTGTCTTTATTCAAATCCATAACATGGGCTAAGAAAACTTGACATCCGTTTTTCAATAAACGAATGACTTTATGGCTTGATATGAAAGTGTTTGACTTCAATGGTTTGGTTGCTTGAATTCGAATAACAGGTTGCTTAGGAATATGAAAACTAACAACCTTACGAAAGCAATCAATTTTGGCATGATGAGTAGTTAACTAATAAATCCCCAAAATCACATCAAAAGCAAGTATCTTTAAAGAGATAAGATCAACAGGTAATGTGATGGTGCCAACTTGAATCAAGCAAGATTTCTAAACAATGGATGTAATGAAATTTTCTCCTAACGGATTCTCCACAGATAGGTTAAAGTCTAATTTCTCCGTAGTCAAGTTCAAACGTTGAGCGCAAGCAAGAGAGATAAAAGAATGGGTAGCACCGGTATCAAGTAAGGTATAAACTTCGCAAAAATTTATAAATAGCTTACCCGTGATCACCTCGTTTGGGTTCCTCGCATTTTGACCAGTCACAACAAACGCTCTTCCAGGAACCGTTGACTTTGACTTTTCTGGGACAGCCTTTTGAGTCACCATCCCCACTGGGCTTGGTTTCGCTACCATACAATCTCGAGCGATATGTCCTTCATTTCCACAATTATAGCATACCTTGAACTGTTGTGGACAGTTTGACCGATATGTCCCTCTTTCCGCATTTATAGCATATAATGGGTGGTCGTTTCTCCTCCTTAGAACCCATTCATATCGGACTTTATCATCTTCACATGGTCGTTGTTAAATCTCCTCTTTTCAAATCTCCTCCCGACTCGCTTCTTCTATTTTCATGGCCATGATTACCACCAGAGTGGTTACCATTTTTGTCCGTTTTTCTTTCTCCATTGGTTATCGTTGTTTTGTTGACCTTATCCCCAGTATGATCCTCGGTTGTGGTCCTTCGATTGGCCGTGCTCGTTATCTCGCTCTAATAATTGAGCCACATTTTACAACATCCTGAATATAAAGAAAATTTATGAGAGATAAGATATTGCCAATCTCGGGTTTTAAACCTCTCAGAAACATCCGCGTCATACGTTCCTCATTCTCCACCAAATGAGGTGCAAACCTGGATAGCTCTGCAAACTTTGCCTCGTACTGGGACACCGTCATGTTATTTTTTTCCAGTCTAATAAACTCTACCTCTTTTATATGACGAATACTTTCAGGAAAGTATTTTTCATTGAAAAGTTTCTGAAATGTTTCCCAAGACATGTGGAGTGCGGCAGGCTGGGTCCGTTTCACAGACTCCCACCAAGAGTCCGCCTTCGCCACTGGAACATAAAGGTGGCGAATGGAACCTTCTCTGTTCCTCCGCATCATCCAAGACATCGAATATCTTGGTAATTTTCTTGACCCATGTTTCCGCCATGATCGGATCCCGCTTTCCCTTAAATTCGGTGGTCCCAACTCTTTGAACTGCTTGGTTGTGACAACCCGTGAATTGCTATCATTTCCTCCCCGTAGTTTGAACACGAGTCTCCTTTATGCGATTTTGCATGAACTCGCAAAAGCTTCTAAACATCCACTCGTTCATCATCTCGCTTTCGGTGGTGTTGTTCACAGGAGGAACATTGCCACTGTTGCACGTCCTCCTCGTTGGTGAGTAGTACCAAGCGTCTCCACGGTCTCATTTCCATTTGTTAATATTCTCGATCGACATTCTCAAATACCGTCATAAAACAAGGGTTAATTAAGGAAATCAATATATCACATAATATCCCTATATATCGACCAACTAACAAATAAGCTTAGGTAGGACACACTAGCGAATGATTTACCTGCTCTCCCCTCCTAGTTCTATTCCCCGATCTCCGCCAGAGATCATATCCCTAAGCTCGACATACCAATTTGTGGCGCCCCAAAATAGGTCCAATCCACCCAACCTATTCTCGAGTCGCCAAGTACATGGTATGAAAACAACTACAACTTCATTAATACATTTGTCGTGTGCAAAATACGACAACATATATATAATGTGAGTTTAAATACAATTATTGTCTTCTAGACAATATACATACCCAAATAAATCCTCATCACAATTATTTATACATTATTTTACAAAAATGGTGAGGACTACTAAACAACTCTCTCTATAACCATCATTCCATATCCCGACTCGTACTCGCTACATTCTCGCCTCCTAAGAAGAAAAATGGAACAAAAAGGAAAAGGGTGAGCTCAACTAGCCCAGTAAAGAATATTATGACTAAGATAATATACAACAAATTATCGTTAGTCTCCAACAGGAAAAATCTAATAGAATACAATAGACAACCAGTTTTAAATCAACAACTGCAGCGGAAACAACAATTCATTAGAAGAGTTAAGTAGAGAATGCAAACTACTATCTTCTATATATGAATTTAAAAGTTCATCGTCGATATTTTATCCCTGTAACATCAATCAATATATATCTGGAATCAAATATTCATCTTTGCACTACTGTGCCAAAGATATTCATCACCGGGTCATGTTCATCTAAACACTGCTCATCTTTGCACTATGGGCCAAAGATATTAATCAAGATGGTCATGTTCATCTCAACACTGCTCATCTTTGCACTACGGCCAAAGATATTCATCAAGAAATCATTCATCTTTTTGCTACTGGGCCAAAGATATTCAAGAATATCATTATTTAGGACCGAGGATGATGAAAAATATTTTAAAGGAAACGAATCCAATTGCAACAAAAAGAACAAATATTAAGGATTCGTATTTTAAACAATCCAAGTTCAAAAATACTTCATAAGTAATCGTGAGTGGAGTAAAATTCAAGAATGATCAAAACATGGATACAATAAAAGCTAGTATCCATAATAGATATTTTGGACAAAAAGAAGAAATTTCATTTTTCTATTGAATAATACCGTATTAAGTGAATAATGTCGATATCGTGAATAGTCCGTATATCGTGAATAGTAACTCACACCAAATGATAGAAATTTCACAAAAAACATCTTCACGCTTAAGTGAATAGTACTCGTGAATAGTAACTCATAAATAGTAACTCATGAATAGTAACTCGTGAATAGTAACTCATAAATAGTAACTCATGAATAAGAACCCGATATATGAAAAAGTTCCAAATTTGATAAAAGTTCCAACCAATATTTCGGCATAATGATATTGAAGAAATAATATCATTTTCGAATAAAATAACATCCCTTACCTCGAAGAGACAAGATTTAGTTGAAACACCGTGATATAGGCTATGACTTGAACTTGCACCGTATATAGCAACACTCAAAGTATACTCACAAGAATACGCTCGATATATCGAGAGAGAAAGAGAGAGAAGTTTTCGAGTTCTGGTGTGATTTTCAATTCTAACCTAAAGACCCTATTTATAGGAAAATGCTTAGAACACCAAAGTAGAAAATTGAATATAATATTAATATATTTTTACATTTTCCTTAGCCCACCTTAGACAACTGATCTCAAATTTATTGAATCACATGTGAGGCCAACTTAGTTGCAAAAAACGTTTTTCTTTAAAAAAATAATTAAAACTTTCAAAAATCAATTATTTCGGAACTTCAGAACTTCAATAATTCACAATAAATAGCCCTTTTATCAGAAAATTCGAATCTTGCGAGTTTTTATAGGAAATTCAATTCTCTACAACTTTACAGAAGAAAGTTTTTCCAAATTCCAAACAGAAATTGACCGAAATCCACAAACGGAAGATTTTACAGGCTATAATCAAATTTCGATCAATAATTGTGTCCACCAACACACAAAACATGCGTTAAATATTTAATGCCACAAAATACTCTTCCTCCTCATATACTCATATATCCCACATTCATTGTAAAAATAATATATTTAAAAGAATTATTTTATCAGAAAAAGATAAAATATTAATTTTTAACAATTGTCACATTAAAATTTTCCTCCATCTATATCCTCATAAAATCAATATTTTCCTCATCATATATATCAATAATTAATTATTCATAAATAATATTATAGAATCACATTATTGACAACCAGGCAGTTCCTAGGAAAGAGGGGGCTTTCCAATAAAGATTTCTCCTTACTGGTTCGCAATTAGGTGACCAAACCTCTCCTTAGACAGAACTTTCTAGACATTGCCAATAATGTTTTCTAATAATATTATTTAGATAATATGAATTATTGCTCCGATAATGGAAAATACTGTGTAGTGACAATTATTGAAACAACAGTAATATAAAATATCAACGCAACGCAATTATTGAATCAATAAAATAAAATATTGAATAAATGACTCACCGTAACAATTATTGAGTAGTGTCTTCTTACGTAAGAATCAATAATTGGTGCAATACTGGTGCTACTTCGCAACAACAACGTATATCTTGTGTTTTAACCACCGGGTATTCTAATAGTATTGACGGTAACAACAACTTATTCTTGTCGTTTTCTTCCTCCAATCGTTTTCCGTTATGGGGCCCACACATGGCTGCGTCGTCGTACGAATGTTCCTCGACAGTACGAATATTCCACGACCAAACGAATATTCCCCGAAAACAATGAATATTTTATAACTACTTGCTTATTTGAAATATTTGCGCATTTACCCATAACTAACCACATTAATCAAATCAACCCTTACTATTTCAAAATGATAATTAGAGAAATTAAATCTTTATTTATAAAAAGTTGGGGTCTTACAAAAATGGTCAAAACACAATTTAACATTTCAAATTAAAATAAAACAAACATTAAAAAGAAAAACACCGCCTCTTATCCCTCAAATCAAACCCTACTTCCCCTTTTTTTTTCATGATTTGATTGATTTTAGCTAAATTGAAAAACAATGCACGATTCTACTCGTGAAAACCCACCACCACTTCTTGCAGTGAACCACTTTCCCCTGTCGCCAGCTTTCGTGGTGTTGCTCCTTCACCGTCCCACCCGTAGCCCCCCGAGAACCCCAAGCTAACCTCGCAAAACCCAACAATTCATTTTCGCCTCCCAAACCCGCCTCAAAAACCGGATCTTGTCTCGTGCTCGGGTTTCCCAGATTGACTTCTGTTGTTCAAGAAACCGTCGTTCCGATTACGACGAAGAGTTTGCCAGCCGAACCTGAAAATGGGTTTGTGTTTACTAATGGAGGAGAGAGAGGAGGAGGGGGGTTTGGGGATTTTTGATGTGAGGCTGAATTTGAAAGGGGAAAATGGGGGTTCAATAGTTTTGGAGTTGAATTTTGAGGTTTTTAGTGCTAACAGTTCATTTTTTGCGGATTTGATCGCGAATTATCAGACGAGTTCTAGTGGTTTTGTTGCTAATTTTTGTAGGATTGTTAATTCTGAGGTTAATGTTTGTTTTATTTTAATTTGAAATGTTAAATTGTGTTTTGACCATTTTGCCCCACATTTAATCAGATTTGTTTATTTAATGATTAAAAATTATTTTTTGCCACATCAGCTTCTTAAGGCCCCACACAATTAGCCACGTCAGCAATTTCTGACGTGGCATGTTCAATTTGTTGCAATTGAAAAAAAATGATAGTTTAATTATCTAATTGACAAAATTAAAAGGTAAATCACCGAAGTAGAATATGACCTATAGTTTAGGGTACTAATTTATATTTAAACCAATATTTAATAGTAACCTTCGCTTCTTATTTTTCCTCTCATTTTTATATTATTTGTATATAATTTTTTATATATAATTTGTATCTATAGTATTATTCATATTTTTTTATGTTGGGACTAAGTTTATAAAATAAAATAAAAACTTAAAATTTATATTTAAATTATTAATTATTTTATATTAATTTTATTGTAATAGTGAGAGAGAGTATGATAGAAATTATAAAATAATTTGTTAATGGTATTTAGTTTTTCGTCCATCTTTGAACTAAAAATTTTAATTAAAAATATGATCAAATTTAGCTACTATTTTTTATATTTTTTATTCATTAAAAAGCTCAATAACAACAATTTTAATTTTTTTCATTCATTTCTATTTTACTTTTTTTTCGTCCAAATAAGTCAATGTTAATCAAATGAAAATCCTTCAATTTTATACTTAATACTTCTATAAAGCTAGTTAAGAAAACACAGTAAATGTTAATCTTTTGAAAATCCTTCAATTTTATATTTAATACTTCTATGAAGCTAGTTAAGAAGACTCCCATATAATTTATATTATGTTATTAATTTTAAAAGTTCAAATTTTGAGGACTAAATAGTAAAATATTTAATTTTGGAAGTTAAATAAAAAAAATATTATCTTCGTCCCTAATAGGATGAGCAAAATACAATTTGCACATATATTAAGAAAAATAAAATAAAAGAAATAAAATTAAAAAAATTCAAATTTATGTCCAACAAAATTATATAAAGTAACAAGTACTTTTATTTTATATACTAATGGACTTTACTAAATGACATATTTACTCTTCTATTTATGTATTTTATCTCATTTTTTTAGGACAAAAAAATATATATATTTAATCATTCTTTTGATGACGGAGAGAGCAAGTGAAGTTGAAGTTATAAGGATAAAAGAAGAATTACAATAAAATTTGAAAGGTATTTTAGTAAGCGAAAAAAGTTTCAAGAAATTGTTAACGACAAAGTCCCCTAAACTTTATATATTAGAAGATAACCTTTAGGAGGTGTTGTTACAGATCATTACAATTTACAGATACTCACCTAAACATATATTATTGGGGGTCTGATTATCGATAATAAAAAATTGTCATATTGTATTCTTTTTATTTGGTAGAAGATATATGATTACTGGTAATTGTAATTGAGAATGTTTAGTATAAATTTAAGATTATTAGGTATATTTTTTCTAATATTAATTTTTATTAAAATATTCTTATACTAATTTTAATTGATTAATTCACCTATATGATTATTATTGAATGTAATCAACAATCATCAAAGTATTATCAAACTAATTAATTTTGCATTACCTAATAAATCGTATTAAATTTTTTAATATGCTTATAAAATAATAATTCATGATTTATTCAATTATTAAGCACAAAATCTTTAACTATGTTGTTAATAAAAAATTAACTTATAATAATAAATAACACCACATTCTTTGTATGAACAATGAGTTGTTTTAGTTAAACTAAACATGTTGATAAAAAAAAATTAAAAAATAAATGTAAATAATGTGACTAATAAAGATATTTATGTCCCAAATATTAATATAAATAATAGTTTTATCTAAATAAAAATTTCAATATGGTCACTATGTGGTGTCGACGCTAGGATTTTTTCCTACTGTCTAACCCTTTTTTATTATTATTATTATTATCCGCTTTTCATCTTTTAACTTTAAGGGCGATTTTGAAAAGAAAAAAAAAATTGACATAAATATCGACAGACAAAACTCTTTGTGTGTAAGACCTCAACTTTTTATGAATAAAGATTTAATTTTCTTTAAATATTATTTTTGAATAATAAGGTGTTGATTTGATATAATACTTTAGTTATGAGTGAAATGTACAAATTTTGCAAAGTAAGCAAGTGGTCATAAAATATTCGTTTTGTCGGGGAATATTCGTTTTGGTCGGGGGATATTCTTTTTGTCGAAAATATCCGTACGACGACACAATCATTGGTGGACCACATAACGGAATAACTGTCGGATATAGAAAGCGACATAAATAACCTTTTTATAAAAATAACGGCAAAACTTTTACCGTTAAAACGGTTGAGATACTCGGTAATAAAAGTACAGTAATATGCGTGGTTGCACAATTGCATACGGTATTGCATAATGTGACGCCCCTAAAATAGGTATACATCACTTATTTTGAGTCGTCAATAACATGGTACAGAAACAACTACAACTTTATTAATACAATATAAAAACTGTGAGTTTAAAAACAAATATTGTCTTCTAGACAATATCAACACTCAAATAAGTCCTCATTACAATTATTGATAAATTATTTTATAAAAATGGTGAGGACTACTAAAACAACTCTCTAGAACCATCATTCCACACCCCGACTAGAACTCGCTACATTCTCGCCTCTTGAGAATAAAAATGGAACAAAAAGGAAAAGGGTGAGCTCAACTAGCCCAGTAAAAAATATTATGACTAAGATAATATAGAACAAATTATCGTTAGTCTTCAACAGGAAAAAATCTGATAAAATACAATAGACAACAAGTTTCAGATCAATATTTGCAGCGAAAATAATAATTCATAGATGAGTTACGTAAAGAATGAAATCTACTATAATCTATGAATTTAAAAGTCCATCATCAATATTTTATCCCTATAATATCAATCAATATACATCTTGAATCAAATATTCATCTTTGCACTACGTACAGGCCAAATATATTCATCAGTTGGTCATGTTCATCTCAACACATTTTCATCTTTGCACTATGGGCCAAAGATATCCATCAAAAATTCATTCATCTTTGCACTACAGGCCAAAGATATTCAGTAATATCATCATTTAGGACTGAGGATTATGAAAAATATTTTAAAGAAAACGAATCCAGTGAAACAAAAGAACAAATATTAAGGATTCGCATTTTAAACAACCCGAGTTCAAAAATACTTCATAAATAATCATAATAGAGTAAAATTCAAGAATGATCAAAACATGGATACAATCAAAGCTAGTATCCATAATAGATATTTTGGACAAAAAATGAAAATTTAATTTTTCTGTGAATAATACCAGTATCGTGAATAGTCTTGTATCATGTGAATAAGAACTCCGAACACTAAAAGATAAGAATTTCACAAGAAAAATACTATCAATATTCTGGCATAATGATATTGAAAGAAATAATATCATTTTTTAAAAAAAATAATATCCCTTATCTTGAAAAGAATAGTACTTCTGGCTGGAATATCAGATATAACGCTGAAGGAACTTGCACCGTATAGCAACACTCAAAGTATCAAAATTGTGACACCCCCAAAATAGGTCCAATCCATCCAACCTATTCTGATTCGCCAAATACATGGTACAGAAAATAACTACAACTTTATTACTACAATTGTCGTGCAAAATACAACAACACAAATATTGTGAGTTTGAATACAAATATATACTAACTGTGACTAATGTCCCAACCGTAGACAACACCTCACAGTGATACCTTACATAAAGGTACAGTCAATAACTATTTTGGAAATTAAAATCTTTGGAAAGTGCTCAAGGAAACCTTCGTACATAGGAGGCCATGAATCTAGGTTATGATAGATATCATATGTCCAGAGAATTATCCTTGGTTGATCCAATAGACCCCAAAGAAAAACGAGAAGATTACTATCATGTTCCTTCCAATGGTGAGTCTTCTCTTGACATATAACTATCTCCACTGTCTGTAATTGAACGTTATGTATCAACCAAACTCCGAGATCATATAGGTAGTGCTCATAGATATACTCAGCAAGTGGATGTGTGTAAGACCCCAACTTTTATGAATAAAGATGAATTTTCTATATTTATCATTTTTAAATATTATGGAACGAATTTGATATAATGTTATAGTTATGGGTAATATTTAGAAATTTTGCAAAGTACATAAGTTGTTTATAATATTCGATTGGTCGGGGAATATTCATTTTAACAGGGAATATTCGTACGATGACACAATTATTGGTGGACCCCACAACGGAATTATTGTCGGATTGAGAAAACAACAAAAATATTTTATTGAAAATAACGGCGGAAGTTTTACCGTTAATATTATTGAACTACTCGGTAGTAAAAGTACAGTAATACGCGTGGTTGTATAGTAGCACACGGTATTGATTATTGATGCTTACGTGAGAAGTCACTTAGTTTTGTTCAATTATTACTACATGAATTCTTTGCATAGTATCTCACGTTATTTGATTCAATTATTGTCGATATTTTATATATTATTAAATCAATAATTGAGATGACGAGTGTTATTAATATTATTATTTGCAATATTAACGATGTCTAGAAGTTACGCCAAGGAGAGGTTTGGTCACCTAATTCCTTGCCATAGGGAGAAATCCTTATTGAAAAGCTCCCTCTTTCACAGGAGCGACACAGTCGATTAATATTGTGAATTATAATAATGATGATATATGTTGTTAAAAATATTGAGGGAATTTTATGAAGTAAATTGGCTTATTATATGGACCCTGACTTACTCATTTTTTAAAATAATCGGTAGAAAGTTATTTAATATAATAAAGGTGGGCCCACATGTGGGGGCCGCATGTGGGGGCCACATGTGGAGCCCATATGTGGAAAATTGGATTGCTGGGAGGCTTTTTCAAAAGTTATTCACGGATGGAGTATTTTGCAGGGAATGGAAGTTATATATATATATATTGAATAAGTTTGGTTTTATATAAGTTTTATATATATATATATATATATATATATATATATATATATATAAAAAGGTTTGGAAATCTGGTGGTGGAACTTTGATGCATGGGGTTGTAACCCGTGAATGATAATATTATATATATATATATATATATATAATATTTTATTAGTTTTGTTTTATTACAATATTTTATTGCATAGTATCCTTTCCATTCTCCTATAAATAAAAGCTCATTCCTTCATTATTTCTTACGAATTCACTGAAACTCTAGAGAGAAAATTATAGAGAGAAAGAAGAAGAGAAGTTTGCTACCTTTCTTTTCCTATATCCAGTTTCTTCTAAGGTAAGGGGAATTATTCTTTTGTATTCATGAAGAGAACTTCTGTTATTCCATTCTTTATTATTCTGTTGGAATAACCTGTATACGCGGGCTACCCTATACTTGGTGAAATTATTCTGTTATTCCATTATTTATTATTACATTGGAATAACTTTTGTATCTGTGAGCTACCCTTTACTTGGTGAAATTCTTCATTATTCCATTATTTATTATTCTGTTGGAATAACTTTTGTATCTGTGCTACTACCCTATACTTGGTGAAATTCTTCGTTATTCCATTATTTATTATTCTCATTGGAATAACTTTGTATCACGCTGCTACCCTATACTTGGTGAAATTCTTACATTATTCCAGGTCTTTATTATTACATTTGGAATATCACATCCAGTGCATTTTACGCCGGACACTGGTTCCGTCTTTATTATTCTATTGGAATATCCTGCATACATGCGTTTTTACTGCCGGGACTGGTTCCGCTTCTTTATTATTCTGTTGGAATATCCTCATCTATACGTTTCTGGCCGGACACAGTTACGTCTTTATTATTACATTGGAATATCCTGTCTCTGCGCTTTTACTGTAGAACTCAGTTAAAAGTCTTTATTATTCTGTTGGAATATCCTGTCTGTGCGTTTTACGCCAGAGAATTATTCTTTTGAGTATGGATATTGTCTAGATGCCAATATTCTTATTAAAACTCTCAGTTTGTATTTTGTCGTATTTTACACGAAAGTTGTATTATTAAGTTGTATTTGAATTTTGTACCATGTATTTGGCGACTCAAGATGGGTGATGTATACCTATTTTGGGGGCGTCATAATGTGCACAACCCTGTCTTATGATAACACGAGGTTGTATGTCATTAGACATCTTCTATGATAGTGACAAAACACCCTTCCAAAGTTGGGTTCGCCTCACCCTATTCGGTTCACCATAATTAAATATCAAATGACGTATACAATACGACACACATATCTAAAGTTCTCAATAAAATTATTTTCATACTATTTAGGGAGAACCTCAACAGCTATAGACCACCGTTCTATTCCCCTGTTACCCCCGCTCGACCCAGCTACACTCTTGTTACCTGAAAGGAATTGTGAAGCAAAAGGGTGAGCACAACTAGCTCAGTAAAGAATATCATGACTAAAGATAATTAAATTATCAATAGCCTTCATCAGTAATAAATCAGAGATTTAGAACATATGGTAGATGCTAAAACTTTTCAACCATAGTTGCAGCGGAACGAGCAATCCATTAGAAGAGTCAAATAGACTATAAAGTCTATTATCTTTTCCACGTTAAAAGTCCACCAACAATGTTTTATCCCTGTAACATCAATCAACATTTCCTTTCCACAATCATATGATTAACTAATAATCATAATTGTGATTCTAAATTCCTCTTCTCATCCAGGACGAAGATAATTTACATCACATGTCTTTACCTGAAACATCAAAGATCATGGTTATAACAAATCACAGTTTCTGTTCATAATCATACTAATAAGTTCATCATTGCACTACGGGCCAAAGATATTCATTAACAGTTCATCTTTGCACTACATGCCAAATATATTCAGCAACAGGTCATCTTTGCACTACATGCCAAAGATATTCAACAATAGGTCATCTTTGCACTACACGCCAAAGATATTCATTAACAATTCATCTTTGCACTACAGGCCAAAATATTCATATCTTAAAGAAATATATAATCATTTCAGAATTTATATAAACAATAATTATAACCATGTTGATCAATTCACCTTTGCACTTAAGCTAAAAATATTCAATTATAAATTCAATGGTCATGATCATACCAGTCAACAATTCATCTTTGCACTACTAGCCAAAGAGAACCCATAGTCACGATCATACCAATAATCTACCCATCTTTACACTTAAGTCAAAGAGAAATTTCATCATCGAGATTATAAAAATTCGCCCAAAACGGTGAGAGTCTACCTTATAAGCGCCCGTTGTTTGGAAAATGCACTAAGAATAGCGCCCCGGCGCTGGCCCAAAATCTGACATTTTCTACTTCGACGTCCTTTGGTAAAATGGCCATAACTTCTTCGTCCGAACTCCGATTTTGATGATTCAAGATGTTACGGAAAGAGGAGAAGTAGATCTACAACTTTCATTCTTGAAGTTTGTCGAAATAATGTCAGGAGCTATAGTCAAATTGGCTCCGAAGTGGCTGCTGTGTAAATGGCAAGCCGAAAACGCGAATCTAGCCACCCCAAACATCGATCCATGTAACTTTTGTCCGAATTCCTATAAAATAACATAAAACATGCATGAATAGACACAAACACATAAAAACATCCTAAAAGACTTAAGAACAACAATAAATTAAGCCCGAATGTATCCAATTCATGGGTATAAAACTCACTCATCAGCACTACAGGCCAAAATATTCATATCTCAAAGAAATATATAATCATTTCAGAATTTATATAAACAATAATTATAACCATGTTGATTAATTCACCTTTGCACTTAAGCTAAAAATATTCAATTGTAAATTCAATGGTCATGATCATACCAGTCAACAATTCATCTTTTGCACTTTCTTGGCCAAAGAGAACCCATAGTCACGATCATACCAATAATCTACCCATCTTTACACTTAAGTCAAAGAAATTTCATCAACGGATTATAAAAATGTTATATATGATAATAAAAACAATATGATCAACAACTGCATTTAATTTCAAGAGTCAGATTCATAAATCAATGATTTCATAACACTTAACCCAAATGTTATAAATCACTTAATAATCTCATAATCTAATATTATTAATACTACCACAATATTTTAATCATTTCTTAAACTTATAAATAATTTATTTTAATTGGTTACACTTTACTAATTAATGCATTTAATCATACTAAAATGCCAAACTCATAAGATTTCATCACCAATAACCAACAACCTCATCAAAAATCTGCATATACCATATATAGGATTCTCAAGCCATAAAATCCTATTTTTCAATTTTCTTACTTCACATAACATATTTAATTCATTTACTCATAACTAGTCCATTTTTAAGAAAAATACTAAATCAGTACAAACAAATTTTCTTTTTTGGGATTTAGCAGAACATAGTCCCATATTGAACATATATTTTTCTCAGAATTTTTAAAATTCATTTACTATTTTTCACATGGCCAAAACTGCCGAATATTTAGACATTTATCATAAATTGTACTTTTGTCCAAAAATTCCAAAATTTACAGAATATACTGATGTTATATAGATGTACTCCTAATAAAAATTTCACCAATTTTGGAGTTAACCACAAGGAGTTATAAGGGTTTACTTTTAAAATAGTCTTTTCTCATAAAATCCATAACTCCTAATCTATACATCCAAAAATTGCCATTTTTGGACACAATCAAGGAAACTCATCAAATTATCATTTTAAATTTTTCCAGAATTTTTTAAGGTCGGAAAAATTACAAAACATGAAAAACATAACAATCCTTAAAATCCCTTACCTCAAAAGAGCAGTATTTATGACTGGAATATCGGATGTAAGTCAAGGAAACTTACAATTTGAATAACAATTTTTCAAGTATCTAAACACTCACAAAAAATACGCTTCGACAATATAGAGAAAAAAAAACTTGTTTACGGTGTGATTTTCAATTCTAACTTAAGCGCTTTATTTATAGGAAAATGCTAAAACATGCATAGGAGACTAAATAATAAAATATTATTACAATCTTTTTTTTTCTCCCCACTCAAGCCACTTTGAAAAATCAACCGCCATCACATTTGGGGCCCACCCAAAAATCAAATACCTTTCCCAACAACCAAAAGTGGGTCCCATCCAATTTTAATAAAAATTATTTTATTTTCCGAAACTTCAATAATTCATAAAAAATAGCCCGTTTATCAGAAAAATACGAATTTTATATCCATTCCACACGAAATTGAATTCTCTACAACTTTGTAGCTTTAAGCTTTTCCAAATTTCAGATAAAAATATCCAAAATCCACAAACGGATGATTTTCAACACCGTTTCAACACCTTGTAAAATTCATAACAAATCATGTGTTAATTTTCAACGGTTCAAAATTTGTGGACATATACTCAACTTATATATGTATAACATATCCAAAAATTACAACGATCCAACTATTTTGGATTAAAATTATAACTCACATTAATGAGGCTTTAAGAACAATCGATTTGACCTTTTAATACCTCTAATCCGGCAAAAATCTTGATAAAATACATCAACATTAATTCCTTCATTTATAACCACATAAATAAATCCATCATTTATATCCACATCAAATAAATATCTCCTTATCATATAAATCAATAATTAATTATTCACAAATAATATTACGAATCACAATTATGACAACCGGTAGTTCTTAGAAAGAGGGCTTTCAGATAAGGATTTCTCCTTCTGGGCGCCGCAATTAGGTGACCAAACCTCTCCTTGATGAACTTTCTAGACATTGCCAATAATGCTATCTAATAATATTATTCAAATAATATGAATTATTGATCCGATAATGGGAAATCTTTGTGCGGTGACAATTATTGAAACAACAATAATATAAAATATCAATGCATTAATTATTGAATCAATAAAATAAAATATTACCGAAAATTATTGAGTAGTGCCTTTTCACGTAAGAATCAATAATTCAAAATCATCGCAATCTGGTAGTGTATTCTTTGTGCGAACCACGCATATTCATCATATTTTAACCACGGGTATTAAACAGTTGTTAATTGGTAACTACTACTGCTAGTTATTTATAAAAACTCAAACTTTTTGTTTTCTTCATCCGATAGTTATTCTATTATGGGGCCCACAAATGACTGCGCCGTCGTACGAATATTCCCCGATAACAAGAATATTCCACGACCAAACGAATATTCCCCGACAGAAATGAGTAATTTATAACCACTTGCGTATTTTGAAAATTTTACATATATCACCCTTAAGTTTAAACTTTTATAAATTTAACCATTTACTGAATAATAATTATAAAAAAAATTGAATACTTTTATTTCATAAAATCTGGGGTCTTACAATCTCCCCTCCTTATGAAATTTAGTCCCCGAAATTTACATACCTGGTATTTCAAAGAGTTGAGAATACCTTTCTTTCATTTCAGATTCCATCTTCCCTGTCATCGTGATTTCTCCATTGCTCATCTCCTATATTTCAGATATCATTCCAGAATACAGCTTTAAAACAAAGGTTAATTGACATATCATAATTTGTCAACTTAAATAAGAAAATTCAGCTTAGGTAGGACACACATTAGCGAAGAATATTACTCGTCTCTCCCTTCCTAGTTCTAATCCCGGATCTTCGCTAGAGATCATATCCCTAAGCTCTGATACCAACTATGACACCCCCAAAATAGGTCCAATCCATCCAACCTATTCTGAGTCGCAAAATACATGGTACAAAAAATAACTACAACTTTATTACTACAATTGTCGTGCAAAATACAACAACACAAATATTGTGAGTTTGAATACAAATATATACTAACTGTGATTCATGTCCCAACCGTGGATAACACCTCACAGTGATACCTTACATAAAGGTATAGTCAATAACTGTTTTGGAAATTAAAATATTTGGGAAGTGCTCAAGAAAACCTTCGTACATAGGAGGCCATGCATCTAGGTTATGATAGATATCAGATGTCCAGAGAATTATCCTTGGTTGATCCAATAGACCCCAAAGAAAAACGAGAAGATTACTATCATGTTCCTTCCAATGGTGAGTCTTCTCTTGACATATAACTATCTCCACCGTCTGTAATTGAACGTTATGTTTCAACCAAACTCCGAGATCATATAGGTAGTGCTCGTAGATATACTCGAAAGAGTGGATGTACACACCCCGTCTTATGATAACACGAGGTTGTATGTCATTAGACATCTTGTATGATAGTGACAAAACACCCTTCCAAAGTTGGGTTCGCCTCACCCTATTCGGTTCACCATAATTAAATATCAAATGACGTATACAATACGACACACACATATCTAAAGTTCTCAATAAAATTATTTCCATACTATTTAGGGAGAACCTCAACAATTTATAGACCACCGCTTCTATTCCCTCATTACCCCCGACCCAAATACACTCTTGTTACACGAAAGGAATTGTGAAGCAAAGGGTGAGCACAACTAGCTTCGATAAAGAATATCATGACTAAAGATAATTAAATTATCAATAGCCTTCATCAAGAATAAATCGAGATTTAGAACATATGGTAGATGATAAAACTTTTCAACCATAGTTGCGGTGAACGAGCAATCCATTAGAAGAGTCAAATAGACTATAAAGTCTATTATCTTTTCCACGTTAAAAGTCCACCAACAATGTTTTATCCCTGTAACATCAATCAACAGTTCCTTTCCACAATCATATGATTAACTACATAATCATAATTGTGATTCTAAATTCTCTTCTCATCCGGGATGAAGATAATTTACATCACTTCGTCTTTACCGAAACATCAAAGATCATGGTTATAACAAATCACAGTTTCAGTTCATAATCATACTAATAAGTTCATCTTTGCACTACGGGCCAAAGATATTCATTAACCGTTCATCTTTGCACTACATCCCAAATATATTCAGCAACAGGTCATCTTTGCACTACATGCCAAAGATATTCAACAACAGGTCATCTCTGCACTACACGCCAAAGATATTCATTAACAATTCATCTTTGCACTTGTTGATCGATTTCGCAATCAATGAATACGTGCAAGTATACACGGTCAACAAGTAATAAAGTGAAAGTAGAGTATCGTTCCCACGAGGAATTATTTCATAAAAATCACCAAGTACTAATTCTTAACCAAACTAATTTTATTTAAACAATCTCAAATCGTGTTTCTTCTAATTAAGAAAACTAAATTAACTAATTAAAACTAAGATTTTAACGAATGAATTCAAATAAATAAAGATTAAGACTTCAATATCCCCAATTATGAACTATAAATCAATTATCCAATTATCCCAATTATTATGCCTACTGAATTGTTACCAGGAATTCTCAATTGCCAAGAGCCCTTTTCTAAGTGATCAATTGCCTTCTATTTAATCCAGATTAATCTTGCTATATTCCTATGCAAAACAATTGAATTAAACTCACATAATCCCAATTCTTTATGTGTTACATGCGGCGAAAAGATATTTCCATTCTATTCACAAACCTAATTATTCATTTGTGCAAATAACTAAGTCACATGATATCATGCCCAGATTCTAACCCTAGAATTCCTCTTCCAATTCCTTCTAGAGTAACAAAGTAATTCTTGATCAAATAATTAAGCAATAAGCACAAGACAAGATAAACAACTCACTTTAACATAAATAATTAGAATATAATGAATAACTAATTCATAGCCATAAAAAGTTCAATTGAAATCTCAAAAATAGTTAGTTCATAATTAATGAATGAAAACCAAGAATCCACAACCTAATAGACATCAAAAGATAAAAGTAAGATGAGAGAAGAGAATAGAATCATTGTCGCCAAATCTGATGCTCCCCTCTTTGCTTCTTGCTCTTGATCTTCAATGGTCTCCAAGTTGCTTCAATCTCCAAAACTAATAAGAACTAGGGTTATTTTCTAATCTAAAGGAGTGTTTAATCTAGGCTAAGCTATGTAATCTCCCTTTATTTTATGCCTTACATCATGTATTTATAGGTTCAAGTACAATTTTTAGTTTTGGAACAACCCTATCCTATTTGGAGTCAAAAGGTGTCAAAAATTACCCAAAAAGCGTCCGGTAGCACCAAACCCTTCCCCAATAGCGCCCAATAACTGGGCATGCAAATTAGAGTCTCGCCTTATAGTGCCCGTGCTTGGAAAATGCACTAAGAATAGCGCCCGACATTGGCCCAAAAATCGACATTTTCTACTCCGAGGTCCTTTGGGAAAATGGCCATAACCTCTTCGTCCGAACTCCGATTTTGATGATTCAAGATGTTCCGGAAAGAGGATAAGTAGATCTACAACTTTCTTTCTTGAAGTTTGTCGAAATAATGTCAGGAGCTATAGTCAAATTGGCTCAAAGTGGCTCTTTGTGTAAATGGCAAGCCAAAAACGCGAATCTAGCCACCCCAAACATCGATCCATGTAACCTTTGTCCCAATTCCTATAAAATAACATAAAACATGCATGAATAGACACAAACACATAAAAACATCCTAAAAGACTTAAGAACAACAATAAATTAAGCCCGAATGTATCCAATTCATGGGTATAAAACTCACTCATCAAATACCCCCAAACTTAAATCTTTGCTTGTCCTCAAGCAAAAACACAAAAATGTTATGCAATGCAATGTAATGAAACTAATCTATATGCCTACGAATCCAACAGTAATGACAGAAACAAGTCTATTCAACCGGCCTTAGAAATCAAGTAAACATGATAATACATCATATTAAAATAAATCAGTAATTTCCCAATCAATCATCAAATCTTAGATCAACATCATCAGATATAGTGCGTGTGTGCTCCACAACAATGTTAATCGATATAAAATCAAATTTAAGACATAATAGATATCTTTGAAGGCATCATATACGATGCAAATTCACAAAATTCACGAACAAGCTATATCCAACTAAAGTCAAACATCCACCAAGTTCAAGAGTCCAATCTGGGATACTTATGCTTTACTTTTCATTACGGGGCTTTTTGCTCTTTTCCGCTTTATTGTTGTTTTTTTAACCATAAGCGTGCAATGTCTCATTCCATTAGGCTAACGATGTCACCCATTAGCGAGCTTTCACCCAACGACTCCCGGACCATATAAGACCTTAGGTAGCTTAGGGTTATAAGATACCCCTTGAGCGTCTTTTCTCAAGTAACAAAGGCCCCAAACAAAACTAGCCACGGTAATTTTTTTTTCTTTTTTTTTATAGATGGTTGGTGAGTGCGTTTTATGCTCCATCTCACGCTTGTGTTTATGGGGAGTGTTTCTCCTCAATCCACCACAAGACTCAACATGTTTTTTTTTTTTTAAAGCTTATATACCCCAAAATTTCCCCCAAACTTAAGTTTTTATCAAAATTTAGCCATCTCCTACTTTATTCATGTCTTTCATTCCTTCACTACTAGTATTATACTTAAGAAATCCATTATGTATCAATTTAAACTTAATCGCTTAACATAGTCATTATTAACGTCTTAACCTTGATTATACCAGTTTAAACAGAAAAGATTCAATTCATAACAAGAAATCACATCAAAGCTCAATATTCAATACTATACTTATCTACTTAACTCCGGTCTCATCATTGGCCAAAATAGACTTTTACTATCTAACAGTTGGAATCATGCAAATATAAACTAAGCTGCAACAAACATAGTAAACTAACTACTATTTTTTGTGATTTTTAAATTTTTTTTTAAACAAAAAAAAAACAAAAAGCGAATCAACAACTAAATGTAAATAATCCGAAAAACATAACGAACTACAATGTAAATAACTAACTATATGCAATACGACACTAAAATGCCCCCAAACTTAAACTAGACATTGTCTCAATGATGAAATAGAAAAAATTAAAGCAGAGGACTTCCAAAAATATAGCAATCTTCCTCCTTGCCCACTAAGTTTGGAGAATAAAGCTAAGCACATGGAACAAATTGGGCACCACACTTGAATTTGACTTGAATAACTCAGAAAACCATGATAGAAGCAATTTTATTAAATCCTAAATAAATGCAAATTCAAAACTACTAATATAAAACTTAATAAAAACTAAAAGTAAAAATTAAACTTGGGTTGCCTCCCAATAAGCGCTTGTTTTATAGTCTCAGCCTGACTTCTTCAATTCTCTATCCAATTCCCCTACGAAAGTTGAGGAACCCTCCATCCATCGGAAATAATATAGCTTTTGGTAGGTTCCCATTTGTAATAGCCATTGTATTAAAGTCACCTAGCATGCTTTCTTTAGATAAGATCACATTCAAGAACGTCCAGCATCTAGGTGGTTTCTCCATTGTGTCTGCGAATATATTCTGGTATTGAGGCTTGTCAGACACAACAATTTCTTCTTCTATCTTCCACAGCTCATCGCACCATGGTTTCGAAGGTGTACTTGCTTTTACATCACAGAGAGTATTGCCGACGACATGACTACCAATCGGACAAGGTTTTGCAAATCTAACCGGACTCTTGAACTGTGGAGGAGAAGGCACTTGAGGCATAAATAACATTGGCTCATCATCATTGGGTCTCACAATTAGTTCTTCACCGACCTTGTTGTCATTATCCCCACTTGTCTCCTCTTTTTCATCTCGTGGCTCATCCAGTTGTAGATTTGGCTCGGGCTCACCATCGGGCTCGGAATCCATGTCATAGGGCCGTGTGTATTAAGAATTATTGTTCAACGACAATGCTATCTGTTCCACTTGATTTTCCAAATTCTTGATCAACGCCTCGGCTTTGCAAATTCAAATTTCTACTTGATTCATTTTCTTGTCTTGTTCCTCATTCCTTTTTTCGAAGCTTTAATAAATTTTTCCAAGGCTTCCTCCCAATTTGAATGTTCTTCCCATTGTGTAGTGAAGGTGGACACAAGAAATCCTGTGGGTATGTTGGACTTGGAGCATAAAATTGATCTTGATTGTTACTCCATGAAAAATCCGGTGATTCCCCAATCGATGATAGTTGTTGGGATAGACATAATTATTGGGGTAATCACCACTATATATCTCTTGCTTAAACTCGGAAAATCGATGGTGCATTGATGACTCATATGATTTCCAAAGACAATAATCACAAGTAACCACCATACTTTGACGACGCCGAGCTTCAAAAGCTTCAAACATCCTCGAAAGTGTCTTAATCAGTCTTGACAATGCGAAAAGTTTCTCGAGTCTTTCAATCTCCACTCCCTTGGTTGAAGTCATGTTCGTGTATGGCCATTGATACACAAAGTCATCCATGGTACACGAAAAGAGAGAAATATAGAAAGAGAATTAAAAATAAAATAAAAATGTTTAAATTAAGACTAATTTGATTGAAATTAATATTGGTAAATAATTATTAAATTAATTCCCGTAAGAATGGCGCCAAAAACTTGTTGATCGATTTCATGAATCAATGAATACGCAAGTATACACTATTGACAACAAATAAAAGTGAAAGTAGAGTATCGTTCCCACGAGGAATTATTTAATAAAAATCACCAAGTACTAATTCTTAACAAAACTAATTTTATTTAAACAATCTCAAATCGTGTTTCTTCTAATTAAGAAAACTAAATTAACTAATTAAAACTAAGATTTTAACGAATGAATTCAAATAAATAAAGATTAAGACTTCAATATCCCCAATTATGAACTATAAATCAAATATCCAATTATCCCAATTATTATGCCTCTTCGAATTGTTAATGTGAATTCTCAATTGCCAAGAGCCCTTTTCCAAGTGATCAATTGCCTTCTATTTAATCCAGATTAATCTTGCTATATTCCTATACAAAACAATTGAATTAAACTCGTTACAATCCCAATTCCTTATGTGTTACATGCGGCGAAAAGATATTTCCATTCTATTCACAAACCTAATTATTCACATGCAAATAACTAAGTCACATGATATCATGCCAGCTTCTAACCCTAGAATTCCTCTTCCAATTCCTTCTAGAGTAACAAAGTAATTCTTGATCAAATAATTAAGCAATAAGCACAAGACAAGATAAACAACTCACTTTAACATAAATAATTAGAATATAATGAATAACTAATTCATAGCCATAAAAGTTCAATTGAAATCTCAAAAATAGTTAGTTCATAATTAATGAATTAAAACCAAGAATCCACAACCCAATAGACATCAAAAGATAAAAGTAAGATGAGAGAAGAGAATAGAATCATTGTCGAGAAATCTGATGCTCCCTCTTTGCTTCTGCTTCTTGATCTTCAATGGTCTCCAAGTTGCTTCAATCTCCAAAACTAATAAGAACTAGGGTTATTTTCTAATCTAAAGGAGTGTTTAATCTAGGCTAAGCTATGTAATCTCCCTTTATTTTATGCCTTACATCATGTATTTATAGGTTACAAGTACAATTTTTAGTTTTGGAACAACCCCATCCTATTTGGAGTAAAAAGGTGTCAAAATTACCAAAACGCAGCGTCTAGGCACGCACTAAGCCCTTCCCCAGTACCAAAGGTTTTGGCACCTGCAACCGAGAGTCTACCTTATAGCGCCCACCTGGAAAATACACTAAGAATAGCGCCCGGCCCCAAAATCGACATTTTCTACTTGATGTCCTTTGGTAAATGGCCATAACTTCTTCGTCCAGAACTCCGATTTTGATGATTCAAGATGTTACGGAAAGAGGAGAAGTAGATCTACAACTTTCATTCTTGAAGTTTGTCGAAATAATGTCAGGAGCTATAGTCAAATTGGCTCAAGAAGTGGCTCTTGTGTAAATGGCAAGTGAAAAACGCGAATCTAGCCACCCCAAACATCGATCCATGTAACTTTTGTCCGAATTCCTATAAAATAACATAAAACATGCATGAATAGACACAAACACATAAAAACATCCTAAAAGACTTAAGAACAACAATAAATTAAGCCCGAATGTATCCAATTCATGGGTATAAAACTCACTCATCAGCACTACAGGCCAAAATATTCATATCTCAAAGAAATATATAATCATTTCAGAATTTATATAAACAATAATTATAACCATGTTGATTAATTCACCTTTGCACTTAAGCTAAAAATATTCAATTGTAAATTCAATGGTCATGATCATACCACCAACAATTCATCTTTTGCACCATCGCCAAAGAGAACCCATAGTCACGATCATACCAATAATCTACCCATCTTTACACTTAAGTCAAAGAGAAATTTCATCACCGGGATTATAAAAATGTTATATATGATAATAAAAACAATATGATCAACAACTGCATTTAATTTCAAGAGTCAGATTCATAAATCAATGATTTCATAACACTTAACCCAAATGTTATAAATCACTTAATAATCTCATAATCTAATATTATTAATACTACCACAATATTTTAATCATTTCTTAAACTTATAAATAATTTATTTTAATTGGTTACACTTTACTAATTAATGCATTTAATCATACTAAAATGCCAAACTCATAAGATTTCATCACCAATAACCAACAACCTCATCAAAAATCTGCATATACCATATATAGGATTCTCAAGCCATAAAATCCTATTTTTCAATTTTCTTACTTCACATAACATATTTAATTCATTTACTCATAACTAGTCCATTTTCAAGAAAAATACTAAATCAGTACAAACAAATTTTCTTTTTTGGGATTTAGCAGAACATAGTCCCATATTGAACATATATTTTTCTCAGAATTTTTAAAATTCATTTACTATTTTTCACATGGCCAAAAGCTATATATATTTAGACATTTATCATAAATTGTACTTTTGTCCAAAAATTCCAAAATTTACGAGAATATACTTGATGTTATATAGATGTACTCCTAATAAAAATTTCACCAATTTTGAGTTAACCACAAGGAGTTATAAGGGTTTACTTTTAAAATAGTCTTTTCTCATAAAATCCATAACTCCTAATCTATACATCCAAAAATTGCCATTTTTGGACACAATCAAGGAAACTCATCAAATTATCATTTCAAATTTTTCCAGAATTTTTTAAGGTCGAAAAAATTACAAAACATGAAAAACATAACAATCCTTAAAATCCCTTACCTCAAAAGAGCAGTATTTATGACTGGAATATCGGATGTAAAGCCGAAGGAAACTTGCACTGAATAACAATTTTTCAAGTATCTAAACACTCACAAAAATACGCTCGACAATATAGAGAGAAAGAAAACTTGTTTCTGGTGTGATTTTCAATTCTAACTTAAGCGCCTATTTATAGGAAAATGCTAAAACGCCATAGGAGACTAAATAATAAAATATTATTACAATCTTTTTTTTTTCTCCCCACTCAAGCCACTTTGAAAAATCAACCGCCATCACATTGGGGCCCACCCAAAAATCAGCCACCTTTCCCAACAACCAAAAGTGGGTCCCATCCAATTTTAATAAAAATCATTTTATTTTCCGAAACTTCAATAATTCATAAAAAATAGCCCGTTTATCAGAAAAATACGAATTTTATATCCATTCCACACGAAATTGAATTCTCTACAACTTTGTAGCTTTAAGCTTTTCCAAATTTTAGATAAAAAATATCCAAAATCCACAAACGGATGATTTTCAACACCGTTTCAACACCTTGTAAAATTCATAACAAATCATGTGTTAATTTTCAACGGTTCAAAATTTGTGGACATATACTCAACTTATATATGTATAACATATCCAAAAATTACAACGATCCAACGGTCGGATTAAAATTATAACTCACGCAATAGAGCTTTAAGAACACCGATTTGACCTTTTAATACCTCTAATCCGACAAAATACTGATAAAATACATCAACATTAATTCCTTCATTTATAACCACATAAATAAATCCATCATTTATATCCACATCAAATAAATATCTCCTTATCATATAAATCAATAATTAATTATTCACAAATAATATTACAGAATCACAATTATGACAACCAGGCCGTTCTTAGGAAAGAGGGGGCTTTCCGATAAGGATTTCTCCTTACTGGCGCGCAATTAGGTGACCAAACCTCTCCTTGACAGAACTTTATAGACATTGCCAATAATGCTATTTAATAATATTATTCAAATAATATGAATTATTGATCTGATAATGGGAAATACTGTGCAGTGACAATTATTGAAATAACAATAATATAAAATATCAACGCAACAATTATTGAATAAATAAAATAAAATATTACTGTAAAAATTATTGAGTAGTGCCTTCTTACGTAAGAATCAATAATTCAAAAATACTGTGTAATACCCTGTGCTACTGTGCAACCACGCATATTACTGTATTTTAACTACTGGGTATTCCGACAATGTTAACGATAACTACTACGCCGTTATTTATAAAAACTCAAACTTGTTATTTTCTTCATCTGACAGTTATTCTATTATGGGGCCCACAAATGATCATACTTGCATTGCATTTAATATTCCCGTCAACAACAAAAATATTCCACGACCAAACGAATATTCTCCAACAGAAATGAGTAATTTATAACCACTTGCGTATTTTGAAAATTTTACATATATCACCCTTAACTTTAAACTTTTATCAATTTAACCATTTACTGAATAATAATTATAAGAAAAATTGAATACTTTTATTTCATAAAATCTGGGTCTTACAAAAATACTCACAAGAATACGCTTCGATAATATAGAGAGAAAAACTTGAAACTGTGATTTTCAATTCTAACCTAAGCACCCTATTTATAGGAAAATGCTTAGAACACCAAAGCGTAAAATTTAATAAAATATTATTATATTTATAAAATTGTCGCTACCACCTTTGAAATCGATTTCACTCATTTATATCACATATGAGACCCACTCATCTCATCAAAAAACGTTTTTCTTGAAAAACATAATTAAAACTTTTAAAAATCAATTATTCTGGAACTTCGGAACTTCAATAATTCATAATAAATAGCCATTTTTTCAGAAAAATTCGAAACCTTATGTCTTTTTCATAGAAAATTCCATTATCTACAACTTTGTAAGTTTAAGTTTTTCCAATATCCAAGCAGAAATTGACCGAAATTCACATACGGACGATTTTGCAGGCTATAATCAAATTTCAGTCAAGAAATAGGGTCCACAAACATGAAAAACATGTTTTAAATATTTTTAGTAACAAAAATACTCCTCCTCCTCATAAACTCATATATCCCACATTCATTGTAAAAATATTACCATTATTATATTATTAAAATATAATAATATATTTAGATGAATTATTTATCAGAAAAGATAAAATATCAATTTTTCAACAATTGTCACTTTAAAATTTTCTCCATATATATCCACATAAAATGAATATTTTCCTTATCATATAAATTAATAATTAATTATTCACAAATAATATTATAGAATCACAATACTGACAACCAAGCCGTTCCCAGGAAAGAGGGGGCTTTCCAATAAGGATTTCTCCTTACTAGCACGCAATTAGGTGTCTAAACCTCTCCTTAGACAGAACTTTCTAGACATTGTCAATAATGTTATCTAATAATATTATTCAAATAATATGAATTATTGATCTGATAATGAAAATACTGTGTAGTGACAATTATTGAAACAACAATAATATAAAATATCAACGTAGCAATTATTGAATCAATCAAATAAAATATTAAACAGTAACTACTGTAACAATTATTGAGTAGTGCCTTCTTACGTAAGAATTAATAATTGGTGCAATACCGTGTGCTGTTGTGTTTTAACCACCGGGTATTCCAATAGTATTATCGGTAACAACTACGCCGTTATTTATAAACAATTTATACTTGTCGTTTTCTTCATCCAATCGCTTTCCGTTATGGGGCCCACACAAAGCTGCGCCATCGTATGAATATTCCCTGACAGTAAGAATATTCCACGACCAAACTAATATTCCCCGAGAACAATGAATATTTTATAACCACTGATAGTAAGAATATTTGCTTATTTGAAATACTTGGAGGTAACGCGAGTCTATAGGCTACATTTTCTACTCAGTCAAAAATCTAAAATGGACCAATAAATTGCGGATTGAGCTTTCCTCTCTTCCCAAATCTTGTAACTCCCTTCCATGGAGCAACACGCAACAATACATGATCCCCAATACTAAATTCCACGTCCTTTCGATGAAGATCCGCATAACTCTTTTGTCGATCCTGTGCTGTTCGTATACGTTGTCGAATCATTTGGATCTTTTCCGTAGTCATACGTACCAACTCGGGTCCCAACAATGTTGTTTCACCCACCTCATCCCAACATATTGGAGAGCGACACTTTCGTCCATATAAAGCTTCAAATGGAGCCACACCTATACTTGCCTGATAACTGTTGTTGTAGAAGAATTCCACCAATGGTAAATACTTATCCCAACTCCCTTTGAAGTCTAGGACACAGAGTCTTAATAGATATTCAAGAGTTTGAATAGTCCTCTCTGATTGTCCATCCGTTCGAGGATGGTATGCCGAACTGAATCGTAAATCCATGCCCATAGCTTTTTGCAAACTAACCCAAAATCGTGAAGTGAATCTTGGGTCACGATCCGAAACTATGGATACTGGCATGCCATGCAATCTCATAATCTCATTTACATACATATGAGCAAGACGTTCAAGGGAATAAGTCTCCGTGACGGCAAGAAAAATGAGCGGAACTTGGTTAATCTATCAACAATAACCCAAATAGCATTTATACCTTGAGAAACCGTGGGAAGACCCGTAACGAAATCCATGGTAATGTGTTCCCACTTCAATTTTGAAATCTCAAGTGGTTGCAACGGACCCTTAGGTACTTGATGCTCCGTCTTTACACGTTGACAAGTTAAACACCTTGAGATAAACTTCGCAATCTCTCTCTTCATATTGTTCCACCAAAATATATGTTGAAGATCACGATACATTTTGGTACTTCCAGGATGGATTGAAAATGGTGTATTATGTGCCTCTGTCATGATCTTGTATTTCAAATCAGAGTCGTTAGGAACATAAAGTCTGGAGTGGACTCGAAGTATTCTTTCTTCATCGATTCTTGCTTCCAGAATAGCACCTTCTTATACTTTCTTCTTCATACGCATCAGATCCGGGTCGGTGGCTTGAGCAACTTTAACTTTATCGATTAAAGTTGGTTCTATGCGTATACTTGACATCATCGCACTCATTCCTGCATATGATCTTCTACTCAACGCGTCAGCTACCACGTTTGCTTTTCCAGGATGGTATTGAATGGTGTGGTCATAATCTTTTAACAGCTCGAGCCAACGTCGTTGACGCATGTTGAGTTCCTTTTGGGTGAAGAAATATTTGAGGCTTTTATGGTTTGAATATATCTCCACTTTCTCCCCATATAGATAGTGCCTCCAGATCTTTAGTGCGAAAACGACTGCTGCCAACTCTAGATCATGAGTAGGATAATTCCTCTCATATTCTTTAAGTTGTCGCGAGGCATAAGCTATGACTTTCCCATGTTGCATGAGAATACATCCTAACCCTTTGCTCGATGCATCATCAGAGATAAAAATCCATCCGAACCAGATGGTATTGTCAGAACAGGTGCCAAAATGAGTCTCCTCTTAAGCTCTTGGAAACTCTTCTCGCATTCCTCGCTCCATACAAATTTTGTATCTTTCCGAGTCAGCTGAGTTAACGGAGTAGCAATTCGAGAAAATCCTTCGACAAATCTCCGATAATAACCAGCTAAACCCAGAAAGCTACGTACTTCGGTCACCGACTTCGGTTGCTCCGAACTTTGTATTGCTTCAATCTTCGCCGGGTCGACAGATACTCCATGTTTTGACACCACATGCTCAAGGAATGCTACTTCCTCAAGCCAGAACTCACATTTCTTTAACTTGGCATATAGCTTGTTTTCACGAAGCCTTTGGAGTACCAGTTTCAAATGGTGTTCATGATCTTCACGACTTTTGGAATATATGAGGATGTCATCAATAAAGACAACAACGAACTGATCCAAATAATCCTTGAATACTCAGTTCATCATATCCATGAGAGCCGCAGGAGCATTAGTCAATCCAAAAGACATGACTAAGAATTCATAATGCCCGTACCGAGTTCTAAAGGTAGTCTTTTGAATATCCTCAGTTCTAATCTTCAGCTGATGATATCCATAACGAAGATCGATCTTTGAGAAGAATTGTGCTCCTTGCAACTGGTCAAATAGGTCATCAATAAGAGGTAGAGGATACCTATTCTTGATGGTGACATGGTTCAATTCCCGATAGTCAATACAAAGTCGCACACTCCCGTCTTTCTTCTTTACAAATAAAACAGGAGCACCCCAAGGAGATGTACTAGGATGAATGAAACTGATGTCCAACAATTCTCAGAGTTGGACTTTTAACTCTGAAGTTCAATAGAGCCATTCGATATGGGGTTTTAGAAATGGGCTTTGTACCGAGTTCAAGATCAATAAAGAATTCAACTTCACGTTCTGGGGGTAGACCGGGAAGTTCTTCAGGAAATACGTCAGGAAATTTACTAACAACAGGAATATTATTCAAAATGTGTCTTTATTCAAATCCATAACATGGGCTAAGAAAGCTTGACATCCGTTTTTCAATAAACGAATAGCTTTATGACTTGATATGACAGTGATTGATTTTAGTGGTTTAGTTGCTTGAATTCGTACAACAGGTTGGTTAGGAATATGAAAACTAACAACCTTACGAAAACAATCAATTTTGGCGTGATGAGTAGTTAACCAATCAATCCCTAAAATCACATCAAAAGCAAGTATCTTTAAAGAGATAATATCAACAGGTAATGTGATGGTGCCAACTTGGATCAAACAAGATTTATAAACAGTGGATGTGATGAAAGTTTTTCCTAACGGAGTCTCCACAGATAAATCAAAGTCTAATTTCTCCGGAGTTAAGTTTAAACGTTGAGCACAAGCGGAGAGAGATAATGAATGGGTAGCACCCCAGATCTAGTAAGGTATAAACTTCGCAAGAATTTATGATTAGCTTACCCGTGATCACCTCGTTTAGGTTCCTCTTATTTTGACCAGTCACGACAAACGCTCTTCCAGGAACCGTTGACTTTGACTTTTCTGGGACAGCCTTTTGAGTCACCATCCCCGCTGGACTTGGTTTCGCTACCGTAAAATCTTGAGCGATATATCCTTCTTTTCCATAATTATAGCATACCTTGAACTGTTGTGGGCAGTTTGGGCTGATATGTCCCTCTTTTCCACATTTATAGCATACGACCTGTGGTCGTTCTCCTCCCTTAGAACCAGTTGCTGCTGGTGCTGACGTCTTCACATGGTCATTATTGAATCTCCTCTTTTTAAAATCTCCCTGTTGCTCTTTTATAGTTTTAATAAAAGAGCTCTAACTCATGCAAGCATACACGGGTCAACAAGTAATACAGAGTAAGTAGAGTATCGATCCCACAGAGAAAGTTATTAAATTTAAACTATCATGCATCAATTAACTCACCTTATTTATATGCTTAGACTATTGACTAAAATTGTTGAATTAAGCTAAGAGATAGTGGTCCTCATCTTTGCAGTCTTGGCCATCGGGAAGAACTTGGCTAAGAATTTCTGCGCTAAGTCCTCCCATGTGGTTATTGACCCTGACGGCAAAGAGTGTAACCAACTTCTAGCCTTGTCTCTCAACGAAAATGGAAATAACCGTAGTCTGATGGCATCCTCTGTCACCCCATTATATCTGAATGTGTCGCAGATCTCGATGAAGCTCAATAGGTGCTCATTCGGATCATCTGTAGCAGCACCCCTAAACTGAACTGAGTTCTGTACCATCTGAATCGTGCCCGGTTTGATTTCAAAGGTGTTTGCTGCTATCGCCGATCTGACTATGCTTGACTATAGTCCATTTATGTTTGGCATGGAATACTCCCTTAGAGCCCGATGCTCTTCTCTTTGCTCAATTCTGGTTCTTCCGCCATATCCGGTATAGTACTCTCTAACTGTACTTGCAAATTTCTTCGCACACTCGCTTTCTAACCTTTTCCGTTTATATTAGCCTGCGCTGGTGTTAACTCTGAGTTGGATGATCGTGTGTGCATAAAACTCTACAAACGCCTGTAACCAAAATCAAAATAAAAATAGAAATGAGAAACGATCAGAATTGTTTAAGTCATACAATTTAGCTTTAAACTGATGATAATTATCTAACTTAACGCCTTTCCCGTGAATTCGCCTTAAAACTTGTTGCCTCTTTTTTTATAGTTCTAATAAAAGAGCTCTAACTCATGCAAGCATACACGGGTCAACAAGTAATACAGAGTAAGTAGAGTATCGATCCCACAGAGAAAGTTGTTAAATTTAAACTATCATGCATCAATTAACTCACCTTATTTATATGCTTAGACTATTGACTAAAATTGTTGAATTAAGCTAATTATGATTACCAACTAAAAATAAGGATAATAATGAAATAAATATAATTTGGAAATAACGGGATCCTAACTTCATTTAATATTTCATTCAATCGCCACTATCATGCAAGAAGTGTCCACATATCACAGGAAAATAGCCAAGAGCACGAAGAGAGTTATAACCATTTTTCCATGCACTATAACCTACTTACACAGCATCTACCGAGGTTAGACTCTATGTAATCACCAATACAACCAAAATAACTCTATGTCTATGTGAAATTGCAATTATATTGATTTGAAGCTCAAGCCCTTATTCTAGCTCATACGGTGAAACAATATATGTCTATCTGGTTCATAAAATACGCAAGCCATATACAACAGCCCCATATTCGCATGCCATCATGATTACAATCCATACCCATATGTTCATTGTCAATTCCATGCAAGTACTGAGACGAATGGTGATCAGGCATTCATGCATGTAAAACAATCATGACAGATAGTCCATATGATATGCAAAACAACCCTAGCATTTAAATGTACAACCAAACTACATATTAAAATCCGTTAGAATCCCATAATGGAGTTTAGTTCATGACTGAACCAAAAGCCATCATGGGATCAACGCTAACCATAATCAATAAACAAGCAATTGAAGTAAGAAAGATAGAACGATCAAACCCAATCGCTGGATAGAAACCAATGATCAAATATTAAATCCTCATAGAAATCCAATAGATAATAATCAAAATCCACGATGATAGAGAATTCCAAGAAGAAGTAGAGAAGTAGACGTTTTTGCTTCGTTCTACGTTGGAATCTCTCCCAAGGTGTAAACCCTAGTTTTTATGAAAAGAATACGCTAAAAGTTATAGAGTATATATCTGACACCAGTCAGAATCATTTAAAAATAATTA
The DNA here is from genome assembly GCA_020205605.1 of Panax ginseng. NCBI lineage: Eukaryota > Viridiplantae > Streptophyta > Magnoliopsida > Apiales > Araliaceae > Panax > Panax ginseng. The sequence continues at coordinate 56,026,393 of CM035130.1, read as the reverse complement.
CACATCATTTAATTAAGAATTAAAAATAAAACAAAAAATTACAACATCGATCGCCAGCCACAACAATTGCATTATATAGCTTCCCAATCTCGCAAGGCTGCGAGACTTGTAGTGTATGTCCATGTCCAGTAGGCCTCTCGGCAGCGGCGCGTCTTCTACCTCATGGTAGCGTCTCTCTCCCTCACTATCGCTCAACTTATAGTAGGTCCTCATTGTTTAGCCATATGTACTTTCATGGCAGCGCAGTCTAAGTTAAGCTCACGCCTTGCCATGGCTTGTACTCTGCAGTTACAGTTACGGTTCTGCTCATTGCTTGTTCATTCATGCTTGATCCTCTTGCTTGCTTGGCCTCCTTGCTTCATTGTACATCTATGCCATGCACATCCTTACTTGTCACTCGCCTTTACGCACCCATTAGCCTCTAATTCCACCAAAATTAAGCTGATTCCTGCACTTATTCACCAAAAGGAGTTTTAAGTACATGCAATGCAAAATAACGTGAAATGCCACTAAAACACAATAAAATGTACTTGAGCTGGGCACAATTGGCATGAATTGGTATGCAATAAGTAGGTAAAAATACCACTTATCAAATACCCCCAAACTTGAACTATTTCTTGCCCTCAAGCAACGCATACTAATGAACAATGAAAATGCAACTACGCAACTATGCAACTACTCTATGATGCAAACTAGTCTCACATAATCCTTGCCATAACAGAATTTCAGCCCAAATTACCTCAGTGAATTATCCAAATCCAAGAATACAATCTCAAACCAAACTATAGGCATAAAATCATACACTCAGATAATTCATATATGCTATAGAAATGCTGTATGTGTGTGGCGTTCACCAACAACTTGATCTAAGCAAAGAATATATATGCTACATTGCTCTAAACAGAAAATTACAATCTAAAGCAAGACTCATGCATATTCATGTAACGCAGACTGTTTCAACATATCAACACAAATTAAGGTTCAACAATGGGTCTATAGCTTTATTGCTACACACGAGGGCGATTTACGCACTTTCCCGGGGTGTTTATTTCTATTTTTCTTTTCTTTTTCTTTTTTTCTCTTTTTTTTTCACATGACTGTTCAATGTCTCAACCCATTAGGCACACTACTACCCCTTAGCGAGCTTTTAACCAACGACTCCCAGACCATAAAAGACCTTAGGGTGCTAGGTGTAGAGACAATCCCCTCGGGCGTACTTACTCAAGTAGCCAGGGCCCCGAATTAAGACTAGCCACGTTATTCCTATTTGTTATTATTATTATTATTATTTTTATACATAGCATACCCATGTTTTCCCAAAACTTGCATGTCAATGTTTCCTACAGTCTATAACACTTTCCACATGTTTCTCTTTTTAAAACTACATGTTCTATCAAGCAACACAACATACACTTCTTCAACTTACAAGTGATTGTGAACACGTTTGTGCATATCGAAAGTATTTAAACAGCAACATGAATCTCATTGTATAAAACATTATAACTAAGTTGTGTTATCCAACATACTCTAGAATCTTTCACAATTCACTATCATCATTGGCTAGGCAAAAATTTCTATTAAGCAAGAATTTGTGTGAGACATGCAACTACAACATACTATCACAATCCATAATGAATAAAAATTAAAAATTTTACAAAAATTTAACTAAACACATAAACATGCAAAATTAACTAAACATGCACCCATTAAATAAAATTAAACTACTAAACTACTATGCTATGATCCCCAATACCCCCAAACTTAAAATATTCAATGTCCCCATTGATTGAAGGTAAAGGGTACAGAAAAAATCCCCTAACGATCGGCTTGACCACCCTCCTCGGGTGGTGAATCTGGTGGCAGATACGACACGACTGTTCCAAACTAAGGCCATTCTAGCATTGTTCCTTGTTGCGCGAAGGCTTCGGCCAATGCCCGAGTGAGTCCCATAGAAAATGTTCCAAAGTTGTCATACATGGCGTCGACTTTGCGCTCCAACCTTCGAAGCTGTCGATCGCTAGGAACCGGGTGTGCTCGGGTGGATGGGCCTGCCTCATCAGGTTGAGGGGGATGCTGGGATGGCTCTGGGAAGGTGGGGCGGAGAATGAATCCCAATCCTCGCGGGTACGGTTCACCACCTGCCCAGTCCTTAAATTTAGCAATGGTGGCGTGTGTGATGTCTTGACTTGGATATTACATTTGTTCGTTGCCCCAATTGCACCCCTGCTGCGCACATAGCATGGCTACCACTGAAGCATGTGGAATGCTCCCAATGGTAGTTTCCTTCAGATACTTCACAATATTTTGATGAATTAAATACCCCACATCATTGTACTTGCCAGTAATAATCCCCCACAAAATTATAGCCCTTTCCGCCGTGATCTCATGTTGGTGAGAAGAAGGCAATAGCTTGGCACAAATGAACAGATTCCATGCCTTGGCGTATCGATTTAGTGCGGCTACTGGAAATATTCGAGGCTGGGTCGTGCCAACTTTGTAAGTCCATTTCGTGCCTGGCATGTACAACTCAGCGATAACAAGCTCCAAGTCCGTGTCTAGATGTGCCCCTGTGATCCAATTGGCCGCCCCTGTTGGTGGTCTTCATGGTGATTCTCAAAGACGCTTTGGATGGCGGAGGGTTTGTAGTCTACCTCGACACCACGAACCATAGAAGTATCGTTCATGGTGACTTTGGAATTGGCATAGAACTCTTGGGCTATGCTCATCGGAATAAATGGCGCGGCGATCGATCCACCCCATCCTCGTTCAATGGATCATGGCACAAAGTCGCCCATCTTGGCCTTGGGTCTAAATCCTCTTTCTTTGATGAATGTTTTCGCGACAATGCGATAGTACTCCTGCTGGGCCTCCAAACATAAGAACTTGTTGTGGTCGACAATGTCTTCCTCGTGACTGCCGGAGTAGGAGGAGGAAGATGAAGATGGTCGTGCTCTCTTTGGATCCATTTGAGATTGTTGATAGAGATAGCAGATGAACTTACTGAGAGAGAGAATGTAACTTTGTGAATTGATAACCTTCACCCTTGTGTCTGCAAACCCAATTGAGAACCCTAGCTTTATAGAAGGGATGAGAGGTGGATGAGCTTTGAATGTGGAGGAATTCGTGGAGATTTGATGGAGAGATATACATCTTCAATCTATAACTGCTAGAGAGATAGAGACATAAGTTATGGAGAGTGAGAGAGTTTCGCGTCTGTTATTATCGCAATTCAGAGTCCAAATGAGCCAAGACTCTCTTTTAAAAATGTTAAGATCTAGTTGATTCGGTCTTGCATGCGTCACAAGCAAGAATGTAAATGTAGTGCGAGGCCTTGCTGGGTGCGAGACTTACAGAAGGTTCGATGGTCAGATTGGCTTGGCGCGCGGGTGCGTGAGTTTATGCTGCATGGGCCGCGCAGCCGCGCGACCCTGGTATCTGCCATTCTGAAGTTTGATTTCATTCTCCTCATCAGTGATGCTTTCCAACAATGGTACCTACATAGATATTAAGGCATATGGTTAAGGCATGAATTTAGTGGGCACATGATGCTAACATCGTGCAAGTATTTGTCAATCAATTCTTGCTACACACTTGAGCAAGAGTGTCCAGTATCCTTTAACAATAAATTAGACTTAACTAACTAACATCAAAATGAATAACTAAAAAAATGAATCAATGGGGGTAGAAATGATGGGTTGCCTCCCATCCAGCGCTTGGTTATAGTTAATTAGCTCGACTATCTCTGAATCTCACGTCACGTCAAGACTTGAGGTGCCTTCCTTATTGAACACTGCACCCCGAAATTTAATGACCTCAGCTTCCGTCAACGGTTCCACCTTCGACCCTAAATTTATGCCCGTTACATAGCTCAACGGTTCAAAATTTCTCGGTTTCTGTAATTCATCCTTCGGACCCCAATCCACCAAGTTAACCAAGAAGCATTCTTCTTCATCCGATGGGAACTTTATCGCCTTAAAGACATTAAATGTGACCTCTTGCACTTGGACACGCATCGTTAGTTCCCCCTTTTGCACATCGATTGAAGTCCTTCCCGTGGCTAAGAATGGTCTTCCCAGTATTATCGGTATACTCTTGTCCTCTTCGAAGTCTAGGATGATAAAATCAGCCGAAAAAATGAATTTGTCCACCTTTACCAACACATCTTCAACAATTCCTCGTGGATAGGTGATGGATCTGTCAGCTAGCTGTAGTGATATGTTCGTCGGCCTTGGAGTCGGTAATCCCAACTGGTTGAACACTGACAACGGCATCAAATTTATACTTGCCCCCAGATCACATAAACACTTGCTAAAGTTCATCTTCCCAATGGTGCACGGAATTATGAAGCTACCCGGATCTTTCAGCTTTGGAGGTAGTTTGCGTTGGAGCACTGCACTGCATTCCTCTGTCAAGGCTACTGTTTCGAACTCATCTAATCTTCTCTTCCTTGACAATATACCTTTCATGAACTTTGCGTAACTTGGCATTTGTTCTAATGCCTCGGCGAATGGTATATTAATTTGCAGCTTTTTAAATACCTCCAGAAACTTGCTGAACTGTTTGTCATCTTTCTGCTTAATTAGCCTCTGCGGATATGGTACTCGAGGATGTAGTGGTTGTACTGGACTCTTTGCCTTCTCTTCTGAACCTGCTTTATTCTTTTCTTCATGCAAAACCTCAGATTTTTCCAACGTTTCTACTTCACCATCCAACAGTTACGCTTTACGCTGTGCAGCGATTTCCCTTAAACTCACACGCAGCGCCTTGACCGGTCAATGTCTGTCAAATCTTTCCGCTGCTCGCAATGTTATTCCTGATCGCAATGTTATTGTTCAGCATGCTCGCCATCTGCCCCGTCTAAGTTTCAAGATTCTTGATAGCCACTGCTTGACTTTTGATCATGACTTCAATGTTTGCCATGTATTTCAACATCATCTCTTCCATCTCTGATTTCTTCTCAGGCTGTGGTGTATCGAGAGTGTGATGTTGTTGCTGCTGAGGAAATCCCGATGGACTGTGGTTTTGATGCAAACTGTGGTTGTGATGACTGTGGCTGAAACTGATGGTTTGACTAAAACTGATTTTGCTGTTGTTGTCCTTGATTATTTGACCAACTAAAATTCGGATGATTGCGGTTGTTGGGGTGGTTTGTGTTCTGAAATTGACCTTGGTCCTTCCTATAGCTGCTCACATACTGTACCGACTTTGAGCTGATAGCACATTGATCCGTGGAGTGTGACCCCGCACAAATCTCACAAACGAAGGCAACTATTTTCACCTTGCTTTCTGCCAAAGTATCTATCTTCTTAGCCATAGTCGCCATTTGTGCCGACAAACCGTAATGGCATTAACCTCAATACACACCGCAACCTTGGGTCAGTGGCATCCGAACAGTAGGATTCTCGATAATCGATCCGCAGCCCATAGTCTCGATAAGCGTATAGGCCTCGTCATAGCTCTTTGCCCATAATGCCCCTCCTGCGGCTGCATCCACAATCGGTCTCGACTGCCATCCTAACCCATTGTAAAAGGAATTTATCACCATCCAGTCTGGCATACCGTGATGCGGACATTTTCTAAGCATCTCTTTGTAACGCTCCCATGCCTCATATAAGGACTCGCCCTGTTGTTGCTCAAACTGAGAGATAGCTGTCCTCATCTTTGCAGTCTTGGCCATCGGGAAGAACTTGGCTAAGAATTTCTGCGCTAAGTCCTCCCATGTGGTTATTGACCCTGACGGCAAAGAGTGTAACCAACTTCTAGCCTTATCTCTCAACGAAAATGGAAATAACCGTAGTCTGATGGCATCCTATGTCACCCCATTATATCTGAATGTGTCGCAGATCTCGATGAAGCTCAATAGGTGCTCATTCGGATCATCTCATAGCAAAGACTTAAACCGAATCGAGTTCTGCACTATCCGAATCGTGCTTTCGGTTTGATTTCAAAGGTGTTTGCTACTATCGCTGGTCTGACTATGCTTGACTGTAGTCCATTTATGTTTGGCATGGAATACTCCCTTAGAGCCCGATGCTCTTCTCTTTGCTCAATTCTCTGTTCTTCCGCCATATCCGATATAATACTCTCTAATTGTGCTTGCAAATTTCTCTCGCACACTCGCTTTCCAACCTTTTCCGTTTATATTAGCCTGCGCTGGTGTTAACTCTGAGTTGGATGACCGTGTGTGCATAAAACTCTACAAACGCCTGTAACCAAAATCAAAATAAAAATAGAAATGAGAAACGATTAGAATTGTCTAAGTCATATAATTTAGCTTTAAACTGATGATAATTATCTAACTTAACGCCTTTCCCCGGCAACGGCGCCAAAAACTTGTTGCCTCTTTTATAGTTCTAATAAAAGAGCTCTAACTCATGCAAGCATACACGAATTGAACAAGTAATCTGAGTAAAGTAGAGTATCGATCCCACGTAGAGAAAGTTGTTAAATTTAAACTATCATGCATCAATTAACTCACCTTATTTATATGCTTAGACTATTGACTAAAATTGTTGAATTAAGCTAATTATGATTACCAACTAAAAATAAGGATAATAATGAAATAAATATAATTTGGAAATAACAGATCCTAACTTCATTTAATATTTCATTCAATCGCCACTATCATGCAAGAAGTGTCCACATATCACGTGAAAATAGCCAAGAGCACGAAGAGAGTTATAACCATTTTCCCATCCTCGTTAGGGATCATGGCACAAAGTCGCCCATCTTGGCCTTGGGTCTAAATCCTCTTTCTTTGATGAATGTTTTCGCGACAATGCGATAGTACTCTCTTTGGGCCTCCAAACATAAGAACTTGTTGTGGTTTACAATGTCTTCCTCGTGGATCACGGAGTAGGAGGAGGAAGATGAAGATGGTCGTGCTTCTCTTTGGATCCATTTGAGATTGTTGATAGAGATAGTAGATGAACTTATTTGAGAGAGAATGTAACTTTGTGAATTGATAACCTTCACCCTTGTGTGTCTAAAAACCCAATTGAGAACCCTAGCTTTATAGAAGGGATGAGAGGTGGATGAGCTTTGAATGTGGAGGAATTCGTGGAGATTTGATGGAGAGATATACATCTTCAATCTATAAGCGCTAGAGAGATAGAGACATAAGTTATGGAGAGTGAGAGAGTTTCGTCATTATTATCGCAATTCGTGAGTCCAAATGAGCCAAGACTCTCTTTTAAAAATGTTAAGATCTAGTCGATTCGGTCACAGCGTCTTGACAAGAAGAATGTAGTGCCTTTGGCCTTGTGGTCAAAGAGACTTCTGAAAGGTTCGATGGTCGATTGGCTTGGCGGCGTGCGTGCGTGAGTTTATCTTTGCATGGGCTGCGCGTTGTTGCCGACTGTATCTGCCATTCTGAAGTTTGATTTCATTCTCCTCATCAGTGATGCTTTCCAACAATGGTACCTACATAGATATTAAGGCATATGGTTAAGGCATGAATTTAGTGGGCACATGATGCTAACATCGTGCAAGTATTTGTCAATCAATTCTTGCTACACACTTGAGCAAGAGTGTCCAGTATCCTTTAACAATAAATTAGACTTAACTAACTAACATCAAAATGAATAACTAAAAAAAACGAATCAATGGGGGTAGAAATGATGGGTTGCCTCCCATCCAAATAACTTAGTTATAGTTAATTAGCTCGACTATCTCTCTGAATCTCTCACGTCACGTCAAGACTTGAGGTGCCTTCCTTATTGAACATTTGCACTCAAATTTAATGACCTCGGCTTAGTCAATCGGTTCCACCTTCGACCACAATTTATGCCCGTTACATAGCTCAATCGGTTCAAAAATTTCTCGGTTTCGTAATTCATCCTTCTGGACCCCAATCCACCAAGTTAACCAAGCATTCTTCTTCTTCATCCGATGGGAACTTTATCGCCTTAAAGACATTAAATGTGACCTCTTGCACTTGGACACGCATCGTTAGTTCCCCCTTTTGCACATCGATTGAAGTCCTTCCCGTGGCTAAGAATGGTCTTCCCAGTATTATCGGTATACTCTTGTCCTCTTCGAAGTCTAGGATGATAAAATCAGCCGAAAAAATGAATTTGTCCACCTTTACCAACACATCTTCAACAATTCCTCGTGGATAGGTGATGGATCCGTCACCAGTCAGTAGTGATATGTTCGCTCGGCCTTGGAGTCAGTAATCCCAACCGGTTGAACAACGATAACCAGCATCAAATTTATACTTGCCCCGGATCACATAAACACTTGCTAAAGTTCATCTTCCCAATGGTGCACGGAATTATGAAGCTACCCGGATCTTTCGACTTTGGAGGTAGTTTGCGCGTGAGCCTTTGATTGCATTCCTCCTGTCAAGGCTCTTGTTTGAACTCATCTAATCTTCTCTTCTTGACAATATACCTTTCATGAACTTTGCGTAACTTGGCATTTGTTCTAATGCCTCGTCGAATGGTATATTAATTTGCAGCTTTTTAAATACCTCCAGAAACTTGCTGAACTGTTTGTCATCTTTCTGCTTAATTAGCCTCTGCGGATATAGTACTCGAGGATGTAGTGGTTGTACTGGACTCTTTGCCTTCTTTTCTGAACCTGCTTTATTCTTTTCTTCATGCAAAACCTCAGATTTTTCCAACGTTTCTACTTCACCATCCAACAGTTCTGCCTTACGCGGCCGCGCGATTTCCCCTTGTAACTCACACGCGGGCGCGCGACTGGCTGTGTCTGTCAAATCTTTTCCTGTTCGCAATGTTATTCCTGATCGCAATGTTATTGTTCAGCATGCTCGCCATCTGCCCCGTCTAAGTTTCAAGATTCTTGATAGCCACTGCTTGACTTTTGATCATGACTTCAATGTTTGCCATGTATTTCAACATCATCTCTTCCATCTCTGATTTCTTCTCAGGCTGTGGTGTATCGAGAGTGTGATGTTGTTGTTCTTCCGAGAAATCCGGTGGGATCGTGGTTTTGATGCAAACTGTGGTTGTGATGACTGTGGCTGAAACTGATGGTTTGACTAAAACTGATTTTGCTGTTGTTGTCCTTGATTATTTGACCAACTAAAATTCGGATGATTGCGGTTGTTGGGGTGGTTTGTGTTCAAATTGACCTTGGTCCTTCCTCAGAATCAGCCACATATCTTGCATCTGACTTTGAGTGATAGCACATTGATCCGTGGAGTGTGACCCGCACAAATCTCACAAACGAAGGCAACTATTTTCACCTTGCTTTCGCCAAAGTATCTATCTTCTTAGCCATAGTCGCCATTTGTGCCGATTAACCGTGTAATGGCATTAACCTCAATACACCGCAACCTTGGGTCAGGGCATCCGAACATGTAGGATTCGATAATCGATCGCAGACCATAGTCTCGATAAGCGTATAGGCCTCGTCATAGCTCTTTGCCCATAATGCCCCTCCATGCTAATTTGCATCAACAATCGGTCTCGATCGCCATCCTAACCCATTGTAAAAGGAATTTATCACCATCCATCCGGCATACCATGATGCGGACATTTTCTAAGCATCTCTTTATAACGCTCCATGCCTCATATAAGGACTCGCCTGTTGTTGCTCAAACCGAGAGATAGTTTGTCCTCATCTTTGCGCTCTTGGCCATCGGAAGAACTTGGCTAAGAATTTCAAGGCTTAAGTCCTCCCATGTGGTTATTGACCTGACTGACAAAAAGAGTGTAACCAACTTCTAGCCTTATCTCTCAACGAAAATGGAAATAACCGTAGTCTGATGGCATCCTATGTCACCCCATTATATCTGAATGTGTCGCAGATCTCGATGAAGCTCAATAGGTGCTCATTCGGATCATCTGTAGCAGCACCCCCAAACTGAACTGAGTTCTGTACCATCTGAATCGTGCTCGGTTTGATTTCAAAGGTGTTTGCTACTATCGCTGGTCTGACTATGCTTGACTGTAGTCCATTTATGTTTGGCATGGAATACTCCCTTAGAGCCCGATGCTCTTCTCTTTGCTCAATTCTCTGTTCTTCCGCCATATCCGATATAATACTCTCTAATTGTGCTTGCAAATTTCTCTGCACACTCGCTTTCCAACCTTTTCCGTTTATATTAGCCTGCGCTGGTGTTAACTCTGAGTTGGATGACCGTGTGTGCATAAAACTCTACAAACGCCTGTAACCAAAATCAAAATAAAAATAGAAATGAGAAACGATCAGAATTGTCTAAGTCATATAATTTAGCTTTAAACTGATGATAATTATCTAACTTAACGCCTTTCCCCGGCAACGGCGCCAAAAACTTGTTGCCTCTTTTATAGTTCTAATAAAAGAGCTCTAACTCATGCAAGCATACACGGGTCAACAAGTAATACAGAGTAAGTAGAGTATCGATCCCACAGAGAAAGTTGTTAAATTTAAACTATCATGCATCAATTAACTCACCTTATTTATATGCTTAGACTATTGACTAAAATTGTTGAATTAAGCTAATTATGATTACCAACTAAAAATAAGGATAATAATGAAATAAATATAATTTGGAAATAACGGGATCCTAACTTCATTTAATATTTCATTCAATCGCCACTATCATGCAAGAAGTGTCCACATATCACAGGAAAATAGCCAAGAGCACGAAGAGAGTTATAACCATTTTCCCATCCTCGTTCGTGGATCATGGCACAAAGCTGTCCATCTTGGCCTTCGGGTCTAAATCCTCTTTCTTTGATGAATGTTTTCGCGACAATGCGATAGTACTCCTGCTGGGCCTCCAAACATAAGAACTTGTTGTGGTCGACAATGTCTTCCTCGTGGATCACGGGAGTAGGAGGAGGAAGATGAAGATGGTCGTGCTCTCTTTGGATCCATTTGAGATTGTTGATAGAGATAGCAGATGAACTTACTGAGAGAGAGAATGTAACTTTGTGAATTGATAACCTTCACCCTTGTGTCTGCAAACCCAATTGAGAACCCTAGCTTTATAGAAGGGATGAGAGGTGGATGAGCTTTGAATGTGGAGGAATTCGTGGAGATTTGATGGAGAGATATACATCTTCAATCTATAACTGCTAGAGAGATAGAGACATAAGTTATGGAGAGTGAGAGAGTTTCATATCTCTATTATTATCGCAATTCGAGTCCAAATGAGCCAAGACTCTCTTTTAAAAATGTTAAGATCTAGCTGGATTCGGTGTCATGCGTACCACAAGCAAGAATGTAGTGTACTCGAGCCGTGTGCGAGACTTCTGAAAGGTTCGATGGTCGAGATTGGCTTGGCGCTACGGTGCGTGAGTTTATCTTTGCATGGGCAGCCTTGCCGCATGCCGACCACGTATCTCGCCATTCGAAGTTTGATTTCATTCTCCTCATCGGTGATGCTTTCCAACAATGGTACCTACATAGATATTAAGGCATATGGTTAAGGCATGAATTTAGTGGGCACATGATGCTAACATCGTGCAGTATTTGTCAATCAATTCTTGCTACACACTTGAAAGCAAGAGTGTCCAGTATCCTTTAACAATAAATTAGACTTAACTAACTAACATCAAAATGAATAACTAAAAAAAAACGAATCAATGGGGGTAGAAATGATGGGTTGCCTCCCATCCAGCACTTGGTTATAGTTAATTAGCTCGACTATCTCTACTCGAATCTCACGTCACGTCAAGACTTGAGGTGCCTTCCTTATCAACACCGCACCCGAAATTTAATGACCTCGGCTTTCCGTCATCTGCGGTTCCACCTTCGACCACAATTTATGCCTGCTACATAGCTCAACGGTTCAAAATTTCTCGGTTTACAGAATTCATCCTTCTGGACCCCAATCCACCAAGTTAACCAAGAAGCATTCTTCTTCATCCGATGGGAACTTTATCGCCTTTAAAGACATTAAATGTGACTTCTTGCACTTGGACACGCATCGTTAGTTCCCCTTTTTTTGCATCGATTGAAGTCCTTCCCGTGGCTAAGAATGGTCTTCCCAAATGTTATCGGTATACTCTTGTCCTCTTGAAGTCTAGGATGATAAAATCAAATAAAAAAATGAATTTGTCCACCTTTACCAACACATCTTCAACAATTCCTCGTGGATAGGTGATGGATCCGTCACCAGTCAGTCAGTAGTGATATGTTCGGCTCGGCCTTGAGTCGGTAATCCCAACCGTTGAACAACGACAACGGCATCAAATTTATACTTGCCCCTGCATCACATAAACACTTGCTAAAGTTCATCTTCCCAATGGTGCACGGAATTATGAAGCTACCCGATCTTTCAAACTTTGGAGGTAGTTTGCGTTGAGCACCGTGACCGCATTCCTCTGTCGAAGGCTCTCGTTTTGAACTCATCTAATCTTCTCTTCCTTGACAATATACCTTTCATGAACTTTCATGTAACTTGGCATTTGTTCTAATGCCTCGGCGAATGGTATATTAATTTGCGCCTTTTAAATACCTCCGTAAACTTGTCGAACTGCTTGTCATCTTTCTCGCTTAATTAGCCTCTCATGGATATGGTACTCGAGGATGTAGTGGTTGTACTGGACTCTTTGCCTTCTCTTCTGAACCTGCTTTATTCTTTTCTTCATGCAAAACCTCAGATTTTTCCAACGTTTCTACTTCACCATCCAATGCTTCATTTTACGCTACCGCGATTTCCCTTGTAACTCACATGCGCGCTGACCGGGTCAGGTCTGTCAAATCTTTTCCTGCTCATGAATGTTATTCTGATCGCAATGTTATTGTTCAAAGATGCTCGCCATCCGCCTGCCCTGTCCTAAGTTTCAAGATTCTTGATAGCCACCGCTTGACTTTTGATCATGACTTCAATGTTTGCCATGTATTTTCAACATCATCTCTTCCATCTCGATTTCTTCTCGGTGTGGTGTATCGAGAGTGTGATGTTGTTCTTCTTGAGGAAATCCAGATGGATCGTGGGTTTTGATGCAAACTGTGGTTGTGATGACTGTGGCTGAAACTGATGGTTTGACTAAAACTGATTTTGCTGTTGTTGTCCTTGATTATTTGACCAACTAAAATTCGGATGATTGCGGTTGTTGGGGTGGTTTGTGTTCTGAAATTGACCTTGGTCCTTCCTATAGCTGCTCACATACTGTACCGACTTTGAGCTGATAGCACATTGATCCGTGGAGTGTGACCCCGCACAAATCTCACAAACGAAGGCAACTATTTTCACCTTGCTTTCTGCCAAAGTATCTATCTTCTTAGCCATAGCTGCCATTTGTGCCGACAACTGTGTAATGGCATTAACCTCCAATACACCTGCAACCTTGGGCTGTGGCATCCGAGCTGTAGGATTCTGATAATCAGTCGCAGCCATAGTCTCGATAAGCGTATAGGCCTCGTCATAGCTCTTTGCCCATAATGCCCCTCCTGCGGCTGCATCCACAATCGGTCTCGACTGCCATCCTAACCCATTGTAAAAGGAATTTATCACCATCCAGTCTGGCATACCGTGATGCGGACATTTTCTAAGCATCTCTTTGTAACGCTCCCATGCCTCATATAAGGACTCGCCTACATTTGCTTCAAACCGAGAGATAGTCATGTCCTCATCTTTGCGATCTTGGCCATCGGGAAGAACTTGGCTAAGAATTTCAAGCGCTAAGTCCTCCCATGTGGTTATTGACCTCGACGGCAAAAGAGTGTAACCAACTTCTAGCCTTATCTCTCAACGAAAATGGAAATAACTGTAGTCTGATGGCATCCTATGTCACCCCATTATATCTGAATGTGTCGCAGATCTCGATGAAGCTCAATAGGTGCTCATTCGGATCATCTGTAGCAGCACCCCCAAACTGAACTGAGTTCTGTACCATCTGAATCGTGCTCGGTTTGATTTCAAAGGTGTTTGCTACTATCGCTGGTCTGACTATGCTTGACTGTAGTCCATTTATGTTTGGCATGGAATACTCCCTTAGAGCCCGATGCTCTTCTCTTTGCTCAATTCTCTGTTCTTCCGCCATATCCGATATAATACTCTCTAATTGTGCTTGCAAATTTCTCTGCACACTCGCTTTCCAACCTTTTCCGTTTATATTAGCTGCTACTTGGTGTGTTAACTCGAGTTGGATGACCGTGTGCATAAAACTCTCTACAAACGCTTTATAATAAAATCAAAATAAAAATAGAAATGAGAAACGATCGAAATTGTCTAAGTCATATAATTTAGCTTTAAACCGATGATAATTATCTAACTTAACGCCTTTCCCTAAGAATTCGCTTAAAAACTTGTTGCCTCTTTTATAGTTCTAATAAAAGAGCTCTAACTCATGCAAGCATACAATTCAACAAGTAATCTGAGTAAGTAGAGTATCGATCCCACGAGAGAAAGTTGTTAAATTTAAACTATCATGCATCAATTAACTCACCTTATTTATATGCTTAGACTATTGACTAAAATTGTTGAATTAAGCTAATTATGATTACCAACTAAAAATAAGGATAATAATGAAATAAATATAATTTGGAAATAACGGGATCCTAACTTCATTTAATATTTCATTCAATCGCCACTATCATGCAAGAAGTGTCCACATATCACAGGAAAATAGCCAAGAGCACGAAGAGAGTTATAACCATTTTTCCATGCACTATAACCTACTTACACAAAGATTCACTGGAGGTTAGACTCTATTTAATCACCAATACAACCAAAATAACTCAATGTACATGTGAAATTGCAATTATATTGATTTGAAGCTCAAGCCCTTATTCTAGCTCATACGGTGAAACAATATATGTCTATCCGGTTCATAAAATACGCAAACCCATATACAAATTTCCCATATTCGCATGCCATCATGATTACAATCCATACCCATATGTTCATTGTCAATTCCATGCAAGTACTGAGACGAATGGTGATCAGGCATTCATGCATGTAAAACAATCATAACAGATAGTCCATATGATATGCAAAACAACCCTAGCATTTAAATGTACAACCAAACTACATATTAAAATCCGTTAGAATCTCATAATGGAGTTTAGTTCATGACTGAACCAAAAGCCATCACGGGATCAACGCTAACCATAATCAATAAACAAGCAATTGAAGTAAGAAAGATAGAACGATCAAACCCAATCGCTGGATAGAAACCAATGATCAACTATTAAATCCTCATAGAAATCCAATAGATAATAATCAAAATCCACGATGATAGAGAATTCCAAGAAGAAGTAGAAAGTAGACGCTTTTGCTTCGCTTCTACGTTGGAATCTCTCCTAAGGTAAAAACCTAGTTTTTATGAAAAGAATACGCTAAAAGTTATAGAGTATATATCTGACACCAGTCAGAATCATTTAAAAACAATTACACATCATTTAATTAAGAATTAAAAATAAAACAAAATTACAGCATCAGCATCGCGCGCGGCCGCGCGCCTCTATAGCTTCCCAATCTCGCGGCCGCGAGACTTGTAGTGTGTATGTCCAGTCCAGCCGGCCTCTCGCGCGGGCGCGCGTCTTCTACCTCGCGGGCGCGCGTCTCTCCCCTCGCGGTCGCTCAACTTGCAGTAGGTCCTCATTGTTTAGCCATGTACTCGCGCGGGCGCGCGAGTCTAAGCTTGTCCCGCCGCGCGGCTTGTACTCTGCAGGTTCTGGTTCTGGTTCTGCTGCTACTGCTTGTTCATTCATGCTTGATCCTCTTGCTTGCTTGGCCTCCTTTCTTCATTGTACCTCTATGCCATGCACATCCTTGCTTGTCACTCGCCTTTACGCACCCATTAGCCTCTAATTCCACCAAAATTAAGCCAATTCCTGCACTTATTCACCAAAAGGAGTTTTAAGTACATGCAATGCAAAATAACATGAAATGCCACTAAAACACAATAAAATGTACTTGAGATGGGCACAATTCGCATGAATTAGTATGCAATAAGTAGGTAAAAATACCACTTATCACTCCCCCCGACTCACTTCTTCTATTTTCATGGCCATGATTACCACCAGAGTGGTTACCATTTTTGTCCGTATTTTTCTTTCTCATTTAGTTATCGTTGTTCGATGGATCTTTGTCCACCGGTATGATCCTCGGTTGTGGTCCCTCGGTTGAACGTGCTCGTTATCTCGCTTCTAACAATTGAGCCACATTGACAACATCTGAATAAAGAGAAAATTTATGAGAATGAGATATTGACGTATCTTGGGTTTCAAACCTCTTAGAAACATCCGCGTCATCGTTCCTCATTCTCCACCAAATGAGGTGCAAACACGGATAACTCGCAAACTTAAGCCTCGTCTTTGGGACACCGCTATGTTGTTTTGTTCCAATCTAATAAACTCCACTTCCTTCATATGACGAATACTTTCAAGAAGTACTTGTCATTGAACAGTTTACAAAACATCTCCCAAGACATCTTTGAAAAGGGTGGATGGATGGAGTACGCTTCATGATTCCCACCATGAATCTCGCCTCATTACTGAACGTAAAAGGTTGCGAATGGAACCTTCATTCCTCCGTGCATCCCAAGACATCGAATATCTTGGTAATTTGTTTGACCCACATTTCGCGCCTTTAATCGGATCCGGCTTTCCCGCAATTACGGTGGTCCTAACTCTTTGAATCATTTAGTTTGTGACAAACCGCATGCGTTGTTATCATTTCCACTTTATATTTTGTGCGAGTCTCCTTTGTTCGATTTTGCATGAACGCAAAAAGTTTCTAAACATTCTGTCGTTCATCGTATGATTAGTGATGTTGTTTACAGGAGGAACATTGTCGGCCTGTTGCACGTTCTCCTCATTGGTGAGTAAAGGAGTCTCCACGGTCTCATTTACTCCACTGTTAACATTCTCGGTTGCCATTCTCAAATACTGCCATAAAACAAGGGTTAATTGAAGAAATTAACATACCACATAATATCCTTATATTCTGACCAACCAACAAATAAGCTTAGGTAGGACACACTAGTGAAGGATTTACTCGTCTCTCCCCTCCTAGTTCTATTCCCTGATCTCCGCCAGAGATCATATCCCTAAGCTCTGATACCAATGTGATGCCCCCAAAATAGGTATACATCACCTATTTTGAGTCGTCAATAACATGGTACAGAAACAACTACAACTTTATTAATACAACATAAAAACTGTGAGTTTAAAAATAAATATTGTCTTTTAGACAATATCAACACTCAAATAAGTCCTCATTACAATTATTGATACATTATTTTACAAAAATGGTGAGGACTATTAAAACAACTCTCTAGAACCATCATTCCACACCCCGACTAGAACTCGCTACATTCTCACCTCCTGGGAAGAAAAATGGAACAAAAAGGAAAAAGGGTGAACTCAACTAGCCCAGTAAAGAATATAATGACTAAGATAATATAGAACAAATTATCGTTAGTCTTCAATAGGGAAAAATCTGATAATATACAATAGACAACAAGTTTCAGATCAATATGTATAGCGGAAATAATAATTCATAGATGCGTTACGTAGAGAATGAAATCTACTATAATCTATGAATTTAAAAGTCCATCATCAATATTTTATCCCTGTAACATCAATCAATATACATCTTGAATCAAATATTCATCTTTGCACTACATGCCAAAGATATTCATCGATTAATCATGTTCATCTCAACACTGCTCATCTTTGCACTACGGGCCAAAGATATTCATCAAAAATTCATTCATCTTTGCACTACAGGCCAAAGATATTCAGTAATATCATCATTTAGGACTGATGATGATGAAAAATATTTTAAAGAAAACGAATCCAATGACAAAAAAAAGAACAAATATTAAGGATTCGTACTTTAAACAATCCGAGTTCAAAAATACTTCATAAATAATCATAATGGAGTAAAATTCTAGAATGATCAAAACATGGATACAATTAAAGCTAGTATCCATAATAGATATTTTGGACAAAAAATAAAAATTTAATTTTTTTGTGAATAGTCTTAGTATTAAGTGAATAATAGTCGATATCGTGAATAAATGCCATATATCGTGAATAGTAACCCCGACACTAAAAGACAAGAATTTCATAAGAAAAATACTATCAATATTCTGGCATAATGATATTGAAAGAAATAATATCATTTTTTTAAAAAAAAATATCCCTTACCTCGAACAAAATAGTATTTACATTTGGAATATCAAATATAATTTGAAGGAACTTGCAACCAAATATAACAACACTCAAAGTATCAAAATACTCACAAGAATACGCTTCGATAATATAAATAGAGAAAACTTGACACACGGTGATTTTCAATTCTAACCTAGACACCCTATTTATAGGAAAATGCTTAGAACACCAAAGCAGAAAATTTAATAAAATATTATTATATTTATAAAATTGTCACGCCCACCTTTAAAATCTGATTTCAGCTCATTTATATCACATGTGAGGCCCACTCATCTCATCAAAAACGTTTTTCTTGAAAAACATAATTAAAACTTTCAAAAATCAATTATTCTGGAACTTCGGAACTTGAATAATTCATAATAAATAGCCCTTTTGTCAGAAAAATTCAAACCTTATGTCTTTTCCATAGGAAATTCCATTATCTACAACTTTGTAAGTTTAAGTTTTTCCAATATCCAAGCAGAAATTGACCGAAATTCACATACGGACGATTTTGCAGGCTATAATCAAATTTCAGTCAAGAAATGGGGTCCACAAACATGAAAAACATGTTTTAAATATTTTTAGTAACAAAAATACTCCTCCTCCTCATAAACTCATATATCCCACATTCATTGTAAAAATATCACCATTATTATATTATTAAAATATAATAATATATTTAAATGAATTATTTATCAAAAAAGATAAAATATCAATTTTTCAACAATTGTCACTTTAAAATTTTCTCCATCTATATCCACATAAAATGAATATTTTCCTTATCATATAAATCAATAATTAACTATTCGTAAATAATATTATAAAATCACAATCTTGTGAACCAGTAGGTTCTCAGAAAAAGAGGGGGCTTTCGAATAAAATTTCTCCTTACTTGGCGCTATGATTAGGTAACCAAACCTCCTTAGACAGTAACTTTCTAGACATTGCCAATAATGTTATCTAATAATATTATTCAAATAATATGAATTATTGATCCGATAATGAAAATATCAGTATAGTGACAATTATTGAAA
The DNA here is from genome assembly GCA_020205605.1 of Panax ginseng. NCBI lineage: Eukaryota > Viridiplantae > Streptophyta > Magnoliopsida > Apiales > Araliaceae > Panax > Panax ginseng. The sequence continues at coordinate 56,007,287 of CM035130.1, read as the reverse complement.
CAACAATAATATAAAATATCAACGTAGCAATTATTGAATCAATAAAATAAAATATTGAATAATAACTCATCGTAACAATTATTGAGTAGTGCCTTCTACGTAAAAATCAATAATTGGTGCAATCTGCAGGTATCAACGTGTTTTTAACCAATAGAGTATTCCAACAAGATAATTGGTAACAACTACGCCAGTTATTTATAAACAACTTGTACTTGTAGTTTTCTTCATCCAATCGCTTTTCGTTATGGGGCCCACACAAAAGTCATACTGGCAAATCATTTAATATTCCCGACAGTAAGAATATTCTACGACCAAACTAATATTCCCCGACAACAATGAATATTTTATAACCACTTGCTTATTTGAAATATTTGCGCATTTTACCTATAACTAACCACATTAATCAAATCAACCCTTACTATTTCAAAATAATAAATAGAGGAAATTCAATTTCATTAATAATAAGCTGGGGTCTTACACACAGTATTTTTGGAATTATTGATTCTTACGTAAGAAGGCACTACTCAATAATTGTTACAGTAATTACTGTTCAATATTTTATTTTATTGATTCAATAATTGCTGCGTTGTTATTTTATATTATTGTTGTTTCAATAATACTCATTTTTCATTATCAGATCAATAATTCAGATTATTTGAATAATGTTATTAGATTGCATTATTGGCAATGTCTAGAAAGTTCTGTCAAGGAGAGGTTTGGTCACCTAATTGCGCGCCAGTAAGGAGAAATCCTTATTGGAAAGCCCCCTCTTTCCTGGGAACTGCCTGGTTGTCATAATTATGATTCTGTAATATTATTTGTGAATAATTAATTATTAATTTATATGATAAGGAAATATTTATTTGATGTGGATATAAAGGATGAATTTATTTATGTGGTTATAAATGAAAGAATTAATGTTGAGGTATTTTATCAGTATTTTATCGAATTGGAGGTATTAAAAACTCAAATCGATGTTCTTAAAGCTTTATTGCGTGAGTTGTAATTTTAATCCGACCGTTGGATCGTTGTGATTTTTGGATATGTTATACATACATGACTTGAGTATATGTCCACAAATTTTGAATCGTTGAAAATTAACGCATGATTTGTTATGAATTTTAGAAGGTGTTGAAACGGTGTTTAAAATCATCCGTTTGTGGATTTCGGATATTTTTGGTCTGGAATTTGGAAAAACTTTCTTCTGTAAAGTTGTAGAGAATTCGATTTCGTGTGAAATGGATATAAAATTCATATTTTTCTGATAAACAGGCTATTTTCTATGAATTACTAAAGTTTCGGAAAATAAAATATTTTTATTAAAATGAGGGGGGACCGACTTTGGTTTGAATACATGTGGGTTGCCAAATTAATTGAATTTCAATGATGGAGGGCTGCTGATTTTTCCAAGGAGGAGGCGTAGAATAATTATAATATATTTTATTAATTTAGTCTCCTTTGGCGTTCTAGCATTTTCTTATAAATAAGCGCTTAAGTTAGAATTGAAAATCACACCAGAAATAAGTTTTATTTTTCTCTATATTGTCGAGCATATTTTTGCGAGTATTTAGATAGTTGGAGAGTTGCTATTCGGTGCAAGGTTCTTTCGACTTTTCATCCGATATTCCAGTCAGAAGCACTGCTCTTTTGAGGTACGAGATTTTAAGGGTTATTATGTTTTTCAGTTTCGTGATTTTTTCGACCCTCAAAAATTCTAGAAAAAAATTTGAAATGATAATTTGATGAGTTTTCTTGATTGTGTCCAAAAATGGCAATTTTTGGATGTATAGATTAAGAGTTATGAATTTTATGAGAAAAGACTATTTTAAAAGTAAACCCTTATAACTCATTGTGGTTAACTCCAAAATTGGTGAAATTTTTATTGGGAGTACATCTATATAACATCAGTATATTCTATAAATTTCAGAATTTTTGGATAAAAGTACAATTTATGATAAATGTCTAAATATTCGGTAGTTTTGACCATGTGAAAAATAGTAAATGAATTTTAAAAATTCCGAGAAAAATATATGTTCAATATGGGAGTATATTATGTTAAATCTCAGAAAAGAAATATTTTTGGAACTGATTTGGTATTCTTCATAAAAATGGACTAGTTATGAATAAATAAATTAAATATGTTATGTGAAGTAACAAAATTGAAAAATAGGATTTTATGGCTTGGAAATCCTATATATGGTATATGCAGATTTTTGATGAAGTTGTTGGTTATTGGTGATGAAATCTTATGAGTTTGGCATTTTAGGATAATTAAATGCATTAATTAGTAAAGCGTAAACAATTAAAATAAATTGTTTATAAGTTTAAGAAATGATTAAAATATCATGGTAGTATTAATAATATTAGATTATGAGATTATTAAGTGATTTATAACATTTGGATTAAGGTGTTATGAAATCGTTGATTTATGAATCTTACTCTTGAAATTAAATCCGGGTTTTGATCATATTGTTTTTATTATCATATATAACATTTTTATAATTCCGGTGATGAAATTTCTCTTTGACGTAAGTGTAAAGATGGGTAGATTATTGGTATGATCGTGACTATGGGTTCTCTTTGGCCAGTAGTGCAAAGATGAATTGTTGACTGGTATGATCATGACCATTGAATTTATAATTGAATATTTTTAGCTTAAGAGCGAAGGTGAATTGATCAACATGGTTATAATTAGTGTTTATATTAATTTTGAAATGATTATATATTTCTTTGAAGATTAGAACTGAGGATATTCGAAAGACTGCCTTTAGAACTCGGTACGGGCATTATGAATTCTTAGTTATGTCTTTCGGATTGACTAATGCTCCTGCGGCTTTCATGGATATGATGAACCGAGTATTCAAAGAGTATTTGGATCAGTTCGTTGTTGTCTTTATTGATGACATCCTCATATATTCCAAAAGCCGTGAAGATCATGAGCACCATTTGAAGTCGGTACTCCAAAGGCTTCGTGAAAAACAAGCTTTATGCCAAGTTAAAGAAATGCGAGTTCTGGCTTGAGGAAGTAGCATTTCTTGGGCATGTGGTGTCAAAACATGGAGTATCTGTTGACCCGGCGAAGATTGAAGCAATACAAAGTTGGGAGCAACCGAAGTCGGTGGCTGATCAAGTACGTTGCTTTTTGGGCTTAAATGGTTATTATCGGAGATTCGTGGAAGGGTTTTCTCGAATCGCTACTCCGTTAACTCATCTAACTCGGAAGGATACAAAATTCGTTTGGAGCGAAGAGTGCGAGAAGAGTTTCCAAGAGCTTAAAAGGAGACTTATTTCGGCACCTGTTCTAACAATACCATCTGGTTCGGATGGATTTGTTATCTATAGCGATGCTTCGGGCAAAGGGTTAGGATGTGTTCTCATGCAACGTGGGAAAGTCATAGCCTATGCCTCATGACAACTTAAAGAATATGAGAGGAATTATCCTACTCATGATCTAGAGTTAGCGGCCCGATCGTTCTGCTAAAAGATCCGGAGGCACTATCTATATGGAGAGAAAGTGGAGATATATTCGCACCATAAAAGCCTTAAATATTTCTTCACTCAAAAAGAACTTAACATGCTCTGGCGGACGTTGGCTCGAGTTATTGAAAGACTACGACCACACTATTCAATACCATCCTGGAAAAGAGCGTGGTGGTAGTGACGCGTTGAGTAGAAGATCATATCACGAGGACGAGTGCGATGATGTCAAATATACGCGTAGAGCCAACTTTAATAGAAAAAGTTAAGGTTGCTCAAGCCCACCACCCAGGTGATGCATATGAAGAAGAAAGTACAAGAAGGAGCTATTCCTAAGCGAGAATTGATGAAGAAGGAATACTTGAGTCCACTCCGGACTTTGTGTTCCTAACGATTACGATTTGAAGTACAAGATTATGATGGAGGCACACAATACACCATTTGCAATCCATCCGGAAGTACTAAAATGTATCGTGATCTTCACATACATTTTGGTGGAACAATATGAAGAGAGAGATTGCAAAGTTTATCTCAACATGTTTAACTTGTCAACGTGTAAAGGCAGAGCATCAAGTGCCTAAGGGACCATTGCAACCACTTGAGATTCCGAAATGGAAGTGGGAACACATTACCATGGATTTCAGATTCACGGGACTTCCACGGTTTCTCAAGGCATAAATGCTATTTGGGTTATTGTTGATAGATTAACCAAGTCTGCTCATTTCTTGCCAATCACGGAGACTTATTCCTTGAACGTCTTGCTCAAATGTAATGTAAATGAGATTGTGAGATTGCATGGCATGCCAAGATCCATAGTTTTGGATCGTGACCCAAGATTCACTTCAAGATTTTGGGTTAGCTTGCAAAAAAGCTATGGATGCGGATTTAAGATTCGATTCGGCATACCATCCTCAAACTGAGACGGACAATCAGAGAGGACTATTCAAACTCTTGAAGATCTATTAAGACTCTGTGTCCTAGATTTCAAAGGGAGTTGGGATAAGTATTTACCATTGGTGGAATTCTCCTACAACAACAGTTATCAGGCAAGTATAGGTGTGGCTCCATTTGAAGCATTATATGGACGAAAAGTGTCGCTTCCTCGATATGTTGGGATGAGGTGGGTGAAGCAACATTGTTGGGACCCGAGTTAGTACGTATGACTACCGAAAAGATCCAAATGATTCGACAACGTATACAAACGGCACAAGATCGACAAAAGAGTTATGCGGATCTTCATCGAAAGGACGTGGAATTTAGTATAGGGGATCATGTATTGTTGCGAGTTACTCCATGGAAAGGAGTTACAAGATTCGGGAAGAGAGGAAAGCTCAATCCACGATTTATTGGTCCATTTCAAATTCTTGACCGAGTAGGAAATGTAGCCTATAGACTCGCGTTACCTCCAAGTATGTCTCGTGTTCATAATGTGTTTCACATATCTGTACTTCATAAATATGTGAAAGACCCGAACCATGTTATTGAGTTAGAACCGGACGAGATAGCTGAAGACTTAACGTATGAGGAGGTACCTGTCAAGATCTTGGATAGGAAGGAGCATGTCCTACGCACGAAGGTCATACCACAAGTTAAAGTCTTGTGGAGAAACCATGCTATAGAGGAAATGACACAGGAGTTGGAAACGGAAATGAAAGCGAGGTATCCTCATCTTTTGAAACACCAGTATCGTCGTCAATTTCGAGGACGAAATTTCATAAGGAGGGGAGGTTGTAAGATCCCAAATAATTAATAAATGAAATTTAATTTCCTCTAATTATTATTTTGAAATAGTAAGGGTTGATGTGATTAATGTGGATAGTTACGGGTAAAATACGCAAATATTTCAAAATAAGCAAGTGGTTATAAAATATTCATTGTTGTCGGGGAATATTCGTTTGGTCGTGGAATATTAAATCGCTGTCGGGAATATTCGTATGCACGACCAGTAGCGCGACCATGTGTGGGCCCCATATAACGCGATTGGAGGAAGAAAATGACAAATATAAGTTGTTTAAAAATAACAGGCGTGAGTTATTCTGCAGTTTACCTTTGTTGGAATACCCGGTGGTTAAAACACGATGTCTGGCGTTGTTGAGCGGTAGCACGGTATTGCACCAATTATTGACTCTTACGTAAGAAGGCACTACTCAATAATGGTTAAAGTAATTCTTTCATTAGGTGTTTTGTTTTATTGATTTAATAATTGTTTGCGTTGATATTTTATATTCTTTGTTGTTTTAATAATTGTCATTACACAAGATTTTTTCATTGTCGAAACAATAATTCATATTATCTCAATAATATTATTAGATAACATTATTGGCAATGTCTAGAAAGTTCTCATCTAAGGAGAGGTTTGGTCACCTAATTGCTTGCATGCCAAGAAGGAGAAATTCTTATTGAAAGCCCCTCTTTCCCAGGAACCGTATGTTGTCATCGATATTGTGATTACTGTAATATTATTTGTGAACAATTAATTATTGATTCATATGATGAGGAAAATATTGATTTTATGTGGATATAGATGGAGAAAATTTTTAATGTGACAATTGTTAAAAATTGAAATTTTATCTTTTTCTGATAAAATAATTCATTTAAATATATATTATTATATTTTAATAATATAATAATGGTGATATTTTTACAACGAATGTGGGATATATGAGTATACGAGGAGGAAGAGTATTTTTGTTGCAATAAATATTTAAAACATGTTAAACATGTCGGTGGACCCCATTTATTATTCGAAATTTGATTATAGCCTCTAAAATTACCCGCTTTATGGATTTCGGTCAATTTCATTTGGGAATTTAGAAAAACTTTCTTCTGCAAAGTTGTAGAGAATTGGATTTCCTATAAAAACTCATGAGATTCAAATTTTCTGATAAAGGGCTATTTATTGTGAATTATTGAAGTTCAAGTTCAAATAATTAATTTTTGGAAGTTTAAATTATTTTAAATTAGAAAAACGTTTTTTATTTTCTTCTAGAAGCTTGGCATGTGTGAATTGTTTGAGATTCAGATTTCAAAGAATACGATAATATTTTTATAAATATTAATATTTTATTAAATTTTACTAACTTTTGGTGTTCTAAGCGATTTCCTATAAATAGGTGCTTAGGTTAGAATTGAAAATCACACCGAAAATCAAGTTTTCTCTCTATATTATCGGCGTATTCTTGTGAGTATTTTGAGTATACTTTGAGTATTGCTATACGGTGAAAGTTCAAGATATAGTCTATATCCGATATTCCGCTTAAAGTACCGATCTTTCGAGGTAAGGATATTATTTTTTTTCGTAATGATATTATTTCTTCAATATCATTATCTTTGAAATATTGATCTGAAGTTTTATCAAATTTGGAACTTTTGGTGTCTGGAGTTACTATTCACGTGTACGACACTATTCACGATACTGATCTTATTCACGAATCACGGACTATTCATCGAAAAATAAAAATTTTTCTTTTCGTCCAAAATATCTATTGTGGATACTAGCTTTGATTGTATCCATGTTTTGATCATTCTTGAATTTTACGCCACTATGATTATTTTTGAGGTATTTTTGGACGTGGATAAAACAAAGTACGAATCCTAAATCCTTAATCCTTGTCATTTTGATTCACTGGATTCGTTTTTTTTTTTTTAAAATATTTTTCATCATCCTCAGTCTTAAATGAAGATATTATTGAATATCTTTGGCCTGTAGTGCAAAGATGAATGATTTATGATGAATATCTTTGGCCAAGGTGCAAAGATGAATGATTTCGATGAATATCTTTGGCCCAGTAGTCAAAAGATGAATGATTTCGATGAATATCTTTGGCCCGTGGTGCAAAGATGAACAGTGTTTAGATGAACATGACCAATCGGTGAATGTCCTTGGCTTCAGTGTGCAAGGATGAATATTTGATCCCGATATATATTGATTGATGTTACAGGGATAAAATAGATTTATGAACTTTAAAATTCATACATAGAAGATAGTAGTTTGCATTCTCTACTTAACTCTTCTAATGAATTATTATTTCATTGCGAATATTGATTTAAAACTTGTTGTCTATTGTATTCTATTATATTTTTCCCCTGTTGAAGACTAACGATAATTTTGTTGTATATTATCTTAGTCATAATATTCTTTCTTCAAGCTAGTCGAGCTCACCCTTTTCCTTTTGTTCCATTTTTCTTCTCGTGAGGCAATAATATAGCAAAGTGCGAGTCTGGGTATGGAATGAAAGTTCTAGGGAGAGTTGTTTAGTAGTCCTCACCATTGTTGTAAAATAATGTATCAATAATTATGATGAGGATTTATTTGTATGTGGATATTGTCTAGATGGCAATATCTCGTATTTAAACTCACGCTTTTACTATTGTAATAATAAAGTTGTAGTTGTTTTACATACTGTATTGACAACTCGAATGGGGATGTAGACCTATTTTGGGGGTGTCACAGGTTGGTATCGAGCTTAGGATATGATCTCTGGCGGAGATCGGGGAATAGAACTAGGAGGGAGAGACGAGTAAATCCTTCGCTAGTGTGTCCTACCTAAGCTTATATGATAGTTGGTCAAGATATATAGGGATATTATGTGATATATTGATTTCCTTAATTAACCCTTGTTTTATGATGGATTTGAGAATGTCGATCGAGAATATTAACAATGGAAATGAGACCGTGGAGACGCTGTACTCACCAACGAGGAGAGCGTGCAACAGTGGGGCAATGTTCCTCCCGTGAGCAACACCACCGAAAGCGAGATGATGAACGAGGGATATTTAGAAGCTTTTTGCGCTTCATGCAAAAATCGAACGAGGAGACTCGTGTTCAAAACATAGGAGGAAATGATAGCAATTCACGGGTTGTCACGATTGAGCGATTCAAAGAGTTGGGACCACCAGAATTTAAGGGAAAGCGGATCCGATCATGGCGTAAACATGGGTCAAGCAAATTACCAAGATATTCGATGTCTTGGGATGCACAGAGAAGACAGAAGGTTCCATTCGCCACCTTTATGTTCCGTGGCGAAAGGCGGACTCATCGGTGGGATGCTGTGAAGCGTACCCATCCAAATTATTTCGGCATGTCTTGGGAGACGTTTGAGAACTATTTAATGACAAATACTTTCACGAAAGTGTTCGTCATATGAAGGAAGTGGAGTTTATTAGACTGGAGCAGGAACAACATGACGGTGTCTCAATACGAGGCGAAATTTGCAGAGTTATCCAGGTTTGCACCTCATTTGGTGGAGAATGAAGAACGTATGACGCGGATGTTTCTGAGAGGTTTGAAACCCGGCATACATCAGTATCTCATCTCTCATAAATTTTCTCTCTATTCAGATGTTGTTAACAGGGCTCAATTGTTAGAGCGAGATAACGAGTACGGTCAACCGAGGTACCACAATCAGGATCATCTGGAGATAGCGATCAACAAAACAACAATAATCGGTGGAGAAAGAAAAAGGCGGACAAAATGGTAACCACTCGGTGGTAATCATGGCCATGAAAATAGAAGAAGCGAAATGGAGGAGATTTTAAAAAGAGGAGATTCAACAACGACCATGTGAAGACGACAGTGCCAGCAGCAACTGGTTCCAAGGGAGGAGAACGACCACCGGTCATATGCTATAAATGCGGAAAAGAGGGACATATCACCAAAAGCGCCCACAATGAGCTCGCCTGTATGCTATAATTGTGGAAAGGAAGGACATATCGCTCGAGATTGCACGGTAGCGAAACCTAGTTCAGCGGGGACGGTGACTCAAAAGACTGTCCCAGAAAAGTCAAAGTCAACGGTTCCTGGAAGAGCGTTTGTTGTGACTGGTCAAAATGCGAGGAACCCAAACGAGGTGATCACGGGTAAGCTATTTATAAATTCTTGTGAAGTTTATACTTTACTAGATACCGGTGCTACCCATTCATTTATCTCTCCTGCTTGTGCTCAACGTTTAAACTTGACTCCGGAGAAATTAGACTTTGACCTATCTCTGTGGAAACTCCGTTAGAGAAACTTTCATCACATCCACCGCTTATAAATCTTGTCTAATCCATGTTGGCACCCTTATCTTACCTGTTGACCTTATCTCTTTAAAGATACTTGCTTTTGATGTGATTTTAGGGATTGATTGGTTAACTACTCATCATGCCAAAATTGATTGTTTTCGTAAGGTTGTTAGCTTTCATATTCCTAAACAACCTGTTGTTCGAATTCAAGCAACTAAACCATTAAAATCAATCACTGTCATATCTAATCATAAAGCTATTCGTTTATTAAAAAATGGATGTCAAGCTTTCTTAGCCCATGTTATGGATTTGAATAAAGACACGTCAAAATTGAATAATATTCCTGTTGTTATTAACTTTCCTGACGTATTTCCTGAAGAACTTCCCGGTCTACCCCTAGAACGTGAAGTTTAATTCTTTATTGACCTTGAACCTGGTACAAAGCCCATTTCTAAAACCCCATATCGAATGGCTCCTATTGAACTTCAGGAGTTAAAGGTCCAACTACAGGAGTTGTTGGACATTGGTTTCATTCGTCCTAGTACATCTCCTTGGGGTGCTCTGTTTTATTTGTAAAGAAGAAAGACGGGAGTATGTGACTTTGTATTGACTATCGGAATTGAACCATGTCACTATCAAGAATAGGTATCCTCTACCTCGTATTGATGACTTGTTTGACCAGATTGCAAGGAGCACAATTCTTTTCAAAAATCGATCTTAGCTTACGGATATCATCACCAAGATTAGAACCGAGGATATTCAAAGACCGCCTTTAGAACTTCGATGACGGGCATTATGAATTCTTAGTTATGTCTTTCGGATTGACTAATGCTCCTGCGGCTTTCATGGATATGATGAACCGAGTATTCAAAGAGTATTTGGATCGGCCTCGTTGTTGTCTTTATTGATGACATCCTCATATATTCCAAAAGCCGTGAAGATCATGAGCACCATTTGAAGTTTGGTACTCCAAAGGCTTCGTGAAAACAAGCTTTATGCTAAGTTAAAGAAATGCGAGTTCGCTTGAGGAAGTAGCATTTCTTGGGTATGTGGTGTCAAAACATGGAGTATCTGTTGACCCGTGAAGATTGAAGCAATACAAAGTTAGGGAGCAACCAAAGTCGGTGGATCAAGTACGTAGCTTTTGGGCTTAGTGGTTATTATCGAGATTCGTGGAAGGGTTTTCTCGAATCGCTACTCAGCTAACTCATCTAACTCCGGAAGGATACAAAATTCGTTTGGAGCGAAAGAGTGCGAGAAGAGTTTCAAGAGCTTAAAAGGAGACTTATTTCTAAGACTGTTCTAACAATACCATCCGGTTCGGATGGATTTGTTATCTCAATGATGATGCTTGAGCAAAGGGTTAGGATGTGTTCTCATGCAACGTGGAAAAGTCATAGCCTATGCCTCGCGACAACTTAAAGAATATGAGAGGAATTATCCTACTCATGATCTAGAGTTAGCGTGATCGTTTCCGCTAAAGATCCGGAGGCACTATCTATATGGAGAGAAAGTGGAGATATATTCGGACCATAAAAGCCTTAAATATTTCTTCACTCAAAAAACTTAACATGCTGGCAAATGACGTTGGCTCGAGCTATTGAAAGACTACAACCACACTATTCAATACCATCCTGAAAAGCGAACGTGGTAGGTGGCGCATTGAGTAGAAGATCATATGTAGGAACGAGTGCGATGATGTTAAATATATGCATAGAGCCAACTTTAATAGAAAAGTTAAGGTTGCTCAAGCCACCGAATCCGGAAATGATGCATATGAAGAAGAAAGTACAAGAAGGAGCTATTAGGGCGAGAATTGATGAAGAAGGAATACTTGAGTCCACTCAGGACTTTGTGTTCCTAACGATTACGATTTGAAGTACAAGATTATGATGGAGGCACACAATACACCATTTGCAATCCATCCGGAAAGTACTAAAATGTATCGTGATCTTCGACATACATTTTGGTGGAACAATATGAAGAGAGAGATTGCAAAGTTTATCTCAACATGTTTAACTTGTCAACGTGTAAAGGCGGAGTATCAAGTGCCTAAGGGACCATTGCAACCACTTGAGATTCCGAAATGGAAGTGGGAACACATTACCATGGATTTCGTTACGGGACTTCCCACGGTTTCTCAAGGCATAAATGCTATTTGGGTTATTGTTGATAGATTAACCAAGTCTGCTCATTTCTTGCCAATACGGGAGACTTATTCCCTTGAACGTCTTGCTCAAATGTACGTAAATGAGATTGTGAGATTAAATGGCAAGCCAGTATCCATAGTTTCGGATCGTGACCCAAGATTCACTTCAAGATTTTGGGTTAGCTTGCAAAAAGCTATGGGTACGGATTTAAGATTCAGTTCGGCATACCATCCTCAAACGGACGGACAATCAGAGAGGACTATTCCAACTCCTGAAGATCTATTTAGACTCCGTGTCCTAGATTTCAAAGGGAGTTGGGATAAGTATTTACCATTGGTGGAATTCTCCTTCAACAACAGCTTATCGAGAAAGTATAGGTGTGGCTCCATTTGAAGCATTATATGGATTTAAAGTGTCGCTCTCCAATATGTTGGGATGCGGTGGGTGAAGCAACATTGTTGGGACCCGAAGTTAAATACGTATGACTCACCGAAAAGATCCAAATGATTCGACAACGATACAAACCGGCACAAGATCGACAAAAGAGTTATGCGGATCTTCATCGAAAGGACGTGGAATTTAGTATAGGGGATCATGTATTGTTGCGAGTTGCTCCATGGAAAGGAGTTACAAGATTCGGGAAGAGAGGAAAGCTCAATCCACGATTTATTGGTCCATTTCAAATTCTTGACCGAGTAGTAGGAAATGTAGCCTATAGACTCGCGTTACCTCCAAGTATGTCTCGTGTTCATAATGTGTTTCACATATCCGTATTTAAATAAATATGTGAAAGACCCGAACCATGTTATTGAGTTAGAACCGGACGAGATAGTGAAGACTTAACGTATGAGGAGGTACCACCAAGATCTTGGATAGGAAGGAGCATGTCCTACGACGAAGGTCATACCACAAGTTAAAGTCTTGTGGAGAAACCATGCTATAGAGGAAATGACACGGAGTTGGAAAGCGGAAATGAAAGCGAGGTATCCTCATCTTTTGAAACACTGTAGTGCGTCGTCAATTTTAGGACGAAATTTCATAAGGAGGGAGGTTGTAAGATCCCAAATAATTAATAAATGAAATTTAATTTCCTCTAATTATTATTTTGAAATAGTAAGGGTTGATGTGATTAATGTGGATAATTACGGGTAAAATACGCAAATATTTCAAAATAAGCAAGTGGTTATAAAATATTCATTGTTGTCGGGGAATATTCGTTTGGTCGTGGAATATTAAATCTTTGTCGGGGAATATTAAATGCGGCCGAAGCCCATGTGTGGGCCCCATAACGAAATAAGCGATTGGAGGAAGAAAATGACAAATATAAGTTGTTTAAAAATAACTACAGTAGTAGTTATTACCGCTTACCTTTGTTGGAATACCCGGTTAAAACACGATGTACTGGCGTTGTTGAATCAGAAGAAGATACGCAGATTGCACCAATTATTGACTCTTACGTAAGAAGGCACTACTCAATAATGGTTAAAGTAATTCTTTATTCGGTGTTTTATTTTATTGATTCAATAATTGTTTGCGTTGATATTTTATATTCTTTGTTGTTTTAATAATTGTCATTACACAAGATATTTTTCATTGTCGAAACAATAATTCATATTATCCGAATAATATTATTAGATAACATTATTGGCAATGTCTAGAAAGTTACGCTCTAAGGAGAGGTTTGGTCACCTAATTATGCGCCATTAAGGAGAAATTCTTATTGGAAAGCCCCTCTTTCTGAACGCGCACAGTTGTCAATATTGTGATTACGTAATATTATTTGTGAATAATTAATTATTGATTCATATGATGAGGAAAATATTGATTTTATGTGGATATAGATGGAGAAAATTTTTAATGTGACAATTGTTAAAAATTGAAATTTTATCTTTTTCTGATAAAATAATTCATTTAAATATATATTATTATATTTTAATAATATAATAATGGTGATATTTTTACAACGAATGTGGGATATATGAGTATACGAGGAGGAAGAGTATTTTTTGTTGCAATAAATGTTTAAAACATGTTAAACATGTCGGTGGACCCCATTTATTGACTGAAATTTGATTATAGCCTCTAAAATTACCCGTTTATGGATTTCGGTCAATTTCTGTTGGGAATTTAGAAAAACTTTCTTCTGCAAAGTTGTAGAGAATTGGATTTCCTATAAAAACTCATGAGATTCAATTTTCTGATAAAAGGGCTATTTATTGTGAATTATTGAAGTTCAAGCTCAAATAATTAATTTTGGAAGTTTAAATTATTTTAAATTAGAAAAACGTTTTTTTTATTTTCTTCTAGAAGCTTGGCATGTGTGAATTGCTGAGATTCAGATTTCAAAGAATACGTATAATATTTTTATAAATATTAATATTTTATTAAATTTTTTGCTTTGGTGTTCTAAGCAATTTCCTATAAATAGGTGCTTAGGTTAGAATTGAAAATCACACCAGAAACTGAAGTTTTCTCTCTCTATATTATCGAGTGTATTCTTGTGAGTATTTTGAGTATACTTTGAGTATTGCTATATGGTGAAAGTTCAAGATATAGTCTATATCCGAAAGATTCCAGCTTAAATCTTGATCTTTCGAGGTAAGGGATATTATTTTTTCAGTAATGATATTATTTCTTCAATATCATTATCTTTGAAATATTGATCTGAAGTTTTTATCAAATTTGGAACTTTTGGTGTCGGGTTACTTATTCACGATACTGGCACTATATTCACGATACTGATATTATTCACGAATACGACACTTATTCATCGAAAAATAAAATTTTTCTTTTCGTCCAAAATATCTATTGTGGATACTAGCTTTGATTGTATCCATGTTTTGATCATTCTTGAATTTTACGCCACTATGATTATTTTTGAGGTATTTTTGGGCGTGGATAAAACAAAGTACTTAATCCTAAATCCTTAATCCTTGTCATTTTGATTCACTTTGGATTCGCTTTTTTTTTAAAAATATTTTCATCATCCTCGGTCTTAAATGATGATATTATTGAATATCTTTGGCACCAGTAGTGCAAAGATGAATGATTTATGATGAATATCTTTGGCCAATGAGTGCAAAGATGAATGATTTCGATGAATATCTTTGGCGTAGTGCAAATATGAATGATTTCGATGAATATCTTTGGCCGTAGTGCAAAGATGAATGTGTTTTAGATGAACATGACCAATCGGGTGAATGTCCTTGGCACTCAGAGTGCAGGGATGAATATTTGATCCCGGATATATATTGATTGATGTTACAGGGATAAAAATAGACGATGAACTTTAAAATTCATACATAGAAGATAGTAGTTTGCATTCTCTACTTAACTCTTCTAATGAATTATTATTTCCTTGCGAATATTGATTTAAAACTTGTTGTCTATTGTATTCTATTATATTTTTCCTGTTGAAGACTAACGATAATTTTGTTGTATATTATCTTAGTCATAATATTCTTTATTGGGCTAGTCGAGCTCACACCCTTTCCTTTTTGTTCCATTTTTCTTCTCGTGAGGCGAGAATATAGCAAGTACGAGTCGGGGTATGGAATGAAAGTTCTAGGGAGAGTTGTTTAGTAGTCCTCACCATTGTTGTAAAATAATGTATCAATAATTATGATGAGGATTTATTTGTATGTGGATATTGTCTAGATGGCAATATCTCAGTATTTAAACTCACAGCTTTACTATTGTAATAATAAAGTTGTAGTTGTTTACATGCAGTGTATTGACAACTCAGAATGGGGGATGTAGACCTATTTTGGGGGTGTCACAATGAATATCTTTGGCCCGTAGTGCAAAGATGAACTTAATAGTATGATTATGAACAGGAACTGTGATTTGGTATAACCATGATCTTTGATGTTTCAGGTAAAGACATGTGATGAAAAATATCTTCGTCATGGATGAGAAGAGAAAATTAGAACTACAATTATGATTATGAGTTATTCACATGACTGTGAACAGGATCATTGATTAATGTTACGAGGTTAAAGCGGTGTTGGTGGACTTTTAACATGGAGAAGATAATAGACTTTATGGTTTATTTGACTCTTCTAATGGATTGCTTTCGTTTATTTTAAACTATGGTTGAAAAGTTTTATCATCTACCATATGTTCTAAATCTCTGATTTATTACCGATGAAAGCTATTGATAATTTAATTATCTTTAGTCATAATATTCTTTACTTAGCTAGTTGTGCTCACCCTTTTGCTTCACAATTCCTTTCAGGTAATAAGAGTGTAGCTGGGTCGAGCGGGGATAACAGGAGAATAATGTGGTGGTCCGAGACTAACAAAGTTTCTCAACACATTATAAAACAGCATGACATACAATATATAATTGTATTGAGGACCTAAGATGTGTGTGTCGTATATTATACGTCACTTAATAATTGTTTTTGGTGAACAACAATAGGGTGAGGTGAACCCAACTTTGGAAGGGTGTTTTGCCACTATCATACAAGATGTCTAATGACATACAATCTCGTGTTATCATAAGAAAGGGTTGTGCACATCCACTTGCTGAGTATATCTACGAGCACTACCTATATGATCTTGGAGTTGGGTTGAAACATAATGTTCAATCACAGACGGTGGAGATAGTTATACGTCAAGAGAAGACTCACCATTGGAAGGAACATGATAGTAATCTTCTCATTTTTCTTTGGGGTTTATTGGATCAACCAAGGATAATTCTCTGGACATGTGATATCTATCATAACTTAGATTCATGGCCTCCTATGTACAAAGGTTTCCTTGAGCATTTTCCAAAGATTTTAATTTCTAAAATAATTCTAGATTGTACCTTTATGTAAGGTATAAATGTGAGGTGTTGTCCACGGTTGGGACATGAGTCACAGTTAGTATATATTTGTATTCAAACTCACAATATTTGTGTTGTTGTATTTTGCACGACAATTGTAGTAATAAAGTTGTAGTTATTTTCTGTACCATGTATTTGGCGACTCAGAATAGGTTGGATGGATTGGACCTATTTTGGGGGCGTCACAATTGTCACACTATTTTACACAATATTGAGGACTACAATAAGAACCATCTTGGACCATTACTCCACTCCTCGACTAGTTGCAGCTATATTCTTGCCTCTTGAGAAGAACAATGGAACCAAAAGGAAAAGGGTGAGCTCAACTAACCCTAAAGAATATTATGACTAAGATAATGTAAAACAAATTATCCTTAGTCCTCAGCAGGGAAAAATCTGATAGAATACAATAGACAACAAGTTTTAGATCAACAACTGTAACGGAAATATCAATCCATTAGAAGAGTCAAGTAGAGCATGATGTCTACTATCTTCTATGATTTAAAAGTCCATCATCAATATTTTATCCCTGTAACACCAATCAACAATTATTTTCAATCAAAGAATTATCTATGCACTACGGGCCAAAGATATTCATTTGTATCATTAGTGGTCATGATCATGTCAAACACCTGTCCATCTATGCACTACGGGCTAAAGAGGACTTTCACTACAAACCTTTATATGTAACATCAAAGGTCATGAATATACCAATAAACAATTCCTGATCATAATTATACCAATCAACAGTCCATCTTTGCACTACGGGCCAAAGATAACTTTCAGCACAATATAAGCACAAGGATGATGACAATGACATAGAGAATCAATCAAGTGAGATCAAGGATAACTATTAGAGATTTATAATTCAATTTATCCAGATTTCAAGAATGTCCAAATTGTCAACATGATCACTAATTATGGAGTAAAATTCAAGAATGATATTCACGTATCAAAAATAATTTGGACAGAAAAAAAAATTAATTTTGTCGTGAATAGTACCCCGAATGAATAGTACTCGAATAAAAAGTACCCCGAGTGAATAGTATCCTAAATGAATAGTATTCTAAATGAATAGTACCTCGACATAAATAGTATCCCGCCATTTAATAAGAAAGTTCAGACCAATAGTGGAATGATACTAGATGAATCACAAACTATTAAGAATATTCTACTAATTTCAAGGGTTTTCACCATTTAATAATAAGGTTATGGAAACAAATAATAAATTTGTATCATAAATGGAGAAATATGAAAGAAGACGATATCCCTTGATGAGTACAAAAGAAATGACATCTCATACGAGTATAAAAGAATATACGAAATTGTAACTGGATTTTCACTCGTTATGCGGTAATCCACGTAGACATATCATTTCCACAATTTAATAAAGAATAAATATGAATGATTATTCACCATGCATGCAGTAATCCGCATAGAAAGGTTACTCCCATAGATTAATAAAGAATGAATACGAAGGGTTATTCACCATACATGCGGTAATCCGCATAGACAGGTTACTCCCGCAGATTAATAAAGAATGAATACGAAGGGTCATTCACCATGCATGCGGTAATCTGCGTAGACAGGTTACTCCCGTAGATTAATAAAGAATGAATACGAAGGGTCATTCACCATGCATGCGGTAATCCGGTAGACAGGTTGCTTCCGCAGATTAATAAGGAATAAAATGCTTATGAATATGAAGAAAATAACATCCTTTACGAATACGAAAGAAATAATACCTCTTACCTTAATAGGAGATTGGATATTGCAATAATTGTGACGCCCCCAAAATAGGTATACATCACCCATCTTGAGTCGCCAAATACATGGTACAAAATTCAAATACAACTTAATTATACAACAGTGTGTTAAAAATAACGACAAAATACATGTGTGAGTTTTAATACAAATATTATCTTCTAGACAATATCCACTCTCAGAATAAGTCCTCATTACATTTATTATCACACTATTTTATAGAATAGTGAGGACTACTAAGACACCATCTCGGACCATCACTCCGTTCCCCGACTAGTCCCGACTACGTTCTCATTTCTTGAAGAGAATAGTGAAAGAAAGGGTGAGCTCAACTAGTCCAGTAAGAAATATTATGACTAAGATAATGCAGAATAAATTATCATTAGTCCTCAACAGTGTTAAATTGATAAAATACAATAGACATCACGTTTAACTGCAGCGGAACATGCAATCCATTAAAAGAGTCAAGTAGAGAATAAAATCTACTATCTTTTATGATTTAAAAAGGTTTTTATCACTTTTATTTTTGAGACTCAACTTAATAAATAATCCACATCATCCCTGCACTACGGCCAAGGAGATGAACCCAACTTTGGAAGGGTGTTTTGCCATTATCATACAAGATGTCTAATGACATACAATCTCGTGTTATCATAAGAAAGGGTTGTGCACATCCACTTACTAAGTATATCTACGAGCACTACCTATATGATCTTGGAGTTGGGTTGAAACATAATGTTCAATCGCAGACGGTGGAGATAGTTATATGTCAAGAGAAGACTCACCATTGGAAGGAACATGATAGTAATCTTCTCGTTTTTCTTTGGGGTCTATTGGATCAACCAAGGATAATTCTCTGGACATGTGATATCTATCGTAACTTAGATTCATGGCCTCCTATGTACGAAGGTTTCCTTGAGCATTTCCCAAAGATTTTAATTTCTAAAACAGTTCTAGATTGTACCTTTATGTAAGGTATCACTGTGAGGCGTTGTCCACGGTTGGGACATGAGTCACAGTTAGTATATATTTGTATTCAAACTCACAATATTTGTGTTGTATTTTGCACGACAATTATAGTAATAAAGTTGTAGTTATTTTCTGAACCATGTATTTGGCGACTCAGAATAGGTTGGATGGATTGGACCTATTTTGGGGGTGTCACACTTACTATGGTAAGTATTGCTTCTATAATTCCTGAAATGATTAAAAAAATTTTAAGGATTGCATTTCATCTAATATCATTTCACTGGAATATTTGTCTAAAATTTCGTATTAAATTTTGAATTTTTTTCATGTCTGGGTAATATTCATGGGCACTATTCATACAGTATTATTCATGAGTACTGTTCACAACAATTTTTTTTTATTTGTCCAAGTTATCTTTTATGAATCTTATTCTTGAAATTGAATCCATGTTATGATCTCACTTGATTCATTCTTTATGTCAATATCATAATTCTCAATTTAAATTATGTTTTAAGTTATCTTTGGCCCATAGTACAAAGATGAATTGTTGATTGATGAATATCTTTGGCTTGTAGCGCAAAGATGAGCTGTTGATTGATATCTTTGGCCCATAGTGCAACGATGGACAGGTGTTTGATATGATCATGACCACTAGTGATACAAACAAATATCATTGACCTGTAGTGCATGGATAATTCGTTGTTGTAAAATATTTATTGATTGGTGTTACAGGGATAAAATATTGATGATGGATTTTAAATCATAGAAGATAGTAGACATCATGCTCTACTTGACTCTTCTAATGGATTGTTGTTTCCGCTGCAATTGTTGATCTAAAATTTGTTGTCTATTGTATTCTATCAGATTTTTCCTTGTTGAGTACTAAGGATAATTTGTTCTACATTATATTAGTCATAATATTCTTTATTGGGCTAGTTGAGCTCACCCTTTTCCTTTTTCTTCCATTGTTCTTCCCTGGAGGCAAGAATATAGTTGGAACTAGTCGGGGTGTGGAGTGATGGTTCAAGAAGGTTATTATAGCAGTCCTCATAATTTTGTAAAATAGTGTATCAATAATTGTAATGAAGACTTTATGAGTTTGGATATTGTCTACAAGACAATATTTGTATTAAAACTCACAGCACATATGTTGTCGTATTTTGCACGACAATTGTATTAATGAAGTTTGTATTTGGTTTTTGTAGAATGTATTTGGCGACTCAAAATGGGTTGTATGGATCTATTTTAGGGGCGTCACATTGTGCGTTTATCATTTTTACGATCCATAAATTTTGGGTGAAAGATCTATTAGTTTTCTAACCAACCCAAGTGGAACGAATGAAAAATATTAAAATTTTAATTTATGGTGATTTTTCACTAAAACAATCCAAAATGCGAAAAATCCCGAAAAGTAATATGTCCAAAATATCTGGCCCCAATTTGGACCAGTTAGCTTGTGCCAAAAATTCGCCCCATTTGAAATCTGGTAGTGTGTGATATAAGGAAGTTCCGGTCAAAAGATGAACCAAATTCGACTTCGTATGAAAGAGTTATGGCCAAATGAATTTTTAGGAATTAAAACTTTGAATGGTAAAGGTATACAACTCAGAAAATTATGAATTTTTTTACTGGAAGTACACACTGATTAAAACTCGAATTATGAAAAATGTGGCAACTTTATGTATAAACGACCCTTTTAAAAATAGTAAATGACATTGGAAAATTAAAAGAAAAATATTATGTGTGTAAAATAATGTTAACTAAGTGATTCCGGAAGGAATAAAAATAATAATGTATCTAGGTATTTTTAATAAATAAGATTGATTTAAGAAAATTAAGGAAAATGATTAAAGAGAAACTAAATAAATAATATAAATTGATTTTACTGGCAAGTGTGTGATAAAAATGAATAAATAAGACTTATTAAGGAAATTATGGTCATCTTAATGATTATGTTATGTGAAACTACTTGTGAAAATTAATTAAAATAAATTATAAAATAAGAAATAATTAAACAAATAGAATAATAGATAAAGATTATTTTATTTGGAAAGATTAAACAAATAAAATAATAATTTAAATTATTTTATTTGTAAAGAGTATCGAGAAGTGACCATTAAGATTATTTGAAAGATTAATGGAAAATGATTAAATAAATAAAATAATGATTGAGATTGTTTGGGAATTAATAAATTATAAACAAACAAAGTAAGAATACTTTATTTGTAAAATAATGAAACATAAACAAATTAAAGTGTAAACAATTAAGAATGACTGTACAAATAAAAAATAAAAAGATTATTTTATTTGTAGTAAATATTAATATTGAGAAATAAGATAGTAAATGGGAAATGATTAAACAAATAAAATAACAATGAATATTATTTTGTTTATGAGTTCTAGTTGTGAGAATCATAAAGTTGGATCAACTTAGATTATTATGTGGAATTCTGTGACACCCCCAAATTCAGGTACTCTATTCCCATAGGATTTGGTGCTCACTATCCAAAACCATTACATCTAACTACCCATCATAAAGGATAAAGACATAATTTAAATAACTTAAAACAATAATCTTTCTCATTAAAGGGTTACATCATCATTTTAAAAAAAACAACCCCAGGTAATCTAACCTTAAATTTATTACATCAGTTTGCGGAATACATCATAAAATAAAACAAGTCTTGAAACATAAAACATTTAAATAATTTCTCATAAGTCTTCAACACTTGGACAATTTTCCCTTTCCTTTGCTAGTAGACGGCTCATCAACTTTCTCCACTTTAGCTGCAGTGTTAATTGCAAGAGTGAGCAAACAAATGCTCACTGATATAGAAAGTAGCAATGATGGTAACATGAGAGTGAACAACGAAAGCTGAACAATAAGGAACTTGTTCTACAAACTAAAATAGAAAACAAGTTCGAACTTTAATTATCTGATGGTCTTAAGACCACGAACTATGTCCCCGATACTTAGGTATTATTACCCAACCTTAACAGTCATTTAGACTATACGGACCCTTCTTAACGTACTTAGAGGGATTAGCTATTTGTACCATGTATTGTGCACAAACATCTAAACGTTACACGTACAAAATCCCCTATATTAGGGTTGTTCGTCTCAGTTTGAATTTAGAATTTCCGCACTAAAGAAAGTTCAGTTTAGAACTAGCTTATCAGTGTTTCTAGAATTTTAGAACACTATTCAGTTATGGATTAATTCAATCAATAAAGGTTTGAGTACTACTTGAAGGTTTAATACAAGAATGTATAACTGAACAAGGCTATTCAGGTCAAAGATCAATAACAACAGTATACATTTAGATAAGCATGGCATTTATGCAAGGTGCTACATTCAAATGAGTTAGAACAGTCTCATTTGAAGCAATGAATTAAAGCAATATAATTTGGAATAACAATAACAAGAAACGGAAATGTGAAACTCATTCGATGCAACGAATTAAGTTACAAGAGCTTGTTCAATCGTACATAAGAACAGAATCAATAATCTCGCTCAATCAAAGTTTAGGAACTTACATTCATTAATAAAAGAATGAAGTTAGAAAGCTTGCTGAATAAAAGTTTAGGATAAAACTTGTTCAATGTAAAGAGGTAAGGTTTAGAAACTTGCTCAATAATAACAAGGTAGAGTTAGAAAACTTGCCTTGATTATAAGCTACACAAATGTAAAATAATCTCCAATTACCCTACATACATCATTGAAATCACAAAAACAATTAGTTGTATGAATATTAGCTTTAGGGTTTAAACCATTATTTAGGTCATAACCCTAACCTAGCACCTAACCACGTAGGTTAATATACTTAACGAATTTGAAATCTTATTAAAAGCCAACATAACCTAACTGTTCATCTCTAACCTTTAAAAACATCACTTTTTAGTTTCATTATATAACTCAATTAACAATCACTTCAAAATCTTTTTATTTTGTATTACATCACATCAAAATCTGTTATTATAATTTCTATTATGTTTTAACATCATTAACATGCTTGCTTAACCAACATAAGTCCATTATACATGACACCGCAAATAGGCGATTTCAACATGTCGGACGAGGTATGGTATGCAATTGCGCCATACTTAAGTTTAGGGACTAGAAAAGTAGCAATTGCTGCGTTTTTTTTGTACCGTAAGTAGCAAGCTGCAAAATGCATAGACAAACGAGCGAGGCGGCGAAGTGAATAATAGCAGCTTTTTAGCCCAACTAACACGAAATTCACCCACCAAAAAGTGATAATAACAGGTAAAAATGATATAGAACTATCACAACCATGTTTGTGAACATATTCATCGACTTAGAACAATCAAACATCAAATTAAACTAATTTAATTCCTTAAATTTTCATGTTTTTATACAAAAACTCAATTTTTGACACCTTTAACGAATTCGATCACCACGAATTCGTCTCTTAACCAATTGATATGATTCCAATTATGCCGTTTTCGTTTCTTAACATATTAACATAATCCAATCACAAATCACAGATTACAACACATGTAAAGCATCAAATTTCGTACTTTCTAAGGCCATATCATATGAACATAAACACTAATATATATAATCTTCTGCTACAACCTAATTCTCACGAATTTGATACTCAAACAACCCTCAAATATGGTAATTAACAGTATATAACCCATATATGCAAGTATATATATATATATCACTCTAACATAATTATAGTTTACAGGGAATATCTACTAAGAAATCAAAACATATAAATTAGAAACAATTATACCTTAAATCCTTGATTATTGAAGCAATTGATATAGAATGGCTTCAATTCCTTCCCCTTCCACAGCAAAGCCCTCAATCCCTTAGCAACTCTCTCTGTGTTTTTCCCCTTTTCTCACAAACTCTCTGTTCTTAGCTTAGCCTTAGGCAAATAAATAAGACGCGAAGGAAAATATAACTAGCGTCTCCCACGTTCCCTTCCGTTAGAAAATAAAAAGTTTGCATCCGTTGAATAAGCCAAGGGCCACAAGGCCCTGTTTGGCTAACCAAAAATTCCATAAACTAAATTATTTTTATATTATTATATTATATAGTTATTTTGTGTCACACTCTAGTTAATTAAATAATTTATAATAACAATAACTAATAATAATTATAATCTCATTATAATTATACTTATACTTAATAGATAATTATATATCTAATTTAATTAATAAATTAGAAACATCACTTTATTTAATTTATTTATTTCCTTTAAATTAAATAATTCATTTAATTTAATTATTTTCTTAAATATTAAGCAATTGATTTAATTTAATTATTTCCTTAAATTAAATCCTTGAGATAAAATTATCATTATTCAATTTAATTAACATTAATTAATTTAGTTACTAAATTAATTTACCACAATTCATTAATTATTTATTTTCCTCAATAAATAAATTATTCAAAATATTTATTTAATTCAATAAATATTTAAATTAAATTACAAATTTCTCGATCGTTACAAATTCAATAGAGATTAATTGCTAAAATGATTTGTAACGAATGTAAGTTACCTGAAGAGAAGAAATTTAGAATCAAATAGTAACGACAATCCAGGAAAATATCATAACTTGTACACTTTATTGTTCGTACAAGTAATTTAATTGGTATACTTACTGAAGTATAATTCATATTCAAATACTCGTGTTACATATATGCAAGAATTAATCTCATATCTAATTATTGATTTTGAAAGTCTGAATTATTCATACTTGAATTCCTTTAAAAGAGTATTCGAACCCAAACATGTGGACATTGAAAGTTTTAATTGCTCATAAATACTTGAGAAGAGTGTCTATGTTACTTGAATCGGGTAGACAGATAATGAAATAAAATCAATCATGTTTTAGAAAGCTATCCAAACCAATTAGTTTGGCGCGGACTCTTATATGTTGAGATGAACAATACTCATTGAAGGGAAAATTATCTTATATCAGTAAACTGACACGCGCACGAATCGCATATATGACGCCCCCAAAATAGGTCAACACAACCCATTCTGGGTCGTCAGATAAACACTACTGAATTTAAATACAACTTCATTTATACAACTGTCGTGCAAAATACGACAACACATAAGATGTGAGTTTAATACAAATATTGTCTCGTCGACAATATCCAAACTCAAATAAAGTCCTCATTACAATTATTGTTGTAAGACCCCGAATTTTATGAAATAAATTATTCAATTTTCTTATAATTATTATTTAGTAAATGGTTAAATTGATAAAAAAAGAGAGTTAGAGTTAAGGATGATATATATAAAATTTTCAAAATACGTAAGTGGTTATAAAATACTCATTTCTATTGGGGAATATTAGTTTGGTCGTGGAATATTCTTGTTGTGGGGGAATATTCGTATGACGGCGCAACCATTTGTGGGCCTCATAACAGAATAACTGTCGGATGAAGAAAACGACAAGTTTGAGTATTTAAAAATAACGGCGTAGTTATTACCAAGTAACACTTTGTTGGAATACACGGTGATTAAAATACGATGTCTACGCGTTGTTGCACAAGATAGCACACCAGTATTGCATGCATTATTTTGGAATTATTGATTCTTACGTGAAGGCACTACTCAATAATTATTACGGTAATTCTTGCTTCAATATTTTATTTTATTGATTCAATAATTGTTGCGTTGTTATTTTATATTATTGTTGTTTCAATAATACTCATTTTCCATTATCAGATCAATAATTCAGATTATTTGAATAATGTTATTAGATTGCATTATTGGCAATGTCTAGAAAGTTCTGTCAAGGAGAGGTTTGGTCGCCTAATTGCGCACCAGTAAGGAGAAATCTTTATTGGAAAGCCCCCTCTTTCCTGGGAACTGTCTGGTTGTCATAATTGTGATTCTGTAATATTATTTGTGAATAATTAATTATTAATTTATATGATAAGGAGATATTTATTTGATGTGGATATAAATGATGAATTTATTTATGTGGTTATAAATGAAGAAATTAATGTTGAGGTGTTTTATCAGTATTTTGTCGAATTGGAGGTATTAAAAACTCAAATCAGTGTTCTTAAAGCTTTATTGCGTGAGTTGTAATTTTAATCCGACCGTTGGATCGTTGTGATTTTTTGATATGTTATACATACATGAGTTGAGTATATGTCCACAAATTTTGAACCGTTGAAAATTAACGCATGATTTGTTATGAATTTTAAAAGGTGTTGAAACGGTGTTTAAAATCATCCGTTTGTGGATTTCGGATATTTTCGGTCTAAAATTTGGAAAAACTTTCTTCTGTAAAGTTGTAGAGAATTCAATTTTGTGTGGAATGGACATAAAATTCGTATTTGTTCTTATAAACAGGCTATTTTCTATGAATTACTGAAGTTTCGAAAAATAAAATATTTTTATTAAAATGAGGGGGGACCCACTCTGGTTTGAATACATGTGGGCTGCCAAATTAATTGAATTTCAATGATGGAGGGCTGCTGGGCTGCTGATTTTTCTAAGGAGGAGGCGTAAAATAATTATAATATATTTTATTATTTTAGTCTCCTTTGGCGTTCTAGCATTTTCTTATAAATAGGCGCTTAAGTTAGAATTGAAAATCACACCAGAAACAAGTTTTCTTTCTCTCTATATTGTCGAGCATATTTTTGTGAGTATTTAGATACTTGGAGAGTTGCTATTCGGTGCAAGGTTCCTTCGGCTTTTCATCCGATATTCCAAATCGGAAATCTTTTCTTTTTTGAGGTAATGGATTTTAAGGGTTATTATGTTTTTCAGTTTCGTGATTTTTCCGACCCTCAAAAATTTTGGAAAAATTTGAAATGATAATTTGATGAGTTTTCTTGATTGTGTCAAAAAATGGCGATTTTTGGATGTATAGATTAAGAGTTATGAATTTTATGAGAAAAAACTATTTTAAATGTAAACCCTTATAACTCCTTGTGGTTAACTCCAAAATTGGTAAAATTTTTATTGGGAGTACATCTATATAACATCAGTATATTCTATAAATTTCGGAATTTTTTGACAAAAGTACAATTTATGATAAATGTCTAAATATTCGGTAGTTTTGACCATGTGAAAAATAGTAAATGAATTTTAAAATTTAGAAAAAATATATATTCAATATGGGAGTATATTATGCTAAATCTCGGAAAAGAAATATTTTTGAACTGATTTGGTATTTTTCATAAAAATGGACTAGTTATGAATAAATAAATTAAATATGTTATGTGAAGTAACAAAATTGAAAAATAGGATTTTATGGCTTGGAAATCCTATATATGGTATATGCAGATTTTTGATGAAGTAGTTGGTTATTGGTGATGAAATCTTATGAGTTTGGCATTTTAGGATGATTAAATGCATTAATTAGTAAAGTGTAAACAATTAAAATAAATTGTTTATAAGTTTAAGAAATGATTAAAATATCATGGTAGTATTAATAATATTAGATTATGAGATTATTAAGTGATTTATAACATTTGGATTAAGGTGTTATGAAATCGTTGATTTATGAATCTTACTCTTGAAATTAAATCCGGGTTTTGATCATATTGTTCTTATTATCATATATAACATTTTTATAATTCCGGTGATGAAATTTCTCTTTGACGTAAGTGTAAAGATGGGTAGATTATTGGTATGATCGTGACTATGGGTTCTCTTTGGCCAGTAGTGCAAAGATGAATTGTTGACTGGTATGATCATGACCATTAAATTTATAATTGAATATTTTTAGCTTAAGAGCGAAGGTGAATTGATCAACATGGTTATAATTATTGTTTATATTAATTCTGAAATGATTATATATTTCTTTGAAATATTAATATCTTTAGCCTGTAGTGCAAAGATGAATTTTTGATGAATATCTTTGGTGTGTAGTGCAAAGATGAATTATTGATGAATATCTTTGGCCCGTAGTGCAAAGATGACCTGTTGTTGATTATCTTTGGTCGTAGTGCAAAGATGACCTGTTGTTGAATATCTTTGGCATGTAGTGCAAAGATGAACTATTAATGAATATCTTTGGCCCGTAGTGCAAAGATGAACTTAATAGTATGATTATGAACAGGAACTGTGATTTGGTATAACCATGATCTTTGATGTTTCAGGTAAAGACATGTGATGAAAAATATCTTCGTCATGGATGAGAAGAGAAAATTAGAACTACAATTATGATTATGAGTTATTCACATGACTGTGAACAGGATCTGTTGATTAATGTTACAGGGTTAAAGCAGTGTTGGTGGACTTTTAACATGGAGAAGATAATAGACTTTATGGTTTATTTGACTCTTCTAATGGATTGCTCGTTCCGCTGCAACTATGGTTGAAAAGTTTTATCATCTACCATATGTTCTAAATCTCTGATTTATTACCGATGAAAGCTATTGATAATTTAATTATCTTTAGTCATAATATTCTTTACTTAGCTAGTTGTGCTCACCCTTTTGCTTCACAATTCCTTTCAGGTAATAAGAGTGTAGCTGGGTCGAGCGAGGATAACAGGAGAATAATGTGGTGGTCCGAGACTAACAAAGTTTCTCAACACATTAAAAAACGGCATGACATACAATATATAATTGTATTGAGGACCTAAGATGTGTGTGTCGTATATTATACGTCACTTAATAATTATTTTTGGTGAACAACAATAGGGTGAGGTGAACCCAACTTTGGAAGGTGTTTTTGCCACTATCATACAAGATGTCTAATGACATACAATCTCGTGTTATCATAAGAAAGGGTTGTGCACATCCACTTGCTGAGTATATCTACTGAGCACTACCTATATGATCTTGGAGTTGGGTTGAAACATAATGTTCAATCACGCATTTGGTGGAGATAGTTATATGTCGAGAAGACTCACCATTGGAAGGAACATGATAGTAATCTTCTCATTTTTCTTTGGGGTTTATTGGATCAACCAAGGATAATTCTCTGGACATGTGATATCTATCATAACTTAGATTCATGGCCTCCTATGTACGAAGGTTTCCTTGAGCATTTTCTAAAGATTTTAATTTCTAAAATAATTCTAGATTGTACCTTTATGTAAGGTATCAATGTGAGGTGTTGTCCACGGTTGGGACATGAGTCACAGTTAGTATATATTTGTATTCAAACTCACAATATTTGTGTTGTTGTATTTTGCACGACAATTGTAGTAATAAAGTTGTAGTTATTTTCTGTACCATGTATTTGGCGACTCAGAATAGGTTGGATGGATTGGACCTATTTTGGGGGCGTCACAATTGTCACACTATTTTACACAATATTGAGGACTACAATAAGAACCATCTTGGACCATTACTCCACTCCTCGACTAGTTGCAGCTATATTCTCGCCTCTTGAGAAGAACAATGGAACCAAAAGGAAAAGGGTGAGCTCAACTAACCCTAAAGAATATTATGACTAAGATAATGTAAAACAAATTATCCTTAGTCCTCAGCAGGGAAAAATCTGATAGAATACAATAGACAACAAGTTTTAGATCAACAATCATAATCTTAAATAGCAATCCATTAGAAGAGTCAAGTAGAGCATGATGTCTACTATCTTCTATGATTTAAAAGTCCATCATCAATATTTTATCCCTGTAACACCAATCAACAATTATTTTCAATCAAAGAATTATCTATGCACTACGGGCCAAAGATATTCATTTGTATCATTAGTGGTCATGATCATGTCAAACACCTGTCCATCTATGCACTACGGGCTAAAGAGGACTTTCACTACAAACCTTTATATGTAACATCAAAGGTCATGAATATACCAATAAACAATTCCTGATCATAATTATACCAATCAACAGTCCATCTTTGCACTACGGGCCAAAGATAACTTTCAGCACAATATAAGCACAAGGATGATGACAATGACATAGAGAATCAATCAAGTGAGATCAAGGATAACTATTAGAGATTTATAATTCAATTTATCCAGATTTCAAGAATGTCCAAATTGTCAACATGATCACTAATTATGGAGTAAAATTCAAGAATGATATTCACGTATCAAAAATAATTTGGATAGAAAAAAAAATTAATTTTGTCGTGAATAGTACCCCGAATGAATAGTACTCGAATAAAAAGTACCCAGAGTGAATAGTATCCTAAATGAATAGTATTCTAAATAAATAGTACCTCGACATAAATAGTATCCCGCCATTTAATAAGAAAGTTCGCACTAACCAATAGTGGAATGATACTAGATGAATCACAAACTATTAAGAATATTCTACTAATTTCAAGGGTTTTCACCATTTAATAATAAGGTTATGGAAACAAATAATAAATTTGTATCATAAATGGAGAAATATGAAAGAAGACGATATCCCTTGATGAGTACAAAAGAAATGACATCTCATACGAGTATAAAAAAGAATATACTGAAATTGTATAATCGATTTTCACTCGTTATGCGGTAATCCACGTAGACATATCATTTCCACAATTTAATAAAGAATAAATATGAATGATTATTCACCATGCATGCAGTAATCCGCATAGAAAGGTTACTCCCATAGATTAATAAAGAATGAATACGAAGGGTTATTCACCATACATGCGGTAATCCGCATAGACAGGTTACTCCCGCAGATTAATAAAGAATGAATACGAAGGGTCATTCACCATGTATGCGTGTAATCATGCAGAGACAAAGTTACTCCCGTAGATTAATAAAGAATGAATACGAAGGGTCATTCACCATGCATGCGGTAATCCGGTAGACAGGTTGCTTCCGCAGATTAATAAGGAATAAAATGCTTATGAATATGAAGAAAATAACATCCTTTACGAATACGAAAGAAATAATACCTCTTACCTTAATAGGAGATTGGATATTGCAATAATTGTGACGCCCCCAAAATAGGTATACATCACCCATCTTGAGTCGCCAAATACATGGTACAAAATTCAAATACAACTTAATTATACAACAGTCGTGTAAAAATACGACAAAATACATGTTGTGAGTTTTAATACAAATATTGTCTTCTAGACAATATCCACTCTCAGAATAAGTCCTCATTACATTTATTATCACACTATTTTATAGAATAGTGAGGACTACTAAGACACCATCTCTCTACCACCATCACTCCGCTCCCCCCGACTAGTCCCCGACTACGCTCTCATTTCTTGAAGAGAATAGTGAAAGAAAGGGTGAGCTCAACTAGTCCAAAGAAGAAATATTATGACTAAGATAATGCGTAATAAATTATCATTAGTCCTCAACAAAGGTTAAATTGATAAAATACAATAGACATCATGTTTAATCAAGTGAACATGCAATCCATTAAAAGAGTCAAGTAGAGAATAAAATCTACTATCTTTTATGATTTAAAAAGGTTTTTATCACTTTTATTTTTGAGACTCAGCTTAATAAATAATCCACATCATCCCTGCACTACGACCAAGGAGATTTATTAGGGTCACGACCACAAATTATCCATGCACTACGGGCCAAGGATATTCGTGTATTCATCAATGGTCACGATTATGCCAACAACTGTCCATCAATGCACTACGGGCCAATGAGGACTTTTACCACATCATTTCTAACATTACGGTTATGATTACACCGAATAATCCCTGGTCATAATCATACCAAGTCCATCTATGCACTTCAGGCCACAGATAACTTTCAAAAAAATATAAACATGAGGATGATGACAATGATATAAAAATTCATTAAAACAAGTTCAAGAATTAATTTATTCAGGAACTAATAACGTTTAAATTGTCAACATGATACTTCTTTGTAAAGTAAAATTCAAGAATGCTCAGAAGAATATTTCCATGAAAATATACTGGATGAAGCGCAAATATCAAGGATATTCCACTAATTTCATGGAGTATAGAAGTCAAAACTTTAACTAACTCGAGTATAATAAAGAATGGAATAACAAAAGAAATCACCATGCATGCGGTTGCTTGACATGAGCGAGTTATTCCAACAGAATAATAAATAACGGAACCAAAGTCAAAGTAAATTCGCATCCGGCTGGATGTTCCAACATGAATAATAAGGAATGTAATAACAATGAAGTCACCATGCATGTGGTACTTCACATGACAAAGTTATTCAACAGAATACTAAATAACGGAACTAGGTCGTGAAATTCACACCGAAGCGGGATGTTCCAATGTAATAATAAAGATTTTAATCGTGTCCCGTAAAAAAGCATGATGCACAGGATATTCCAATGTAATAATAAAGATTTTAACCGTGTCCCAAGGTAACGCATGATGAATGGATATTCCAATAGAATAACAAAGAATGGAATATAGAAGAATTTCACCAAGTATAGGGTAGCTTCAGATCAAAAGTTATTCCAATGTAGAATAATAAAGATGGAATAATGTAAGTTCTCTTCATGAATACAAAAGAAATAATACCCTTTATCGTAAAAAGAAACTTGATATCGAGTAGAGAAGTAGTAGAATACTTTTCTTCTCTCTATTATTTCTCTCTCTATAGTTTCTCTCTCTGTAGTTCCAAAGGAATTAAGTAAGAAATAATGAAGGAATGAGCTTCTATTTATAGAAGAATGAAATGAATAAGTAACCAATCCATGAAACGGTCCGATTGATTTACTTTAATCGGACGGTCCATATTTAAAGAAAAATCTTTTAAATAAAATATAATATATTCTATTTATAATCTAATAAAACGAATAACTTTTAAAAAGATTTTACTATGCAAATACTATCACAGTAACTATGCAAACACTATGCATAATAAAATATAATATATTCTAATTATTGTCTAATAAAATGTATATCTTTATAAAAGTATTCTGTTTTATATAAAAAGATTTTACTATTAGCCTAATAAAACGAATAACTTTATAAAAGTATTCTGTTTTATAGAAAAAGTTTTTCTATTTTATTATGTTAATAATACGAATAAAACAAAAATTCATAATCATTATTATTATTCACACTATTAACCGACCAGGTCGTTCCCAGGAAAGAGGGGGCTTTTCAATAAGGATTTCTCCCTATTGGCGCGTAATTAGGTGACCAAACCTCTCCTTGGCAGAACTTCAAGACATCGTTAATATTAAAAATAATAATATTAATAAATCTGTCATCTCAATTATTGATTTAATAACATATAAAATATCGACAATAATTGAATAAAACTGAATGACTTCTCACGTAAGCATCAATAATCAATACCGTGTGCTACTATGAAATCACGCGTAATACTGTACTTTTACTACCGAGTAGTTCAACAAAGATCAACCAGTAAAACTTATGTTGTTATTTTTTCATAAAAATATTTTTGTCATTTTCTCAATCCGATAATAATTTACATTGTGGGGTCCACTAATGATTGTGTCGTCGCATTTAATATTTTCTCGTTAAAACGAATATTCCCCGACCAATCGAATATTATATAACAACTTGCGTACTATGAAAAATTTATAAATATTACCCACAATTATAACATTATATCAAATTCATTCCATAATATTCAAAAATGATAATTATAGAAAATTCATTTTTATTCATAAAAGTTGGGGTCTTACAATCTCTCCTTCTTATGAAATTTTGCCCTCGAAATTAGGGTACGTACCTGGTATGTCGAAGAGGTAAGGATACCTTGATTTCATTTCAGATTCTAACTCCCAGGTCATTTCCTCAACATCGTGGTTCCTCCATAACACTTTAACTTGAGGTATAACCTTGGAGCTTAGAATATGTTCCTTCTTATCAAAGATTTGAATAGGAACCTCTTCATACGTTAAATCTTTTGCTATTTCGTCCGATTCTAACTCAATAATGTGGTTCGGGTCTTTCACATATTTACGTAACATGGATATATAAAAAACGTTATGAACACGAGACATACTTGGCGGTAAAGCGAGTCTATAGGCTACAGTCCCTACTCGATCGAGGATTAAAAATGGGCCAATGAATTGAGGATTGAGCTTTCCTCTCTTTCCAAATCTTGTAACTCCTTTCCATGGAGCAACACGTAACAACACATGATCTCCAATATCGAATTCCACGTCCTTTCGATGAAGATCAGCATAACTCTTTTGTCGGTCTTGTGAGGTTTTTATATGTTGTTGAATCATTTGAATCTTTTTCGTAGTCATACGTACCAACTCCGGTCCCAACAACGTTGTTTCACCCACCTCATCCCAGCATATTGGAGAACAACACTTTCTTCCATACAACGCCTCGAATGGAGCCATGCCAATACTTGCTTAATAACTGTTGTTGTAAAAAAACTCCACCAATGGTAATAACTTGTCCCAACTTCCCTTAAAGTCAAGGACACAGAGTCTTAATAAATCTTCAAGAGTTTGAATAGTTCTCTCTGATTGTTCGTCCGTCTGAGGATGATATGCCGAACTAAATCGTAAATCCGTGCCCATAGCTTTTTGCATACTAACCCAAAATCGTGAAGTGAATCTTGGGTCTCGATCAGAAACTATGGATACTGGCATACCATGCAGTCTTACAATCTCGTTTATATACATACGAGCAAGACGTTCAAGTGTATAAGTTTCTCGTATTGGTAAGAAATGAGCAGACTTGGTCAATCTATCAACAATGACCCAAATTGCATCTATGCCTTGAGAAACCTTGGGAAGACCAGTAATGAAATCCATGGTGATGTGCTCCCACTTCCATTTTGGAATTTCAAGTGGTTGTAATGGACCTTTTGGTACTTGATGCTCTGCTTTGACTCGTTGACAAGTTAAACACCTTGAGATAAACAGCGTTATCTCTCTCTTCATATTGCCCCACCAAAATGTATGTCGAAGATCACGATACATTTTGGTACTCCCAGGATGGATTGCAAACGGTGTGTTGTGCGCCTCCATCATGATTTTATAGTTTAAATCAGGGTCGTTAGGAACACAAAGTCTGGAGTTGACTCGAAGTATTCCTTCTTCATCGATTCTTGCTTCTGGCATAGTACCTTCTTGTACTTTCTTCCTCATACGCATCGATCGCTCCAATTCCGTAGCTTGAAAGCGACTTTAACTTTATCGATTAAAGTCGGTTTTACTCGTATATTTGCCATCATCACGTGGGTCCCTGGAGTCTTTATCTCTATCTCTATCCTTTGCAAGTCATATAAAATGGGCCTTTGCGTTGACAATATCGCACTCGTACCCGCATATGATCTTCTACTCAATGCATCAGCTACCACGTTTGCTTTTCCAGGATGGTATTGGATGGTATGATCATAATATTTCAACAGTTCAAGCCAACGTCGCTGTCGCATGTTGAGTTCCTTTTGAGTGAAGAAATATTTGAGGCTTTTATGATCTGTAAAGATCTCTACTTTCTCCCCATACAAGTAATGCCTCCAAATTTTAAGTGCGAAGACAACAGCTGCCAACTCTAGATCATGAGTAGGATAATTCCTCTTATATTATTTGAGTTATCGAGAGGCATAGGCTATGACTTTCCCATGTTGCATGAGAACACATCCAAACCCTTTTCCTGAAGCATCACTATATATGACAAATCCCTCCGAGCCAGATGGTATTGTCAGAACAGGTGCTGAAATGAGTCTTCTCTTGAGTTATTGAAAACTCTTCTCACATTCCTCGTTCCAACCAAATTTTGTATCTTTTCGAGTCAGCTAAGTTAATGGAGTAGCGATTCTAGAAAACCCTTCTACGAATCTCCGATAATAACCAGCTAAGCCGAGAAAGCTACGTACTTCGGTCACTGATTTAGGTTGCTCACAGCTTTGAATAACTTCAATCTTTGC
Source organism: Panax ginseng (assembly GCA_020205605.1). Classification (NCBI taxonomy): domain Eukaryota; kingdom Viridiplantae; phylum Streptophyta; class Magnoliopsida; order Apiales; family Araliaceae; genus Panax; species Panax ginseng. The sequence continues at coordinate 55,971,333 of CM035130.1, read as the reverse complement.
TGGAACAGATATTCCATGGCTTGATACCACGTGCCCAAGGAATGCTACTTCCTCAAGCCAGAACTCACATTTCTTCAACTTGGCATAAAGCTTATACTCACGAAGCTTTTGGAGTATCAGCCTCAAGTGTTGCTCATGATCTTTACGGCTTTTGGAATAAATAAAGATGTCATCAATAAAGACGACCACAAAGTGATCCAAATATTCCTTGAATACTCGGTTAATCATATCCATGAAGGCTGCAGGAGCATTAGTCAATCCAAAAGACATGACTAGGAATTCATAATGCCCGCATCGAGTTCGGCGTCCGCCTTTGGAATGTCATCAGCTTCTAATCTTCAATTGGTGATATCCTAATGAAGATCAATCTTTGAAAAGAATTTGGCGCCTTGCAACCGGGTCGATAGGTCATCAATACGTGACAATGGGTACCTATTTTTGGATGGTGCCTTGATTCAATTCCCGATAATCAATACAAAGTTGCATATTCCCATTTTTTTTTTTCCGAATAGGACCAGAGCACCCCAAGGAGAAGTACTAGGACGAATAAAGCCAATGTCTAACAATTCCTGCAGTTGGGTCTTTAACTCCTGAAGTTCAATAGGAGCCATTCGATATGGGGCTTTGGAAATGGGTTTTGTACAGGGTTCAAGGTTGATACAAAATTCAATTTCACGCTCTGGGGGTAGGCCAAGAAGTTCTTCAGGGAATACATCAGGAAATTAATTAACAATAGAAATATCATTTAAAACTGACGTATTTTTGTTTAGATTCATGACATGAGCTAAGAAAGCTTGACATCCGTTTTTCAATAAACGAATAGCTTTATGGCTTGAGATGACAGTGATTGATTTTAATGGTTTGGTTGCTTGAATTCGCATAATAGATTGATTAGGAATATGAAAGCTAACAACCTTATGAAAACAATCAATTTTTGCATGATGAGTAGTTAACCAATCAATCCCTAGAATTACGTCAAATGCAAGTATTTTCAATGAAATAAGATCGACAGGTAATGTGAGGGTACCGATTTGAACCAAACAAGACTTATAAACAGTGGATGTAATAAAGGTTTCTCCCAACAGAGTTTCAACAGATAAGTCAAAGTCTAATTTCTCTGGAGTCAAATTTAAACGTTGAGCGCAAGTAGGAGAAATAAAAGAATGGGTAGAACCGGTATCAAATAAGGTATATATTTCACTAGAGTTTATGATAAGCTTACCCGTGATGACCTCGTTCGGGTTCCTTGCTTTCTGGGAGGTCACGACAAACGCTCTCCCTTGAACAACCGGGGCTTGTCTTATGCAGGGACTGACCTTTCTTTCCTCCATCCCACCGGACTTGTCTTCTGGTGCACGACAAAAATCGGGCGGTGTCCTTCTCTTCCACAATTGTAACATGCTTTGAGGGCATCGTGCAGCTTTAGATCGATGTGTCCCTCCCTCCATATTTGAAGCATATGATAGGTGGTCGTTTTCCTTCCTTAACGACAGGTGTTGATGCTAACGTCTTTCCATCATTGTTGAATCTTCTTTCTTAAAATTTCCATTCTTATTATTTTGGCCATGATTACCACCGAAGTGGTTACCATTTCTGGCATGTTGATTCCTCCACGCTTATTGTCCACCGCTTGATGATCGCTATCACCGGTATTATCATTTTGTTTACCTTTCTTTTTTGGTTGGGTTGGCTCATTATCGCGCTCCAATAATCGAGCCCTATTAACAACATCCTAATACAAACACGCTTTATGAGAGATAAGATATTGATGTATCTCTGGTTTCAAATCTCTTAGAAACATTTGCGTCATTCTCTCCCCATTATCAACCAAATAGGACGCAAACCGGGACAACTCGGCAAACTTGGCTTCGTACTATGACACGGTCATGTTGTTTTGTTCCAGTTTAATGAACTCTACCTCTTTCATGTGACGAATACTTTTGGGAAAGTACTTGTCGTTGAATGATTCTTGGAACTTCTCCCAAGACATCTTCAATCAAGCGAGTTGAGTACGCTTTACGATTCTCACCAAGAACTGCCTCATCCCCCACAACATAAAAGTGGCAAAGGAACCTTTTGCTCCTGAGCAACCCAAGACATCAAATATCTTGTTGATCTGCTTTATCCACGTCTCCACCTTAAGTGGCTTTGGCTCTCCAAAAACTCCGGTGGTCCCACTCCTTGAACTGCTTGGCGGTGGCCGTCAGAGAGTTGTCGGTGTTTCCACCGCATTTTGGATAGAGCCGCTCTCTCCGATGTTGCATGAATTGCATGAAGCCTTGGAACATTCCATCGTTTATCATTTGGTCAGTGTTGTTGTTTGCATGAGGATTGTCGCCTTCCTGATGCACATTGTCTTGGTTATTGATCTGTGGAAACTCAACAGTCTCTTGTGCTCCATTGATGTTCTCAACATTCTCGGATGCCATTTTCAAATACTGCCACAAAACAATGGTTAATTAACATATCACATATTGTCCCTATACTTTGACCGACCAATTAAATACCAAATAAACTTAGGTAGGTCATACTAGCGAAGGAATTCCCCGTCTCTCCCCTCCTAGTTTTTGTCTCACATCTCAGCCAGGGATCATATCCCTAAGCTTTGATAAAAACTATGACGCCCCCAAAATAGGTATACATCACCCATCTTGAGTCGCCAAATACTTGGTACAAAATTCAAATACAACTTAATTATACAACAGTCGTGTAAAAATACGACATAATACATGCTGTGAGTTTTAATATAAATATTGTCTTCTAGACAATATCCACTCTCAGAATAAGTCCTCATTACATTTATTATCACACTATTTTATAGAATAGTGAGGACTACTAAGACACCATCTCGGACCATCACTCCGTTCCCCGACTAGTCCCGGCTACGTTCTCATTTCCTGAAGAGAACAGTTGATGAGTGAGTTTTATACCCATGAATTGGATACATTCGGGCTTAATTTATTGTTGTTCTTAAGTCTTTTAGGATGTTTTTATGTGTTTGTGTCTATTCAAGCATGTTTTATATTGTTTTGTAGGATTTGGGACAAAAGTTACATGGATCGATGTTTGGGGTGGCTAGATTCGCGTTTTCGGCTTGCCATTTACACAGCAGTCACTTCAGAGCCAATTTGACTATAGCTCCTTACATTATTTCGAAAATATCAAAGAATGAAAGTTGTAGATCTACTTCTCCTCTTTCCGGAACATCTTGAATCATCGAAATCGGAGTTTGGACGAAGAAGTTATGGCCATTTTCCCAAAGGACGCTCGGAGAGCAGAAAATGTCGGATTTTGGGCCGTGCTCGGCGCCCATTTTTGCCTATGCTCAGCCCTTGGGCGCTACTAGAAGCGAACTCAATGTTGCCGTTCCAATACTGGGCGCTTGAGGAAGGGTTTGGTGCGGCCTGGACGCGTTTTGGGCGAATTTTGACACCTTTTTGACTCCAAATAGGATTGGGTTTGTTCCTAAGCTAAAAATTAGACTTGTAACCTATAAATACATGATATAAGGCATAAAATAAGGGGGGATTACATAGCTTAGCCTAGAGAAAACACTCCTTTAGATTAGAAAATAACCCTAATTCTTATTAGTTTTGGAGATTGAAGCAACTTGGAGACCATTGAAGATCAAGAAGCGAGAAGCAAGAGGGGAGCATCGATTTGTCGACAACAGATTCTATTCTCTTCTCTCATCTTACTTTTATCTTTTGATGTCTATTCAACCAGTGGATTCTTGGTTTTAATTCATTAATTATGAACTAACTATTTTTGAGATTTCAATTGAACTTTTTATGGCTATGAATTAGTTATTCATTATATTCTAATTATTTATGTTAAAGTGAGTTGTTTATCTTGTCTTGGGCTTATTGCTTAATTATTTGATCAAGAATTACTTTGTTACTCTAGAAGGAATTGGAAGAGGAATTCTAGGGTTAGAAATCGGGCATGATATCATGTGACTTAGTTATTTGCACAAATGTAAAAATTAGGTTTGTGAATTGAATGGAAATATCTGTCACGTAGCATGTAACACGTGAGGAATTGGGATTGGAAAGAGTTTAATTCAATTGTTTTGCATAGGAATATAGCAAGATTAATCTGGATTAAATAGAAGGCAATTGATCACTTGAAAAGGACTTTTGGCATTTGAGAATTCCTCAAGCTAACAATTCAAGAGGGCATAATAATTGGGATAATTGGATAATTGATTTATAATTCATAATTGGGGATATTGAAGTCTTAATCTTTATTTATTTGAATTCATTCGTTAAAATCTTAGTTTTAATTAGTTAATTTAGTTTTCTTAATTAGAAAAAACACGATTTAAGATTGTTTAAATAAAATTAGTTTGGTTAAGAATTAGTACTTGGTGATTTTTATTAAATAATTCCTCGTGGGAACGATACTCTACTTTCACTTTATTACTTGTTGACCGTGTATACTTGCACGTATTCATTGATTGCGAAATCGATCAACAACAGTGAAAGAAAGGGTGAGCTCAACTAGCCCAGTAAGAAATATTATGACTAAGATAATGCAGAATAAATTATCATTAGTCCTCAACAGTGTTAAACTGATAAAATCCAATAGACATCACGTTTAACTGCAGCGGAACATGCAATCCATTAGAAGAGTCAAGTAGAGAATAAAATCTACTATCTTTTATGATTTAAAAAGGTTTTCATCACTTTTATTTTTGAGACTCAGCTTAATAAATAATCCACATCATCCCTGCACTACTACCAAGGATATTCATTAGGGTCAATGACCACAAATTATCCATGCACTACGGGTCAAGGATATTCGTATTCATCAATGGTCATGATCATGCCAACAATCGTCCATCAATGCACTACGGGCCAATGAGGACTTTTACCACATCATTTGTAACATTACTACTCATGATTACATCGAATAATCCTCGGTCATAATCATACCAAGTCCATTTATGCACTTACAAATCCACATATGACTTTCAAAAAAATATAAACATGAGGATGATGACAATGATATAAAAATTCATTAAAATAAGTTCAAGAATTAATTTATTCAGGAACTAATAACGTCCAAATTGTCAACTTGATACTTCTTTGTAAAGTAAAATTCAAGAATGCTCAGAAGAATATTTCCATGAAAAGATACTGGATGAAGCGCAAATATCAAGGATATTCCACTAATTTCACGGAGTATAGAAGTCAAAACTTTAACCAACTGAGTATAATAAAGAATGGAATAACAAAAGAAATCACCATGCATGCGGTACTTCGCATAGACAGGTTATTCCAATAGAATAATAAATAACGGAACCAGGTTAGGCGAAATTCGCACCGACAAGATGTTCCAACATAATAATAAGGAATGGAATAACAACAGAAGTCACAATGCATGCGGTGATTGCGATGACAAAGTTATTCCAATGTAATAATAAATAACGTAACCAGTCAAAGTAAATTAACCGATGCGGATGTTCCAACAGAATAATAAGGAATGTAATAACAACAGAAGTCACCATGCATGTGGTACTTCGCATAGACATGTTATTCCAACAGAATACTAAATAACGGAACCAGGTCAGGTGAAATTCACACCGACAGAATGTTCCAACATAATAATAAAGACGGAATCAGGTCCGACGTAAAGCACAGACATGATATTCCAACAGAATAATAAAGATTTTAACCAGTCCAACAGAACGCATAGTATTATGTGATATTCTAACGTAATAACAAAGAATGGAATATGAAAGAATTTCACCAAGTATAGGGTAGCAGCACAGATCTGAGTTATTCCAATGTAATAATAAAGATGGAATAATGTAAGTTCTCTTCATGAATACAAAAAAAATAATACTCCTTACCGTAAAAGAAACTTGATATCGAGTAGTGAAGTAGCGTAGCGTAATACTTTTCTTCTTTCTCTCTATAGTTTCTCTCTCTACAGTTCTTCTAGTGAATTAAGTAAGAAATAATGATGGAATGAGCTTCTATTTATAGAAGAATGAAATGAATAGTAACCAATCCATGAACGGTCCAGATTGATTTACTTTTAATCGGACGGTCCATATTTAAAGCAAAATCTTTTAAATAAAATATAATATATTCTATTTATAATCTAATAAAATGAATAACTTTTAAAAAGATTTATTATGCAAATACTATGCAGGCACTATGCAAACACTATGCCTAATAAAATATAATATATTCTAATTATTGTCTAATAAAACAGATATCTTTATAAAAGTATTCTGTTTTATATAAAAATATTTTACTATTAGCCTAATAAAATGAATAACTTTATAAAAGTATTCTGTTTTATATAAAAAGTTTTTCTGCTTTAATACGTTAATAATACGAATAAAACAAAACTTCATCATCATTATTATTATTCACACTATTAACCGACCAGGTCGTTTCCAGGAAAGAGGGGGCTTTCCAATAAGGATTTCTCCCAATTGGCGCACAATTAGGTAACCAAACCTCTCCTTGGCAGAACTTCTAGACATCGTTAATATTGCAAATAATAATATTAATAAATCTGTCATCTCAATTATTGATTTAATAACATATAAAATATCGACAATAATTGAATAAAACTGAATGACTTCTAACGTAAGCATCAATAATCAATATCGTGTGCTACTATGCAACCACGCAGTATTATCGCATTTTTTTACTACCGAAAGTAGTTCAACAAGATCAACCAGTAAAACTTCCGCCGTTATTTTCATAAAAATATTTTTGTCATTTTCTCAATCCGACAATAATTTTGTTGTGGGGTCCACTAATGATTGTGTAAATCGTCATTTAATATTTCTGTTAAAATGAATATTCCCCGACCAATCGAATATTATATAACAACTTGCGTACTATGCAAAATTTATAAATATTACCCACAACTATAACATTATATCAAATTCATTCCATAATATTCAAAAATGATAATTATAGAAAATTCATTTTTATTCATAAAAGTTGAGGTCTTACAATAGTGAAGTAACAGAATACTCTTCTTCTTTCTCTCTATAGTTTCTCTCTTTATAGTTTAGTGAATTCGTAAAAAAGAATGAAGTAATGAACTTTTATTTATAGGAGAATGGACTAAATAGTAACAAATTCACGAATGGTCCATATTGATTTACTATTATAACTTCAATCAGCGGTCCATATTGATTTACTATTATAACTTCAACCAACAGTCCATATTGATTTATTATTATAACTTCAACTGATGGTCTGAAAAATTTGCATATCTCCCCATTGAATAATAAGTCAAACTTACAACAAACGCCTCATGAAAACCCCATCTATTTATATAAAAAAATTAAATAAATAATTACCACAACACATTTTTAATCTTTCAACAATTATTCATCATTTAATATTATAACTCATAATATTGACAACCAGATCGTTCCCAGGAAAGAGGGGGCTTTTCGATAAGGATTTCTCCTTACTGGCGCGCAATTAAATAACCAAACCCCTTTCCTTGATAGAACTTCCTAGACATTGTCAATAATACAAATAATAATATGAATAATTGTGTCATCTCAATTATTATTTTAATAATATAAAATATTATACAGATAATACTGTGATAATAATTGAACGAAATTGAGTGACTTATTACGTAAGCATCAATAATCGTAGATACCATGCAAATACTGTAGTACTACTCTTGTGTAATAACGCCAGATTCTCGTTTTTTTTTATCACCGAATATTCCAACAGTTTAACGATAAAAGTCTTGCCATTATTTTTATAAAAAGATTATTTTTGTCGCTTCTATATTCGACAATTTTTCCGTTATGTGGTCCATTAATGATTTCTTCGTCGTACGGATATTCCCCGACAAAAAGAATATTCCCCTACCAACAGAATATTTTATGACAACTTGCTTATTTTATAAAATTTTTACATATCACACTTAACTTTAACCTTTTATAAATTTAACCAATTACTGAATAATAATTATAAGAAAAAATTAATACTTTTATTTCATAAAATTTGGGGTCTTACAACATATCTAAAAGTAATGTATAATGTAAGGTACGACGAGGCTGATCACCTCATATACCTGTTATCGAAGGCTTACAATCATACAGTGATAATCCTTCCACAGAGTTAATGGTCCGCATCGACCACTCAGTAATAAAAATGTTCAGACCTTGAAATTGTTAAAATTATGTATCCAATTCGTCCAATTTAGTTCATAAACTGCTTTTCAATTGACTAAGCTTCTAAAATTTCTAAACCTTGAGCATGACCATATATTATTGTTGGTTTTATAATTGCTGAGCAAACTTCTTGTTCACTCTTGCTTTTCTTAAATAAATGCAGTTAAAATGAGCAGGCGAAACTCAGGAAAAAGATAAGGGCAAATGCAAGGCTACGGAATAGCTTTGTTCCACTATGTTAGGATCATGTTCTTTATATATATTAAAACTTATAAATATTATGAACTAAGGGATTGTTTTGTTACGCACTGAATGACTGAATCGGTCAGCCATTCACGGCGTTTCTTTTTTTTAAAAATATCGTCTGAATGGCTGAATCGGTCAACCATTTAGACGGGTTGAATGGTTTAGTGTCATTTTTTGGCTGAATGAAGCATTTTTTATCACCATATTAAGTATTATATTAAGTAATATTAAATAAATTTACAATAATTTTGAATTTTTTTAAAGTGGTAAAATAATAAAAATCTGTTATTCAGATGTTTCAAACATGTTAATTATCAAACAACTTTTTTCATTCAGTATTCAGTTTCATTCAGCTCATTCAGATTTAGAACCATTTCATTCACTTTTTATCAAACCCCTCCCCCTAAGTGGTGTTATGTATTAGTAACGGTTTCGAGAGTTGGGACGTGAATAATTATATTATATCAATGTAATTATTTTTATTATTTCGCTATGAGTTGTTAATAGTATGATATATGAGTTGAATCACGAAACATCAGAATCGAGGTACATGTATCTAAATTTGGGGGCGTCACAGTGGGGCTCACCTGCCTTAATTTTTGTGTAGCGACGTTGATTTTTACTGCTTCGTGTTGAAACGTCCATAACTTTCAAACTGGGAAGAGTTAGGAATAATGCCATACCAATCCGAAAAACTCTTTTCGATAGCTAGACAAAGACATCAAGTTTGATCAAGTTCAGATCTGTAAGATAGGGAAAAAGGGGGAAGAACCCTCCTTCCAAAAACTTCTACTAGTCACTCGTCTTGCCTTGTGTAGTCTGTTGCTTAGAGGTTAATGTGGGGGCTACAAATATTTGTCCTGAGCCTTGCAATCTTTGCTTAGAAACCTTAGCATTGGGGTGAAATGACGCTTTTATCTTCCTATCACTATTAAAGGAAAAATGCACAAATTTGGGTGTCTAAATGTAGTAATCTTATATTACTGTGACGCCCCCAAAGTAGGTATACACAACCCATTCTGAATCGCCAAATATATGGTACATAATTCAAATACAAACTTAATTTATACAATACGACAAACGTAAACTGAGAGTTTTAACACGAATATTGTCTTGTAGAAAATATCCAAACTCAAATTAAGTCCTCATTACAATTATTATCACACTATTTCACAGAATAGTGAGGATTACTATAGCAACCATATGGACCGTCACTCCATTCCCCGACTAGTCCCAGCTATATTCTCATTTCCTGAATAGAACAATAAAAGAAAAAGGGTGAGCTCAACTAGCCCAGTAAATAATATTATGACTAAGATAATGAAGAATAATTTATCCTTAGCCTTCAACAATATAACAGCTGATAGAATACAATAGACAACAAATTTAACTCCAGCGGAACAAGCAATCCATTAGAAGACTCAAGTAGAGCATGATATCTACTATCTTCTATGATTTAAAAGTTCATCATCAATATTTTATCGTTGTAACACAAATCAATAAATAATCCACATCCTCAAATTATCCATGCACTACGGGTCAAGGATATTCGTTAGTATCACATCCATGAATTATCCATGCATTACGGGCCGATGATATTCGTTAGTATCACATCCATGAATTATCCATGTACTACAGGCCAAGGATATTCATTATTATCACATCCACGAATTATCCATGCACTACAAGCCAAGGATATTCGTTAGTATCACCAGTGGTCATGATCATGCCAAACAACTGTCCATCAATGCACTACGGGCCAATGAGGACTTTTACCAAATTATTTGTAATATTACAGGTCATGATTATACTGATACATAGTCATAATCATACCAATCAACAATCCATCTATGCACTACGGACCAAAGATGACTTTTATCATAATATAAGCATGAGGATGATGACAATGATATAAAAATTCAATTAAGTGAGAGCAAGGATAAATTTTAAAGATTTATAAATCAATTTATCCAAAGTTCAAGAATGCCTAAATTATCAACATGATAACTTCTTTGTAGAGTAAAATTCAAGAATAATATCCATGTATCAAAAATAATTTGAATAGGAAAAAAAATCAATTTTGTCATAAATAGTGCTCCGGGTGAATAGAACCTGAGTGAATAGTACCCTGTGAATAGTACTTTATGAATAGTACCCCGACATGAAAAGATCAAAATTTAACAAGAATGTTTAAAAAAATATTCTTATGAAGCGATACTAAATGAAGCGCAAATTTCAAGGATATTCTACTAATTTCAAGGAGTATAGAAGCAATACTTAACAAAATGAATGTAGAATTCAGAATTTGAAACGAAATAATATTACTTACATACTACAGAGTATGGAAGAAAATATTATTTCTTGCGAATATTAAACAAAAATAATATCCCTTACCTTAAAAAGGAGAGTACTTCTGAATGGTATAGCGGGGATATTCTTGAAGAAAACTTATACTGTTTTCTACACTCTAAACTTCCTTAACTCAAAAGAAATACGCTCAATATTATAGAAGAATAATTCTCTGATTCTGGTGTGATTTTCAATTCTAAACTAAGCATCCTATTTATAGGAGAATTACATGATACTATTTAGGAAAATAATCACGGACGCACAGTAAAAATATTCGGACACAATTTTATTAGCGAATATTTGAGACCACCAATAAGGGAGGGCCCTCTTGAGGAGGTAACTAACAAAGTGGGAGATAAGGACCAATGAGGGAGTACCCTCTTTTGAAGGTAACTAGCAAATAGAATGGATTAGCCAATCAGAGGCTACCCTTCATTAAAGGGAATACTAATATAAGAAAAAAAATGATTAGCCAATCAAAATTTACCCCTTTGTGAAGGGAAAATTCATCTGCCAAAAATAAAAATACGCCTCTTGACAGTTTTGGTAAATGAGGGCTACTCCATGTAAAAGAATTCCATATTTTTCAAAACCAAATAGAAAAATACCAATTTAAAAGGATAATTGAACAAACATCTTCCACTCATAGATTATTATTCATATCTTTAATCAACACGAACTTATTTATCATTAATATTATAACTCACAATATTAACAATCAAATAATTCCCAATAAAGAAGTGGCTTTCCGATAAGGACTTCTCTTTATTGGCGTACAATTAGGTGACCAAAATTATTTCCTCGACAGAACTTTCTAGACATTGTCAATAATATAAATAATAATATGAATAACTTTGTCATCTCAATTATTGATTTAATAATATAAAATATTATGCAGATGATACTGTGACAATAATTGAATCAATAATATGAGATACTATGCATCAACTACTGTGGCAATAATTGAATAAAACTGAGTGACTTCTCACGTAAGCATCAATAATCAAAGATATTGTACAATACCGTGTGCTACTATGTAACCACGCGTATTATTTTACTTTTATCACCGGGTATTTCAATAGTTAATGGTAAAACTTTTGCCGTTATTTTTATAAAAAAGTTATTTCTGTAGTTTTCTAACTCCGAAAGTAATTCTGTTGTGGGTTCCACCAATGATTGTGCCGTCGTACGAATATTCCTTGATAAAACAAATATTCCCTGACCAAACGAATATTTTATAACAATTTTCTTACTTTACAAAATTTGTTAATATTACCCACAACTATAACATTATATCAAATCCACACCTTATTATTCAAAAAGATATTTCGAGAAAATTAAATTTTTATTCATAAAAGTTGGGGTCTTACAACCTCTCCTTCTTATGAAATTTGGTCCTCGAAATTGGTGTATGTACCTGGTATATCGAAGAGGTGAGGATACCTTGATTTCATTTGATATTCTAACTCCCAGGTCATTACCTCAATATCGTCGGTTCTCCACAAAACTTTGACATGAGGTATAACTTTGGAGCGTAGAATATGTTCCTTTTATCCAAAATTTTAACAGGTAACTCTTCATATGTTAAATATTCTGCTATCTCGTCTAGTTCTAATTCAATAGTGTGGTTCGGGTCTTTCACATATTTATGTAACATATTTGACGCCCCCAAATTCAAGAACTTGAAACCCGAACTCGGTGCTTCACAATACCATTTCTATGAGCGGAATAATACTAATAATAATAACAATAACATAAATATCAAACTTAATATACATATATCAAAGTCTAATCCAAAGTACGCAACCTTTAAACATTCATTACATGATAGATAATAAATACCATTGTCTTAATAATGTCTAACTATTACAAAATATACCATTAAACTTATTCCGTTTCCTTTTCTTTTCCCTTGTTCTCGCCTGAACCTTCAGGTTGATCACGCTTAGCTGAAAACATTTAAATTTAAAGCAAGAATGAGCATTTGATTGCCCAACAAGTAATAGCAACAATAAATATTAGCTGAAAGGATTAAATATTTTCTTTGAATGACACTTTTACAACGAATTAACAGTTGTGAAGTAAGCTGAACCAATAATAACAACATATCAATTCTATATCAAATTTTTGAAATTATGTACTGACTATAAATGAAGATCATTCGACAGACTATGAACATTGTTTTTAATTTTTGCTAAGATTTAGCAGAACTTCATCCGCAAACCATCATAACTTACAGGCACGAGGGTGATCATCCCAATGTGCCCTGTATTGATCAATACTACATATAAGAATGATATTTTCGTTCATCTTATCCGCCTTAGGCGCACAAAAATTTTCCCATGTTCGAGATGTTCATACTTAGTCGGGAATCCGAACCAAAACAATTTGATTGGATACAATAAAGTGCTATCATGTTCAACGATATTTCTAAATCTGTGTCTAGCTGGGTCAAATAGCTTAGACGGATTTTAATTAATGTATACATACCAGAAATCAATAGCTATATATCAACATGTGATTAAATAACATAATTATCCAAGTGAGGTCACTTGTATAACCACGCTTAGAAATTAACGAACAGAATATATATCTTGATCTATAATAACAGAATCAAGGAACTTGTACAACATATTATAATCTAATAACTTACTTATACAGAATCAATGCATAAGTATATACAAAGGTAAAGATATTTGAACAATGAAAAAGAATAGTTCCGATATTTGCTTACGCATGTCCATTGCATAAAGTAAATGCAAAGATAGGATACTTTCCTGATCTGCTGCTTATACAACTTAGTTTTATCTTTTATATCAAGACCTATCATTAATAAGATCATTTTATCGATTAGAATAACATAACATATCACTTAGTACTGCTATTTGCAGTCAGCATATAACCTAACCACATTGTCACATATGTTTAGCAGTCATTGGATCACAAACAAACACGTATATAGTCAATTTATATAAGTCCAGATGAATTTCTGAAACATGTCGGTGTACCGACGACTTTATCGGGTAATTATCAGGTCTAAGACTCTATCCTGTAGTTCAATATCCATTTAAATAACTTAAATATGAGTCATATTATTTTTAAATGACTTATAATAATTTTTAATTAATTATTATAATTTATCATGATTTTTCAAACATCGGAATCATTATTAAATGATTTAAATATTAAGTAATTCTATTATCATTAATATTTAATTAATATTAAAATATTAATGAAACCATTGCCAAAATATTAAAGTTTTTTATATTAACTTAGAATATTTTTAAAGTATTAATATTACCCTTAAATGATTTTTAAAATAATTAAAATCATTTTTAAATAATTATAATTAATATTTAAATATTAATATATTATTTATCAAAATATTAAAAGTCATTTATTATAACTTAAAATATTTTTAATTCATTTATATCTTTTTAAATGATTTTTAAATAAATAAAATCATTTTAAATTATTTATTTAATATAATTAATAAATAAATCTAATATCATTAATATTAAATTATTAATGAAATTATCCTTTAAATATTAAAAGTTATATTTTATAACTTAAAATATTTTTAAACACTTTATTTTCATTTAAAATAATTTTATAATATTAAAATCATTTTTAAACTAATTTATTTAATATAATTATTAAATAATTCTAATATCATTAATATTAAATAATTAATGAAATTTTCTTTAAAATATTAAAAGTTATATTTTATGTAAGACCCCAACTTTTATGAATAAAGATAAATTTTTCTATAAATATCATTTTTGAATATTAAGGTGTGAATTTGTTATAATGTTATAGTTGTGGGTAATATTTATAAATTTTACAAAGTAAGCAAGTTGTTATATAATATTCGATTGGTCGAGGAATATTCGTTTTAAACATGGAATATTCGTACGATGGCACAATCATTGGTGGAGCCCACAACGTAATTATTGTTGGAATGAGAAAACGACAGAAATATCTTTTTATGAAAATAACGGCGAAAGTTTTACCGTTAACTGTTGAAATACCCGGTGATAAAAGTACAGTAATACGCGTGGTTGAATAGTAGCACACGGTATTGATTATTGACGCTTATGTGAGAAGTCACTCAGTTTTGTTCAATTATTGCTACAATAATTGTTGCATAGTATCTCACGTTATTTGATTCAATTATTGTCGATGTTTTTATATATTATTAAATCAATAATTGAGACGACAAAGTTATTCATATTATTACTTGCAATATTGACGATGACTAGAAAGTTCTATCAATGAGAGATTTGGTCACCTAATTGCGCGCTAATTGGGAGAAATTCTTATCAGAAAGCCCCCTCTTTCCTAGGAACGATCTGGTTGTTAATACTGCGAGTTATAATAATGATGAATAAATGTTATTAAAAATACTAAAGGGATTTTTATGAAGTATTTGTTGTAAATTTTGTTTATTATATGGACCCCCATTTACCCATTTTTTAAAATGATGTGTGTTATGAGTATGATAATATATATATATATATATATATATATATATATATATATATATATATATATATATAACTCGTGGATTAATTTTGGTAATGAGAATGGGGCGGAAAGGTTGCCCGGGGGAAGAGGGTAAATTAATATTATATATTATTATAAGTTTTGTTTTTTTATGAAAAAATAGAATATATTATATTTTATTATGCATAGTATTTGCATAGTGTCTGCATAGTAAAATCAAAATAAAAATTTTTCCGTCGAATTCTTCGTCCGTGATTTTTTTTCTTTCCACTGTGCGGTCCGTGATTTTATTTTCTAAATAGTATCCTTCCATTCTCCTATAAATAGGATGCTTAGTTAGAATTGAAAATCACACCAAAATCAGAACATTCTTCTTCTATAATATTGAGCGTATTTCTTTAGAGTTTTAGGAAGCTTTGAGCGTAACAGTATAAGTATTCTTCAAGAATATCCCCGCTATACCAGTTGGAATACTCTCGTTTTTAATGTAAGGGATATTATTTTTGTTTAATACTCGTAAGAAATAATATTTTCTTCCATACTCTGTAGTATGTAAGTAATATTATTTCATTTCAGATTCAGAATTCTACTCTCATTTTGTTAAGTTTTGGCTTTTATACTCTATGAAATTAGTAGAATATCCTTGATATTTGTGCTTCATCCAGTATCTTTTCATGGAAATATTATTCTGAGCATTCTTGATAAGTTTTAACTTTCTCATGCCGGAATACTATTCACGGGATTATAATTCCTGAAGTGCTATTCACGAGGTACTATTCACGCAGTTATTATTCACCCGAGGTATTATTCATGACAAAAATTAATTTTTTTTCGGTCAAAATCATTTTTGATACAATATTATTCTTGAATTTTACTCCACAAAGCAGTATCATGTTGACAATTAGGATATTATTGAATTCTGGATAAATTAAATTATAAATCTTTAAAAATTTATCTTTTGCTTTCTTTTAATTGAATTCTTATATCATTGTCATCATCCTCATGTTTATATTATGATGAAAGTCATCTGTGGCCCGTAATGCATAGATGGACTTGGTATGATTATGACCAGGGACTATTCGGTATAATCATGACCATAATATTATAAATGATGTGGTAAAAGTCCTTCTTGGCCCGTAGTGCATTGATGGATAGTTGTTGGCATGATCATGACCATTGATAAAAACACGAATATCCTTAGCCCGTAGTGCATGGATAATTTGTGGTCGTGATACTAATGAATATCCTTGGCCGTAGTGCAGGGATGATTCGATGATGTGGATTATTTATTAAGCTGAGTCTCAGCGATAAAACTATTGATAAACTTTTTAAATCATAGAAGATATTAGATTTCATGTTCTACTTGACTCTTCTAATGGATTGCTTGTTCCGCTGCAGTTAAACTTGATGTCTATTGTATTTTATTAGTTTAACACTGTTGAAGGCTAACGATAATTTATATTGCATTATCTTAGTCATAATATTTCTTACTGGGCTAGTTGAGCTCACCCTTTGGTTTCATTGTTCTCTTCAGGAAATGAGAATATAGCTGGGACTAGTCGGGGGAACAGAGTGACGGTCAAGATGTTTGTATTAGTAGTCATCACTATTCTGTGAAATAGTTATAATAAATATATTGAGGACTTATTTTTAGTTTGAATACTGTCTAGAAGACAATATTTGTATTAAAACTCACAGCTTATGTTGTATATTTAAGTGTGTATTTGTATTATGTACCATGTATTTGGCTACTCAGAATGGGTGATGTATATCTATTTTGGGGGCGTCACATTTTATAACTTAAAATATTTTTAAATACCTTATTATCATTTAAAATGATTTTTAATATAATAAAATCATTTTTAATTAATTTATTTAATATATTTATTAAATAAATTAAATATCAATAATATTTAAATAAATACTAATATTTATGAAAAATATGCCAAATTATTAAAAGTTAGTTTTTATAACTTAAAATAATTTTTAAAACTATTTTTGGAATTTTTATAAATTAATTACTATTTTAAATTAATTTTTAGATAATAAATTAAATAAAATTAAATAAACTGTCGCTATAGCCTTTAGCGACATAAAGTGTAGCCTTTGGTGTTCTTGAGCCTTCATAGACAGTTTACTAGGTACTAGGTTTGACCAAGTGTAATTCTTTGATCCTTACATTTTCTGGGCTGCTAAAGTATTAAGAATGTAGTATTCATGTAATACTATAACCACCAACTGATTTCATGGCCATACTAGATCATAACAAAGAGATATAATCTCTCAAAGTTGTTGTCAGAGGCTGTTCTTCATTTCTAGGTTACCCAGAAATGAAGAACAGTTCATGTTCATACTTTTAGATCCTAATAACTTGCATTCTATAGCTTGTTTGTGTGAACTAAAGGTTCTATTTTATAGTACTTGTGTCAAGGAACAACAACATATCATCAAATCAATCTAACAACATCATAACAATGAGATCTAGGTCGGTCAAAAGCATGTCAGAAGCTGCCTTTGAAGATTTCTGGGTTACCCAGAATCTTCATCCGGCAAGTTGGTCAACCATTGTTTGACCACGATTATCTATGATCCTATGCAAGATCTGAGTGATATAATGACATGGATATGTAGTCCATGTAGCATACTACAACATTAAAACAACAACATGACCTAAATATCAAACATACGCAAGATCAGAGCCCTGCAAAAACGTTGTCAAACTTATGGAAAAATTCTGGGTTACCCAGATTTGTAAAGTCATGGTCGGTCAACGACCTTTGACCATTAATAACTTGTAATATATACATAATATAAGCATGATGTTAGAGATCATAGTCCACATGACATAGAACCGATCTACAACATAAAACACAACAATCAACTAACAGGTAAAGATCTATGGGCCCTGACATTCGACTGTCAGACCATTTTTTTAAAATTTCCAGATTTTTGAAATCTTCAAATCCGAGCCTATAGATGTTATGGATCTAACATCTATCAACCCAGATCACTTATATATACTACAAATAACATGTTTAAACACAAACACATAACATTTAACATAGCAACTGAGATCAAATTATAAATTAGGTTTTATACCTCTTTTTGAGCAAAACTTGAATCTAAGGCTTCCGATTTGTTAGAGGAGATAGTGGGGCTTTGTTTTGGGACTGAAGTACTAATATATTTCGTAGGTTTTGAAAGAGAGAGGATTGGTGGAGAGCAAGTTGAACAAATGGGTTTAATAAGTGACTTTTCTCTCTCTTGAATCTATATATATAACTTGGATACAATGAATTTGCTGATAATTTGTGACTGATATTTGTTATATTTAGTCACATGTGCAATCTTGGTTGGTTACCTACTACAAATATGGCAAGATACACAAGTTATCTCATATAATGCAAGAGGGGCATTTAGGTCATTTGCAATCTAATTTTAATGGCCAAATTGTAATCTTGACAAACCCTTAGGGTTTGACCCTTAGGGTTTACGTGAGACCCCAGATTTTATGAAATAAAAGTATTCAATTTTCTTATAATTATTTTATTTAGTAAATGGTTAAATTGATAAAAGGTTAAAATTAAGGGTGATATGTAAAAAAATTTCAAAGTAAACAGGTTGTCAAAAATAATCGATGATAAAGTAATAAAGATGTCTGGCATGGGTTGCATAGTAGCACACGGTATTGATTATTGATGCTTACGTGAGAGTCACTCAGTTATACTCAATTATTGCCACAGTAATTGCTTCATCATGTCTCTCATATTATTGATTCAATTATTGTCACAGTATCATCTACATAATATGTTATATTATTAAATCAATAATTGAGACGACAAAGTTATTCATATTATTATTTGCAATATTGACAATGTCTAGAAGTTCTGTCAAGGAGAGGTTAGATAATCTAATTGCGCGCCAATAGGGAGAAATCCTTATTGAAAGCCCCTCTCCCTGAATCGACACGGTTGTTAAATATTGTGAGTTATAATATTAATGATGAATAAGTTCGTGTTGATTAAAGATGAAATTGATAGTTCCATTGTGTTGGAATTATTAGTGTTAGTGAAAATTGACATTTATTTCGATAATAATTGATGTCTGGAGGTTATATTGACCAGTCGAGTAATTAACCGGATAAATGAGCAATTAATTGCTATTGATTCACATGATTATAACTATTTGTTCACATGTGTGTACTATTGATTCACATTCATTTACTATTAGGGGAGTTGGTGCAAGATTGATAATACTTGCATGACTAAGTTAAAAATAGAGGTATAGTTGAAGGTACTATACTATAATTAATTTTTTCACATGATTAGAACTATTGAGTCACATGATTTACTATTGATTCACATGATTTACTATTAGGGGAGGTGGTGCAAGTTTGATAATACTTGCAGGACTAAATTAAAAATGAAGAAAAAGAGGAAGGTATTATATTGTAATATTTTGAGCCCCAAATATGCAATTATTGAAACTATATTTTTCTATAAATAAAAGCTCATTCTTCCTTCATTTCTCACCAATTCACTAAAGCTATAGAGCAATTATTATAGAGAGAAATTATAGAGAGAAAGAAGTAGAGAAGTCTGCTACCTCACTATTCCAGTATCCAATTTCTTCTAAGGTAAGGGATATCATTATTGTGTAAGGGGTATTATTCTTTCGTATTTATGAAGAGAGTTATTTTCTTTCAATACTCGTAAGGGTTGTTATTCCATTCTTTATTATTATGTTGGAATAACATGTCTATCTGATCTGTATACATGGTGAAATTCTTACATTATTCATTCTTTATTATTCATTGAATAACTCGTCTGCATGCGATCTATCGCATTCACGTGAATTCTGTTGTTATTCCATTCTTTATTATTCTCATTGGAATATCACATGCATGTGGATTACGCATAACTTTGGTTCCATTCTTTATTATTCTGCTGGAATATCACGTCTGCATTTTATTACGCGTATGACCTCTGTTCCATTCTTTATTATTCTGTTGGAATATCATGTCTATGCGGATTACGCATGACCTGGTTCTATTCTTTATTATTCTGTTGGAATAACCTGTCTGTGCGGTCTATCGCATGCCTGGTGAATTCTTTTGTTATTCCATTCTTTATTATTCTGTTGGAATAACCTATCTATGTGGATTACCGCATGCCTGGTGAATGATCCTTTGTATTCATTCCTTATTAAATTGTGGAAATGATCTGTCTACATGGATTATCGCATGGCGGGTGAAAATCCATTTGCAGTTTCGTATATTCTATTATACTCGTATGAGATATCATTTCTTTTGTACTCGTCATGGAATATCATTTTCTTTGGTATTTTTACGAGTTACTATTCACCCGATTTATATTCACTCTAGTATTATTCATTCTAGATTCGGGCACTTTTAGTGTAGTCGTAGTACTATTCACGAGTTACTATTCACAGGTTACTATTCACCCAAATTACTATTCACCCGAATATTATTCACTCGGGTATTTGGGGTATTTTTTATGCCAGGATACTATTCACGAGGTACTATTCACAAAGTACTATTCACAGGGTACTATTCACGAGGAACTATTTACCCAAAAAATATATTTCTTTTCTGTCCAAATTATTTTTGGTACATGAATATTATTCTTGAATTTTACTCTATAAAGCAGTATCATGTTGACAATTTGGATATTTTTAAACTCTGGATAAATTTAAAGTCTTTAATATTTATCCTTGATTTCGTTTGATTAATGCTTATATCATTGTCATCATCCTCATGCTTATATTGTGATGAAAGTCATCTTTGGCTTACGTGCAAAGATGGACTGTTGATTATTGATTTTATAATTGTATATCTTTGGCTTACGTGCAAAGATGGACGATTGATTATTGGTTTTTGGCTTACGTGCAAAGATGGACTGTTGATTATTGGTTTTATAGTTGTATATCTTTGGCTTACGTGCAAAGATGGACAGGTGTATGACATGATCATGACCACTGGTGATACTAACGAATATCCTTGGCCGTAGTGCAGGGTTAATTCGATAATGTGATTGGCAGGATCATGACCATTAGTTAATAGTTGAATGTCTTTGGCCGTAGTGCACTGACAGACAATTGATTGGTATGATCATGACCATTGGTTTTATATTTGAATATCTTTGACCCGTAGTGCAAAGGTAGACAACTGATTGGTATGATCATTGTTATTACATTTGAATATCTTTAGCCTTTGGGGTAAAGATATTGAGTAAAGTTCTATTAAGCCTTTGTGGCAAGGAGAAATTATTTATTTACATGATTATAAAAATGAATTATGGATTTAACTATAATCTTTGGTGGTTCAGGTGAAGACAGGTGATGATAGTTCTTTTTGTCTTGGGTATGACAAAGAACTGTTGATGAGTATTACAGGAATAAAATATTAACGATGGAATTTTAATCTAGAGGAGATAATAGACATTATGTTCTACTTGACTCTTCTAATGGATTGCTTATTCCGCTGCAGTTAAACTTGATGTTTATTGTATTTTATCAGTTTAACCCTGTTGAAGGCTAAGGATAATTTATTTTGCATTATCTTAGTCATAATATTTCTTACTAGGCTAGTTGAGCTCACCCATTTCTTTCACTGTTCTCTTCAGGAAATGAGAATATAGCTGGAATGAGTCAGGGAATAGAGTGATGGTCCGAGATGGTGGATATAGTAGTCCTCACTATTTTTATAAAATAGTGTGATAATAATTGTAATGAGGACTCCATTGAGTGTGGATATTGTCTAGAAGGCAATATTCGTGTTTAAACTCTTAGCTATGTTTTGTCGTATTTTGCACGACAGTTGTATATAAAGAAGTTTGTAGTTGAGTTCTGTTCCATGTATCTGGCGACCCAAGATGGGTGATGTATACCTGTTTTGGGGGCGTCATAGTTTAACCCTAAGGTTTTAAGAAATATGGATTTCTAGGATTTTGTAATTTGCTTTAAAATGTACAATTTTTAGTTTCTTAAATTATAAATTAGGGTTTCTAAATTAATTTAGGTTTCCTAATTACATAGACTTGAAAATTAGGTTTAGGTTTTACTAATTATAATTAAGATTGCTAATTTAGCAATTAGGGCTCCAATTTGATAATTAGGGTTACTAAATAACAAATAGGGTTTCTAATTTTAGAAATTAGGGTTTCTAACAATTAGAGTTTCCAAATATTAATTAGGGTTTTTCTAATTAACATTAAATTCTATAATACGCAACATAAATCATATAACACAATCACTACCCAGTCTTGAACGCCTATTTAAATTTTAAAATAGGGTTTAACAAATTAATACTAGGGTTTTGACATTATACTCCATAATTGACCAATTATTATCAGTCCACACACACAGTACATATTTATAGCACTGAAATATAATTAATATAATATTATTATTCTCATTCCTTGTTTAAAATCTAAAATTAGGGTTTGATTCCATATCCGATTTACGTACCTTGCATATATAGCATTATTAATTAAGTTATAATAATTAACTTAATAATCAACTAAAATTTATATAATAAAATAATTATTATAATAATTCTAATAATCAATCTATATATTATTAAATAATATAATAATCATATTTTCATAGAAAATAAATAATAAAAATATTTCTACTACCAAATTAATTATAAAAATATAATTTATAATGTCAACAATTCTAAGAAAATTATTTGAAATTATTTATGTAATAAATAAATTTTATTTATCACATAAATACATACACATTATATTGCGTTTATTCCCATCTTTAAAATAAAAAAAAATTATACACAAAATTTTTGATTTAATTATATAGAAAATATCGGGTTATTACATTCACCCTCCCTTATAAAGATTCCATCCCCGGAATCACCGTTTTAAAACATATACATACTAGGGTGCATAGCATACACAATCATTTCAAGTAGATCTCGATCAAATTTGATCGAACTGATCTTTAACTATTCAACATAAAGCTTGTCTATTTGATTAAACGAAAAATTGATTTCTAATAGAACTCAAATTCCTTCTTCAAAATTTCTTTATAAAATAATTTACTATATATAGGAAAATCATGTATAAGAAAATAAAAGTTATACGAATAATACCTGGAGTTCCATCACCAGCTGCAACGGTATCCTGGACCGTCTTGTTGAAGACTCTTGAAGTTGATTTTACTGGTTGAATTCGGTCCCGTTATCGCTAGAGTCCCGCTGCTTTTCCCCGTGTTCACACTCCCTGCCTCCATTTTCCTTTTTGGACAGTCCTTCACCTTATGCTCCGTTGATCCACACCTGAAACACCCACTATTCATACTAGGATTGGGGCAGTTGGGAGAGATATGTCCCTCCTGCCCACACTTGTAACACACAAACTTACCTTTAAGACACTTTCCCGAGTGATTCTTTCCGCAATTCCCACATTTCACAACCTGTTTCTTTCCACCTCCTGGCCTATTTTCGGTATTTCTGAAATTATCTCCTTTCCTTTTTCCAGTCCTACCACCACTACTCCCTTCTCAAGCTCTAGTTTGATTTGTCTCTCACCAAAAATTTGCCTCCCCTTTCATCATATAGGTGGCAAAAGCTGTCTTTTGCCCCTCCATTAACCTAGCTATCACAAACACTTCTACAGGGTCAGTTGATCCTCTAAATCCTGGTGGTCCGACTGCCTTGAAGTCTTTAAAGTTCGTCAATCGATTATCTGGCTGATTCCCCGCGACTGATATTCCATTCTGCATAGCTTGAGTGACCATTCACAAAATTTTGTATCGAGTCTGTGTAAGACCCCAACTTTTATGAATAAAGATGAATTTTTCTATAAATATCATTTTTGAATATTAAGGTATGAATTTTGTGTTATAGTTGTGGGTAATATTTATAAATTTTGCAAAGTAAACAAGTTGTTATATAATATTCGATTGGTCAGGAAATATTCGTACGACAGCACAATCCTTGGTGGACCCCATAACGTAATTATTGTCGGAATGAGAAAACGACAGAAATATCTTTTTATGAAAATAACGGCGAAAGTTTTACCGTTAACTGTTGAAATACCCGGTGATAAAAGTACAGTAATACGCGTGGCTACTTAGTAGCACACGGTATTGATTATTGATGCTTACGTGAGAAGTCACTCAGTTTTGTTCAATTGTTGCTACATTAATTGCTGCATAGTATCTCACGTTATTTGATTTAATTATTGTCGATATTTTTATATATTATTAAATCAATAATTGAGACGACAAAGTTATTTATATTATTACTTGCAAAATTGACGATGTCTAGAAAGTTCTGTCAAGGAGAGGTTTGGTCACCTAATTGCGCGTCAATAGGGAGAAATCCTTATCGGAAAGCCCCCTCTTTCCTAGGAACGATCTGGTTGTTAATATTGCGAGTTATAATAATGATGAATAAATGTTATTAAAAATACTAAAGGGATTTTTATGAAGTATTTGTTGTAAATTTTGTTTATTATATGGACCCCCATTTACCCATTTTTCAAAATGATGTGTGTTATGAGTATGATAATATATATATATATATATATATGACTTTGGTGGATTGATTTTGGTAATGAGAATGGGGGGCGGAAAGGTTGCCCGGGGGAATAGAGTTAATTAATATTATATATTATTATAAGTTTTATTTTTTTATGAAAAAATAGAATATATTATATTTTATTATGCATAGTGTTTGCATAGTGTCTGTATAGTAAAATCAAAATAAAATTTTCGCCGTCGAATTCTTCGTCCTTGATTTTTTTTTCTTTCCACTGTGCAGTCTGTGATTTTATTTTCTAAATAGTATCCTTCCATTCTCCTATAAATATGATGCTTAGTTAGAATTGAAAATCACACCAGAAACAGAAAATTCTTCTTCTATAATGTTGAGCGTATTTCTTTAGAGTTTTAGGAAGCTTTTAGCGTAAAAAACAGTATAAGTTTTTTTTCAAGAACATCCCCGCTATACCAGTTGGAATACTCTCCTTTTTAAGGTAAGAGATATTATTTTTGTTCAATACTCGTAAGAAATAATATTTTCTTCCATACTCTGTAGTATGTAAGTAATATTATTTTATTTCAGATTCAGAATTCTACACTCATTTTGTTAAATTTTGGCTTCTATACTCAATGAAATTAGTAGAATATCCTTGATATTTGCGCTTCATCCAGTATCTTTTCATGGAAATATTATTCTGAGCATTCTTGATAAGTTTTAACTTTTTCATGCCGGAATACTATTCACGGGGTTACGATTCCCGAAGTACTATTCATGGGGTACTATTCACGCAATTACTATTCACTCAGGGTACTATTCAAGACAAAAATTAATTTCTTTTCGGTCCAAATAATTTTTGATACAATATTATTTTTGAATTTTACTCCACAAAGCAGTATCATGTTGACAATTTGGACGTTATTGAATTCTGGATAAATTAAATTATAAATCTTTAAAAATTTATCCTCTGCTTTCTTTTAATTGAATTCTTATATCATTGTCATCATCCTCATGTTTATTGTGAAACCCCAAATTTTATGAATAAAGATTTAAATTTCTCAAAATATTTTTTTTAATATTATGGTGTGGATTTGATATAATGTTATAGTTGTGGTTAATATTTATAAATTTTGCAAAGTAAGTAAGTTGTTATATAATATTCGATTGGTCGGGGAATATTCGCTTTTAACAGGAATATTCAGACGACAGCAAGATCATCATTGTGGATCCCACAACGGAAGTATTGTCGTAATAAGAAAACGATAGAATTATCTTTTTATAAAAATAATAAATGAAAGTGTTACCGTTAAAACCGTTGAACTACCCTAGTAGTAAAGTACAGATGAATACGCTGGTTCATGCGTAGTAGCACACGGTATTGATTATTGATGCTTACGTAAGAAGTCACTCGCTTATACTCAATTATTGCTACAAAGAATTGTTTGCATCATATCTCTCATATTATTGATTTAATTATTGTCACAAAGATCATCTACATAATATGTTATATTATTAAATCAATAATTGAGAGGACAAAGTTATTCATATTATTATTTGCAATAATGACAATGTCTAGAAGTTCATCGAGGATAGGTTAGATAATCTAATTATGGCGCCAATAGGGAGAAATCCTTATCTGAAAGCCCCTCTTTCCGGGAACGACTGTTGTTAAAATATTGTGAGTTATAATATTAATGATGAATAAGTTCGTGTTGATTAAAGATGAAATTGATAGTTCCATTGTGTTGGAATTATTAGTGTTAGTGAAAATTGACATTTATTTCGATAATAATTGATGTCTGGAGGTTATATTGACCAGTCGAGTAATTAACCGGATAAATGAGCAATTAATTGCTATTGATTCACATGATTATAACTATTTGTTCACATGTGTGTACTATTGATTCACATTCATTTACTATTAGGGGAGTTGGTGCAAGATTGATAATACTTGCATGACTAAGTTAAAAATGGAGGTATAGATGGAGGTAATATACTGTAATTCATATTTTCACATCTCTAGAACTATTGAGTCACATGATTTACTATTGATTCACATGATTTACTATTAGGGGAGGTGGTGCAAGTTTGACTGTAAGAGTCACGAGTTGGTATTTTTAACTTACTGCACTAACACAACCGAGAAAAGTTTTGCACATTGACCCAATGATGTGACACTACTAAACGGGTCTGTGAAACCGAGATTCATTTGGGTTCGGGGGCTTGATTATGCAGAGGAAAGGTGTTAGGCACCCCTCGACATCCGTGTTACCACGGTGACCGTCACTTTTTAAGAAACTATTATATGAATGTGTATGTGTGTGTGTGTCTGTGGCTCAATGTGCTGTTTATTTGGAAGTAGTGCAAGGCCTCGTTCGCACCTATATACAAAGGGTTTGAATTTGTATAAAAATTTAGTTTTAAACAAGATATAGCAATGAGGTTTTGTAAAAGAGGTTTTTCAAACCATGTGCTCAATAGTAATTAAGGCCTTTGATACTTCCATTTTATTATTAAATATTCGGCTTGGTTGCTTTTATTTTTTGAGATGCGAAGCATCTTCGAGAAAATAATATATAGCAGTGCCGAACTCCTTGTGGGCATGAAAGCCATCTAAGGAAATTCGAACATCGTGAATAATTTATAAGCTACTTACAGCTGAAAATGTCCATCACGAGATAGAATCTAGATTCAATGGATCAATGTGATCACATGATTCTAAGCTTACATGATGCCACAGTTATATGAAAAGCGATAAAGCAATTATATATATAGAAGTCAGAATATATATATATATATATATATATATATATATATATATATATATATATGATACATGATCAACCACCACGAAGCACCTCCATGGGGGATCGGAAATGTAAATACATAAAAGCGGTAAATATATATAGAGATATGATCAACCACCACGAAGCACCTCCATGGGGGATCAAAAATGTAAATAAAGCAATAAATGCAATCAACCGCCACGAAGTAAACTCCAGGCAGGACGGAATGTAAAGAACCCAGTAAAAACGATTAACCGCCACAAAGTAAACTCGAGGCGAGACGGAATGTAAATAAAGCAGTAAAAGGCTACGAAGTAAACTCCAGGCCTGACAGAAATGTATATTTGTTTATATATATATATATATATATATATATATATATATAAGTATATATATACAAACATAAATGAAAACCACGGACCAGAGTTCGGGCATACACACACAACACGACTCTCAATGTGAAGAAGAGTGTGTGCGAAGATGAAGAGAAAGGCTTTATAGTGTGTAAGAAGGCTTACAGTGGGCTATCAAAGAAGACTTCTATGACTTTAAGTGGATGAACACTCGGCTCCCGCCGATAAAAATATAGCTCTATATGAGCTTACAAGTGTTTAAAATGAGAAAGCACTCAATATAGGGTGTGTACAGAGCAAATTTGACAGGGCTTCCTCGCCTTTTTTCTTGTAAATATGGCCACCCCAAGCTCTATATTTATAGATCCGGGGCCGCAGTAGTGTGTGGCAATGTGGCACCGCAGATGCACTTGCATACCCAACCTGTGGTGCCTTCATGGGTCATGCCCTTCCCGCCATCTCGTGCGCGCACGCTGCAGTAACGTGATGTCCGCTCGAACTTGCAAAACTTCAATTTGAGCCTCCAATTGAGGAGTGCCATACCATTCTGGAAATCTCTTTCCGAGAACTATGCAATGACATAGGATTTGTCCTTTTTTTATTCCAGGAAGATGGGTCCATGATCAAAATGGCATTTTCGGGTTTCCGTTAGGCAGTCCGTTGAGCCATTTTGCGTAGTTTGCGCTCGGAAGTTAAGATATGGTTCTTGTGGGACTTCTTTTGAAGAAGTTTTGAGTTAAAATGAGTTGATGTGATTTGAGTTGAAGTTGAGTTGGCAAAATGACCATTTTTCCCCTCTCGAGGTTATCTCCGGTTTTGGCGCAGTTGTAGCAGTCTTTTCTCAGGGTTATATCTGAGATTGGCTTACTGTCGACTCTGAATGTTCTCAGGGCTATCTCTGAGGTTGGCTTGACCTCCCATGGTTGACCCTGGGCTTTGCAATTGATTTCTCGGGCTATCTCCGGGGTTAGAATTGATGTTGTGATCCTCCAGGGTTATCTCTGGAGTGTGAAAAAGACGCTTTTGTCCTCCTGTATAGTTAGTAATAGGAAAACAAAATTTTGAGTGTCTACAGATGCCCCTCTTTATCATGTTCATGAAATGCAATGAAATGGACATGATAAAGATTACTAGACACTTGAAATATGACAAGGTATTTTGAATGATGCAAATCACAATGTAATGAATGTTAAAATGCTTTCGCAAATTGCAGTTCGTAAGTCGTATATCACATTTCACACTTCGCACATCGCATTTGGCTAATCGCAATTCGCACATCGCATTTCGCATATTACAAATCGCAAATCGCATTTCGCACATCGCAAATCGCTTTACCTTTATCGGTTATTGTTGATGCATATGCTGGTGTTGACTCCAATGGTTTGGCTTTTTATCGGTGTTACTGATGCTTGTTTGATAAAGATAAGTTGGATGTTTTCTACATCTCTGTTGGGGACGAAATTCTGGAATCTTCGGACCTTCCTGATGCATACGCTGGTAGTTTACAACGGTGCCTACCCTGCTGGTAGTTTTCTACGCTGACATCTCCAAACTATTTTGGTTCCCACTCAAACAGTGGTATACAAAGCTTTGATGGCCCGATGTTATGCAGAATTGATGCCAATGGTTTAGAATACCGATTCTTCTGATACCTTCGATGAAGTAATATTCAATGGCTTAATTCACCAGACTCTGCCTGATGTTACGCTGGATTGATGACAACCAACTGATGTTTACGACAAATTTTTCCTCTAATCTAGACAATTAATGTGCGCATATTTAAATCTACAGGAGATGCATGTTAAATGTTGATGGAGATGTACGCTGATGTAGCGCTTTTGCACATGTGCAGATCATGCATGATGTGATGACCTAGATTTGTCCTTAGGAGTCTATTGTCCTAGGTCGATGCAAATTTTAAAGTGTCTGGAGTAGAAACTTTCCTCACCTTTTCTGAGGCGATTTAGAGTTTCTTTTCACTGTTGGGGTTCTTATGCCCCATTCCCTTGAACTTTTGATTCGCAACCAGGCTGAACTGATGATCTAAATACTGCTGACATCCCTGGAGGGTACAACCCAAATTTGAACTTCGGTGTAGAGGCCTTGTGACAACCCTGAAAATCGGATTATCCAGAATTTTTCCTATCCTGGAATTGGTTAAATGCAGCCTGTTATTGAAATGGCAGATTGTCTTGTTTTTTCCAAATGGGGGGACTGTAGGTTGGCCTACTAGCTTGCCCCTGTACAATAAGGGATACATCTTCAGTGCCTTTATCGGGTACCCCCTTAGGATCGCTCGCATACTTACCAGTCTGTATATGCTTGGCGACTGCTTCCAAGGCAGTGAAGTCTTTAATCTTGCCTGCCTTTAAACCCATCTCTGCCATTTTGTCGTGTTTAATCATTTTCGAGAATGGCTTTCCTATGCCTGCTAGGATCCTCTCATAGTAAGGAGCCTCTTGGATATCAATAAACGTCATTACCATCTCATTTTCTGTCACTGTTAGATGTCTCAACCTTTAAGCATATTCTCGAAAAGATTCAGTACTTTGTTTTTTGACTTTAGTCACTTGATATCGATCTGGTGCCATTTGTGACTGAAAATAGTACTGATTGAGAAAGGCGTGGGCTAATTCTTCCCATTTGTGGATTTTGGCATTGTCAAGTCGGGCATACCAGGCTTTAGCCTCTCCAGTGAGACTCTTTTGTAAAAGCTGCATTCTGAGGCTTTCATCTTCAGCATAAGACCCCAACTCGCCAATATATACTTTTAGGTGCATATAGGGATCGCCTGCCCCATTGTACTTTTCAAACTCTAGGACTTTGAATTTGTCAGGATATCGAGCCCCTGGGAATATGCAGAGATCTTAATAAGTGACACTACCATAGTTTCCAGTCCCTTTAACTGACCGGATTGTTTCCTCCATTTGTTGGACTTTCTTTCTTATATCCCCAGTTTCTCGATCATCCCCGAGTTTTGTGATTTTAGGGGTTTTGTTGGTTCCTTTATTGGAATGAGGTTCAGGTATCTGGGTTTCAATCTTTTTGCCAATACCCTGACTTCCCCCTGGTATGAATGACTCTGATTGAGTAGGCATTGTTTGGCTCTGGGTTCCTCCATGTGTAGAGGATTTTGTGTGGATGGGTATTTGTCGACCCTGAGTAGATTGGTGTAGTTCTTTGAGAATAACAGCCAACTCTATAATTTGATAGCTTAATCTTTCGAACTCCTCGAGAGAGACATGAGTAGGATCAGGCTGGGAACTTTTAGCCATGTTTGGCTGTGGGCTTAATGCCTTTATGGACTTTGAAGGGGACCAATTGTTTCCCTACAAAAAAGACTTACGTAGTTTAGTCTTAGGGAATGTATAAAAAATTTTCATGCTATCATAATGTGTCCATTTTAGGAATATTATCCTGCAAAATGGGTGTCATTTGATAACATGTCAAGCCTTAATATGCATGTACACATATTCTTCATATTTTCCATTACATAGAGATTAACATGGAATGAAATTACAAGTAATTGTCTTTACAAGTAATTGAAAATGGAAAGCATGAAGTGACTTTCCTCCGCGTTCGGTTTATCAAAGGCTGACCTATCTTAGGTTACTCTCGCGGCTTTTTGGCATGAAGGTTCCCAGATCATCACAATTTACTTGACAGGAAGTTAATCCGGTCTTTCAACTGGAGCGAATCTTGGTGGTGCCTTTCCTGAGCCTCGTTGGAATTAGTCTCCCTACGAGTCCAGTAATCAAACACCGACAGGATAGCCTCCTAGTGGAGGAACCACACAACATACATTCACATACAACGTGTCTCACCGTTATGGGAATGATGACATGTGCGAAGCACTAATATCACAGATAGATATATTACAGTGTAGTAAGTAAAATGCATTCGTACATATTCATCAAAAATGTAAATGCAACATTCACACACAAGCATATAACAGTTTTGAAAAGATTATAGTAGTTGTTTAAGCCCTCTTACTGGAGTCCCCAGCAGAGTCGCAACCTGTCGACGTCAGGATTTTTATTTGTCCCTTTTCTGTTCTTGTTCTTTGGTGTTCTTATGTTATGTGAGATTTGTTTGAAAAAATAAGTAAAAAAGGTCCGACATTTATATGTCGACGATTTGACTGTATGAGTCGCCAGTTGGTGTTTTTAAATGGTTGCACCAACGCAACCGAGAAAAGGTTTGCACATTGACCTAGTGATGTGACACTGCTAAACGGGTCTGTGAAACCGAGATTCATTTAGGTTCCGGGGCTTGATTATATGGAGGGAAGGTGTTAGGCACCCCCCGACATCCGTGTTACCACGGTGACCGCCACTTTTCAAGAAACTGTTATATGAATGTGTATGTGTGTGTGTCTGTGGGTCAATGTGCTATTTATTTGGAAGTAGTGCGAGGCCTCGTTCGTACCTATATACAAAAGGGTTTGAATTTGTATAAAAATTCAGTTTTAAACAAGATATAGCAATGATGTTTTGTAAAAGAGGGTTTTTAAACCCTGTGCTCAATAGTAATTGAGGCCTTTGATACTTCCATTTTATTATTAAATGTTCGGCTTGGTTGCTTTTATTTTTTGAGATGTGAAGCATCTTCGAGAAAATATTATATAGCAGTACCGAACTCCTTATGGGCATGAAAGTCATCTAAGGAAATTCGAACACCGTGAATAATTTACAAGCTACTTACAGCTGAAAATGTCCATCACGAGAACCAAATCTAGATTCATGAGATCAATCAGATCACATGATTCCTAAGCACACATGATGCCGCAGTTTATATGAAAAGCAGTAAGCAGTTATATATATAAAAGCTGTAAATATATATATATATACAGACATGATCAACCACCATGAAGCACCTCCATGGGGGATCAGAAATGTAAATATATAAAAGCGGTAAATATATATCTAGAGACATGATCAACCACCACGAAGCACCTCCATGGGGGATCAGAAATATAAATAAAGCAATAAATACGATCAACCACCATGAAGTAAACTTCAGGCAGGACGGAATGTAAAGAAAGCAGTAAAAACGATAAATCGCCACGAAGTAAACTCCAAAGTGACTTTTAATGTAAATAAAAAGAAAAAAGGCCACAAGTAAACTCCGAGCTTCGACAGAAATGTAAATATATATATATATATATATATATATATATAAGTGGTAAACGCATATGATATATATTGATCCCACTCATTTTATCATTTCAAATGATTTGTCGCTATATATATATATATATATATATATATATATATATATATAAAACTGTTATTTGACTACGCTCGATGAGCCTCGATTTTATATCCCAGATATAAACCGCTGTTGTTTGGACTCGCTTACGATGAGCTCGGATTTTATATCCTGTGTGTTTCTCGCTTTTATATATATATATATATATATATATATATATAAGCAAATAAATGCTCCGGACGTGAGTCTAGGCTCAATCGAGGCATAACTCGATAATGTTAGTCCATATATATATATATATATATATATATATATATATATATATATAAAGAAATGAAAACCATGCACTGCAGTCCCAGCATACACACACAACACAACTCTTAATGTGAAGAAGAATGTGTACAAAGATGAAGAGAAAGGCTTTATAGTGTGTAAGAAGGCTTACAGTGGGCTACTAAAGAAGACGTCTATGACTCTAAGTGGATGATCACTCAGCTCCTGCTAGTAAAAATATAGCTATATGTGAGCTTACAAGTGTTTAAAATGAGAAAGCACTCAATATAGGGTGTGTACAGAGAAAATTTGACAGGGCTTCCTCGCCTTTTCTCTTGTAAATATGGCCACCCCAATTTATAGAGCTTGGAGCCGCAGATGCACCTGCGGCTGCTCGGGGTGCCCCGGCTCTGCGAGTCCCGCTATCTCAAAGTACGTGCACGCGTGTAACATGATGTCCGCTCGAACTTGTAGAACTTCAATCCGAGCCTCTGATTGAGGCATGCCATACCATTCTGAAAAGCTATTTCCGAGATCTATACAATGACATAGGATTTGCCCTTTTTTTGATTCTAGGAAGATGGGTCCATGACCAAAATGGCATTTCCGGGTTTCCGTTAGGCAGTCCGTTGAGCCGTTTTGCGTAGTTTGCGCTCGGAAGTTAAGATATGGTTCTTTTGGGACTTCTTTTGAAGAAGTTTTGAGTTGAAATGAGTTGATGTGATTTGATTTGAAGTTGAGTTGGCAAAATGACCATTTTTCCCCTCCCAGGGTTATCTCCGGTGTTGGCGCAGTTGTAGCAGTCTTTTCTCAGGGTTATCTCTGAGATTGGCCTACTATTGACTCTGAATGTCCTCATGGTTATCTCTGAGGTTGGCTTGACCTCCTGGGGTTGACTCTGGACTTTGCAATTAATTTCTCGAGCTATCTCTGGGGTTAGAATTGATGTTGTGGTCCTCCAGGATTATCTCTGGAGTGTGAAAAAGACGCTTTTGTCCTCCTGTATAGTTAGTAACAAGAAAACAAAATTTCGAGTGTCTACATAGTTTAACAAATTAATACTAGGGTTTTGACATTATACTCCATAATTGACCAATTATTATCAGTCCACACACACAATACATATTTATAGCACTGAAATATAATTAATATAATATTATTATTCTCATTCCTTGTTTAAAATCTAAAATTAGGGTTTGGATTCCATATCTAATTTATGTACCTTGCATATATAGCATTATTAATTAAGTTAAAATAATTAACTTAATAATCTAAACTAAAATTTATATGATAAAATAATTATTATAATAATTCTAATAATCAATCCATATATTATTAAATAATATAATAATTATATTTTCATAGAAAATAAATAATAAAAATATTTTTACTACCAAATTAATTATAAAAATATAATTTATAATGTCAACAATTCTAAGAAAATTATTTGAAATTATTCATGTAATAAATAAATTTTATTTATCACATATATACATATACATTACCTTGCAAATATTCCCACCTTTAAAATAAAAAAAAATTATACACAAAATTTTTTATTTAATTATATTGAAAATATCGGGTTATTACAACATAAATATGTGAAAAACGTTATGAATACGAGACATACTTGGCGGTAAGGCGAGTCTATAGGCTACAGCTTATACTCGATCGAGGATTTTGAATGGGCCAATGAATCGAGGATTGAGTTTTCCTCTCTTTTCAAATCTCGTAGCTCCTTTGCATGGAGCAATACGTAATAACACATGATCTCCAACATTGAATTCCACGTCCCTTCGATGAAGATCAACATAACTCTTTTGTCGATCTTGTGAGGTTGTTATACGTTGCCGGATCATTTGAATTTTTTTCGTTGTCATGCATACCAATTCTGGTCCCAACAACGTTGCTTCACCCACCTCGTCCCAGCATACTGGAGAACGACACTTGCGTCCATACAACAGCTCGAATGGAGCGATGTTGATACTTGCTTGATAACTGTTGTTGTAGGAGAATTTTACTAATGGAAAGAACTTGTCTCAACTCCCTTTGAAGTCAAGGACACAGAGTCTTAATAGATCTTCAAGAGTTTGAATAGTCCTCTCCGACTGCCCGTCCGTCTGAGGATGATATGCCGAACTAAATCGTAAATCCGTGCCCATAACTTTCTGCAAACTAACCCAAAATCGTGAAGTGAATCTTGGGTCTTGATCAGAAACTATGGATACTGGCATACCATGCAGTCTTACAATTTCATTTATGTATATACGAGCAAGACGTTCAAGTGAATAAGTTTCTCGTATAGGTAAGAAATGAGCAGACTTGGTTAATCTATCAACAATGACCCAAATTGCATCTATGCCTTAAGAAACCTTGAGAAGACCAATAACGAAATATATGGTAATATGCTCCCACTTCCATTCTGGAATTTCAAGTGGTTGCAATGGAACTTTTGGAACTTGATGCTCCGCCTTGACACGTTGACAAGTTAAACACCTTAAGATAAAATCCGCGATCTCTCTCTTCATATTGCTCCACCAAAATGTATGTCGAAGATCACGATACATTTTTTCCAGGATGGATTACAAACAGTGTGTTGTGCGCCTCCATTATGATTTTATACTTCAAATCAGAGTCGTTAAGAACACAAATTCTGGAGTTGACTCGAAGTATTCCTTCTTTATCGATTCTTTCTTCCGGAATAACACCTTCTTGTAATTTCTTCTTCATACGCATCAGCTCCAGGTCTGTAGCTTGAGCAGCTTTAACTTTATCAATTAAAGTCGATTTTACTCGTATATTCGACATCATCACGTGGGTCCATGGAGTCTTTAACTCTATCTCCATCATTTGTAAGTAATATAAAATGGGCCTGTGCGTTGACAATATCGCACTCGTACCCGCATATGATCTTTTACTCAACGCGTTAGCTACCACGTTCGCTTTTCTAGGATGGTATTAAATGGTATGATCGTAATCTTTCAATAGCTCGAGCCAATGTTGTTGCCGCATGTTGAGTTCTTTTTGGGTGAAGAAATATTTGAGGCTTTTATGATCCATATAGATCTCCACTTTCTCCCATACAGGTAATGTCTCCAGATATTTAGTGCGAAAATGACAGCTGCCAACTCTAGATCATGAGTAGGATAATTCCTCTTATATTCTTTGAGTTATTGTGA
Source organism: Panax ginseng (assembly GCA_020205605.1). Classification (NCBI taxonomy): domain Eukaryota; kingdom Viridiplantae; phylum Streptophyta; class Magnoliopsida; order Apiales; family Araliaceae; genus Panax; species Panax ginseng. The sequence continues at coordinate 55,934,737 of CM035130.1, read as the reverse complement.
AGCATAGGCTATGACTTTCACATGTTACATGAGAACGCATCCTAACCCTCTGCCTGAAGCATCGCTGTAGATGACAAATCCCTCCAAACCAGATGGTATTGTCAGAACAGGTGCTAAAATGAGTCTCATCTTGAGTTCTTGAAAACTCTTCTCACAATCCTCGCTCCAACCGAATTTTGTATCTTTTCGAGTCAGCTGATTTAATGGAGTAGCGATTCGAGAAAGTCCTTCCACGAATCTCCGATAATAACCATTTAAGCCCAGAAAGCTACGTACTTCGGTCACTGACTTTGGTTGCTCCCAGCTTTGAATTGCTTCAATCTTTACTGGGTCAACAGATATTTCGTGATTTGATATCTCGTGCCCAAGGAATGCTAATTCCTCAAGCCAGAACTCGCATTTCTTCAACTTGGCATATAGCTTGTTTTCACAAAACTTTTAGAGTATTAGCCTCAAGTGTTGCTCATGATCTTCATGGCTTTTGGAGTATATGAGGATGTCATCAACAAATACAACCACAAAATGATCCAAATATTTCTTGAATACTCGGTTCATCATATCCATAAAGGCAGCAGGAGCATTTGTCAATCCAAAAGATATGACTAAGAATTCGTAATGCCCGTACCGAGTTCTGAAAGCAGTCTTTGGAATGTCATCAGTTTTAATCTTTAACTGATGATATCCGGAATGAAGATCGATCTTAGAAAAGAATTTGGCGCCTTGCAACTGGTCAAACAGGTCATAAATGCGAGGTAACGGGTACATATTTTTGACGGTGACATGATTTAACTCCCAATAGTCAATACAAAGTCGCATACTTCCATCTTTCTTCTTTACGAATAGAACAAGAACACCCCAAGGAGACGTACTAGGACAAATGAAACTGATGTCTAACAACTCCTACAGTTGGGTTTTTAACTCCTGAAGTTCAATAGGAGCCATTCGATATGGGGTTTTAGAAATAGGTTTTGTACCGGGTTCAAGGTTAATACAAAATTTGATTTCACGCTTTGGGGGTAGGCCAGGAAGTTCTTCAGGGAATATGTTAGGAAATTTATTAACAGTAGAAATATCATTCAAATCTGACATATTTTTGTTTAAATCGGTGACATGGAATAAGAAAGCTTGACATCCGTTTTTCAATAAACGAATGGCTTTATGGCTTGATATGACGGTGATTTACTTTAGTGGTTTGGTTGCTTGAATTCGCATAATAGGTTGGTTAGGAATATGAAAGCTAACAACCTTACTAAAATAATTAATTTTAGCATGATGAGTAGTTAACCAATCAATCCCTAAAATCACATCAAATGTAAGTATTTTCAAAGAGCTAAGATCGACAGGTAACGTGGGGGTTCCGATTTGAATCAAAAAAGATTTATAAACAGTGGATGTAATGAAGGTTTCTCTCAACGGAGTTTCAACAGATAAGTCAAAGTCTAATTTCTCTGGAGTCAAATTTAAACGTTGAGTGCAAGTAGGTGAAATAAAAGAATGGGTAGAACCGGTATCAAATAAGGTATAAACTTCGCAAGAGTTTATGATTATCTTACCCGTGATAGCTTCATTTGGGTTCCTCACTTTTTTGGAGGTCTACCAGCTTTAACTTGTCTAGGACAACATTTAGTGATTCTATCCCAGTTGGACTGAACTTCACTACATGATAAAATTGGGCTAGGTGACCATCTCTTCCGCAATTATAACACGCTTTAGGTTGCTGCATACAGTTTGGACTAATATGTCCCTCCCCTCCGCATTTGTAGCAAACTACCGATGGTCTTTCTCCTTCCTTGAAAATGGGTGATGGTGCTACTATCTTTCCATCATTATTGAACCTTCTCTTATTAAAATTTCCACTTGACTCATTTCTTCTATTATCTTGGCCAGGATTACCACCGAAGTGGTAACCATTTCTGGCATGTTGATTTTCTCCACGTTTGTTGTCACCGCTTCGATGACTACTACCACTGGTATTATCGTTTTGCGGCTGCTATCTCTTGGTTGGGTTGACTCATTATCACGCTCCAATAATTGAGTCCTATTCACAACATCTGAATACAAGCAAAGTTTGTGAGAAATAATGTATTGACGTATTTCGCGTTTCAAACTTCTTAGAAACATTCGCATCATACACTCCTCATTATCTACCAAATGGGATGCAAACTGGAACAACTCGGCAAACAAAGCCTCGTACTGCGACACGATCATATTGTTTTGCTCCAGCTTGATGAATTCTACCTCCTTCATGTGAATACCTTCAGGAAAGTACTTTTCGTTGAAAAATTCTTGGAACTTCTCCCAAGACATCTTCAGTGCGGCATGCTGAGTACGTTTTACAAATTCTCACCAATGATTTTCTTCTTCTCGCAACATGAAGGTGGCAAAGGGAACCTTTTGCTCCTCGAAGCATCCTAAGACATCAAATATCTTGGTGATCTATTTAATCCACGTCTCTGCCTTAAGTGGTTATGGTTTTCCCAAAAACTCCAGTGGTCCCAGCTCCTTGAATTGCTTAGCGGTGACCATCACCTGCATTTTGAACATGAGTCTCTCTCGCTTGGTGTTGCATGAATTGCAAAAAGCTCCTAAACACCCCGTCGTTCATCATTTGGTCGGTGTTGCTGTTTACATGAGGATTGTTGCCTTCCTGATGCACAATATCCTGGTTATTGATCGGTGCTGACTCAATGGTCTCATGTGCTTCATTGTTTATCTCAACAGGTTCAGATGCCATTTTCAAACACTACCACAAAACAAGGGTTAATTGACATGCTACATATAATCCCTATATTCTGACCAACCAATTAAATAACAAATAAACTTAGGTAGGTCATACTAGGAATGATTTACCCATCTCTCCCCCTAGTTCTAGCCTCAAATCTTAGCCAGAGATCATATCCCTAAGCTTTGATACCAACTGTGACGCCCCCAAAATAGGTATACACAACCCATTCTGAGTCGCCAAATACATTGTACATAATTCAAATACAAAATTAATTTATACAATACGACAAACGTAAACTAAGAGTTTTAACACGAATATTGTCTCGTAGACAATATCCAAACTCAAATTAAGTCCTCATCATAATTATTATCACACTATTTCACAGAATAGTGAGGACTACTATAGCAACCATATGGACCGTCACTCCATTCCCTGACTAGTCCCAGCTATATTCTCATTTCCTGAATAGAACAATGGAAGAAAAAGGGTGAGCTCAACTAGCCCAATAAATAATATTATGACTAAGATAATGCAGAATAATTTATCCTTAGCCTTCAACAGTATAACAACTGATAGGATACAATAGACAACAATTCGTTCAGATCGACTTGGAAAATGGAAAGATTTGTACAAGTTATACGTTTCGTCACCACCACTTTGTGGAAAATCGTTAGGTATGAATATGTTAGATACCTGTGACTCGATTGGTGAAATAAATTTAACTGTAGCGGAACAAGCAATCCATTAGAAGAGTCAAGTAGAGCATGATATCTACTATCTTCTATGATTTAAAAGTTCATCATCAGTATTTTATCGCTGTAACACAGCTCAATAAATAATCCACATCCTCGAATTATCCATGCATTACGGGCCAAGGATATTCGTTAGTATCACATCCATGCACTACGGGCCAATGATATTCATTATTATCACATCCGCGAATTATCTATGCACTTCGGGCCAAGGATATTCGTTAGTATCACCAGTGGTCATGATCATGTCAAACAACTGTCCATCAATGCACTACGGGCCAATGAGGACTTTTACCACATCATATGTAACATTACAGATCATGATTATACCAATATATAGTCATAATCATACCAATCAACAGTCCGTCTATGCACTACGAGCCAAAGATGACTTTTATGACAATATAAGCATGTGGATGATGACAATGATATAAAAATTCCATTAAGTGAGAGCAATGATAAATTTTAAAGATTTATAAATCAATTTATCCAGAGTTCAAGAATGCCCAAATTGTCAACATGATAACTGTTTTGTGGAATAAAATTCAAGAATAATATTCATGTATCAAAAATAATTTGGACAGAAAAGAAATTAATTTTGTAATGAATAGTGCCCCAGGTGAATAGTATCTCATGAATAGTACTTCGTGAATATAACCCGGTTAATAGTACCCCGACATGAAAAGATCAAAATTTAAAAAGAATGTTTAGAAAAATATTATTGTGAAGCGATACTAGATGAAGCGCAAATTTTAAGGATATTCTACTAATTTCAAGGAGTATAGAAGCAATACTTAACAAAATGAGTGTAGAATTCAGAATTTAAAATGAAATAATATTAATTACATACTACATAGTATGGAAGAAAATATTATTTCTTACGAATATTGAACAAAAATAATATCCCTTACCTTAAAAGGGAGAGTACTTCTGAATGGTATGGCGGGAATATTCTTAATGAAAACTTATACTGTTTTCTAAACTCAAAGCTTCCTTAACTCAAAAGAAATATGCTCAATATTATAGAAGAAGAATTCTCTGATTTTGGTGTGATTTTTAATTTTAAACTAAGCATCCTATTTATAGGAGAATGACAGGATACTATTTAGGAAAATAATCACGGATCCACATTAAAAATATTCGGACGCAATTTCATCAACATATATTTGAGACCACCAATAAGGGAGTGCCCTCCTGAGGATGTAACTAACAAAGTGGGAGATAAGGACCAATGATGGAGTACCCTCTTTTGAAGGTAACTAGCAAATGGAATGGATTAGCCAATCAGAGGCTACCCTTCATTGAAGGGAATACCAATATAAGAAGAAAAGAAATGATTAGCCAATCAAAATTTACCCCTTTGTGAAGGGAAAATTCATCTGCCAAAAATAAAAATACGCCTCTTGACAATTTTTGTGACGCCCCCAAAATAGGTATGCATCACCCATCTTGGGTCGCCAAATACTTAGTACATAAATCAAATACAAACTTCTTTTATACAATACGACAAAAGCGTAGCTGAGAGTTTTTACACAAATATTATCTTCTAGACAATATCCAAACTCAAATGGACTCCTCATTACATTTATTATCACACTATTTCATAGAATAGTGAGGACTACTATAGCCACCATCTCAGACCATCACTCCGTTCCCCGACTAGTCCCGGCTACGTTCTCATTTTCTGAAGAGAACAATGAAAGCAAAAGGGTGAGCTCAACTAGCTCAGTAAGAAATATTATGACTAAGATAATGCAGAATAAATTATCGTTAGCCTTCAACAGTGTTAAACTAATAAAATACAATAAACATCAAGTTTAACTGCAACGGAACAAGCAATCCATTAGAAGAGACAAGTAGAGCATGATATCTACTATTTTCTATGATTTAAAAAGTTTATCATCAATTTTATCGCTGAGACTCAGCTTAATAAATAAACTACATTATCGAATCATCCCTGCACTACAGGCCAAGGATATTCATTAGTATCATGACCATGAATTATCTATGCACTACGGGCCAAGGATATTCGTGTTTTCACCAATGGTTATGATCATACTAGAAACTGTCTATCAATGAGGACTTTTACCACATCATTTGTAACATTACGGGTTATGATTATACCGAATGATCATTGGTCATAATCATACCAATCAACAGTCCATCTATGCACGTAAGCCAAAGATGACTTTCATCACAATATAAGCATGAGGATGATGACAATGATATAAGAATTCAATTAAAAGAAAGTAAAGGATAAATTTTTTAAGATTTATAATTTAATTTATCCAGAATTCAATAATGTTCAAATTTCCAACATGATACTGCTTTGTGGAGTAAAATTTAAGAATGATATTGTATCAAAAATGATTTGGACCGAAAAAAAATCAATTTTTTGTTATGAATAGTACTCCGGGTGAATAGTACTCGGGTGAATAGTATCCCATGAATAGTACTTCGAGAATAGTACCCTATGAATAGTATTTTGTGAATAGTACTCGTGAATAGTACTTTGTGAATAGTACCCATGAATAGTACTTTATGAATAATACTTTGTAAATAGTACCCATGAATAGTAATTTGTGAATAGTACCGTATAAATGAATAGTACTCATGGACATTACTCTGGCATAAAAAGCTTAAAATTTAACAAGAATGTGCAGAAAATATCTTTATGAAACGATACTAGATGAAACACAAATTTCAAGGATATTCTACTAATTTCACGAAGTATAGAAGCAATGCTTTAACAAAATAAGGGTATAATCAGGAATCCGAGAAGAAATAATATTACTCACATACTACAGAGAATGGAAGAAAATATTATTCTTTTGAATACTGAACAAAAATAATATCCCTTACCTTAGAAGAAGACTGGATACTAGAATAGTGAAGTAACAGAATACTCTTCTTCTTTCTCTCTATAGCTTCTCTCTCTATAATTGCTCTTGTGAGTCTTAGTGAATTGGTGAGAATGAAAGAAGAATGAGCTTCTATTTATAGGAAAATATAGTTTCAATAATTGCACGTTTTGGGGCTCGAAATACTACAGTTTAATACCTTCATCTTTTTCTTCATTTTAAATCTAGTCCTACAAGTATTATCAAACTTGCACCACCTCCCATAATAGTACATGCATGTGAATCAATAGTACATACATGTGAATAAATAGTTATAAGCATGTGAATTAATAGCAATTAGTTGCTCATTTGTCCGATTAATTACCCGATTGATCAATATAACCTCCAGAAATCAATTATTATCGAAATAAATGTCGATTTCCATTAACACTAATAATCCCAACACAATGAAAACGTCAATTTCATCTTTAATCAACATGAACTTATTCATCATTAATATTATAACTCACAATATTTAACAACCAGATCATTCCCAGGAAAGAGGGGGCTTTCTGATAAGGATTTCTCCCTATTAGCGCGCAATTAGGTGACCAAACCTCTCCTCGACATAAATTTCTAGACATCGTCAATATTGCAAATAATAATATGAATAACTTTGTTGTCTCAATTATTTATTTAATAATAATAAATATTATGCAGATGATACTATGACAATAATTGAATCAATAATATGAGAGATATTATGCAGTAATTACTGTAGCAATAATTGAGTATAACTGAGTGACGTCTCACGTAAGCATCAATAATTAATACAGTGTGCTACTATGCAACTGCGCGTATTATTGTACTTTTACTACCGGGTAGTTCAACAGTTTAACGATAAAACTTTCGCTGTTATTTTTATAAAAAGATATTTCTGTCATTTTCTAACTACGACAATACTTCTGTTGTGGGGTCCACCAATGATTGTGTTGTCGTACAAATATTCCCTGTTAAAACGAATATTTCCCGACCAATCGAATATTTTATAACAACTTGCTTACTTTGCAAAATTTATAAATATTACCCACAACTATAACATTATATCAAATCCACACCATAATATTAAAAAATATATTTTGAGAAAAATTAATCTTTATTCATAAAAGTTGGGGTCTTACAGGTTTGGTAAATGAGGGCTACTCCTTGTAAAAGAATTCCATATTTTTCAAAACCACATAGAACAATACCAATTTAAAAGGATAATTGAACAAACATCTTTCACTCATTAATTATTATTCTTATCTTTAATCAACACGAATTTATTCATCATTAATATTATAACTCACAATATTAACAACCAGATCATTCCCAGGAAAGAGGGGGGTTTTCGATAAGGACTTCTCCTTATAAAAAGTTATTTTTATAAAAGTTATTTCTGTCATTTTCTAACTCCGACAGTAATTTCGTTGTGGGGTCCACCAATGATTGTGTCGTCGTACGAATATTTCCTGTTAAAACGAATATTCTCCGACCAAACAAATATTTTATAACAACTTGCTTACTTTGCAAAATTTGTAAATATTACCCACAACTATAACATTATATCAAATCCACACCTTATTATTTAAAAAGATATTTCGAGAAAATTAGTTCTTTATTCATAAAAGTTGGGGTCTTACAATTACCATCTATTATTTTGTTATCCGATTACCGAGAATCTTGACACTTTACTGGATATCTTATTACCGGGAATGTAAGATTATCAGTATAACAAACATAATCTATAAAATGACCAACTTACATTACTTGGTATGTAAGATGACCACTTTAGATAACTTGTAACAAACGCCTCTTAAAAACTTTTGACCCATAATTTATTTGTTGGGTTTAGTAACGCAAGCTAGTGTCTTGAGTGAGGGCATTATGTTGACTGAACATTGGACCGTACTACCTAGAAGACTTAAAACTACGGTGGCAAGCCTAGTTTGGGGCAGGGCTGACCCATATGTTAAGTCATTTAAGTAATGACTTGAGGCCCCCAAAATTGAGAAGAGCCCCAAATTTTAATAATCCATATATGTTAGAGCATATTAAAAACGCCCAATTTTTTTTCAGTAGCTACAAGTACAATCATACAAGATATTTTTTTCTCTCTAATGGAAGACTGAAATTTATTCTTCTTTTTTTTTTCCAAGACTCATAACAGTTTCATTTATATGAGAACTTTTAGATTTTTAATTTAGTTTTGAAAAATTAAAATCACCAGAAGATTTTTGATCCGAGGCAACTCCACCCAAAAAAAGGAAAACCTTTTTAACACCCAGAAATTTGACACCAAAATTTGCAGTCAAATGTCAAAAAAGGTCATTATCTGAATCCAAAAAAGTCAAAAATAGACTAAAATTCATCTAACCGAAAGCAACTACACATAATTAAACCTAAATACAAATGATATATACCTGCTTTGTGATACATCATAGATCTGACCCTTAATCACCATGAGAAAAAGCTTATTGGGATCAGCGTCATCATAAGCCTTGAGCGCGAGAAAGGGGTTGCCGCTGTTGCTAAAGAATTAACTGAGGCAAAGATTGAAGAAGAGGAGTCGATCGAGAAGAAGAGAAGGAGTCGGTGACGACTTCAGATTCGTTTATCTACAAAAAACTTTAGAATAAATCAGAGATAGATGAGAGATTTGGTATGTGTGTATGGAGGTGGGAGATATACGGAGGGAGATATATGAAACAAAGACGATTTTTTATATGAAGCGAGAAGCGATGACAGAGGAAGAGGATGAGGAAGAGGGGAGGAAATCCGAGACACATCAAATTCTTAATCGAGTGATGGAAGAGGAGGTGAAGACATCGCGACGATTCTGTATATGGGTGAGTTATCATCGAGTTAAATCTTAATTAATTAAGATTTGACTCAGTAAAACTTTCAATTGGAAGCTGAGTTTTTCAATTGAAAGGATCGCCTTTGCTGTCTTTATATATAAGAATAAATTTGATGATGATAGTTAGCATGATAAATTTCTTTATCTCAAAAATGCTGTCATATATACAAATTCTATTGATATTGATGGTTTAGATTTATTTTCGGAATTAAAATTTTTAAGAGAAGTTATACAAATAGAAGAAAAAAATAACACTCCGGTTGACATTCTGAATTATATATAAAAACTACAATCTTTTTCAAATGCATGCATCACATATAGATTTTATTAACAATTTCTGTAATAGTTGCTTCTGCAGAAAGAACTTTTTCAAAATTAAAATTGATAAAATCTTACTTAAAATCGACTATGTTCCAAGAAAGATTAAGTGGATTAGCGATTTTATCAATTGAAAAGAAATATATTAGAGAAAATTGATTATAAAAGTTTGATCAATTATTTTGCATCTAAAAGAGAAAGAAAAATGAAATTCTATTTAAAAAAAATTATAGATATTAATTTAATTTAGTATTGAATGGTTTAAAAAAAAGACCCCAATTTAAGATTGGAACATTTACAATTTTTAGTACATTTTTAGAAAAAATTACAACCAAAGTGCATCTAGAAATTATTTACAGAATTAATACATTTTCAATATTTTATTTACAAAATTAGTATATTTAGTATCACTTTAATTTAGTTGGGTGTTTTAATGGGTTGCTGATGTGACAAATCAATTTTGTAATTATGTAACTGTTCCCGGTTGTTTCTCTCCGCTGTGAAAATTTGAATTGCATGCCAAACTTGAGTAGTCGTGCATTTTGTATATGGTGCAGTTGGTAACCAAAACTTCATACAAAGGTAACCATTTTAGTTTATGTGGGTAACCAAATAGTCATAAAAAAAATTCAGTAATTGTTTTCTTTATCTTGTTAAACTATGATGAAATCAAAGAGTAGTCGCGTGGTTTTATTCAATATTGTGTAACACAATCTCGGCTACCTTACATCAACAAAAAGGTACAGTTGGTAGCCAAACCTTCTTACAAAGGTAACAATTTTAGTTTTTGTGGGTAACCAAATAATTATAAAAAAAATTCAAAAAAATTACAAGTGTTACATGTATTTGTTCTTGTTAAACCGTGATGGAATCAGAGAGTAGTCGTGTGGTTTTTCTCTTACTTAATGTAAGAAGAAAAAGAATATAAAACATTATTCAATATTATGTAACACAATCTCGGTTACCTTACATCAATAAAAAGATTCAGTTGGTAGCCAAACCTTCACACAAAGGTAACCATTTTAGTTTTTGTGGGTAACCAAATAGTCATAAATATTTGATGGTTTGCCGTCGTTTCTTCCTCCGATCGGAGCTCTCTTTGCTCGGCGGAGGCTCTCTTTGCTTGTGGAACGAATCTTCTCCTTCTTCTTATTGGCGTTTTGGACAACGGTTTCGAGTTTTCATTGACGGCAGAGGAGGAAGATGAAGGGGAGGAGAGAGGAGGCGACAGAAGAATAGGAGGAGGATGAAGGGGTGGAGATAGGAGGCGGCAGAGGAGGAGATTTCATTACAAGTGTCCGGAGAAAAAAATAAAAGAAAAAATATTGATCGAAAAGTTTTGGTTAGGCTTCAAGGTAAACTGGTTCAACTAGAATTGGACCAAGCTGTTCTACTACCGCACTTGGATTAGTAAATGATAGTCTCTTGCCATCCTCCTTAAAGCTTAAAACCCAGTGATGGTAAGCATGCTGAGCTTTGGTCAACTAAGACTAATCAGAACCAGAAACAGAAGGTTAGCTGTATCAAAGATGACAAGAGTAACAAAACCCAAAAGCAAGTCTTGTTCAAGGACCTTTAAGCCTTGAAAAACCAGCAACAAAAGTTTCAAGCTCACATCTCTGAGGAGGATGCTGATTATCTTGATGAAGATGAAGAAGAGTTTGAAGATGATGAGATATTATATCTCAGAGAGAAGGCCGCAAATCAGCTTAAAATTCTTGAATCTGTTCCTAATGCAGGTCCCAACAATGGCGGATGAGAGATGTAGGGTTTGTTTTGGTTAGTAACTACCACATCTGTATGATAAGATTTCTCCTTGATTTAAGGTTTTTTATTTATTTTTGTGGAATTGAATAATATGATGTATTTATTATGTTGCACTATTTTTGTACTTATTTTATTGATTCACGGCTTGGGCCATGTGGGGCTCGAAGACTTCCAAGCAAGCGTTTTGCAAGCGTTTTGATCATGTGGCTCATGCAGAAGCATAGGCTTCTTGGTTAAGGCTGGCCTTACATAGCAGCAACAAAATACCGGGCTAGTGCCATCCATTACCTCACCTATTCTGACGCTCAAACTTTTGGAATCCATTTTTACACTAGGCCCAATTATTTAAATTTTTAGTATTCCAATTATTTAAAATTAGCAACCCCAACACGCATTTTTTGGTCTGGCCTACATGTGTAGACAGTGTAGTTAGCTTAAGAATAAAATAAAAGTTTTGTGAAATTTGAATGATTAAATTAAAAAATATAAAAAATTTAAATTTTGGAAAACAAAATAGTGAAATCAAAGGTGATAGATGCCACTTTATTTACTGTGCAAGGTCAAAGATTTAAATCTATTCCTTAACAGAAGTTAATAAATTTCAGAATTAACCTAAAGTGTTGATTAAAAAGGTATGTTTTTTCTAGTTTATATCCTAGTTACCCTCCATGCCCCTAACCCAAAGTGTTGCATGAAAAAGATAAATTTCTCGAAATTCTCCCTAGTTCCTAGTCCTTTCCCTAGATTTCCCCCGGGATAAAATATATCTCTAACATTAAAATGTAATGGATTAAGTTTTCAATTTTTTAATAAAATATATATAATAAAATAAGTTCTTAAATGAAAAAAATAAGTAAAAAATATAAAATAAAAGGAGCAAAATAGTGCTACAAAAAGACATTGTACGTGTCAGCAATTTTATACAACTTTATGATGTACATAAGTAGGTGTTTGTTTATTAAGTAACCAAAAGATTATTATATAATCGGACGACAGTTCGGTCCGTCGCTATATATTGTCCGTCGTTAAAAATTAAGACAACGATTTTTTGATATAGTGACGGACCGAACCGTCGTCCGGTCTGTCGTTAAAGAGGGTGATCATGATATGTAAAATAGAACGTGAGCCCTTGAAGCGGATTATATATATATATATATATATATATATATATATATATATATATATATATATATATATATATTGATTGATCAGTCATCTTTCCTTATCTTACTCACCGTGTTCACCTCCCTTTAGCGACGGACCCGACGACGGTTTAGTCTTTACAACCGTCGTATATACTTTTAATGACGCTTATATGTTGCATGTCGCTAAAAATATGAGATTTACTTGTATATGATCAAACCGTCACGTCCCGTCGCTAAAAAAGGATAATCTGAATGAACGAAGATAAGAGGGTATCTGACTTCGATCCTCGTTTCTCTCTCTCTCTATATATATATATATATATATAATCAGGCAAACGACAATTTTATTTTGAATCGACTAATAAATTAACGGAGTCATTTTGATGTTGGTCACACATTTTTTGTAACACGATTTTGCGCAACGTATTTATAAGAAAAAAAATATTCTTATATAGAACATCTTACTTGTTTTATATTATCAAAATATAAATATTTAATTGTCCGAATTAAGTAGGATTCTATTATAACCTAAATACTATATTTTTAAAAAGGAACCAATTTCTTACCTAATATTAGTATGTAATTAGTATTAATATAATAATATATTAACAATTATATTTTAATATTATTACATAATAAGACATTATTATAAAGTTCTTTTTTCTTTAACCTATTTAGATTCACTATTAATCATATATAAAATGTTATTATTTATTAGATAATATATTTTAAGAAGAAATCTTTTATTATCTATATACCACCCTCTATATACAAATACATGAAATACAAGAAGATTTACTATAAAAATAAAGTGGTAATCTATATATTAAAAGTAATGTTTTTTCCCATATAACCTCATAAACAATTCACCAAAAAAACTTAAAAAAAAAATCCATCCTAATTTAAGTTCTTATTTATTTTCTTCTTTATCCAAAACTCAGTGTAAAAAAGTTCCTCAATTTATCTAATCAAATCACTTAAAAGCCTTCTATTTAAGCCACCAAGATTTATATATACACGAACATTGAAACTACCAGTAAAAATATTTGTTTTTCAAAAAGCTCGTGCAGCCAATTGTCTAGAATGGCAAAGCAATTGTCTCCACGTATCAACATATAGTCCTTGCAGTGAAAGCTCTGAGTATTTAGACTTGTAGTTGTAGTTGCAGTATGCATGATTGACTTGAACTTAAAAAGTGTTATACTCTACAATCATTTATTCTCTTCTAAGACAACATCCATCTTAAGCACTGCGATTAAACTTTACGTCTTTGAATTCTATGATTTTGTTCTGACTTCTATGTCCTCGACCTCTAAGTTTGACTCGAAGTTCTTGAGCTCGTTGTCAACAGTCTTATCAAAAAAGCACTATAATCTTGGTCCAAACTTTTACGTTTGTAAAATGTTGGGGCATGATTTTAAGGTTCCGCCCAGGCCACATGGAGGATTTTTTTCACGAAGAAGAATATTATGGGCGGTGGATTAGGCTTTGAGGAATATGTAATTTCTAATTGCATTTAATTTAAAAGAGTCAAGATTAGATTTGACTTTTTATTTTGAAGAGATCGACTCTTATTCCAGTATGGTAGTTACTTTGATAAGGAACTCTATTACACTTCGGGGACATGACGTTAAAGGTGATGTGATCAACTATAAATACAAAGTTACACCTAATTCACAAGTAATGTTTACATTAAGCACTCACTACAAAAATAATGGTCATTGGCGACGGGCCCATTGCCGACAGTGATATCCCTGTCGCTAATAAGGTCACTCTCGACGGGATACCCGTCGCCAATCTCTGCCGTCGGTAATGTACTTATTATTTGGCGCCAGACTTTCCCGGTGGAGGGAAATATCATAGGCGACGACACTAATGTTAGCATTGACGGTACTGCGGTCGGGAATGAGTCTATATCGACAGTGGCATTAGCGACGGCAATGTCGTCGTGAATAAGTCTGTTATTTTAAACCCTGGTTCGACGGCAACGAATATATTTTCATTCCCTCTCTTATTTTCTATTTCCCTTGCGATTTGTAAGTTTCGTCCCAATTGATTCTAACCATATCAGAGCTTTTGATTCTCACCTAGCTCAATCAATCGATTTGTCCAATTGAATTTGGTTCCTCGCTCATCATTTTCACCCAAATTATCAGCCGCCTAGTTCGCCGCCCGGCCAGTCGCCGACCAGTCACCGCCCAGTTCGCCGCCTGTACCCTGCTGCAACTCGTTCATCATTTCGCCCCCAATTGATTTTTCAATTATTCTACCACTTCATTTTGGTAAATTTTTCATTTCCATTTCAGTTGCATAGTACTGTTTATGTAGAAATTAATCTATTAGTTGCCTGGTCTGTTAGTTGTGGTCCTTGGGGACATTATCATTAGGTTTGCACTTTGAAAGTGTAAAGGAAGTCAGGTCCTAGATTAAGAGTCCCATGTTGTCTTTCTTTTCTTTTTTTTTTCTTTTTTTTTTCTGTATTCATAATTTCACATTTAGGCTGCCGTTGTATTTTAGTTTTAGCAAGAAAAGTTAACATGAAGCATTCTATTGATGGCATGTCGACTAAATTACCTACTTTGGTAGCGAGTGTGTGGTCAATGAGTGCACACCCTCACGTCTTTGTATTTTACTTGTCTGTGCAAGTGATCATGAAGTTATCTCTGATCAAACATAGTAAATCTTAGGCAAAAATTGCAGGAACTCGTGACGTGCTTATTTGGTTAATAGTGTTTTGTGCGTTTACTTATGTGATACATTTGAAAGTTTCCTCAAGCAAAAGTTGTTGGGATATTTGAAACTGAAGTTTTTTAATTTGTTCCTTGTTCTAAATTTCAAGCAAAAGTTATTGGGATATTTGAAGCAAAAGTTGTTGGGATATTTGATACATATATGAATGTTAGCAGATTTCAAGAAGTGGATGTATCCATGTAATGTGTTAATTAAAGGACAAGTTAAATATTTTGTTTCATGTTTGACTGACATCAAACAAATGCATTCGTGAATGTTGCTTGGTTGTATTTTGGATAAATGAATTTTAGGGAAATATGTGGCTATCAAGCATTCCTGTTATAGTCTGATTGATTGAATCTCTTTTTAGCTTATATAGATAAGTATGTTATGTCAATTCTCTTATGAAACTATTTTGAGCTTTTATGTCAAAGAAAATCAAAAATAATTTTTATGAGTAAGAACCATAAAATTCCTGGGTTCATAATTCATTCTCAATAATATAGTATTCCTTTTAATTTGTTCTAGGAAATAGTTCAATTTCATACGTGCATATTTTCATATAGTTTAGGAAGCTTAGAAACCCGTTTGAGATTCACTTAGTAGGAGTGAATCTCAAATAGTCCCTGCTTTTGGGATTTTTTGTATGTTTCGATTTCACTTTAGGTTTTCAGATTAATGACTTGAGCACGTCTTTATATTTTTAGAATTTTCTACAAGATATATCTCTTGACGTTCTTGGTGCATATTTAGACTACGATGTGTTAGTCTATTTCGTACTTGAAGACCATGGGGAGGTGTTCATGAAATTTCTCGAAAAATTTAAAGATGTGTTCAAGTTGTTAACATCGATGAGGCGACACATCTGTCATGCCCTTTATAGTTCTAATAAAAGAGTTCTAACTCATGCAAGCATACATACATGTGTCAACAAGAAATACTGAAGTAAGTAAAAAGTATCGATCCCACGAGACAGCTTGTTAATTTTAAACTCTTATGCATTAATTAACTCACTATACTTATATGCTTAGACTGATGACTAAATTGTTGAATTAAACTAATTATGATTACCAACTGAAAATAAGGATACAAATGGAATAAATATAATATGGAAACAATGGGACCCTAACTTCATTTAATAGTTCATTTAATCGCCACGATCATGCAAGAAGTGTTCACATATCACAGGAAAATAGCCAAGAGCACGAAGAGAGTTATAACCATTTTTCAATGCACTATAACCTACTTACACAGCATCTACAGATGTTAGACTCTATGTAATCATCAATACAATCACAATCACCATATGTCTATGCGCAATTGCAATTCTATTGATTTTAAGCACAAGCCCTTACTCTAGCTCATACGGTGAAACAATATATGTCTATCTCGTTCAAAAAATACGCAAGCCATATATGATAGCCCCATATTCGCATGTTATCATGATTACAATCCATATTTATATGTTCATTGTCAATTCCATACAAATACTGAGACGAATGGTGATCAAGCATTCATACATGTAAAACAACCATGACAAATATCCCATATGATATGCAAAACAATTCTAGCATTAAGTGTACAACCAAACTACATATTAAAATCATTAAATCCCATAATGGAGTTTAGTTCATGACTGAACCAAAGGCCATTATGGGATCAAGGCTAAACATGATCAATAAACAAACAATTGAAGTAAGAGAGATAGAACGATCAAACCCAATCGCTGAATAGAAATCAATGATTAACTATTAAATCCTCATAGAAATCCAATAGATAATAATCACAATCCACGATGACAGAGAATTCCAAGAAGAAGTAGAGAAGTAGACGTTATGGCTTCCATTCTACGTTGGAATCTCTCCCAAGGTGTAAACCCTAGTTTCTATGATGAAAAATACGTAAAAGTTATCAAGTGTATGTCTGACTCCCGTCAGAATCGTTTTAAAAACCATTACACATCATTTAATTACGAATTAAAAATAAAACAAAATTACAAGATCGATCGCGCATATTGCAAGGCTACCTCTATAGCTTCTCTCGTCTCATGGTACCGTGAGACTTGCAGTAGTATATCCCGGTCTAGCCGACCTC
Source organism: Panax ginseng (assembly GCA_020205605.1). Lineage (NCBI taxonomy): Eukaryota > Viridiplantae > Streptophyta > Magnoliopsida > Apiales > Araliaceae > Panax > Panax ginseng. The sequence goes on along the minus strand of CM035130.1, from coordinate 55,917,467 downwards.
CTCTCGCGGCGCAAGACGCTCATCCCTCGCGGTAAGATCTCTTCCCTACGATCACTGCGACTTGCGTAAGGTTCTCATTGTTTAGCCATGTGCTCGCTGCTGCGCGCGTCTGCTGAGTCTAAGCTGTCTGCTGCGTGGCGCTGCGACTTGTCCTCTCCGCAGATTCTAGTTCGGTTACATCCTGTCTTTGCTGCTCTTTCATGCTTGATCCTCTTGCTTGCTTGGTCTCCATGCATCATTGTCCATCCATGCCATTCACATCCTCGCCTTGTGACTAGCCTTTACGCATCCATTAGCCTCGTGCCTCTAATATCATCAAAATTAAGCCAATTCCTGCACTTATTCACCAAAAGGAGTTTTAAGTAAATGCAATGCAAAATAACGTGAATTGCAACTAAAACACAATGAAATGTACTTGAGATGGGCACAATTCGCATGAATTGGTATGCAATAAATAGGTAAAAATACCACTTATCAAATTCCCCCAAACTTGAACTGTTGCTTGCCCTCAAGCAATGCATACTAATGAATAATGAAAATACAACTACCAAACTATGCAACTACTATATGATGCATACTAGTCTCACACAATATCAGCCATAACAGAATTTCAGCCCAAATTACCTCAGTGAATTATCTAGATCCGTAAATACAGTTTCAAACCAAACTATAGACATAATATCCTATGCTCAGATAATTCATGAATACTATAGAGATGCTGTGTGTGTGTGATGTTCACAAAAACTTGATCTAAGCAAAGAATATATATGCTACAATCGCTCCAAATGTAAAAATTATAGTCTAAAGCAAGACTCATGTATAATCATGTAACGCAGATGTTTTTGACATATCAACACAAACTAAGGTTCAACAATGGGTTTATTGCTTTATTTATTTTGCACTTTTCCGCTGTTTTTTATTGCTATTTTCTTTTCTTTTTCTTTTTTTTTCACATGACCGGCATGCAAATGTCTCAACCCATTAGGAACACTACTTTTCCTTTAGCGAGCTTTCAACCAACAACTCCTGCACCATGAAAAACCTTAGGGCGCTAGGTGTAGAGACAATCCCCTCAAGCATTTCTTACTCAAGCAACCGGGGCCCTCAATTAAGACTAGCCACGTTATTGCTATTTGATTTTTTTTTTATTTTTTTTATACATAGCATACCCATGTTTTCCCAAAATCTGCACGTCAATGATTCATACAGTCTACAACACTTTCCTCATGTTTCTCTTTTTAAAACTACATGTTCTATCAAGCAATGCAACATACACATCTTACACCTACAAGTGATTGTGAACAAGTTCGTGCATACCGAAAGCATTTAAACAGCAACATGAATCTCCTCGTGTAAAACATTATATCACAGCCCATGTTATGCCAAATATTCTCAAATCTTTCACAATTCACTATCATCATTGGCTAGGCAAAAATTTCTATTAAGCAAGAATTTGTGTAAGACATGCAACTAAATTAAAACAATCAACAAAGAATAAAAATTAAAAATTTTCTGCAAAAAATTTAACTAACTAAACACTTAAAGATGCAAAAATTACACTAACATGCACCAATTAAATAAAACTAAACTACTAAACTACTATTCTATGATCCCCAATACCCCCAAACTTAAAATATTCAATGTCCCCATTGAACCAAAGGGTATAGAAAACTCCTCTAATGATCGGCTTGACCACCCTCCTCAGGTGGTGAATCTGGTGGTGGATACGGCACGGCTGTTCCAAACTGCGGCCATTCTAGCATTGTTCCTTGTTGTGCGAAGGCTTCGACCAGTGCCAGAGTGAGTCCCGTAGAAAATGTTCCAAAGTTGTCATACATGGCGTTGACTTTGCGCCCAACTCCAAGTCGCCGATCGCTAGGAACCCAGGTGTCTTGCGGTGGATGGACCTGCCTCATCAAGTTGAGAGGGCTGCTGGGATGGCTCTGGGAAGGTGGGGGCGGAGAATGAATCCCAATCCTCGTGGGTGTGGCTCACCACCAGCCCAGTCCTCAAATTTAGCAATGGTGGCATGTGTGATGTCTTGACTTGGATATTGCATTTGTTCGTTGCCCCAATTGCATCCCTGCTGTGCACATAGCATGGCTACCACTGAAGCATGTGGAATGTTCCCAGTGGTAGTCCCCTTCAGATACTTCACAATATTTTGATGAATTAGATACCCCACATCAATGTACTTGCCAGTAATAATCCCCCACAGAATTACAGCCCTTTCCGCCATGATCTCATGTTGGTGCGATGAAGGCAATAGCTTGGCACAAATGAATAGATTCCATGCCTTGGCGTATTGATTTAGTGCGGCTGCTGGAAATATTCGAGGCTGGGTCTTGCCAGCTTTGTAAGTCCATTTTGTGCCTGGCATGCACAACTTAGCGATGAGAAGCTCCAAGTCCGTGTCTAGATGTGCCCCTATGATCCAATTGGCCGACCCTGTTGGTGGTCTTGCGGTGATTCTCAGCACATTTCGGATGGCGGAGGGTCTGTAGTCTACCTCGACACCACGAACCATATAGGTATTGTTCATGGTTACTTTGGCATTAACATAGAATTCCTGAACTATGCTCATCGGAATCGGCGTGGGCGCGGCAGTCAGTCCACCCCATCCCCGTTCGTGGATCATGGCACAAAGCTGTCCATCTTGGCCTTCGGGTCTAAAACCTCTTTCCTTGATGAATGTCTTCGCGATAATGCGATAGTACTCCTACTGGGCTTCCAAACATAAGAACTTGTTATGGTCGACAATGTCCTCCTCGTGACTGCTAGAGGAGGATGAAGATGGGCGTGCGATGGGCGTGCTCTCTTTGGACCCATCTGAGATTGTTGATAGAGATAGCAGATGAACTTACTGCGAGAGAGAAATGAAATTTGTGAATTGATAACCTTCACTATTGTGTCTGCAAACCCAATTGGGAGCACTAGCTTTATAGAAGAGATGAGATGTGGATGAGTTTTGAACGTGGAGGAATTCGTAGAGATTTGATGGAGAGATATACGGCTTCAATCTGTAACTGCTAGAGAGATAGAGACGTGAGTTATGGCAAGTGAGAGAGTTCAACGTCTGTTATTATCGCAAATGAGAGTCCAAATGAGCCAAGACTCTATTTTAAAAATGTTCAGATCTATCTGGATTCGGTGTCGTGCGCGGCCGCGCGAGAATGTAGTACACTGGGCACGCGGGCGTGAGACTTACAGAAGGTTTGATGGTCAGATTGGCTTGGCACGCGGACGCACGAGTTTATGCTGCATGGGCCGCGCGACCCTGGTATCTGCCAATCTGAAGTTTGATTTCATTCTCCTCATCAGTGATGATTTCTAACAATGGTACCTACACAGGTATTAAGGCATATGGTTAAGGCATGAATTAGTGGCCACATTATGCTATTATTGTGCAAATATTCGCCAAGCAAGTATTGCTACGTACTAAGGCATGAAATTCCAATGTCCTAGTGAAAGTGAATTAGATGAAACTAACTACAATAATCTAAAATGAACAACTTAAAAAAAAATCAATGGAGATAGAAATAATGGGTTGCCTCCCATCCAGCGTTAAATTATAGTCAATTAGCTTGACTGTCTCTGGATTTTCACGTTACATCAAAAATTGAGATGCCTTCCTTATTGTCCACCGCACCTCGAAATTTAATACTTCGGCTTCCGTTAACGGCTCTACCTTCAATTCTGAACTTTCGCCCATTACACACATCTTTGATTCATTCTTCCTCTGTTTCTGAACCCAATCCTTTAGGCTACAATCTACCAGATCAACCAGAAAACACTCTTCTTCATCTGTTGGGAGCTTTATTGCCTTGAAGACGTTAAAGGTGACCTCTTGATCTTGTACACGCATAGTTAGTTCCCCTTTCTGCACATCTATCGAAGTCCTGCCAGTGGCTAAGAATGGTCTCCCTAGTATGATCGGTATACTCATATCCTCTTCGAAATCTAGAATGATAAAGTCGGCCGAAAAAATGAACTTATCCACTTTAACCAACACATCTTCGACAATTCCCCGTGGGTATGTGATGGACCTGTCAGCTAATTATAACGATATGTTCGTTGGTCTTGGAGTCGGCAATCCCAACTAGTTGAACACTGACAACGGCATCAAATTTATACTTGCCCCCAGATCACATAAACACTTGCTAAAATTCATCTTCCCAATGGTGCACAGAATTGTGAAGCTGCCCGGATCTTTCAGCTTTGGAGGTAGTTTGCGTTGGAGCACTGCACTGCATTCCTCTGTCAAGGCTACTATTTCAAACTCCTCTAATCTTCTCTTCCTTGACAATATACCTTTCATAAACTTTGCATAGCTTGGCATTTGTTCCAATGCCTCTGCGAAAGGTATGTTGATCTGCATCTTTTTAAATACCTCTAGAAACTTGCTGAACTGTCTGTCATCTTTCTGCTTAATTAACCTCTGCGAATATGGAACTTGAGGATGCAGTGGTTGTACTGGACTCTTTACCTTCTTTTCTCGAACTCGCTTATTCTTCTCTTCCTCGCCAATCGCAATTTTCCAGATTTTTCTCTCTTCGCTTTCTGCTTTCTGCCTCATGTGCATGCAAAACTCCTTAGTATTATCATGCACAGGCGCGTGACTTCAAGACCCTGTCAAATATTTTCCCGATCGCAATGTGATTGCTTGACACTGCTCCTTCCCGTCTCTTCTAGGATTTGTCTCTGTGTTACTTGGCAATGCACCTTGGGGCCTGTTAGTAAGCAAGCTCGCCATTTGCCCCATCTGAGTCTCCAAATTCTTGATAGCCACTGCTTGGCTTTTGATCATGACTTCAGTGTTTTCCATGTATTTTAACATCATCTCCTCCATCTCTGATTTCTTTTCTGGATGTGGTGCAACTGGAGTGTGGTGTTGTTGTTGTTGAGGAAATCCCGGTGGAAACGGTGGTTTTGGTGTAAACAATGACTGCGATGGTTGCGGTTGAAATTGTTGGTTCGGCTGGAACTGATTTTTCTGTTGTCCTTGGTTGTTAGACCAACTGAAGTTCGGATGATTGCGGTTGTTGGGATGGTATGTATTCTGAAATTGACCTTGGTCTTTCCTGTAGTTGCTCACATATTGTCTCGACTTCGAAATGATAGCACATTGATCCGTGGAGTGTGACCCCGCTCAAATCTCACAAACGAAAGCAACTGTTTTCACTTTACTGTCTGCCAAAGTATCTATCTTTTTAGCCATAGCTACCATTTGTGCCGATAACTGTGTAATGGCATCAACCTCTAAAACACCTGCAACCTTGGGCTGTGGCATCTGAGCTGTAGGATTCTGATAATCATTCGCATCCATAGTCTCAATAAGTGTATAGGCCTCATTATAGGTCTTTGCCCATAATTCCCCTCTCACGCATCAGCATCACAATCCAGGCCTCGATCGCCATCCCAAACCATTGTAAAACGAATTTATTACCAACCAATCTGGCAACCTGTGATGCAGACACTTCCTAAGCATCTCTTTATACCTCTCCCATGCCTCATATAAGGACTCGCCCTGTTGTTGCTTGAACTGAGATATGGCCATCCTCATCTTCGCAGTCTTAGCCATTGGGAAGAACTTGGCTAAGAATTTCTGTGCTAAGTCCTCCCATGTGGTGATTGACCCTGCCGACAAAGAGTGCAACCAACTTCTAGCCTTATCTCTCAATGAAAATGGAAATAACCGTAGTTTGATGGCATCCTCCGTCACACCGTTATATCTAAATGTATCGCAGATCTCGATGAAGCTCAATAGGTGTTCATTCGAATCATCCGTAGTAGCACCCCCAAACTGTACTGAGTTCTGCACCATCTTAATAGTGCCCAGTTTAATTTCAAAGGTATTGGCTGCTATAGCCGGTCTGACTATGCTCGACTGTAATTCGTTTATGTTCGGCATGGAATAGTCCCTTAGAGCCCGATGCTCTACTCTTTGCTCAATTCTTTGTTCTTTCGCCATATCCGGTATAGTACTCTCTAACTGAGCTTGTAGATTTCTTCGCACGCTAGCTTTCCAACCTCTCCCGTTGATGTTTTCCTGCGCTGGTGTTAATTCTGAGTTGGATGATCGTGTGTGCATAAAACTCTATAAGTACCTGTAACCAAAAACAAAATAAAAATAGAAATGAGAAACGAACAGAGTTATCTAAGTCATACAATATAGCTTTAAACTAATGATAATTATCTAAATTAACGCCTTTCCTCAACAATAATAATTAAAAACTTGTTGCCCTTTTTTATAGTTCTAATAAAAGAGCTCTAACTCATGCAAGCATACATGTGTCAACAAAGTAATACTGAGTAAGTAAGTAAAGTATCGATCCCATAGAAAGTTGTTAATTTTAAACTCTTATGCATTAATTAACTCACTATACTTATATGCTTAGACTGATGACTAAATTGTTGAATTAAACTAATTATGATTACCAACTGAAAATAAGGATACAAATGGAATAAATATAATATGGAAACAATGGGACCCTAACTTTATTTAATAGTTCATCTAATCGCCACGATCATGCAAGAAGTGTTCACATATCATAGGAAAATAGCCAAGAGCACGAAGAGAGTTATAACCATTTTTCAATGCACTATAACCTACTTACACAACATCTATAGATGTTAGACTCTATGTAATCACCAATACAATCACAATCACCATATGTCTATGCGCAATTGCAATTCTATTGATTTTAAGCACAAGCCCTTACTCTAGCTCATACGGTGAAACAATATATGTCTATCTGGTTCATAAAATACGCAAGCCATATATGATAGCCCCATATTCGCATGTTATCATGACTACAATCCATATTTATATGTTCATTGTCAATTCCATACAAATACTGAGACGAATGATGATCAAGCATTCATACATGTAAAACAACCATGACAAATATCCCATATGATATGCAAAACAATTCTAGCATTAAGTGTACAACCAAACTACATATTAAAATCCGTTAGAATCCCATAATGGAGTTTAGTTCATGACTGAACCAAAGGCCATTTTGGGATCAAGGCTAAACATGATCAATAAACAAACAATTGAAGTAAGAGAGAGAAATCCAATAGATAATAATCACAATCCACGATGACAGAGAATTCCAAGAAGAAGTAGAGAAGTAGACGTTATGGCTTCCGTTCTACGTTGGAATCTCTCCCAAGGTGTAAACCCTAGTTTCTATGATGAAAAATACGTAAAAGTTATCAAGTGTATGTCTGACACCCGTCAGAATCATTTTAAAAACCATTACACATCATTTAATTACGAATTAAAAATAAAACAAAATTACAACATCAGCATTGTGTGTATATCCAGTCTAGTCTCTATAGCTTCTCTGTCTCATGGTCATGAGACTTGCGATATATATCCATCCTAGCCAACCTCTCATGCGGTATGCCACAATCATCCCTCATGCATGCATCTCTTCCCTCGCGGTCGCGCGACTTGCAGAAGGTTGTCATTGTTTATCCATGTGCTCGCGCGGGCGCGCGAGTCTAAGCTTGTCCTCAGCAGATTCTGGTTCTGGTTCTGTCCTACTGCTGCTACTCTTTCATGCTTGATCCTCTTGCTTGCTTGGTCTCTATGCGTCATTGTCTATCCATGCCATGCACATCCTCGCCTTGTGACTAGCCTTCACGCATCCATTAGCCTCGTGCCTCTAATATCACCAAAATTAAGCCAATTCCTGCACTTATTCACCAAAAGGAGTTTTAAGTAAATGCAATGCAAAATAACGTGAATTGCAACTAAAACACAATGAAATGTACTTGAGATGGGCATAATTCGCATGAATTGGTATGCAATAAATAGGTAAAAATACCACTTATCAACATCCGGGAATGGGATAGAAGCCTGACCCGTTAGAGTGGGAGATGAAGTTAGGAAACTCATAAGCTTGCATATACATTAACTTGGAGACTTGATTGTGTTTGTCTAACTTTCCATATATATAGCAGACAGTTGTCCAAGATGTCTGTTGATCGAAGTTGGATGGAAAACAACCCAAAACCCGAATCGGCAGTCCGAATGTCACGTAAAAACACACACATAGCATCGCGTAGGAATTAGACACACATTACAACTTACGGTACTCGATTCCGATATACGGAGATCGAGTTATCGCTCAGTTTGCAAAACTCAACAACACTTAGACAAAAGACCGAAAAATAGCCCAAAATCCGCATCGGCCATCCGAATGACACGCAAACACACACATAAAATCGCGTAGGTATTAGACACACGTTACCACTTACGGGACTCGATTCCGACATACGGAGACCGAGTTATCGCCCAGTTTGCAAAACTCAACAACACTTAGGCAAAAGGCCAAAAAATAGCCCAGAACCCGCATCGCCTGTCCGAATGACACGCAAACACACACATAGCACCGCGTAGGTATTAGACACACGTTACAACTTACGGGACTCGATTCCGACATACGGAATCCGAGTTATCGCCCAGTTTGTAAAACTCAACAACACTTAGGCAAAAGGCCGAAAAATAGCCCAAAACATGCATTGGCCATCCGAATGACACGCAAACACACACATAGCACCGTGTAGGTATTAGACACGCGTTACAACTTACGGGACTCGATTCTGACATAAGAGACTAAGTTATCGCCCAGTTTGCAAAATTCGCCAACACTTAGGCAAAAGGCCGAAAAATAGCCCAAAACCCGCATCGGCTGTTCGAATAACACGTAAACACACACATAGCACCGCGTAGGTATTAGACACGCATTACAACTTACGGGACTCGATTCCGACATACGGAATCCGAGTTATCGCCCAGTTTGCAAAACTCATCAACACTTAGGCAAAAGGCCGAAAAATAGCCAAAACCCGCATCGGCAGTCCGAATGACACGCAAACACACACATAGCACTGCGTAGGTATTAGACACGCGTTACAACTTACGGCACTCGATTCCGACATAAAGAGACCGAGTTATCGCCCAATTTGCAAAATTCGCTAACACTTAGGCAAAAGGCCAAAAAATAGCCCAAAACCCGCATCAGCTGTCCGAATGACACGCAAACACACACATAGCACCGCGTAGGTATTAGACACGCGTTACAACTTACGGGACTCGATTTCGACATACGGAATCCGAGTTATCGCCCAGTTTGCAAAACTCAACAACACTTAGGCAAAAGGCCGAAAAATAGCCCAAAACCCGCATTGGCCGTTCGAATGACACGCAAACATACACATAGCACCGTGTAGGTATTAGACACGCGTTACAACTTACGGGACTCGATTCCGATATACGGAATCCGAGTTATCGTCCAGTTTGTAAAACTTAACAACACTTAGGCAAAATGCCAAAAAATAGCCCAAAACCCGCATCGACCGTTCGAATGACACGCAAACACACACATAGTACCGCGTACAAAACTCATATCAGTCGTCCAGATGACACGTAAACACACACATAGCACCGCGTAGGTATTAGACACGAATTACAACTTACGGGACTTGATTCCGACATACGGAGACCTAGTTATCGCCCAGTTTGCAAAATTCAACAACATTTAGGCAAAAGGCCGAAAAATAGCCCAAAACCAGCATCGGCCGTCCGAATGACACTCAAACACACACATAGCACCGCGTAGGTATTAGACACGTGTTACAACTTACGGGACTCGATTCTGACATACGGAGACCGAGTTATCGCCCAGTTTGCAAAATTCAACAACACTTAGGCAAAATGCCGAAAAACAGCCCAAAACCTGCATCGGCCGTCCGAATGACACACAAACACACACATAGCACCGCGTAGGTATTAGACACGCGTTATAACTTACGAGACTCGATTCCGACATACGGAATCCGAGTTATCGCCTAGTTTGCAAAATTCAACAACATTTGAAGAACACAAACAAAACTAATTTAAATATGCTCTATTTTCGAATTCATTATTAATATTTTAATATTGTAGGGTCTTGTTGATGAGACTTCGGCGGGTGGAGGCTGTGGCACATGTGATGCCCGTGGTGGAGATGGTGATGACCGCCGGGCTGATGTTAATGAGACTATTGAGGGTGGGACTGGCAGTCAGACCGGAGGTGGGACCGGCGGTGGGACCGTAGGTGGGATCGGCGGTGGGATCGTAGGTGGGACCGACGATGGGACCGGCGGCGTTGGTGATACCGACATTCCTGATCTTGGGTTGTAGTACCCATTATGATTATATTTTGACTTTCATATATGTATATTTATACAGCTTTTGAGTTATACAGACAAAAGTTTAGAATATAGTTAGGTTGATGGTATATGTATCTAACTATATTGATTGTTTATGATTACATTTTGTATTTACATTGTACGACTTTTATCTATAAGTCATTATGTTGTTTACATATTTGATGGTTGATATAGCAAAAGTTATTATTGTTATTGATATGCGTTCGTGAAGAATTCTTTATAATTTTTCTTTAGTTTATAACAAGTATAATTATGTATATGTAAATGAACAAGGGTATTTTGCAATTTTTCAATTTTTTTTTTTGTATTCTAAAAAACTCATTTGCGACGGGCTTTGAGGGTCATTGGCAACGGCTATGCCGTTGGAAATGACTGTTTTTTATTTTTCATGGAACAATATTACTGACGGTCTATTCTTCGCCAACGTCATCGCCAATAACTCATTGCCGACGGCTAGCCATCGACAATGACCTCGTCGGTAATGACACTCTTGCCGACGGCGAGCGACGGGAGCCAGGGGCGACGACCCATACGACGATGGGAAGGGAGATTTTGACCGCGCCAGTGTGCGTCAGCAATGAGGGTCATCGGTGACTGACGGCGTCTGGCGTCAAGAATGAACTATTTTTTTTGTAGTGACTAAATTACAAGCCTTCATTGTTAAGTTGATTTCATTATGTACTTATTCTCACACTAGAGCTATTCCCCGACAACCCAGACGGTCAAATTCCTACGTGTGACTTCGTTTCTATGCAGGATTGGATGCGTTGTTAGTGATTGAGCGTGTGGACGACGAATATTGGCATTAATATTGACACTAGAAGAAGGGCAATTTTGGTGCTGATCAACTTTTTCAATCACCCAGAATCTTAACAGGTGTGACGCCCCCAAAACAGGTATACATCACACATCTTGAGTCGCCAAATACATGGTACAAAATACAAATAAAAACTTAATTATTCAACTGTCGTGTAAAATACGACAAAACATAAGCTGGGAGTTTTAACACGAATATTGTCTTCTAGACAATATCCACACTCAATGGAGTCCTCATTACAATTATTATTACACTATTTCATAGAATAGTGAGGACTACTAAAGCCACTTATCCTGGACCATCACTCCATTCCCCGACTCGTTCCAGCTATATTCTCATTTCCTGAAGAGAACAATGAAAGAAAAGGGTGAGCTTAACTAGCCCAGTAAGAAATATTATGACTAAGATAATACAAAATAAATTATCCTTAGCCTTCAACATTATAACAACTGATAGAATATAATAGACAACAAGTTTTAGATCAACAACTGCAACAGAACAAGCAATCCATTAGAAGAGTCAAGTAGAGCATGATATCTACTATCTTCTATGATTTTAAAAAGTTTTTCATCAAATTTATCGCTGAGACTCAGCTTAATAAATAAACCACATCATCGAATCATCCTTGCACTACGGGCCAAGGATAATCATGTAATCACCAATGGTCATGATTATACCGAATAATCCCTGGTCATAAGTATACCAACAACTGTCCATCAATGCACTACGGGCCAATGAGGACTTTTACCACATCATTTGTAACATTACGGGTCATGATTATACCGAATGATCCCTAGTCATAATCATACCAATCAACAGTCCATCTATGCACGTAAGCCAGATGACTTTCATCACAATATAAGCATGAGGATGATGACAATGATATAAGCATTAATCAAACGAAATCAATTCAAACGAAATCAAGGATAAATATTAAAGACTTTAAATTTATCCAGAGTTTAAAAATATCTAAATTGTCAACATGATACTGCTTTGTAGAGTAAAATTTAAAAATAATATTCTTGTACCAAAAATAATTTGGACAGAGAAGAAATATATTTTTTGGATAAATAGTACCCAGTGAATAGTACCATGGGAATAGTACTTCGGGAATAGTACCCCGACATGAAAAGTACCCCAAATACCCAAGTGAATAATATTCGGGTGAATAGTAATTGGGTGAATAGTAACCCATGAATAATAATTCGTGAATAGTACTCTGACATGAAAAGTGCCCCGAATACCTGAGTGAATAAAATTTGAGTGAATAGTAACCGGGTGAATAGTAACCCGTAAATAGTAACTCATGAATAGTATTCCGTTATGAAAAGATCAATAATTATCAAGAAAGCTCAGGATAATATTTCAATGAAAAGATACTGGATGAAGCGCAAATATCAAGGATATTCTACTAATTTCATGGAGTATAAAAGCCAAAACTTCAACAAAATGAGTATAGAATTCAAAATCTGAAACGAAATAATATTACTTACATACTACAGAGTATGGAAGAAAGTATTATTTCAAGCGAATATTGAACAAAAATAACATCCCTTACAACTGTTGAATGAAAATAATATTCCCACGAATATTTAACGAAGATAATATTCCTACGAATATTGAACGAAGATAATATTCTTTATGAATATTGAACGAAAATAATATTCATACGAATACGAAAAATAATATCTCTTCAGAATATGAAATAAATAATATCCCTTACCTCAGAAGAAGACTGGATACTCGAGTAGTGAAGTAGCAGACTGCTCTTCTTCTATCTCTCTATAGCTTCTCTCTATATAGCTTTTCTCTCTATAATTGCTCTTGTGAGTCTTAGTGAATTGGTGAGAATGAAGGAAGAATAAGCTTCTATTTATAGGAAAATATTGTTTCGATAATTGCACGTTCTGGGGCTCAAAATTTTACAGTATAATACCTTCATCTTTTCCTTCATTTTTAATTTAGTCCTGCAAGTATTATCAAACTTGCGCCACCTCCCCTAATAGTATATCATGTGAATCTATAGTACAATCATGTGAATCAATAGTTCTATACATGTGAATATACGAATTACAATATAGTACCTCCATCTATACCTCTATTTTTAACTTAGTCATGCAAGTATTATCAATCTTGCACCACCTCCCCAAATAGTACATGAATGTGAATCAATAGTACACACATGTGAACAAATAGTTATAAACATGTGAATTAATAGCAATTAATTGCTAATTTATTCGATTAATTACCCGATTGGTAAGTATAACTTCCAGCCATCAATTATTATCGAAATAAATGTCGATTTCCATTAATACTAATAATCCCAACACAATGGAACTATCAATTTCATCTTTAATCAACACGAACTTATTCATCATTAATATTATAACTCACAATATTTAACAACCAGTGTCGCTCCTGTGAAAGAGGGGCTTTCCGATAAGGATTTCTCCTTATTGGCGCGCAATTAGGTGACCAAACCTCTCCTTGACAGAACTTTTAGACATTATCAATATTGCAAATAATAATATGAATAACTTTGTCATCTCAATTAATGATTTAAAAATATAAAATATTGATACTGTGACAATAATTGAATCAATAATATGAGAGATATGATGCAACAATTACTATAGCAATAATTGAGTATAACTGAGTGACTTCTTACGTAAGCATCAATAATCAATACCGTGTGCTACTATGCAACAACGCGTATTACTATACTTTTACTACCGGGTAGTTCAACAGTTTAACGGTAAAACTTTCGCCGCTATTTTTATAAAAAGATAATTTTATCATTTTCTAACTACGACAATAGTTCCGTTGTGGGGTCCACCAATGGTTGTGTCGTCGTACGAATATTCCCTGCTAAAATGAATATTCCCCGACCAATCGAATATTATATAACCACTTTCTTACTTTGCAAAATTTGTAAATATTACCCACAACTATAACATTATATCATATCCACACCATAATATTTAAAAATATATTTCGAGAGAAATTAATCTTTATTCATAAAAGTTGGGGTCTTACAACATGAATTATGGCGACATGTAAAACAGATACAGTTTTTGAACGACATAAATCCTCGTCCAAACCTTCTACTAAACCTAGGGGTTCGGTCAAGGATAGACTGGTCCTCCCAAGAACATCGTAGATAGGCTCGGTCCTGGCAGCCACTCTGTGGGCCCCACGAAGGATAAGACAGCCTCGATCCAGTGATAATTATTTTTGGTTAATCAGAAAGCCCGAGGTTCCCATAGTCGTGCTGAGAATACTCAGTCTCGGGTACACACTCAAGGAGATCAAAGTTCTAAGTAGGACGGTCGGGACAAAAGGGAGTTGATCTTAACCCGAAAGATACTGGAGAATAAGAATGCTATGGAGGCCCTACGACTTTATTAAAAAGAGTTGGATGCTCATGTGGCTAAGTTGATAGAAGAAGAAAAGGTTTACTCGACTCGGCATCATCATCAGGAAGCTACGCCAGAGGACCGATCCAGGACACATCGTTTGGATCATTCTCAGTACGGTAGGAGTAGGCGGAGGAGCCGCTCCCGAGAAGGAAACAATGAGGATTGGGGGAGGTTAGGACATAGTCGACGGGTGGCTTCTCTAGAACATACTCGAGATCAACGTAGGCCATCCCCCCGGAAGGAGGAATCCGACCCCCTCGTTTGTAGATTAGCTGAGTTAGAGCAGAAGCTAGTAGCGGTCAACCAAGAAAAGGATGCAACAGTTAATCCGACATCACCTTTTACCCTATAAATTGATCGGGTTCAGGCCGATCCCAGTAAGAAGGTTCAGTACTTTGCGAGTTATGATGACATTAGTGATCCCTATGACCATACCCAAGCATATGATTGGCTTATGAGGTTTTATGATCATTCTGATTCTGCCAAGTGTTAGATGTTCATCACCACCCTGAGGAAAGAGGCAATGAAATGGATGATGTCGCTTCGCCAAAATTTATCAACTAGTGGAAGGAGTTGTGTGAAAAATTCCATGAAAAATTTGGTAGCAATAAGAGGAGGGGTAAGGTGACGGCTTCCCTCATGCAAGTTAAACATTGTTTGGACGAGAGCCTGAGCCAATATGTGAAGAGGTTCCGAGAAGCAGTCGGGACAGTGACAGAGCTGACGCCCCTCAGGCCCTCAATTTTTTAACCACGGACTAGATGTGGTAAAGTAAAAAAAAATTAATGAAGGATATAATGTTCAACTCGCCGAAGGATTTGTCATAGGCATATGATAGGGCCGAAGGCTTTATCGCTATTAAAGAAGCTATGGGGTGCCTAAATTTGCATTCAGTCTTCGGATAAGCCTAGAGATTGGGATAGGACTAACTATCCCAGGTTAGATAATAACTAAAATAGAATAGACAATCAGACGAAGAATGGGTTGACATTACAATCTCGGTGTCAAGCTAAGGAGATTCGAAGTTGGATATTAGTTCTTCGGGAGATGGAGGCTTCTGCAGCCCTAAATGTTGGGAAGTTAATACCTAATCTGGAAGGTCCATATGAGGTTATAGAAGTGCCGAAGCTAGAGACTTACCTGCTTTGGGATATGGATGGAACAAAAATTAAAAACACTTCGCATGCAGAGAGGGTTCAGAAGTATTACTAGTAACTTTTATTATTTAATTTCTATAACCTTTTAAATTAATTAAGTTATCAATAAAATTCAACATTATAATTTAGAAAAATTATTTTTATTCATTTTCAATATTTGTGCATGGAGGTTTGATTACATAATAAAAAGAAGAAAAAGTACAAGCAATTATCAGTTGTTAGGAGGGATGTCTTCGGCTTCGGATTCATCATCAGAAGAATTCAGAATTTGAGTGTCAATCCCGACCGCTAATATCTGTTAGGTTTGATAGAAACATGAACATGCAATCAAATTACATAAACGAAGCGGAAGCGTAATAAAGTTGGATTTTAAAATTTTCTTACAAATCATAAACCATGATCGTTCTTGTGCTTGATTATCAATCTATAAAAGAGTAGGAGAACCAGAATCATACCCGTAAAGATTCGAGTTTCCTCAGGTACAAGTTCAACTCGCAGTCCTTCGTGCTCTCCTTAAATACGCGGGATTGATTCCTTTCTTTGATCAACGTTAGCCACCCAAACGTTTGGTCTCTAGAGGTGATCCACTAAGGAAGAACAAAACTCAAGAAGAAGGGTGTTTGACTAAACCCTAGTTTTTCCTATCTCTGATAGAAAAAGGTGTTCTCTCCCAACTCTTGGAATAAAGAACGTATCTTTTTTTTCATCCTATTTCCATAAAAAAGACTTTTTTATTTATAGATTTAGGGAACCCTCCTAAACTATTTAGGAATTGGGTTTTTATTTAATTAATTAAACTTCTTTAATTAATTAGACTTCCCAATCTCATTAGGAATAATTAATTAAACCTTTTAATTAATTAGCCTCTTAATCTTATTAGAAATATTTGAGAGTACTAATATTAATTAATTCTCTAACAACTTTAGGAATTAACTTAATAATAATAGTAATAATAAAAATAAGACTCCTCTTATTAATTAATATTTAATATTTTCAAAATATGAAATATTAAACTATTTAATTAATTTTATCACCATAGATTAAATTAAATACAGTTAACTTATTATTATAATTATGCCATTTACTTCTTAAATAATATTCTTTCTTTTATGGTGTGACCCTTTAGGTTCTCCATATTAAACAGGTTGTGAATAAATCAATTAGAACAATTTTAATCTTATTTAAATAAATAAATTAAACTATTTATTTATTTAAATAAATAACATTTATTCTACAATAAGGACAAGCCTCCTTAGCGATCAACGACTTTCCAGATAATATTGATTTTAACATTAATCATAAAAGAACTTTTGAGTAAATAGTTACCGTACAATTCAATCCTTTCACCATACAATATCCCAATTAAATATAAGACATAAAATTATTGTCAAGTCTTATTTTATTTAATTATATGTATTTTGATTCACAAATGCACAACTTCGAATAAATGTAAATTAGAAACTCCTTTCTAATTTCATTCCACCTTGGTCAAGGATTCCTGGGTTGTCATTTATTGAATCACATTGGACATATCTCTTCTTTTACTAGAAGCGGTAGATTCTTTATTGATCATTCATTATCTCCATATATAACTTATTACACCCAAGCATACCCTTTGATATACCCTAAGGGTCTTAAGGAATAAGTCAAAGTATAATTCATTATACACAAGATAATATGATGATCTCAAGTCTAAGGATCAGTTGTACTACTATCACTTCAGGAATTCCTATTGACAGGCAAGTAAAACTCCATTAGGTATTCCTTAGCGAGCCACGTTCAGTGAATTTATTCTACAATAAGCACCTACATACTTGCTTTAGTATCTCCACACAAATGATCATGAGATCAATCATTCTCATCCAATGAGCAAGCAACATATGTACCAATCTATCTAGATTCACTAACATTTTAGTTTTTAAGCTATCTAAGAATTTAGATCTCATTAGCATGATCTCATCATGATTCTAAAAGAATTGGTTAAAGTTATGAGTTTATCACATATTATTAAAACAACGCCATGTAGTTAAATTAAATGCTTTTAGTAAATAAATACTTTTATTAATAAAATAATAAGATTGTTTACAAAGTATATGCTTTATCATCATACATGATTGACTTGTATGCATACTACTTTCAATCTCCCACTTGCACTAAAGTCAATCGCCATGGTACCTCAGACTCATCTTCTCTAATTGATGATCAAACTGTTGTTGTGTTAACGCTTTAGTAAATGGATATGTAATGTTGTCTTGAGAGTCCACACGCTCCAGGGTGACATCTCTTCTTTCAATGATTTCTTTAATCAAATGAAACCACTGCAACACGTGTTTGGATTTCTGATGAGACCTGAGTTCCTTGGCCTGCGCAACAGCTCTGGTGTTATCACAATATAAAGGTATTACTCCACTAATGCTAGGAACCATGCTAAGTTTGGTTATGAACTTCTTCATCCAAATAGCCTCCTTTGCAGCTTCACTTACAGCTATGTACTCTGCCTCTGTCACTGAATCAATAACTGTTTGCTATTTGGAACTCTTCCAACTCACTTTGCCACCGTTTAAGGTAAATACATACCCCGAAATAGACTTACTGTGATCTTGGTCCTTTTGAAAACTTGAGTCTGTATAGCCCTTGAGTTTCAATTTAGACCCACCGTAGAAAAACACCCTTAGTTCTTCTAAAGTACTTTATGATATTTTTCACTGCCTTCTAGTGCTCTTCTCCAGGATTTGATTGATATCTGCTTCTTACACTAAGTGCATGAGCGAAATCAGGTCCAGTACATATTATACCATACATGATAGATCCTATTGCTGAAGCATAAGGGATCTTACTCATACGGTCTCTCTCCTCAGGTGTCTTTGGGGCCTATTTCTTGGAGATATGTATTCCATGGCTCATCGACATGAGACCTCTCTTGGAAATTTCCATGATAAACTTCTTTAGCATCGTGTAAATGTACGTTCCTTGGGACAAGCCAAGCATCCTTTTAGATCTATATATATATATATATATATATATATATATATATATATATATATATATATATATTTATCCCAAAAATATAGGATGCTTCTCCCAAGTCCTTCATGGAGAAGTGTTTAGATAACCAGATTTTAATTTATTATAGCATAAAAATATCATTCCCTATCAGTAATATATCATCAACATATAATACAAAGAATGAAACAGCGCTCCCACTAACCTTCTTGTACACACATTGTTCATCCTCATTTTTGATGAAATCAAACTCTTTGATTTTTTCATCAAAACGGATGTTCCACCTACGAGAAGCTTGCTTCAACCCATAAATAGACCGTTGTATCTTATAGACTTGATTTGTTCCAACCGTTGAGACAAATCCCTCTAGATGTGTCATATACACATCCTCCTCAAGTTTCCCATTGAGGAAGGTCGTTTTCACATCTATCTGTCAGATTTCGTAGTAGTGGTAACCTGAAATCGTAAGCAAATTCCGAATGGACTTGAGCATAGCTACTGGTGAGAAAGTTTCATCATAGTCAACTCATTGTCTTTGTTTGAAACCTTTTGCAACCAAATAGCCTTTGATGTGTCTCTACCTTTCATTCGCCTCCAGGTCTTTATTTTAAAGACCCATTTACACCAAATAGGCTTAATACCTTCAAGTGGTGAAACCAAAGTCTATACTTGGCTTTCAAACATGGAGTCCATCTCGAATTTCATGGTTTATAGCAATTTCTCCGAGTCTTTAGTACTGATAGCATGTGTAACGCCCGAAAAAATCGAATTTTTATTAGAATTAAATTTTTATTTGATTATTTGGATTAAATGAATTTAATTGATTATTTATGTGAGTAAGCTGTATGAAGGTCGTTCTATGACCTAGAATGTGCGGATGTGGTTAGGATTCTGGCTATGTGCTAGGATTAATTGTTTTGAATTTCCAAGACAAAAATAAAAGTTTTCCGAGAAATTTCCGTAAAAATACTATTCATCCATTTTTGTTCGGGAATTAAGTTTGAAATTTTGAAAAACGCGTAATGATAGAATTCTAAGACGAGATGGAATATCCAATAATATTTCAGTTATGGCGAACGAAGTTTTCGCTTGCGGACTCAAAAGCTAAGAGTTAGGGAAAGTGAATTCCGAGAAGGAAATGAAATGCGTATAATGATTAGGGTTATTATACGTGTGTTATACGAGTATGATACTAGTTAGTATACGAGTATAGTATGGAGAATATTACGACGTATAATACGAATATCGTACGAATACTAAACGAAGAGAATACGTGAGTTATACACGTAGAATACGATTAGTTCTTATTGGACTTTGAGTTTAAGAACTTTGTAGAATCCAATTGGACTTGGATTATATCAAGCCCAAGTTAGGCCCAATATAAATTAATTCTAAGTCCCGATCCAAGAAACCGAACCGCGGATCGAACCGATGGGTCACCGGATGGGTAAAAACCATGGGGCAACCCATGGGGGGCCCACAAGGCATGTGGGCCGGCCACTTGGTCACCAAGTAAAGTGGTTACTGTTGGGTAAAATCTATATACGCACAACACGCAAGTATACGTGGTCAACAAGTAATAAAGTGTTAAGTAGAGTATCGTTCCCACAGAGAATTATTTAATAAAAATCACCAAGTACTAACCCGTAACCAACTCAATCTTATTTAAATGAATGAATTTTAAAATATATAAATTAAACTACTATTAACTTCCACTAGTTAAATTAAGATAACGGAGATTTAAGATCACAACTTCACTTATTGCTTCATTTAAGTTAACACACTTCTCATCAATTATTCTCTATCCCAAATTGTTAATCAAGAACACTAAAGTAGTATTAACCACCTCTCGATGCACTAATACCGTATTAACGTCAATCCACAATTAAGATAGAAATCCGTTAAACACCTTAATCAACTAACCCACTATATCTCTATGTGAATTATAATTGAAGAAAGTTTAAGAACAAGTTCTCTATCCGATTACATGCGGTATAAAGGCATATCTCTATCATAAACACACATCAAGTTTAAGCTACTAACAAAATCCTGAACACATGCTATCATGATCAGATCTAAATCTATACTTCATCCCTCGAGTTCATATAGATTATCACGGTAATTGATGGCCAATTAATTAAACAATTAAGTCCAAATCACAATAGACAATCCTCACAATAGAACATAATAATTGATAACGAAGCATATTAAAATAAATTACACAATAAGATCCATTGTAATCTCAAACAAAGAATTAGTTCATTGAATTAAAACTAAGAATCCACACTTGAAATAACATTAAAAGATAAGAATAAGAGTAGAGTAAAGATTAAATCTGTTGTCAGCAAATCTCCATCTTCCTCAAGCTCCTGCTCTTGATCTTCAATGGTGTCCAAGTTGCTTTAATCTCCCCTTCTAATCTAATCTTGGGTTCCTAATCTAAGGAAGAAAGTAAAGAATTAGATAATAGAAATCTATCCCAATAGGGATTTTATAAAGTCTTAGAATTAGCCTCCCAATCCAAGTAAAACTCAAGTATTTAGAGTTCTAATGGACACCCTAACAAGTTAAGCAACTAAGAATCCTATTCTAGCTCAAATTGGACATCAAATAACCCAATTTCACTCTATTCACATCGCTTAGCGACACTCAAGGTTCTTTGCTAAGCCTTTTCTGGCGCGCTCACTACTGCATGCAAGATGTTCGGTGGCCTAGCGCGCCTCTAGCGCGGTCCGCGCTACGCGTAGTTTCTGCTGCGACGTCCTTTGGTAAAACAGACATAACTTTTGATCCGCTTGGAGTTACGGGGCCTGCCACCTATCAAATCGAAGATATCGATGAGATCTATAACTGTGATTCTTTGAGCTTTGACAAATTCGAATTCAATCAAGGTAGAAACCGGGCTTGAAGTAGATGCTATGTAATTGGCAAGTATGACAACTCTTAGCTTTGATCTTCGTTGATAAAAAGGACATAACTCTCACATCCGAACTCCGATTGGGATGATTCAAGATGTTCTGAAAAGCTAAGAAGTAGAGCTACCATAAAATCCAAGTTCCAAGCCAAGAACATACATCTAACTTGGTGTTAAAAGTCCTTCAATATTCCTTTCTTGCATTTGCTTGCATATTTTAGTCCAAAAGATGTCCGAATTGCTTATCCTTGCTTCTTCATGCCAATGTCATGTCAAAGCCTACAAAATAACATAAAATGTATGAAAAGTAACTAAGAACATGAATATAAGCAACTAATTCAAGTAACAGATACCGGATAAGTAGGTATAAAACCTACTTATCAGTTACTTGGTGGCTAAGTTGTTGTGGTGGTGGTGAATAGTAAGGAGGTCACCAATTAACCATTTTACCCTCCATTTGAAATTCCTATAAAAAGAAGCTTGGCTAGTTCATTTATTGTTTTACAAACTTTGACCAACATATTTGAGAGAGAGAAAAGAGCTAGAAACAAGTAATCAAGTGATCTCGAAGTAAATCATAAGAGTTTTTAGCAAGAACGCGAAGAACATAAAGGTAACAATTCGTAAAACCTTAGTTTCGATTCGTCTAAATTTATTTTTTTTGTAGAGAATCATAGATTGGTGGAGTATGTCTCTTGTGGAGGAATAAGGATGGCTATTAATGATTAAAACATTGATAAGTCATGTGTAAGTAGAAATCGTAAGTGTTTACGTAAATTTAAATCGAAGAAACCATTGAACGTTGACTTGGGTGTTGATGGATAAATTGAAAACCACCATTGATAGGGTATGTGCATATTGATTGGTTAGGATGTAGACAATGAATCAATGGATTGGGTCCATTTGATTTGGCATAGAAAACACGAGTACGAAGTTATGGGGAATTTTACGAAATTAGACGTTAAACGTCAAAATTGTATAATTCCGGATTAGTAATCAAAACTTGCCTTTTAGTTCAGAAACCTTGGTTTTCGATGGTATAGCATAGTATAACGTATTCAAAAGTTGTGGACTCAAGAACAGATGAATTCTAACTTATAACAAAGCAAACGAGCTTTGAACGCTCAAGAACATTTAACGAACGTGTTATTAGAACGTTAATAGTGAATTCATCGTTAACAGATTTACAAACTATTTTTGTCCGGATGAAATCGATGTATATGTTACGTGTAAGAAAATGGCTTTTGAACGAGCCAATTCTTACTTAAAACGACTAAGTTATGAGTTTGAGAGGAATCGTAGTTAAAATTTGAAAATTTTTTCAAAGGCTCATGGGAAGCGACGTAGCGCCAACCCAAGCACAAATGGCCGCGCTGCACAAATCGTAGTTAGATTGATTTGTTTACAAGTCTTTCGATATAAAATTGTTAACGCTATCCTATGCTAAGTATTTGGTACGGATTTAAGGTAAGTTTGTATATGAACAAACAAATGTATTTTCATCGATTATTCGATGGGCACGTGAGGTTGCCAAAACTTAAACGTAAATACGTTTAACGGAAAAGTGTTGATCAACATAGAGTACTATAGGCTGATCACCTAGAAGTGCTCGTAAGATATATCGGATGTACAGACTTAGTGCCGGGATGTCATTTTCATGTATGAAAACAAAAAGAGAATGTTCATGGTCTTTCGACCAGTTCAGACTTTCTAAGCTATTATATATACTCTGGAATTGTATTTATGAAATGAGAAGTGATAGTAATGTTTCATAGTACTTTATAGCTACTTGTTCAGTTATGGAAGATAATCATATAATTCTCGATGAGGTATTTGTATTATCCTTTGTTAGACTTGCTGAGCTAGTTATGCTCACTTCTTGCTTGAATTATATGATTGCAGCTAAGGCCAAAAGAACTGATGATCCCAGTAGGGATAAAGGCAA
The DNA here is from genome assembly GCA_020205605.1 of Panax ginseng. NCBI lineage: Eukaryota > Viridiplantae > Streptophyta > Magnoliopsida > Apiales > Araliaceae > Panax > Panax ginseng. The sequence goes on along the minus strand of CM035130.1, from coordinate 55,893,985 downwards.
AGCTAAGATGGATAAGTAGATTATCTTGTAATAGATTAGTATGTTTGTAAGAAACATATTATGATAATAAAGAATGTATTCGGTTACAGAACCCGGGAAAGGATTATTTTTATTATTATTATTGTAATAAGAATTTAGTAAATACAATCATTTTGATGTTGTTTCAATGGAATGAATGTATAGATAGGAGTACCGTGTAGCACCATATCTGTGGGTTGAAAGTACCCAGATTTGGGGGCGTCACATCATGTTTGTAATTCAATGGATCATCATCATTTATGATGTGTACCTCATCGTCATCCTCTATGACGAATCCATACCTATTAGGTATATTCGGTACTCTTCCAGATTTACGAATAGGGTGTTGTACAAAAGGTATCTCTGTTAGTTCCCAGAGACACAATAGTATCTGAATAGATATTTTAAATACTTTTTCTTTTTAAAATACTTGTCAGATTTATTAATAAATTAACCATAACGGAATATATGATTTGTTTGTTCCCCTTTAAGATAAACCAAGTTTATAGGTGATAAGCAACTATGACAAATATAGCAGTTATAACAGGTATATAAGAAACACAGTAATTTTAAGTGGTTCAGAGAATTCAAGGCTCCTAGTCCACTCTTCTACTCCTTGAGTAGGAAATCCACTAAGGATATCTTTACAATCTTTGAATCACTCAGATTCCTTCAAGACCAGCAGTCTTGGAACTTCTTAATTCACTTAGAACTCTTCAAGTCCAACAGACTTAGAATACACTTTATGAGAGTTGAGTTCTTGGGTTGTGCTAATCAGTTGCAGTTAAGCATACGTTCGAAAGAACTGAGTAGCAAAATTCAAATACAACTTAATTATACAACAGTTGTGTAAAATACGACAAAACATAGCTGAGAGTTTAAACAAGAATATTGTCATCTAGACAATATCCACACTCAATGGTGTCCTCATTACAATTATTATCACATTATTTCGTAGAATAGTGAGGACTACTAAAGCCATTTATCTTGGACCATCACTCCATTTCCCGACTCGTCCTAGCTATATTCTCATTTCCTGAAGAGAACAATGAAAGAACGGGTGAGCTCAACTAGCCCAGTAAGAAATATTATGACTAAGATAATGCAGAATAAATTATCCTTAGCCTTCAACAGTATAACAACTGATAGAATAAAATAGACAACAAGTTTTAGATCAACAACTGAAGCGGAAATAAACAATCCATTAGAAGAGTCAAGTAGAGCATAAAATATACTATCTTCTATGATTTAAAAAGTTTTTCATCAACCTTATCGCTGAGACTCAGCTTAATAAATAAAATCAAATCATTCCTGCACCACGACCAAGGATATTCAAGTAATCATCAATGGTCATGATTATACCAAATAATCCCTGGTCATAATCATACCAACAACTGTCCATCAATGAACTACAGGCCAATGAGGACTTTTACCATATCATTCGTCACATTACGGTAATGATTATTCTAAATAATCCATGATCATAATTATACCAAGTCCATCAATGCACATAAGCCAAAGATGACTTTAATCACAATATAAGCATGGGGATGATGACAATGACATAATAATTCAATAAAACAAGTTCAAGGATAAATTTTAAAGATTTATAATTTAATTTATCCGTAAATCAATAACGTCCCAAATTGTCAACATGATACTGCTTTGTAGAGTAAAATTCAAGAATAATATTCATGTACCAAAAATAATTTGGACAGAAAAGAAATATATTTTTTGGGTGAATAGTACTTCGGGAATAGTACCCCGTGAATAGTACCCCGACACAAAAAGTGTCCTGAATACCCGAGTGAATGATACTAGAGTGAATAGTAATCAGGTGAATAGTAACTCGTGAATAGCGGCACGAAAAGTGCCCCAAATATCCGAGTGAATAATACTAGAGTGAATAGTAAACCATGAGTAGTAACTCGTAAAAGAAAAATACCAAAGAAAATGATATTCCATGACAAGTACAAAAGAAATGTTATCTCATACGAGTATAATAGAATATACTAAACTGCAAATGGATTTTCACCCGCCATGCGGTAATCCACGTAGACAGATTATTTTCACAATTTTATAAAGAATGAATACGAAAGGTCATTCACCATGCATGCGGTAATCCACATAGACAGGTTATTCCAACAAAATAATAAAGAATGGAATAATAGAAGAATTTACCAGGCATGCGATAGACCGCACAAACAGGTTATTCCCAACAGAATAATAAAGAATGGAACCAGGTCATGCGTAATCCGCACAGCATGTGATATTCCAACGAAATAATAAATATTGGAACCAGGTCATACATGTGTCCGTCCAGACGGGATATTCCAACGTAATAATAAAGAATGGAATAAAAAACAGAATTCACGAGCATGCGATAGACCACAGACGGAGTTATTCCAATGTAATAATAAAGAATAGAATAACGTGACTTTACGAGTATTGAAAGAAAATAATTCTCTTCATGAATACGAAAGAAATAATATCCCTTACCTTAGAAGAAAACTGGATACTGGAATAATGAGGTAGCAGACTTCTCTTCTTCTTTCTCTCTATAATTTCTCTCTATAATAATTGCTCTTGTGAGACTTAGTGAATTGGTGAGAAATGAATGAAGAATGAACTTCTATTTATAGGAAAATATAGTTTCGATAATTGCACGTTTTGGGGCTCGAAATATTACAGTACAATACCTTCAACTTTTGTTTCATTTTTAATTTAGTCCTGTAAGTATTATCAAACTTGCACCACCTCCTCTAATAGTAAATCATGTGAATCAATAGTAAATCATATGACTCAATAGTTCTAAACATATGAAAAATTAATTATAGTATAGTACATTCATCTATACCTCCATTTTTAATTTAGTCATGCAAGTATTATCAATCTTGCACTAACTCTCCTAATAGTAAATCATGTGAATCAATAGTACACACATGTGAACACATAGTTATAAGCATATGAATTAATAGCAATTAATTGCTTATGTATCCGGTTAATTACCCGATTGGTCAATGTAACCTCCAGACATTAATTATTATCGAAATAAATGTCGATTTTCACTAACACTAATAATTCCCACACAATGGAACTATCAATTTCATCTTTAATCAACACAAACTTATTCGTCATTAATATTATAACTCTCAATATTTAACAACCAGGTCGTTCCTAGGAAATAAGGGGCTTTCCAATAAGGATTTCTCCCTATTGGCGCGCAATTAGATTATCTAACCTCTCCTTGATAGAACTTCTAGACATTGTCAATATTACAAATAATAATATGAATAACTTTGTCGTCTCAATTATTGATTTAATAATATAACATATTATACAGATGATACTGTGACAATAATTGAATCAATAATATGAGAGATATGATGCAGCAATTACTATAGCAATAATTGAGGATAACTGAGTGACTTCTCACGTAAGCATCAATAATCAAAGATACTGTACAATACTGTGTGCCACTGTTCAACCACGCGTATTACCGTACTTTTATCAATTTAACCATTTACTAAATAGAATAATAATTATAAAAATTGAATACTTTCATTTCGTAAAATTCGGGGTCTTACACGATTCATGCCTTGAACAAGTTCGTGGAGCTGATTTCTTGACTGAGAAATGTCTTCACGATTTTTTTGAACCAGAGAATCAGTTTGTAATTTATGCTTTTGTAGAATGGCCAAGACAGTGTCTATTTGTTGCATCTGATTCATAGAATATGCTTGGAATTCAGTCATAGAAGATCATAGGCTTGAGAGGCTTTCCATAATGAGTTTATTTTGAGTCTCTTGAGTCTGCTGAAGAAGGATAATTGCTTCCTTATGCTTCCGGTTAGATTGGAAGTGAATTTGATCCCTCTCATTTATGCTTTGGATCATTTCCATGATGATCTCCTGTAGCTTCTTTGTGAGCTCAGAACTCAGGTTGTTAGGAAGAGTGTTAGCAACATCGATCAAGTGGTTTAACCATGTACGAAAAAGCAGAGAATGAGTTTCAAAATCTTCTTGAATATCTGTGGTTACTTTCTGTGATGCGCTAGACAACTCAGTTTTGGTGGGAAGATCTGAGAGAAGCTCAAGTATTTGCTGAGTGTCTGTAGAATAGGCTCTTGTATTTTGTTCTTGCAGATTTGAGAGAGCAAGAACAAGATTTAAATAACTGTTGTTTGAGTAGGAAGGAATGTCTGAAGCAGGTGCATGAATAGATGTAATAACTCGATATTTTCTATATAATTAAATCAAAAATTTTGCGTATAATTTTTTTTTATTTTAAAGGTGAGAATGTGTGCAAGGTAATGTGTATGTATTTATGTGATGAATATAAAATATATTTATTACATGAATGGTTACAAATTAATTTTATTTTAGAATTATTGATCATTATAAATTATATTCTTATAATAATTAATTTTATAGTAGAAATATTTTTATTAATTATTTTCCATGAAAATATGATTATAATATTATTTAAATAATATATAAAATGATTATAGAATTATTATAATAATGATTTTATTATATGAATTTATATATAAGTTAATTATTTTAACTTATTTAATAAAGGTATATATATGAAAGATAAATCAGATATGGAATCCAAATCCTAATTTTGGATTTGGAACAAAGAATCAGAATAATAATATAATATTAATTATATTTCAGTGTTATAAATAAGTATGTTATATGTGTAAGGTTAATCTGGGGAGCGGTTTTATTATAACCTGATAAACCCTAGTTTCAAAGTCAAATGAGACTTTAAAATCTGTTAAGTCACTGTGTTATATGAATAATGACATGTATTGTAGAATTTAATTTTAATTAGAGAGAACCCTAATTATTATAAACCCTAATTAATATTTGTGGACCCTAATTGATTAGAAACCCTAATTAACTAATTAAGAAACCCTAATTTGCTAAATAGAAACCCTAATTACTAACTTAGCAATCTTAATACTAATTAGTAAATTCTTAAATCTAATTTCATGTCTAATGTAATTAGTAAACCTAAACTAATTTAGAAACCCTAAATTTGTAATTTTAAAAACCTAATTTTTTAATTTAGCCCTAATTGTCAAATTGAAAACCCTAAATTTCTAATTATAAGTCCTAATGATAATTAGTGAATCTATAATCTAATTTTCACGTTCTATGTAATTAGGAAGCTAAGTATGTTTACAAAATCCTAATTTGAAATTTTTAGAAACTAAATTTTCTATTTTTGGCCTAACTAGAAATCCTAAAAAAATTTTGTGCTAAACCTTAGGGTTAAACCCTAAAGGGCAAACCCTAAGGGGGGTTTGCCAAGATTACCAAAATGCCATTAAATTTTCAAGACAAAAGACCATTTTGCCCTTATTGCATTATTTTGTGATAACTTGTAAATCTAGCTAAAATGTAGTTGGTGAACTACTCCAAGATCAGCCATGTGACATAATACAATACAAATCAAAGAAAAATCTCAAATTAAAATTCATTATATATCAATATATATATATATATATATATATATATATATATATATATATAGATCAAGAGAGAGAAAGTCTCATATTTTGCCTCATTTCTCTCCAAACACCCAACCAAGTCTCTCTCTCTAACATTACGAAATACATTAGTATTTCAGTCCCAAGTTTAGTCCTTAGTTCAACCAAAACGGATCAAGAACCCTAGGATCAAGATTGGCCAAAGTAAAGGTATAAAACTAACTTACAATCTGATCTTGAATGATGTGTTATAAGTTATGTTTATGTGTTGTAATATGTTCTATATAGTGTTAATCAATGATCTGGGTTGGTACATAGTGGATCTATAACATCTAGATACTCGAAATTGAAGTTTTCAAAAATCTGGGATTTTTTTTTTTGTTGTCTGACAACCAAATGTCTGGTCATGTAGATCTCTTTCTGTTTATGGTTTATGTGGTTTGAAGGTTGATACTTGTAGTATGTTATGTGGTCTATGATCTAGAACTTGAATCAGGGTTAGATCTATCATATATTGTAAGATATTCGTGGTCAAACCACGTTGATCGGCCATGACTGGGCATTTCTAGGTAACCCAGAAACTGCCCAGAAAGGGCCTGACAAGATATTCGTCAGTCTTGATCTTGCTGCTGTTTGTTGTTTTGTTCTTTTTGTTGTAATAGCATTGTAGTATGTTACATGAACTTCAAAATCATGCCTTTAGATCACTAAATAATCCAGTAGGTTGATCTCAGTGGTTGGTCAAAGTAGGTAGAACGAACATGAAATCGGTTTTCTGGGTAACCTAGAAAACTGATGATCATGTGTTCTGATGAGGTTTGACCGAATGCTATCTTATGATTCTGATGTAGTTTGACTGACCTGATGATTGATATATGTAATCTGACATGTGGACTACAAATCTGAACCATTATAACACATTAACAATTAGCAGAACCCTAAGATTAATGAGCCTCAAAATGCTTACTCGAAGCTGACTGGGTTTCTGGGTAACCCATAAAACCCAGAAAGCTCTGACAGTGAGTTTGAAGGGATAGATCTTCTTGTTGTGATGTAGTATTGCTTAAATGATGGTTGGATATTGTAATATTACAACAATACTACAATATCAGTGTCTTAGTTAGCCCAGAACATGCTTAGGCTGAGAATTAATCTTGGTCAAAGTGAGAACCTTGAACACTGACTGTCAGTGTTCTTGGTGCTCAAGAACACAATAAGCGGACGGTTTACATCGCTGCTAAAGGCAATAATTTCTGAAACGGACTTATTAATTTTAATTAATTTATTTTCTAAAAATCATTTAAAATAGAAATTTATTTCTGAAAATTACAAAATTATTTTAAAAATTATTTTAAGTTAGAAAAATTAACTTTTAATAATTTGACATATTTTTCATAAATATTAGTATTTATTTGAATATTATTGATATTTAATTTATTTAATAAATACATTAAATAAATTAATTAAAAATGATTTTATTATATTAAAAATCATTTTAAATGATAATAAGGTATTTAAAATATTTGAATTTATAAAATATAACTTTTAATATTTTGAAGCAAATTTAAATAATTATTTAATATTAATGATATTAAATTTATTTAATAATTATATTAAATTAATTAATTTTAAAATGATTTCAATATTAGAAAAATTATTTTAAATGAAAATAATGAGTTTAAAAATATTTTAAGTTATAAAATATAACTTCTTTCAATATTTAAAGGTAAATTTCATTAATTATTTACTATTAATGATATTAGAGTTATTTAATAATTATATTAAATAAATTAGTTTAAAAAATGATTTTAATATTATAAAATCATTTTAAATGAAACTAAGGTGTTTAAAATATTTTTAGTTATAAAATATAACTTTCAATATTTAAAAGTAAATTTCATTAATCATTTAATATTAAATGATATTTGATTTATTTAATAATTATATTAAACAAATAGTTTTAAAGTGGTTTTATTAATTTAAAAATAATTTAAAAAGTATATAAATGAATTAAAAATATTTTAAGTTATATTTAATAACTTTTAATATTTTGATAAATAGTGCATTAATATTTAAATATTAATGGTAATTATTTAAAAAATTTTTAAATATTTTAAAAATCATTTAAGGGTAATATTAGTAATTTAAAAATATTTTGAGTTATTATAAATAACTTTAATATTTTGGCAATGGTTTCATTAATAGTTTAATATTAATTAAATATTAATGATAATAGAAATATTTAATATTTAAATCATTTAATAATGATTCCTAGATTTTTAAAAATCATGATAAATTATAATAATTATTTAAAAATTATTATAAGGCTATGAAAAATAATATGACTAATATTTACAATTATTGAATTACAGGATAGAGTTTTAAACTCGATAATTACTCGAATAAAGTCGCTTAAATACAATCAAATATTTCTAAATTGATCTAGACTTAGATAATTTGACTAGCTACGTGTCTATTCGTGATCCAATGACTGTTAAACATGTGTGACAATGTGATTAGGTTATATGTTGAATACAATAAGCAGTATTATGTCTTACGATATGTTATTCTAATCGAACAAATGATCTTATTAATGATATGTTGCTATATAAAAGATAAAACTAAGTTGCATATTATAAGCAGTAGACCAGGCAAGTATCATACCTTTGCATTTACTTTATGCAATGGATATATGTAAGAAAGTTTCAGAATTATATTATCATTGTGCCAGAATATTAACTCGATTGTTATCGATTATGTATCCGATCATTATTTATCAGTACAGTATTATTGTATAATTCAGATATTTATTATGTTCGTTAATTTCTAAATATGGTTATACAAGTGTCCTCACTTGGATAATCATTATATTTAATCACATGTTGATACATATTTATTAATTTCTATTATGTATACGTTGACTTAAAAGCTTTCTAAGCTATTTGATCTGGCGGACACAAACTTAAAAATATTGTTGAACAAGATAGAACTTTATTATTATCCGACCAAATTATTTTGATTCGAATTCCTGACTAAGTATGAACATCCTGAATATGGGAAAAATTTTATGCACCTAAGGCGGATAGAATGAACGATAATATCGTTCTTGCATGTAGTATTGATCAATACAGGGCACATTGGGATGATCACCCTCGTGCCCGTAAGTTATGACGGTTTACGAATGAAGTTCTGCTAAACCTTAACAAAAATTAAAAATAATGTTCATAGTCTGTCAACTGTTGGGTAAAATCTATATACGCACAACACGCAAGTATACGTGGTCAACAAGTAATAAAGTGATGAGTAGAGTATCGTTCCCACAGAGACAATTTATCAAGAAACTTAACTTCACAATTATCAATTCCCTATTAATCCTAATTTTATTAAAGTATCCAATTCAATGATTAAAAATTATAGAAACTAAATTAAAAACAAATAAACTACCACACACAAATTACCAATATCAAAATCTGGAAATTTCAGACAGTTAATGGAGAATTAGACTTATGATTTCACCCTAAGCTTCACTCTGATTTTAATACTTTTATTCCAATTCAATTCACTATCCCAGTTTATTAATCAAGAACACGAACGTAGTATTAACCAACTCTCGATGCACTAACACCCTATTAACATCAATCCACAATTAAGATAGAAATCCGTTAAACACCTTAATCAACTAACCCACTATATCTCTATGTGAATTACAATTGAAGAAGGTTGAAGAATAAGTTCTCTATCGGATTACATGCGGTGTCAAGCATATCTCTACCTTAACACTTGGCAAGTTTAAGCTATTAACAAAATCCTGAACACATGCTATAACAACTAGGTCTAGATTTGAATATCCTCACTCGATTCCATCCAACTCCACAAAGAATTATTGATCAGGCAATTCATAGATTCAAGCTCAAATTAATATAGATAAACTGGAAATAGCCTTTTAAATTGGAAATCAAAGTTTAAAAAATCATCGATTTACTTAAGGATCCATCACAAGCCTAAAAAGTGAATTAGTTCATAATAAATGAAATAAACACTGAATAAATCATGGAAATCATTCTTTCAATTACAAATAATAGTCTAAGACAAAGAATATTGAAAAACACCCTTCACGTAGCCTAGAATCGCAATCGTCTCGAAAATCTCCTTGAAATACTCCTCCAACGCTTGCTTAGAAAAACTGAGATTAATCTTCGTAATTTGCCTTGTGTGTGTTTAATCTCCTTGTTTGTTGTTAATTATATACTTCAACATGTATTCTGATTACAATTCCATTCCAAAATAAGTCCTAAGTCATCACCATCACTAAAACTCCAAGTTTGTAGCATTAGAAACCAACTAGAAGACTTCAAATTAGAGTACCCAAGCCCCAGCTTGCTATTTCCCTTTATAAGAGCAAGCCCTAGCTTTCTCCCTTGCTGCTAATCCACCTAGACCCCAAGCCCCAGCTTGCTCCCAAGGCACAAAAGGGCAAGCCCCGGCTTGCCCCCAATCTGCCAATTATTTTTCCTGCTGGAACCTCCTCTGCTAAAACTGCCATAACTTTTAAACCTGGAGGAGTTACGGGGTCCGTGACCTATCAAATCGAAGCTATCGACGAGCTCTACAACTTTAATTCTTTTAGATTTCAGAAATAACAAACGGATGAAGGTCGAAATTTCATTGGAATCAGCTGCTACTATGTAATGACAATCGAAACAACTCTTAACTTTGTCTTTGTTGCTAGACGGCCATACTCTCGCATCCGAACTTCCGATTAGAATGATGCAAGACGTTCTGGAATGCCAAGAAAGGGTTCCACAACATAATTCAAGTTCCACGCCATGAACATGCAATACATATGAAATGACCATTAAAACCCGAACGATATCCGGAATTGCTTTTCCTTGCAAATTTTATAACAATAGTTGCTCACACTGCTTCCAAGCATATAATCTACAAAATGAAAACAAAATGCATGAAAATTAACTAAGAAACACGAGATTAAGCAAATAATTCAAGTAATAGATGTCGGATAAGTAGGTATAAAACCTACTTATCAAATACCCCCAAACTTAAACCTTTGCTTGTCCTAAGCAAAAACAAAACAAAAATTCAACGCAATGCAACACCCCTAGTTTACATGCCTACGAATCCAGCAGTATTGATAAACACAAGTCTATTTAACCGACCTCAGAGAAATCAAGTAAACATGATAATACATCATATCAAAACCAATCAATGATTTCCTAGTCAATCATCAAGTCTTAAACTGTTATTACTGGTATAGTGCGTGTATGCTCAACAACCATGCTAATTGATATAAAATCAAATTTAATACATAACAAGTCTCTTCGAAGGCATCATACAATGTAAACTCAAGAAATCCAAAAAACAAGCTAGATCCAACTAACATCAAACAATTACCAATATCGAGGGTCAACATTGGATACTTATGCTTTATTTTTCATCTACGGGGGCTTTTTGCTCTTATTTCCCATTTTATTCTCTTTTTTTTATACACATAGCTATGCAATGTCTTATTCCCTCAGGCTTTTCAATGCTACCTTAACGAGATTTCGACCAATGCCTCCTAGACCATTAAGACCTTAGGGCGCTAGGTGTAAAGACAATCCCCTCGGGCTTACATACTCAAGTAACAAAGGCCATAAAACTAGACAAGCACGCCACGGTGTTTATTCATACTCTTTTTATATATATATATATATACCTTATATACCCCAAATATTCCCCCAAACTTAGGTTCTTGTCTAACTTTAGCCATCACTACTTATTCTTGTTATTCTTTCATTCAAACTAGCATTATCCTTTAGAGTCCCATTATGTATCGATTTAAACTCAATTAATCAACAAGTTGTTCTTACTGTGATATCCTTATTATACCAGTTTCAAATAGAAAAAGATTCAATTCATAAAAAAATCACATCAAAAGCTCTAATAATCAGTATTATACTTGTCTATCCAATCCCATTCTCATCATTGGCCAAAATAGACTGTAACTATCAAATAGTTGGACTCATGCAAGATGAACATATTAATTAACTATTATTTTTGAATTTTTGATTTTTTTTAGATATATGTGGTAAACATAACATGATTGCAAAGATAAATAAAAACTATTTACATTCCTAAGCTACTATGCAACTACATAATTACCTGAATGCAACATTTAATAATCCTAAATATAAACAATGAACTAACATATGCAAACCTAGCTAATGAAATTAACTATGCGACATGTAACATGCAACTAAATCCCCAAAACTTGAAAATTACAATTTCCTCATTGTATAAATAAAGCAATAAATAAGAGAGGATTTCCCTATAATCGCCTAAGTCTGGGTTGGTGGTGTCTGTTATTCTTCATCGGAATCTCTGGGTGGGAACCTTGGCATTGGGGCTAGTTGCTGGTATGGGAATTGGGCATTGGGATTGAAGCTCTGGAGCGTCACGTTCAAGGAGGCGAAAGATAGATTCATGGCCTCAAACATGTGGTCCTTGGTGATTTTGTTCGAACTATGGGGATAAAAATTGAGGAATTAGAAAACCAACCTCTTACTTTCAATATATGTCGAATTTGGTTGTAGAGATTTGAACAAATCTAATCCTTGAACTTCCAATTGGTGTGAATTAAGGTTGTTAGATTGTGTGGTGAATGGGTGGTTTTATAGAGAGGAATTTATGTAGGTGGGTAGTGGATGACTAGGTGGTTGGAGTGGGTAAATATTTGATTGTGGTGCGAAGATGAGAAGTAATGTGTAATTTCATGGGTGTAGGTTGTGAAGTGGGATGGTAGGAAGTTGAAGTTGAAATGGACTTGGATATCTTCTATGCACCAACTGCCATTCACTAACTACCGTAGCTGATGCTCAAGATCTGGACAGCAAGCCCCGACTTTCTTGGTATGCCTTGGAGGGGCAAGCCCCGGCTTGCCTATGATCTGCTAATGTAGTGAGGCAGCAAGCCCTGACTTGCTCTTTATGCCTTGGAGGGACAAGCCCCAGCTTGCCATCATACTGTTAATGCCCAAGAGGAGCAAGCCCCAGCTTTCTTTTTGTTCTTGAAGGGGCAAGCCCCAGCTTGGTAGTGTTCTACTAAGGCATTTAGTCTGCTAATGCAATATAAGTTTTCCCTTCCTTGATTCCTTAGTGCATTCCATAGCTTCTTGAGTACCTGATCAACATGGAAGCATACCCATCATTAGATATTGAGCAAATTCAAGCATGGGGGGTAAGATTATATCAATCTACTTTAAGTACTATTGATGAACTGTCATGAATTGATTGTAGACCAAATAATATTCTGAACTACCATTTAACTAGCATGGATAGCATTACTTAAGAAAAGAGAAAAAAATAAAAATAAAAATAAACATAAAAATAAAATTGGGTTGCCTCCCAATTAGCGCTTGATTTTAAGTCGTTCAGCCTGACTACCCCTTGTTTCATCCCGGATCGGTTAGGTTAACTTTGGCATGATGATTATTTATCGCGCAACACCAATATTGTTGTAATGCATGCCCGTTCACTTGCATGTTGGATAATGAATTTGACTTTCTATCCTCAACTAATGCCTTAAGACCACTATCCTCTTTGCAACCCCTTAACTTGACACGTGTAAATTCCTCGAGCAACTCGCACTCTTCCTTGTCAGTTGGGATTGCGATTTCCTTGAACACCTTTACCGTTACTACCTGATCAAACACTTTCATAATCAGTTCTCCGTTAGGCACGTCAATCAGTATTTGTCCAGTCGCTAGGAATGGTCGTCCCAAGATGATAGGGATGTTCTTATCTTCTTCAAAATATAATACCACAAAATTGACTGGAAATATTAGTGACTCAACTTTGACCAATACGTCTTCGACTATTCCTAAAGGGTATGTTATTGATCTATCAACGAGTTGTAGACTAATATTGGTTGGTTTTGCTTCCTTTAATCCCAGCTTTCGGTAAATAGACAGTGGCATAAGATTTATACTCGCTCCTAAATCGCATAGAGCTCTTCCCACATCTTGATTGCCAATTGCACAAGGAATTGTAAAACTTTCTGGATCTTTCAATTTAGGCGGGAGCTTTTTCTGTAGTATTACACTACATTCTTCGGTTAACGCCACTGTTTTGAAATCCTGGAGCTTACGTTTTTTCGAAAGTATGTCCTTCATGAATTTAATGTAACGCAGCATCTGCTCAAGTGCTTCGGCAAATGGAATATCAATGTGTCACTATTTGAATATATCCATAAACCTTGAAAACTGGTTCTTTAACTTGTTATTTTCTAACCTTGAAGGAAAGGGTGCAGGTGGTGTAGCTTTAAGTTATTTCTCTTCCTTTGCTTTTTGCACCACTTTTTCTATACATTTCTTCTTTAATTCCTTCCTTTCATCCTCACATTCATCTCCTGCACTAGCTTTCTTATTGAATGAAGGTAAAGGGTGAAGAAAACTCCCCTAATGATCGGCTGTACCACCCTCCTCGGGTGGTGAATTTGGTGGTGGATATGGCACTGCTGTCCCGAACTAAAGCAACTCGAGCATCGTAACCTGCTGTGCAAAAGCCTCGGCCAAGGCACTCATGAGTCCCGTCGCAAATGCTCCGAAATTATCATTCATGGCATTAACTTTTCGCTCCAACCTTCGGAGCTGGCGATCACCATGGGCAGCATGTGCTTGCGTGGAAGGGCCTGCCTCATCTGTCTGAGAGGGCTGCTGTGATGGCTCAGGAAAAGTGGGCTGGATAATAAAACCTAATCCTCGCGGATGCAGTTCACCACCCGTCCAGTCCTTAAATTTGGCAATAGTAGCATGAGTGATATCGTGGCTCGGGTTCTGCAGCTGCTCGTTATTCCACGGGACTCCTTGTTGGGTACAAAGCATGTGTGATAGCCCCAAATCTGAGTCCTAATCACCGCGGATCCAGTACAATCATTCTACAACTGTTTGCGGAAGATATAAACATAAATTGTTTATACATTACATTTTACACACTATTCCCCAAAATCGAGTAACCTTAACTAATACACAAATCATAAACTATACTATTACAAACTATACCATTACAATCTAGCTGCACATTCTATCCCAAGCTAAACTTGGCATTATCCTTTTCCTGTATCTGGCCGTATTCGCCTTATCTGCAATGTTTTATCATGATATAACAAGGGTGAGCATGAAAGTTGCCCAGCAAGTTTAAAAACAATGTAAAGATATATCATGATTGAAAGAGTCTGAATAATAAGTTGGCTATCCTTCACAATGTATTTGTGAATTAGCATGAACAAAATTTCATAGATGAATGAACATTGAAAATGGACATAACAATTATATCTGGAACGACTGGTAATGAAGGTGATCATCCTTTCATACCTGATGAATACATGCAATATGTACAGAGTACAATTCATAAGCATATCTGACTGAAACTACTCGTAGAAGAGTTTAAGTAAAAAGAAAAACTTGAAAACTTGCCTTGTTTGTAGACTATTCGTACAATTTCAGCTTAACTTGTGTATTCTCACAGATCCTACATAATTATTTGCATTCATAAGCATATCAGCCAAATAGCCAAATCATATAGCTTGTAAGTTCACGTATCACATAATCACAGTGATCATACTTTTAGTTCATATTCTATACTTGAAATATTTTTATACATTTTTCAAATATCTCATCCATGTTCTTACAATAACCTTTTCTTTCTTTTATAAGGTCTGACATAATTTCTTTTCATGATCTTAGTTCATATTTCTTTACTAAGTTAGGCCAAGATAGCTCTCTTCGTAATATTAGTAACTCTTTGTGATACTAACAGCTTAAACTTGGTTGAAAAATTTGTAGCTCTCATAACGCTTTGTAACTTTGTTTTAGTATACCAAAGTGTTAAATACTCCTGTCAGTCTCTTATACACATAGGACATAGCATCAAGTCAGACTATTTCAGTCCCAGTTGAAGTCGGTACAATTCTATCATCCCGATGGTCTAGTCGGACAATTTACGAGTCTAAGTTTAATTAAACTCTGCCTGAACACTTAACGATATCTTAGACAATCATATTATCAATCTAAATGATTTTCATAAGCTCAAAATAATTTTCAGATAATTAATATCATTTATCTAAATTCTTCGATCATTAATAACGTATTTAATGAATTAAATACCACATAATTCTTTAATCATTAATATCTATTTATCATTAAATATTAATGAAAATCATAACATAATATTATAATATGATTATAATATGTCACGGTATTTTTTAATACCTTAAAATCACATTTATATGATTTTTAAACACTTAAATTCATCATCCGATAATTGATATTAATAATAAAATATTAATATTTTCATGCCAAAATATCAAAAGTTATAGTTTATAACTTAAAATATTTTCTAACACTTAAATCAATTTTATATGATTTTTAAAGCATTAATTCTATTTTTCCATAATTTATTTAATATATTTATTAAATAAACTAATTATCATTAATATTGATTAATTCATGAATTTTCATCACAAAATATTAAAAGTCATCAAAAATAACTTAAAATATTTTATAACACCATAAAATAATTATTCATGATTTTCCATGAATTAAAACTATATTCAAATCATTTAATTAAAATTATAATTAAATAATTAAATACTTATACGTAATTCCATTTTATCCTTTGTAGAGCCATCCTTCTCAGAATCTCCTCCATCTGATTTACGCTTACCTTTGCAACAAGTAATATTATGCCCATTTTAGATTCATAAGAATCTAAGAAAGACAACAACTTCGATGTAACGTATCCCTTATTTTGCGAAAGCAACAAGATGGCCATATGGACCATGGCCATCAAAGATGCCACAAAAAGTAACATCATCGACAATAAAAATCTTCCCACACAATCATGGCATCTTGGTTTATACCCTTGCGACTGTTTCACGTTATACTGAATGAGACTCGAGCATCGATATACGTCAGCACTTTTGGCTCATCTTCACTACTTAGCTTCATAAATATGTCTTTACCAAGTCTGCTTTGTAAAAGTGATATATGGTCGAACAAAATCACCTTTGTCGTAAGCAGTTGATAGGGGCATGGTTTTGAAGATACAAAAAGCGACATGCACTTTCCATCACCGTCAATTCCTTGACGACGTCTGCTACCGACGCCGGAGATCATCCGTGACAAGAACGACTGACATCCAATTTGTACAACACCGCTTATGTAGAATAGAGAGAGAACGGTGGCGAAGTCGCAATGAGACGCGAATCAGGCGAGCTCTTGAAGCGCAACGCGTTCTTGATGGACGATCGTAGCCACTATGTTTGAGTTCGGACCAGTTATCTGAGAGAGAATCTGATTGTATGGAGAAAAGAAAACCCAGTTGGGCTCATGTGGCATTGAACTTGTTGTCTCCATCCAGAATCCGGCACCGTCGTCGACGAAGACGTCAACGAGTTTAGTACGGAGCTTATGGATACTGATGCCTTGTACCATATTAGCGCCGGAGCCTTCTGCAGTAAGAGGACGTTCATCCTCATTTTCGTCTCCCTGCTATAACCCCTACAGATCGTGGATTCCGGCCAGCGTTGCGGGCGGTGCAGCGCCACTGCCGGCACGTTCAAGATTCCTGGAGCCGCAACTCTTAATCCTCTCCATTGGGTATTAACTTGTCTTCGCCGGAGAGAAACCTGGTTTGAATATCATCGGCAGACCAAGATCCGGCAAAGGCGAGAACAGCTTCCGACGAGGAGCTTTTTCATAAATCATGTACTGTTTATGATGAGCTTTTATGGATAATTGACAAGCTTTCTTGATAAGCTCATCTCTCATCATTATTCTCTCTCCCAAAACTAATTTTTTCTTTTTGAGTTCAATCATGTGCTCGCTTCACATCGATTGAAAAGCGTAGTGGAGCATCCATACTTGAAGTCATTAGGAAAATCCTTATCGTAGCAAATTGGAAAAGTCCAGCTCGCCGGAAATATTTTGTATGTGTGTATATAGAGACTAGAGATTGTAGAATTACTGCTAGGGTTCTTCACATAGAGAGAGAGTACGTGACTATAGTTTATGAGAGGAGTGAAGAAGCAAAAAGGAGGCTGATGTTCTCTTTACTGATTCAACAAATTTTATCATGCAAATAATGTATCAATGAATGAATGCCTCCACATGCGCTTGTCCCTCCTTTTTTTTTTTTATTACACCCATGACCAAGAGACTTAAGCTTGCAATTTACTCAATTATAAAACAATAATTGCATGTTAGTTTTAATAATTCACAAAGGTTATTTTGGTAATTTTTCATACCAAAATAATGCACAAGGGTAGTTTAGGCATTTTACTAGCAATAATTGATTTCTACCCTTAATAATGCACAAGGGCATTTTAGACATTGGCCACAATCCTTAGGGTTTAGGGTTTAGCATTTTAGGGTTTAACCCTAAAGATTTAGAAATTAAAATACTAAGATTTTCTAATTAGATTTTAAAAAAAAATAGAAAATCATGATTAAAATTATAATTAGGGATTCCTGATTATATTATAACTTCTCAATCACATTATGACTTTAACAGATTAGGATTAATATTTCCTAATTAAATATTGCTAATTTAACAATTAATTCCATAATTGTAAATTAGGGTTCGAAAATTCTGAAATTAGGGTTTGCTAATTAATTAAGCTTTACCCTAATTAATATTATAATTAATAACACTTATGCATTATACTTATCAGATAATTTCTCGGATTAAGGTTTTCAAATACCGAATTAGGGTTTTGGATTCCCGGAACTGAAATTAGGGTTTCCAGAACCGATATCTAGGGTTTTTTGTCAAACGTAAAAATTTTCTAACTGAACGTGGATGTTCTTAATATATACGACAAGGGTTTGACACAGGTTTAATTTATCTGGTCAACCCTTGACCTTTAACCACATTCTGTACACATAATACCGTAATCCTGAACATATACTCATATACCCTTAATCCTGAATAATTTACTAAAAGAAATTTTAAATCCTCAAAATTCCTTTCTGAAAACATCAAACACATGCACTTATTTTCTGTCTAGGTCTATTATTTGACCTTAAACCAATCATTTAAGATTTTAATAATTTTCTAATTTCTCGGGTTGTCACAAAGATGGTCGCCATAGATGCATCTGGAATACTCCCGGTCGTGTTCTGACCAAATAACATAAAGCATGTTCGACGATTAATTAGGTGGTAAGCGTCGATGTACTTGCCTTTGATAATGCCCCATAAAATGATAGCCCGCTTTCGATTGGTTATTTCATCTTTGGTGAGTTATTTTAATTAATTTGGCACAAATAAATAGATTCCATGCTTTGGCATATCGATTCAAGGCGGACGCTGGAAAAGATTTTGGTTCGGTCGTCCCTACCTTATAATTCCATTTGGTGCCCGGAATGCACAATTCAGAAATTACTAAGTCCAAGTCCGTCATCAAATGTGCACCGGAGACCCAATTAGTAGACCCGATTGGTGGTGTGTCAATCATCCCAAACACTGCTCTGATGGCAGGGGCGAAAATCCACTTGTATTCCTCAAACCAGCGTTATCCCTCCGGTCATTTCCTTAGCATTCGCGTAGAACTCTCGAACAACCCCCATGGGAATAGGCATAGGAGTTGCAGCTAGGCAAACCCAGCCTCTTTCTCGTATCATATTCCATATTTGGCCGTCTTTCTTCTCAGGTTTAAATCCTCGTTCCTTCTCAAACAATTTCGCCACGATGCGATAATATTCCTGCTGGGCTTCTAAACTGATAAATTTCATGTGGTCCATGACGTCCTCGTCTTGGTTACTGGAGGATGATTCTAATGATGAAGTGATGGAGATTGAACGTACTCTTTTTGGACCCAAGTGCAGATGATAGGTATATAATACAGATGCTCTACTGCAGATGAGAGTACCCCAAACTCGTTTTTGCACAACCCACGCAGAAACCCTAGATTTATGCCAGTGGATAGAGTTGTGGGTATGAACTTTAATGAGAGCTGAGGAGTCTTATGATTATGGGAGAACAGAAGAATACGCTTCAATTATGTCACGTGAGAGGCCAAATAGACAACGACTCAATTTTTTTTAACACTTTAAAAATTTTCAACGCCTGGTGTCGCGCGCGGCCTTGTAATGGTTTTTAGGCACGGGCGCGTGAGTGGCATTCCTGGTCTGAGATGTGTAGCACGCGGGCACGCGGTTTTGAGCTGTATTCATTGCGCGGTCGCGCGACCCTGCTTCCTACACTGCTGAGTTGCTCCCAAACTGCTTATCAATGAGATTTCACATGAAGATACCTACATCACACAATGTACCCATATCAAGGTGTGAACTCTGGAATAAGCATGAATGAACCAGTAGAATCTTTACAATACTAAAACACTATCCAATGCAGACTCTATTACACACTCACTTATGCTCAACATAGCCATCTATTAAGAATGAAATAAAGATGAACTAACTAGATACCATACTGAATAAATAAAAAGAAAATAGAGATAGAGATAATGGGTTGCCTCCCATCAAGCGCTAAGTTATAGTCAATTAGCTTGACTGTCTCTAAAACTCATGCCGACGAAAGAATGGAGGTAACTTTCTGTCTGTCCACCTCGCCACCGAAGTAATGCTTCAATCGTTGTCCATTCACCTTAAAAGGCTTGTCCAGAAACTGATCATATACTTCAATTGCACCACGCGAAAAGACAGTTTTCACTGTAAATGGTCCTGACCATCTCGATTTTAGCTTTTTGGGAAAAAGTTTTAGTCTGGAGTTATAAAGCAAAACTCTTTGTCCCGGTTCAAATGTTATATCCATGATCTTTCGGTCATGCCATTTCTTCACCTTCTCTTTGATCTTTCGGTCATGCCATTTCTTCACCTTCTCTTTGTATAACTTCGAGTTCTAATATGCTTGTACTCTAAATTTATCCAACTCATTGAGTTGGAGTAGACGTTTCTCCCCTGCAGCTTTCAAATCACAATTGAGCTTCTGTATAGCCCAATATGCCTTATGCTCTAGCTCCATAAAAAGGTGACATGCTTTTCCATACACGAGTTGAAAAGGTGACATGCCCAACGGAGTTTTGTATGCAGTTCTATAAGCCCATACTGCATCATCCAACTTTAACGACCAATCTTTTCGTATGGGATTCACAACTTTTTCTAGGATTCTCTTAACTTCTCGATTCGACACTTTAGCTTGGCCATTCGTTTGCAGGTGATAAGCTGTAGCAATGCGATGGTGCACCCCGTACTTAGCCAATAAAGCTATAAACCGCTCACATTGCGAAAATGAGCGCCTTAAATCATTGATGATAGCTCTTGAGTTCCAAACCTCGTGAAGATGCTTCGTGTAAAAATCGAGGACGACACTTGGCATCATTTGTCGGAAGAGCTGCCACTTCTACCCATTTCGAGACATAATCCACTGCGAGTAAGATGTAGAGATTTCCGCAGGAAGAAACAAAGGGCCCCATGAAATCAATCCCCCACATCAAAATTTTCTACCTCGAGGATCGTATTCAAAGGCATTTCATTTCTTTTGGAGATGTTCCCCACTCGCTGACATCTATCACACCACTGGACAAAACTGTATACATCCTTGAAAATTATCGGCCAGTAGAATCCTGCTTGTAGTACTATAGCCGCTGTTCTTTCACTACCATAGTGACCTTTATACACAGTAGAATGACACTCTTGCAAAATCTCCTCGGTCTCACTATATGGAATACACCTTCTTATCACTTGATCAGAACACTGTTTAAGCAAGTAAGGCTCATCCTATATATACCATTTGACATCGTGCAGAAATTTCTTATTTTGATAACCCACCAAGTCAGAAGGTACCATCTTACTTACCAGATAATTTGCGAAGTCTACGAACCATGGCACTTCCCCTTTCACCATAAATAACTGCTCATCTGGAAAGGATTCGTTAATCATGACTTTGTAATTTACTTCCCTTTCCGGATTCTCTAGTCGAGATAAGTGGTCCGCCACTTGGTTTTCAGTCCCCTTTCTGTCCTTGATTTCCAAATAAAATTCTTGCAATAATAAAATCCATCTGATCAACCGGGGTTTTGCATCCTTCTTTCCCACTAAATGTTGAATTGTCGCGTGATCCGTATACAATATCACCTTTGTGCCAATCAGATATGCTCAAAATTTATCAAAGGCATATACCACTGCCAATAACTTTTTCTCTGCAGTGGTGTAGTTCAACTGTGCATCCGTGAGGGTCTTGCAGGCATAATATATCACATGAAATATCTTTTCCTTACGCTGACCCAAAACAGCCCCTACGGCGTAATCACTGGCATCACACATCAACTCAAATGAAAAGCCAATCTGTGCGAGAATCACTAGTCTTTGAAGTTAGTTTTCTCTTTAAGTGCTCAAATGCTGACACACAGGCTTCATCAAAACTAAACTGTGCATCCTTCTCCAATAGGCTGCATAGTGGTTTAGTTATTTTGGAGAAATCCTTGATGAATTTACGGTAGAAACCTGCATGTCCCAGAAAACTACGAACACCTTTTACTGAAGTAGGTGGTGGCAAGTTCTCAATAGTCTCCAGCTTTGCCCTATCCACCTCAAGTCCCTTCTTCGAAACCTTATGTCCCAAGATGATTCCTTCTTGGACCATGAAATGGCATTTTTCCCGATTCGGAAGACTAAATTAGTTTCAACACATCTCTTGAAACCCCGACTGATTCTCAAGGCATAAGTCAAATGAGTCCTCAAGACGAGAAGTTATCCATAAATACCTCCATATTACGCTCTACCATGTATGCGAAAATATAGCCATCATGCATCTCTCGAAAGGTGGTTTGGAGCATTTACTGACAACCCGAAAGACATCCTCCCACGAAAGCAAAAGTGTCGTATGGGCATGTGAAGGTAGTCTTTTCACGGTCTTCCGGAGCGTTCATAATTTGATTGTAGCCCAAATATCCGTCCAGAAGGCAATAGTACTCATGACCTGCCAATCTATCCAACATCTGATCAATGAATGGGAGTGGAAAATGATCTTTCCTTGTAGCTTTGTTGAGCCTGCGGTAATCCATGCAGACTCTCCACCCCGTTAATGTTCGTGTTGGAATTAACTCATTATTCTCAATAGTCATGATTGTCATGCCACCCTTTTTCGGAACACACTGAACTGGGCTCTCCCATGAGCTGTTTGAGATTGGATAAATTATTCCTACATCTAACCATTTCAGTACCTCTTTCTTGACCACTTCTTTCATTGTCGGATTAAGCCTTCTTTGTTGCTCAACTGACGGCTTACTACCATCTTCCATCAGGATCTTGTGCATGCAATACGAAGGGTTGATCCCTTTGATATCTGTTGTGGTCCATCCAATAGCTGATTTGAACTCTCGAAGCACTTGTAGCAGTTTTTCTTCCTGAAAAGATGTTAGTGCAGAAGCAATAATCACAGGTAATTTCAAATCTGAACCTAAAAATGCGTACCTGGGATGTTCTGGAAGTGGTTTTAACTCCATCTCTGGAGGTGTCTTAAGAGATGGCTTTAAGTTTACTGAGGCTTCCCCAGCTTTTGTCAATGGCTCGGCAGGTGGTCTGAATTTCCTGAATTATGGAGTGGTATCCAGATATTGCACAAATTCATCGAATTCCTCATCCTTCAAATCTGAGTTCTCATCAATGATATTCCTCAAAGGTTCATAATCCACTAGACTCTATACTTCATCATTTAGAACCTGATTCACCCAATCAACTAGGAAACAGTCCTCTTCATCTGCTGGGAACTTCATGGCTTTGAAGACATTGAATGTGACCTCCTGATCATGTACATGCATAGTGATTTCCCCTTTTTGCACGTCTATCAAAGTCCTTCTTGTGGCTAAGAATGGTCTCCCCAATATGATCGGTATACTCTTGTCTTCCGCATAATCTAAGATGATAAAGTCGGCTAGAAAGATAAATTTATCCACTTTCACCAATACATCTTCAAAAATTCCCCGTGGATACGTGATGGATCTATCAACTAGCTGCAATGAAATGTTTATCGGCCTTGGGGCCGGCAATCCGAACTTATTAAACACTGACAAGGGCATCAGATTAATACTTGCCCCAATATCACATAAACATTTTTTGAAGTTTATCTTTTCGATCGTTTATGGAACTGTGAAACTGCCCGGATCTTTCAGCTTTGGAGGTAGTTTACGTTGAAGCACTGCACTGCATTCCTCTATCAAGGCCACTGTCTCAAACTCATCTAGTCTTCTCTTCCTTGACAATATACCCTTCATAAACTTTGCATAGCTTGGCATTTGTTCCAATGCCTCGGCGAACGGTATGTTAATCTGCATCTTTTTGAATACCTCCAAGAACTTACTAAATTATTTATCTTCCCCTCTACTTATTTAATCTCTGCGGATACGGTACTTGAGGGTGAATTGGTGGCACTGAACTCTTGAGCTTCTCCTCTTAACCTGCTTTATCTTTCTCTTCCTGCGGAACCTCAGAATTTTCCAAATTTTCTTCCTCAAGATTCACTGTTTACCTCATGTGTTGCTGCTTCCTTAGAGTGTAATGGTAGCGGCCTTGCGACTTATAGTGTCTGTAATGTTTTTCCCAGATCTCAATGTGATTGCTTGACACTGTTCCTTCCCGTCTCTTCTTGGATTTGTCTCTGTATTACTTGGCAATGAACCCTGGGGCCTGTTGTTAAGCATGCTCGCCATTTGCCCCATTTGAGTCTCCAGATTCTTGATAGCCACTACTTGGCTTTTAATCATAACTTCCGTATTTGCCATGTATTTCAACATCATCTCCTCCATTTCTGATTTCTTTTCTGGTTGTTGTGCAGCTGGAGTGTGATGTTATTGTTGTTGAGAAAATCCCGGTGGAAACGGTGGTTTTGATGAAAACTGTGGCTGAGATGACTGTGGCTGAAACTGTTGGTTTGGCTAAAACTGATTATGCTGATTCCCTTGGTTATTTTCCCAACTAAAGTTTGGATAATTTTGGTTGTTGGGGTGGTATGTGTTCTAAAACTGTCCTTGATCTTTCCTGTAATTGCCCACATACTGTACGGACTCCGAGCTGATAGCACACTGATCTGTCGAATGTGACCCCGCACAAATCTCACATACAAAAGCAACTGTTTTCACTTTGCTCTCTGCCAATGTATCTATCTTCTTTGCCATCGCTGCCATCTATGCCGACAACTGGGTTATAGCATCAACCTCCAACACACCTGCAACCTTGGGCTGTGGCATCCGAGATGTAGGATTCTGGTAATCATTTTCAACCATAGTCTCGATAAGTGTATAGGCCTCATCATAGCTCTTTGCCCATAATGCCCCTCCTGCACCTGCATCCATAATAGGTCTCGACTGCCATCCCAATGCATTATAAATGAGTTGATCACCATCCAATCTGGCATACCGTGATGCAGACACTTCCTTAGCATCTCTTTATATCTCTCCCATGCTTCATATAAGGACTCACCCTGTTGTTGCTCAAACTGAGAGATAGTCATCCTCATCTTTGCAGTCTTAGCCATTGGGAAGAACTTGGCTAAGAATTTCTGTGCTGAGTCCTCCCATGTAGTGATTGACCCTGACGACAAAGAATGTAGCCAACTTCTAGCCTTGCCTCTCAATGAGAATGGGAATAGCCTGATTCTGATAACATCCTCCGTCACACCATTGTATCTGAATGTATCACAAATCTCGATGAAACTCAACAGGTGTTCATTCGGATCATCTATAAGAAGACCCCAAATCAGACCAAATTCTCGCACCATCCCGAATAGTGCGGTTTAATCTCAAAAGTATTGGTCACGCTATCGCCGGAATTCGACTATGCTAGGCAGTAGTCCGTTTATATTTGGCATGGAACAGTCCCTTAGAGCCCGGTGCTCTTCTCTTTTCTCAATTCTCTGTTTTTCTGCCATACTAACTGTAGTACTCTTTAACTGAGCTTGCAAATTTCTCCGCACACTTGCTTTCCAACCTCTTCCATTAATGTTATCCTGTGCTGGTGTTAATTCTGAGTTGGATGACCGCGTGTGCATAAAAATCTACAAGTCCCTGAAACCAAAAACAAAATAAAAATAGAAATGAGAAACAATCAGAATTATCTAAGTCATACAATACAGCATGAAACTGATGATAATTATTTAAATTAAACGCCTTTCCCTAAGAATGGCGCTTAAAACTTGTTGCCTCTTTTTCGATTACGATAAAAGAGCTCTAACTCATGCAAGCATACATGTGTCAACAAGTGTCTGAGTAAGTAAGTGAGTATCGATCCCACAGAGAAAGTTGTCAAATTTAAACTACTACGCATCAATTAAATCACTATATTTATATGCTTAAACCAATGACTATATTGTAAATTAATCTAATTGCAAATAACAACTAAAACAAGAATAATAATGGAATAAATCAAATCTGGAAATAATGGGATTCTAACTTCATTTAATAATTCATCTAATTACCACTATCATGCAAGAATTGTTCACATATCACAGGAAAGTAGCCAAGAGCACTAATAGAGTCATAGCCATTTTTCAATGTACTATGACCAACTTACACAGCATCCACAAGCGATAAACTCCATATAATTAACAATATAATCAAAATCACTATATGTCTATGTAAAATTGCAATCATACTGAATTTAAGCATAAGCCCTTATTTTAACTCATACGGTGAAACAGTATATGTCTATCTGGTTCACGAAATACACAAGCCATATAAAAAAAAATTTCATATCGTATCTTATCATGATTACAATCCATACTTGCATGTTCATTGTCAATTCCATACAAATCTTTGAAGCGAATGGTGATCAAGCATTCATATATGCAAAACAATCATGATAGAAATTCCATATGATATGTAAAAGCATTTCAAAGAATCAAGCATGCAACTAAACTACATATTAAAATTCGTTAGAATCCCATAATGGAGTTTAGTTCATGACTGAACCAAAAGTCATTATGGGATCAAAGCTAAACATGGTTAATAAGCAAATAATTGAAAGATGAATGATAGAAACGATCAAACCCAATTGCTGATTATAGACCAAAGTTAATGTTCAAATCCTCATATAAATCCAGCAAAATAATAATGATAATCCACAATAATAGAAAATCCCAAGAAGAATTGGAGAAATAGGCATTTAAGCTTCGTTCTACGTTGGAATCTCCCTCAACGTGTAAACCCTAGTTCCTACTATGAAAATACGTCAAAAGTAATCAAAGATACGTCTGACACCAGTCAGATATCATTTTAATCAATTACAACCCTTTTAATTAAAAATTAAAATAAAACAAATCAGCAGCTTCAGGCATCGCGCGCGGCCGCGCGCCCCTCCAATGTAATCCTCGCGACTTGCAGTATGTCATGTTGTCCAATTAGGTGCTTTCATGCATGCCAGCGTCCCAAGCTTGTTACATCGCACGCGGCATAGCAGCTTCTGCAACTTTGAATTCTGGTTCTGCTTCTGCTGAATCGATCTCATTCTTTGCTCCTTCCTTTGTCCATCTATGCTTTGTCTTCTGCTCCACTTGATCCTCATGCCACGTATCTCCCAGCTTGTGCCTTGCTTCATGCGTCCATTAGCCTCGTGCCCTCTAATACCACCAAATTAGGCCGTTTCCTGTACTTTTTCACCAAAAGGAGTTTTAAGTAAATGCAATGCAAAATAACATGAAATGCAACTAAAAACACACTAAAATGTACTTAAGATGGGCATAGCTCGCATGAATTGGTATCCAATAAGTAGGTATAAAACCCACTTATCAAATACCCCCAAACTTGAACTGTTGTTTGCCCTCAAGCAATATATACTAATGGACAATGAAAATGTAGCTACAAAACTATGCAACTAAGCTATGATGCAAACTAGTCTCACATAGTTCCAGCTCTAATAGAATTTCAGTCCAAATTGCCTCAGTGAAGTATCCAGATTCAAGAATACCATTTCAAACCAAACTATAGGAATAATATCCTACACTCAGATAATTCATATATGCTATAGAGATGTTGTGTGTGTGTGTGGTGTTCACCAAAACTTGACTTAAGCAAAGAATACACATGTTACATTGCTCAAAATAGAAAATTATAGTCTAAATCAAGACTCATGTATACTCATACAACACAGACTGTTTCAACATATCAACACAAACTAAGGTTTAACAATGGGTTTAATCACAGATATTTACTTTTCATGAGAGGCGATTTTTAATCTTTCCGCAATGTTTATTGCTATTTTTCTTTTCTTTTTCTGTCTTTTTTTTTCACATGACTGTCCTTAAATTTGGCAATAGTAGCATGAGTGATATCGTGGCTCGGGTTCTGCAGCTGCTCATTATTCCACGGGACTCCTTGTTGGGTACAAAGCATGGCTGCCACAGATGCATGTGGAATACTCCCAATCGTGCTCCCCCACAAATAACGCAGCATGTTCTGATGAATTAGGTGGCCGACGTCAATGTACTTGCCTTTTATAATGCCCCATAAAATGATAGCCCGCTCAGTGGTTATTTCATGCTGGTGAGCTGACGGAATTAATTTGGCACAGATAAACAGATTCCATGCTTTGGCATATCAATTCAAGGCGGACGCTAGAAAAGATTTTGGTTCGGTCGTCCCTGCCTTATAATTCCATTTGGTGCCCGGAATGCACAATTCAGAAATCACTAAGTCCAAGTCTATCATCAAATATGCACCGGAGACCCAATTAGCAGACCCAGTTGGTGGTGTGTCAGTCATCCCAAACACTGCTCTGATGGCTGGGGGGAGAAAATCCACTTGTACTCCTCGAACCAGCGTTATCCCTCCTGTCATTTCCTTAGCATTCGCATAGAACTCTCGAACAACCCCCATGGGAATAGGCATAGGAGTTGCAGCTAGGTAAACCCAGCCTCTTTCTCGTATCATATTCCATAGTTGGCCGTCTTTCTTCTCAGGTTTAAATCCTCGTTCTTTCACAAACGATTTAGCCACGATGCGATAATATTCCTGTTGGGCTTCCAAACTGATAAATTTCCTGTGGTCCATGACGTCCTCATCTTGGTTACTGGAGGATGATTCTGATGATGAAGAGATAGAGATTGAACGTACTCTTTTTGGACCCGTGTGCAGATGATAGGTATATAATACAGATGCTCTGCTGCAGATGAGAGTACCCCCAAACTCATTTTTGCACAACCCACGCAGAAACCCTAGATTTATGCCAGTGGAGAGAGTTTTGGGTATGAACTTTGATGAGAGCTGAGGAGTCTTATGGATATGGGAGAACAGAAGAATACGCTTCTATTATGTCACGTGAGAGACCACATAGACAACGACTCGATTTTTTTTTTACACTTTAAAAATTTTCACGCGCTTTGGTGTCGTCTTGTGGCATGCAACCTTATAATGGTTTTCGGTATGCCATGCCACAGTGGCATTCCTCGTCTGAGATGTGTAGCGTCTTGACGAGCTATTTTGAGTCAGAGTCATTCTTGGCGGTACAATGCGACCCTACTTCTGCTGACCATTGAGTTGCCTCCCAAACTGCTTATCAGTGAGATTTCACATGAAGATACCTACATCACACCATGTACCCATATCAAGGTGTGAACTTTGGAATAAGCATGAATGAACCAGTAGAATCTTTACAATACTAAAACACTATCCAATGCAGACTCTATTACACACTCACTTATGCTCAACATAGCCATCTATTAAGAATGAAATAAAGATGAACTAGCTAGATACCCTATTGAATAAATAAAAAGAAAATATAGATAGAGATAATGGGTTGCCTCCTATCAAGCACTAAGTTATAGTTAATTAGCTTGACTGTCTCTCTGAAACTCATATCGACAAAAGAATGGAGGTAATTTTCTATCTGTCCACCTCGCCACCGAAGTAATGCTTCAATCGCTATCCATTCACCTTAAAAGGCTTGTCCAGAAACTGATCATATACTTCAATTACACCATGCGAAAAGACAGTTTTCACTGTAAATGGTCCTGACCATCTCGATTTCAGCTTTCCAGGACAAAGTTTAAGTCTGGAGTTATAAAGAAAAACTCTATGTCCCGGTTCAAATGTTATATCCATGATCTTTCGGTCATTCCATTTCTTCACCTTCTCTTTGTACAACTTCGAGTTCTTATATGCCTGTAATCTAAATTCATCCAACTCATTGAGTTGGAGTAGATGTTTCTCCCATGCAGATTTTAAATCAAAATTGAGCTTCCGTATTGCCCAATATGCCTTATGTTCTAGCTCCATAGGAAGGTGACATGCTTTTCCATACACGAGTTGAAAAGGTGACATGCCCAATGGAGTTTTGTATGCAGTTCTATAAGCCCATACTGCATCATCCAACTTTAACGACCAGTCTTTCCGTGTGGGATTCACAACTTTTTCCAGGATTCTCTTAACTTCTCGATTCGACACTTCAGCTTAGCCATTCGTTTGCGGGTGATAAGTTGTAGCAATGCGATGGTGCACCCCATACTTAGCCAACAAAGCTATAAACTGCCTGTTACAGAAATGACTGCCTTCGTCATTGATGATAGCTCTTGGAGTTCCAAACCTCGTGAAGATGCTTCTGTGTAAAAATCTGAGGACGACCTTGGCATCATTTGTCGGAAGAGCTGTCACTTCTTCCCATTTCGAGACATAATCCACTGTGAGTAAGATGTAGAGATTTCCGCAGGAAGAAACAAAGGGCCCCATGAAATCAATCCCCCACACATCAAAAATTTCTACCTCAAGGATCGTATTCAAAGGCATTTCATTTCTTTTGGAGATGTTCCCCACTCGCTGACATCTATCACACCGCTGGACAAAACTGTATGCATCCTTGAAAATTATCGACCAGTAGAATCCTGCTTATAGTACTATGGCCGCTGTTCTTTCACCACCATAGTGACCTCCATACATAGTAGAATGACACTACTACAAAATCCCCTCGGTCTCGCTATATAGAATACACCTTTTTATCACTTGATCAGAACACTGTTTAAACAAGTAAGGCTCATCCCATATATACCATTTGACATCGTGCAGAAATTTCTTCTTTGATAACCCACCAAGTCAGAAGGTACCATCTTACTTACAAGATAATTCGCGTAGTCTGCGAACCATGGCACTTCCCCTTTCACCACAAATAACTGCTCATCTAGAAAGGATTCGTTAATCATGACTTTGTCGTTTACTTCCCTTTCCGGATTCTATAGTCGAGATAAGTGGTCCTCCACTTGGTTTTCAGTCCCCTTTCTGTCCTTGATTTCCAAATCAAATTCCTGCAATAATAAAATCCATCTGATCAACCGAGGTTTTGCATCCTTCTTTGCCACTAAATGTCAAATTGCTGCGTGATCCATATACACTATCACCTTTGTGCCAATCAGATATGCTCAAAATTTATCAAAGGCATATACCACTGCCAATAACTCTTTCTCTATAGTGGTGTAGTTCAACTGTGCATCCGTGAGGGTCTTGCTGGCATAATAGATCACATGAAATATCTTTTCCTCATACGGCCCCCAAAAGCAGCCCTTCTACTAGCGTAATCACTGGCATCACACATCAACTCAAACGGCAAAGCCCAATCTGGTGCAGTAATCACTGGTGCTGAAGTTAGTTTTCTCTTTAAGTGCTCAAATGTTGACGCACGGGCTTCATCAAAACTAAACTATGCATCCTTCTCTAATAGGCTGCATAGTGGTTTAGTTATTTTGGAGAAATCCTTGATGAATCTGCGGTAGAAACCTGCATGTCCCAGAAAACTACGAACACCTTTTACTGAAGTAGGTGGTGGCAAGTTCTCAATAGTCTCCATCTTTTCCCTATCCACCTCAAGTCCCTTCTTCGAAACCTTATGTCCCAATACGATTCCTTCTTGGACCATGACCCTGACTAGATTCTCAAGGCATAAGTCAAATTATTCCCCAAAGACTGAGAAGTCATCCATAAATACCTCCACATTCTGCTCCACCATGTCTGAAAATATAGCCATCATGCATCTCTGAAAGGTGGCTGGAGCATTGCACAACCCGAAAGACATCCTCCTGAAAGCAAAAGTGTCGTATGGGCATGTGAAGGTAGTCTTTTCCTGGTCTTCTGGAGCGATCATAATTTGATTGTAGCCCGAATATCCGTCCAGAAGGCAATAGTACTCATGACCTGCTAATCCATCCAACATCTGATCAATGAATGGGAGTGGAAAATGATCTTTCCTTGTAGCTTTGTTGAGCCTGCGGTAATCCATGCGAGACTCTCCACCCGCTCTTCAGTGCGTGTTGGAATTAACTCATTATTCTCATTAGTCACGATTTACACGCCACCCTTTTTCTAACACATCGCCTTTGGGCTCACCCATGAGTCATGCGAGATCGGATAAACTATTCCTGCATCTAACCATTTCAGTACCTCTTTCTGGACCACTTCTTTCATTATCGGATTAAGCCTACTTTGTTGCTCAATTGACGGCTTATTACCATCTTCAATCAGGATCTTGTGCATGCAATACGAAGGGCTGATCCCTTTAATATCTGTTATGGTCCATCCAATAGCTGATTTGAACTCTCGAAGCACTCGTAGCAGTTTTTCTTCCTAAAAAGATGTTAGTGCAGAAGCAATAATCACAGGTAATTTCGAATTTGAACCTAAAAATGCGTACCTGAGATGTTCTGGAAGTGGTTTTAACTCTAGCTCTGGAGGTGTCTTAAGAGATGACTTTAAGTTTACTGAGGCTTCCCCAGCTTTTGTTAATGGCTCGGCAGGTGGTCTGAATTTCCTGAATTGTGGAGTGGTATCCAGATATTGCACAAATTCGTCGAATTCCTCGTCCTCCAAATTTGAGTTCTCATCAATGATATTCCTCAAAGGTTCATAATCCACTAGACTCTGTACTTCATCATTTAGAACCCGATTCACTGAATCAACTAGGAAACAATCCTCTTCATCTTCTAGGAACTTCATGGCTTTGAAGACATTGAATGTGACCTCCTGATCATGTACACGCATAGTGAGTTCCCCTTTTTGCACGTCTATCAAAGTCCTTCCTGTGGCTAAGAATGGTCTCCCCGGTATGATCGATATACTCTTGTCTTTCTCATAATCTAAGATGATAAAGTCAGTCGGAAAGATAAATTTATCCACTTTCACCAATACATTATCGAGTTATGCCTCTATTGAGCCTAGACTTATGTCTGCAGCGTTTACTTGCTTATATATATATATATATATATATATATATATATATAAACTATTGTCGACT
This sequence comes from Panax ginseng, assembly GCA_020205605.1. Lineage (NCBI taxonomy): Eukaryota > Viridiplantae > Streptophyta > Magnoliopsida > Apiales > Araliaceae > Panax > Panax ginseng. Next base: position 55,861,191 of record CM035130.1, on the reverse strand, counting down.
ACATCTAATGAGCTTGGATTTTACATCCGGAGCATTTACTTGCTTTTATATATATATAAATATATATATATATATAAACTTTTGTCGAACTACATTCGATGAGCACAGATTTTACATCCTAGCATTTCTTGCTTTTATATATATATATATATATATTTACATTTCTGTCCAATACAGAGTTTACTTGAGGCCTTTTCTTTGCTTTATTTACATTTAGTCCTTTTGAGTTTAATTCGTGGCGGTTGATCGCCTTTTACTGACTTTATTTACTTTTCTCGATCCCCATGGAGTTGCTTCGTGGTGGTTGATCATGTCCATATATATATATATATATATATATATATATATATATATATATATATATATATATATATATATATATATATACGCTTTTATATATTTACATTTAGATCCCCCATGGAGGTGCTTCGTGGTGGTTGATCATGTCTATATATATATATATATTTACGACTTTTATATATATAATCGCTTCTTCGCTTTTCATATAAATCATGCGACATCATGTGAGCTTAGGAATCATGTGATAATGATTCATCTCATCGAATCTAGATTCTATTCCGTGATGGACATTTTCAAATGTAGCGACTTGTACATTCTTTACGGTTTCTGAATTTCCTTAAATGGCTATTATGCCCATGAGGAATTCGGCACTGGTGTATATTATTTTCTCGAAGATGCCTCGCATCTCGAAAATAAAAGCAAACAAGCCGAACATTTAATAATAAAATGGAAGTATGAAAAGGTCTCAATTACTATTGAGCACAGGGTTTGAAAAACCTCTTTTACAAAACTTCACTGCTATATCATGTTTAAAATTGAATTTTTATATAAATTCAAACCCTTTGTATATAGGTGCAAACGAGGCCTCGCACTACTTCCAAATAAATTACACATTGATCCACACACACAAACACACACACATATTCATATAACAGTTTCTTGAAAAGTGGCAGTCACCGTGGCAACACGGATGTCGGGGGGTGCCAACACCTTCCCTCCGCATAATCAAGCCCCCGAACTCAAATGAATCTTGGTTTCACAGACCCGTTTAGCAGTGTTACATCACTGGGTCAACGTGCAAACCTTTTCTCGGTTGCGTTGGTGCAACTAGTTTAAAACACCAGCTGGTGACTCTTAAAGTCAAATCATCGACATTATACATGTCGGACCTTTTTCACTTGTTTTTTAAAACAAATCTCACATAACATGAGAACACCAAAGAACAAGTAACAAAAAGGGACAAATAAAAATCCCGACGTCGACAGGTGGCGACTCTACTTGGGAATCCAGTAAGAGGGCTTAAGCCGCTATTACAAGCTTTTCAAAACTGTTATATACTTGTGTGTGAATGTTGCATTTACATTTATGATGAATGTGTACGAATGCATTTACTTACTGCACTGAAAAATATCTATCTGTGATATTAGTGCTTCACACATATCATCATTTTCATAAACGGTGAGACACGTTGTATGTGAATGTATGTTGTGTGGTTCCTCCACCAGGAGGCTATCCTGTCAGTGTTTGATTACTAGACTCGTAGGGAGACTAATTCTAATGAGGCTCAGGAAAGGCACCACCCAGATTCGCTCCAGTTGAAAGACCGGAGTAATTTCCCGTCAAGTAAATTATGATGATCTGGGGACCTTCATGCCAAAAAGCCGCGAGAGCAACCCTAAGATAGTCAACCTCTGATAAACCAAACGCGGAGGAAAGTTTCTTCATGCTTTCTATTTTTTTATTACTTGTAAAAGCATTTACTTGTAATTTCATTCCATGTTCATCTTTATGTAATGGAAAATATGAAGAATATTTGTGCATACATGACATGCTATCAAATAACACCCATTTTTGCAGGATGATATTCCTAAAATGGAAACATTATGATAGCATTTACATTACCCCTAAGACTAAACTACATAAGTCTTTTGTAGGGAAACAATTGGGCCTGTTACCCGCTCAAAATCCAAAAAGGCCACGAGCTTCTGAATAATCATGTCTTCTTCCCACCAAATCCCAATCCGTTTCTCGAGAAGAATTTGACGGATTAAGTAAACAAATTATAGAATTTGCAATGTTCTGCTGAAAGAACTGCATCAGTTTACTCAAGTTACAAAGATGCCTACACATATAAAATCCTCTACACAAGGAGGAACTCAAGGTTTGGATAAAACAAATCCAGAACCTCAGTTGGATACGACCAATAAAGACCCTGAAAACACCCATCTCAAAGGAGATCCAGACACCGGTGATATCAGGAAGAAGGTCCTTCAAATGGAGGAAACTATTCGTGCTCTCAAAGGGATTGGAACACATGGAAGTGTTTCATATGCTGACCTTTGCATATTCCCTGGTGTTCAATAATGATTATCCACGAACATGCTTTACAATAATAACTTGAGTTCGACTTGCTTAATTAAAAGTATAGTTCAAAAAACTTGCACAATAAGAATATAATTCAGGAACTTGCCTGTACCGTCGATTACTGCTACACAATATATTTTAGCTTCAGTTGAAAGACCTATTATTGATAATATTGATCTCTCAATTAGAATAATATCATCACATACACTACTGTTAATTACAGTCATTATACAACTTAAACACTTATCACATAATCAAATATTAGATTACTCCTTAAAACATCATTATTAGTATCGTCCTTTGATAATTCTTTAATCACTATATTATATACATTATGATTTAACACTTTAATCTTATATATTATAAGTTCTTCTTTAAAATCTAATAACTCAAATACTAATCCAACAACCTGGATTATCCAAACATACCAATCCAACAACCCATATCGAAATCCAGCAAACTGGATTCCAAATCCAGCAACCAGATAGCCAATACAACAAACTAAATTGCAATCCAGCAAACTGGATTCCAAATCCAGCAACCAGATTGCAATCCAGCAAACCGGATTCAACAGGTTTTTAATTCAGTAAACTGCTTTCCAATCCAGCAAATTGGATTCAACAGATTTTCAATCCAGCAAGTTGGATTCATTAATTCTTCAATTCAGCAAGCTGGATTCATTATCTCTTTTCACGAAAATACCAAATCAATTTATATTTTTCTATCCTTTGTCCAAACATATATACATATATTTCATATAGAAAAAGAATTTTTTTTATAATTTTTCAACTCCCTTTAATATTTAAAAAAAATCATTTTTAGTTCGTAGCTTAAGAAATTAGCCCTATCATGCTCAACTCCAAAAATTCCCATCTCTTTACATAATCTTATACTTGTTAACGTGAACCTCCACTGTAAATTTTGTGGACATCGGAGTTACAGAACTCCGGTTATAGACTTTTTCGTCAAAAAATCCCATAAATTAAAATGACCATAACTTGGTCAATTTAAGTCGGAATAAGCTCATTTTTGGACAAAAGCTACTTTATATCATATATTTTCATGTCCCAAAAGGCCAGAATTTATTTCATAAATTAAGTGGCCGAAACTACCCTTGCAAAATCTTGGACAATTTGTTTTTGAAATTTTTCACTTTTTCGCGCTTTGCTAAAAACAGTCCATACGGAAATCTACAATTCTTTTTTCAGTGATTCCACTTGGAAATGTTAGAAAACTCATCATATTATCATCCCAAAGTTTTCTAGAATTTTAGAATGTCATAAAAATAATGAAGCGCTTACAGAAGTATTTGTCCAAAAATAGTTTGTTTCTATTTTTAAAAATGAAACTATTTTGGCTAAAATAACCACTAAGGCTTGTGTAGTCAACATTTTTGAGTGCTACCACTTGGGTTTAGTTCTTAACTTACATATCTAGTACCCCTTTTTGACGAATCACAAAAATAATGTGTAGATCAAAAATGGTGGAAATCCCAAGTATATAAAAATTTATGGTTTATAAACTAGAAAAAATTACTTTTCTTTTCTTTTGATTTCCAAACAATTCAACACCCAATATGGGTATATCTAACATAAAATACTCATCAACAAGTAGATACAAAGTTTTTGAGTTTAGAAACATAGATTCTTATTTCATCAAAATAAATTAAGTAGAAGGAATAACTAGTTTATAGATAAACTTTTATACCTTTGCTTGATTTCCTTCTCCTTCTTCTAAATTAAGAGATGAGGTGTGGTGGCTTAAACATTTTCTTCCCATTTTCCTCCTAAGGTGGCTGCCGAAGCCTCTCTTCTCTCTCTATTTTGTTTTCTTTCTCTCTCTTTGATTTAGCAAAGCTTGTGAATCTAGGAGGATAAAATATCTTAATTGATATGGTGACATATGAGTTAGAATTTTGTGAATAAAAATAGAACACATATGCTTACTCCCTCCTCATATATCCGACCACCTCATCCTCTTTCTTTCTCTCTCTCTCTAGTCACCTTAGATTTACTTACACACTTAATTATAAGTGTTAGTTGCATGGGTAATTGGACACATAAGGAGAAAGTGGGCAAAGATTTAGTGGACCAAAATGATATACCATGCCTTTTTTTCTTCCCTCAAGTACCCAGCCATGTGGCCTTCTTTTAATCCACCAATTCTCTCTCTCTCATTAATCATCACATTGATGTATGTGGGAGATTAGTAAACAAAGTGGCTCCTTAGTAAACTTGACACCTAGCTTAACTTGGTAATTATCTTTTAACAAATATGAAGCTAAAAATGATGACAAGCATTCCCTTTTTCTCCTCCTCATGTAGCCAGCCAAGTGGCCCAATTTCTTCCATGTTTTGATTCCTTTTAATGTAATATCTAATATATCAAATGTCTAAAGTACCCTGTAGACACTCAAAAGTTTTTTCACACATGTTACTAACATTGCAGGAGGGAAAATTTGTCTTTCAGAGATAACCCTGGAAGACAGCTCATATCCATTACAGATACCACTGGAAGTTCAGTCTCAACCCTGGAACACACACCAGGAGTATTAGTTCCAACCTCGGAGATAGCCCCGAGTTTCATCCTTGGAGATAACCCCAAGGAATGCCGTTGCAGTTAAAATGAGAAAGGCACATATAGCTCACTTGTATATAGCTATACTTTCTCATTTCAAACATTTGTTAGCTCACATATAGCTATATTTTTTACCAAATTGGAGCCGAAGTGTTCATCCACTTAGAGTTATAGAAGTCTTCTTTGGCATTACACTATAAGCCTTCTTACACTCTATAAAGCCATTCTCTACATCTTTGCCGCATTATTCTTCACATTGAGAGTTGTGTTGTGTGTGTATGCTTGGACTTGATCAAGTGGTTTTCATTTCAATACGTATATATATATACTTCTATATGTATATATTTATATATATGGACTAACACTATCGAGTTATGCCTCGAATGAGCCTAGACTTATATACAAAAGCGTTTACTAAACATATATATATATATATATATATATATATATATATCTGAGCACAATTTTATATATATGAACTATTGTCGAACTCTGTTTTGATGAGCACGGATTTTATATCCTAAATGCGTTTCTTCGCTTTTATATATATATATATATATATATATATATATATATATATATATATATATATATATATATATATATATGATTAATCGCAGAAATGATAAACCGTAGGGATTGAGAAACATCACATGCGTTTATATATATATATATATATATTTTACATTTCTGTCGACCACAGGTTTACTTACGTGGCCTTTTACTACTTTATTTACATTACTGTCTCACTTTGGAGTTTACTTCATGGCAGTTGATCGTTTTTACCGATTTATTTACATGTAGTCACTTTGGAGTTTACTTAAATGGCGGTTGATCGATTTATTACTTTATTTACATTTCGATCCCCACAGAGGTGCTTCGTGGTGGTTGATCATGTCTATATATATATATATATATATATATTACTTTTATATATTTACATTTTCGATCACCCATGGAGGTGCTTCGTGGTGGTTGATCATGTCTGTATATATATATTTACAACTTATATATATATATATATATATATAACTGCTTACTGCTTTTCATATAAACTGCGGTATCATGTGATCCTAGGAATCATGTAATCACAGATTCAGTCCACTGAATCTAGATTCGGTTCTCGTGATGGACATTTTCAGCTGTAAGCAGCTTGTAAATTATTCACGGTGTTTGAATTTTCTTAGATGGCTTTCATGCCCACGAAGAGTTCGGCACTGCTATATATTATTTTCTCGAAGATGCTTCGCATCTCGAAAATAAAAGCAATCAAGCCGAATATTTAATAATAAAATGGAAGTATGAAAATGTCTCAATTACTATTGAGCACAGGGTTTGAAAAACCTCTTTTACAAAACATCACTGCTATATCATGTTTAAAAAATGAATTTTTCATATAAATTTAAACCCTTTGTATATAGGTGGGAATGAGGCCTCACACTACTTCCAAATAAATTGCACATTGATCCACACACACACACACATTCATATAATAGTTTTTTGAAAAGTGGCGGTCACTATGGTAACACGGATGTCGGGGGGTGCCTAACACCTTCCCTCCGCATAATCAAACCCCCAAACCCAAATGAATCTCGGTTTCACAGACTCATTTAGCAGTGTCACATCACTGGGTCAATGTGCAAACCTTTTCTCGGTTACGTTGGTGCAACCAGCTAAAAACACCAACTGGCGACTCTTACAGTCAAATCATCGACATATACATGTCAGACCTTTTTCACTTATTTTTTCAAACAAATCTCACATAAAATGAGAATACCAAAGAAAAGAATAGAAAAGGGACAAATACAAATCCCGACGTCGACAGGTGGCGACTCTGCTGGGGACTCCAGTAAGAGGGCTTAAGCCATTACTACAAGCTTTTCAAAACTGTTATATGCTTGTGTATGAATGTTGCATTTACATTTATGATGAATGTGTACGAATGAATTTAATTACTGCACTGCAAAATATCTATCTGTGATATTAGTGCTTCACACATGTCATCATTTTTCATAAATAGTGAGACACATTGTATGTGAATGTATGTTGTGTGGTTCCTCCACCAGGAGGCTATCCTGTCGGTGTTTGATTACTGGACTCATAGGAAGACTAATTCCAACGAGGCTCAGGAAAGGCACCACCCAGATTCGCTACATTTGAAAGACCGGATTAACTTCCTGTCAAGTAGATTGCGATGATTTGGGAACCTTCATGCCAAAAAGCCGCGAGAGTAAACCTAAGACAGGTCAGCCTCTGATAAACCTAACGAGGAGGAAAGTCTCTTCATGCTTTCCATTTTTGATTACTTGTAAAAGCATTTACTTGTAAATATCATTTCATATCATTTCATCGTAATGGAAAATATGAAGAAATATGTGCACATGCATACTAGCATCTTATCCTATATTACAAAACAAAATAACATCCATTTTGCGGGATAATATTCCTAACACGGATACCTCACATAGCATGTAAACATTTACATTATCCCTAAGACTAAACTACATAAGTTTTTTGTAGGGAAACAATTGGGTCATTACTACTACTCAAAATCCAAAAAGGCCACGAGCCTACAACCAATCATGTCTTCTTCTGACCGATCTAATCCTGCTTTACTAGAGAAGAATTTGACGGATTAAGTAAACAAATTACAGATTTGGCTGTTCTACTTAAAGAATTGCATCAGTCTACTCAGGGCTCAAAGATGCCTACACATACAAAATCCTCTGCACAAGGAGGAACTCAAGGTTTGGATAAAACAAATCCGGAACCTCAGTTGGATACATCCAACAAAGACCTTGAAAACACCCATTTCAAAGGAGATCCAGACACATGTGATATCAGGAAGAAAGTCCTTCAAATGGAAGAAACCATCTGTTCTCTAAAGGGTATTGGAGCACATGCATATGTTGACCTTTATATATTCCCTGGTGTTCATTATCCAGAGAAATTTAAAACCCCTGACTTTGAAAAGTATGACGGATTAGGGGATCCTTACACACATTTGAAGGTGTTCATTGGAGAACTTGGATCTTATGCGGAAAACGAGAAGCTTAGAATGCAAATTGTTCGAGAAAAAGTCTAACCGGAGAAGCTTGGATTCATGGTATACCGTGAGTTAGACAACTCAAAGATCCATAATCAGGAAGAGCTAGCTCACGCCTTCCTCACTCAATATAGTTTTCAATCTCGGATGGCTCTGGCCGGTGCAGTTACAAAGGTCAAAGCAACAATCTAATGAGTCTTTCGGAGAGTATGCTCAAAGGTGGAGGCGCTTTGCTGCTCAAGTTATTCCTTCCATGACAGAGTCAGAAATGGTCATGACTTTCATAGACATACAGGAAGCTCCTTTCTATGAGAGAGTCTTAGCTGGTATTGGCAAACCATTCTTTGAAATGATCAAACACGGAGAGATGGCTGAGATGGGATTGAAGTCTGGTAAGATTCAAGACCTAGCCGCTCTTAAAGCAGTTGTTGAGCACATCCAGTCCGAATCTTATGGAAACAACCCCCGGAGGGTCTATAAAAAGAAAGAGGAGGATGTTTCCTTGATACTACAAGGTCAGAAAGGCAGCCAGAATATGCCTATACAGAGGAGAAACTACTCCCCTTTCCAAGCACAGTCTTCAAACCTTCCATTGCCTAAAGGTAGAGATGCAAAGCGCCCTCGAACGTTCACACCCTTAGGGGATTCACTCGAGAATATTCTTCCTCTTCTAACTACTCAGAAGAAAATCACACATCTTCTTACACCAGCCAACCTTAATTGGAGGGTTTTTAATGCTACTCGAAAGTGTGTTTATCATGTCGAAGCACCTGGACATGATACTCAAGATTGTTGGGCCTTGAAACACAAGATCCAAGATTTGATAGACAACGGTGAGATCGTGGTTACCAAACCTGATCAACCTCATGTGCAAGACAACCCTCTTCCTCAACACAAAGAAGAAGAGGTCAACATGATTAGTTGGAGCACTTGACAGAGTTCCAGTTTTAACAGTGAATCATCCCAGACCATCAAAGACGGTGTTGACATATGGGATTACGCAAAGTTTCAATTTGCTATGGAACGAAAGATGAAGGCTCTTTATAAGAAAATTAAACAATTAGCAGAACTGGTGACCCATCTCCTTCCTTTTGTTATGAATGTTCCACCATCACCTTCAAAAAGCGAAGCTATGGAGGATAAGGTTGCAAAGAGAGCAAATGCTAAAGCCCATTGGGATTTTTCCAATCAAAGGGAATTCACATACCTGGGCCAACCTATAGAGGAGATATTTCAGATGTTAATCAATGAAGGAAGAATTACCTCCCTTATACCTCTAATCAATCCCCGTTCCAGACGGTTCAACTTTGATGGAGTTTGTCAATATTATTCACATTCTAGCGGTCACAGCACAGAAGAATGTTAGGCACTCCGCCACCTTATTTAGAATCTAATTGATAGCGGTGTCCTGCAGCTGGCAGACGATGAAATTATGCTACTCGAGAGTGGGAATACATGTCCTACCAAATGGAAGGGATCTGTAGCAGTTATATCTGCTGAGGATGATAGGACTGTCAAACCATTTCCTATACAAGCAATTCAACTCAAAGGAGCTGACAATCCTTTGAAAGTGGCTGCACCAGAGCTAATTTCTTTACCCTTCAGACCACAATATCCTGTTGTCAGCTTACACAAAGTCCCATGGAATTATGGGAAAGCTGAAGGATCCACGTCTCATACTACTGCTACAGTGTCAAAGGAAAATCTACTGTATCTTCCTCAACGGGTTATGAAGCCCACCTTCAAAGCAAAGGGGAAGATTCCCATTGAGAAAATTGAAAAATTCCTCCGCACTATGGGTCATAATGAAGCCAAGGTGGTTTTAAGCTTAAGAGAAGCTCCACATCAGATATCAATACTGGACTTGGTTTTCTCTTCCGAAGATCACAGGAAGATCTTATTAAAGGTTTTGGAAGAAGCCTACTTGCCAAAATCAGTGGATGCGGAAAAATTTTAACATATGGTTGATCACATTTTCAACAACAATGTGATATCCTTCACTGATGACGACATACCTCCCGAAGGGACCGGTCATTGCAAGCCATTAGACATCGCAGTTTTGTCCTCCGGATATATATTAGCTGGAGTTTTGATAGATGGAGGTTCATCTCTGAATATTTGTCCTTATGCAACCTTGGTGAGGATGAACATCAATCTCAAAAGGATCCAAAGCAGCCATACGGTTATCAAAGCTTTTGATGGATCCCGACGAAATTCTATCGGAGAGATTGAGCTGCCAATTGAGATTGGTCCAAATACATTCAATGTATCCTTCCACATCCTCAAGATAGTTTCAGGATACAACCTGCTATTGGGGAGACCATGGATCCACATGGCTGGAGCCGTTCCTTCTACACTACATCAACAACTCAAATACATTGTCAACAATAGCCTAGTCACCGTTAATGCTGAGCTGGAATGTCCTGAACAAGGAAATCTACCACTCATCAGCTTCAATTCAGAAACTGAGCCGGCCAGTTTTCATACTTTAGAAGTGAGTAACACGTAATACCATCATATTGGAGCGCCACTTCCCGTACCCAAGATTTTTGCCAAAGTTATGTCGGCCACTCAAGAAATGATGTCATTGGGTCATCAGCCTGGACAAGGGCTTGGTAAAGATCAACAGGGTATTAAACACCCTATTCAAGTGTCCAGTCAAACTGGGACATCCGGACTAGGCTATTCTACCAGTTCCAATCACATGAATCCTCATAAGCACAAGCAGGTTCCTCAAGCTTCCGCCACACGGCGATTTTCTCCACCTGCACCTTATGAGCTGATACAGTCTCCAGTAAAGGTGCCAACCCATGTTATGGCTATGTTGTTTCCCAAACCAATACCATTTAAAGCAAAAGAGGTCCTGATTCCTGATCCTGAAGTGGAAGAAAGGGAACGGAAACGTAAACATGACATCACCTTGATGATGTCAGGCATACGCATCATTGTCTATGATGAACATACAAACAGATACACCCCAGACAATGATTGCCCAGATGTTATGGTCATCATTCGGGAAAAGGAGGACGATAACAGCCCCTCCATCACTGCAGTCCATCAGGACTTTGCCCTCGACAATTGGAGCAGCACTCCATGCATTAGTCGACGAGGGTAAAACGGGCAAAAATCCCTCTGCCCTGTAGATAACTTTAATTACTTACTTTTCTATACAGTATTAGCAGTTATTTTATCAGTACATGCTAACACTTTTGTATGATTAAACAGTTTCATATATTAAGCGAAAGCATATTTTGTTTCAGGACTCTAAATTTAGATGTGCCTGTACTTGCTGATGAGGTGCCTTTCTCCACAAGGACTGTTACTTTGATGCAAAGTTGGACTCAGACTTGATGGAAATTCAATAGGACATTGAGACACCTCAGGAGATTAAGGAATGGGTCGCAGACAAACCTAAACCCAACCTTAACCAAATCACTTCTTTCAATCTTGGAACCTTAGAAAGCCTTAAGCTAATCCAGATTGGTTCAGACCTAACCCCAAACCAACGGAATGACATGGTTGCGCTACTAACCCAATTCCAGGATGTGTTTGCATGGTCTCACGAAGATATGGTGGGTTTGTCCATTGAAATTGTCCTTCATTGCCTTCCCATTAAGGAGGGATTTAAGCCAGTCAGGCAGAAGCTCAGGCGATTGAAACCTGAGTGGAGTTTAAAGGTGAAAGAAGAAATTGTGAAATAATTCAAGCTGGCATTATCATGGTGTCTACATATCCGGAATGGATATCCAACATTGTTTCCGTGCCTAAACCAGGAGGAAAGGTACGAGTTTGCGTGGATTACCAAGATCTGAACAAAGCTTGCCTTAAAGATAGCTTTCTCGTGCCCTTTATCCACATTCTTATTGAAAATACTGCTTAATACGGCATGTACTCCTTTGCTGATTGCTTTACGGGGTACCATCAGATTATGGTCGCTGAGGAAGACCATGAGAAAATTACTTTCATCACGCCTTGGGGAACATTCTGCTACAAACGATTGTCATTTGGCCTCATCAATGCCGGGGCAACCTACCAGCGAGCTATGATGGCTCTTTTCCATGATTTAATGCACAAAGAGATAGAGATCTGCGTGGATGACATCATTGTCAAATCCCGAATGGAAGAAGACCACTTAGACCATCTCAAAAAGCTCTTCAACAGGTTACGTAAATACAACTTGATGTTGAATCCAGCCAAGTGCGCCTTTGGCATCAAATCAGGCAAGTTGCTAGGTTTCTTAGTCAGCCACAAAGGGATTGAGCTGGATCCCGCCAAAATCCAGGCCATCAAGGAAATTCCCATTCCTCAGACAGAGAAGGAAATACGGGGATTTTTGAGAAGAATCAACTTCATTAGTAGGTTTATTTCTCAACTCACAGCAACCTGTGAGCCCATCTTCAAATTATTAAGGAAGAACTCCTCCATGAAATGAAACGATGAGTGTCAGAAAGCCTTCCTTACAATCAAAGAGCAGCGGGTTAACGCTCCTATTTTGGTACCACCCAGGGATGATGTTCCCCTATTCATGTACCTATCAATTAATGGCAATGCCATAGGCTGTATGCTGGGGCAAAAAGATGATAGAGGCCAAGAACGAGCTATCTATTACCTCGGCAAAAGATTTAGTAGCATTGAACACAATTACACTCTGATTGTGAAGACTTGTTGTGCTTTAGCATGGGCTTCCATGAGGTTACAGCATTACCATCTCATATCCTGCGTGGATCCTCTCAAATACGTGTTCAGTAAGCCCATACTGAATTGTCGAGTATCCAGATGGCAGTTGATCCTACAACAATTTGACATCGTCTACATGACGCAAAAATCTATCAAAGGTCAAGGAATTGCGGATCAACTGGCCATCGCACCTGCAGGGGATTACAAACCCTTGGAAACATATTTCCCCGGTGAAGGGGTAATGGCAATTCAGCAACACCATCAGTACGATGCATGCCATACATAGAAAATGTATTTTGATGGAGCTGTTAACACAGAAGGTTCTGGAGCTGGAGCAGTTCTAGTATCCGGTACGGGGGAGAAGTATCTCGTCGCCGTCAAATTATAGTTTGTCAGCACCAACAACACAACTGAGTATGAAGGCTATATCATGGGGCTAAAACTTGCCCGTTCAATGGGCATCATGCGGTTAACTGTCTTTGGGGATTCCGAATTGGTAATCAAACAATCCACAGGAATCTATCAAACCAAAGAACTACATTTGCTGCCTTACCATCGGCAAGTTCTACAGATGGCTTTGGAGTTCAAAGAAATCTCCTTTTTACACATTCCTTATAATAGGAATGATTTTGGGGATGCACTAGCAACGTTGGCCTCCTTGGTTCACATACCTGACAAAGAAAATATGCCAAGCATCACATTTGCCATGTAAAAAGCCCCAGCTTATAGGAACTATGTTGGAGAAGTATCGGATGAGCTACCTCCCATCCACAACCCTTGGTATCAACATATTAAAGAGTATCTGCAAGATGGATCTACTCCCGCTGAGGCGAGCCTGACTGAAAAGAGGCAGATCCATCGACTTGCTATGAAATTCTACCTGAGCAGAGATGCACTCTATAAGAGAGATGCAGGATTAGGTCTCCTCAAATGTCTGGACAAAGACCAAGCTCAAAGGCTCATGAATGAGATCCATGGTGGAGTATGTGGCCCACACTTAAGCAGACCCCTACTTGTTAAGAAGATCCTCATAACAGGGCATTATTGGCTTACACTTAAAGCTAACTGTGATGATCACATCAAGAGGTGCTATCAATGCCAAATTCATGGGAATGTTATCCACGCCCCTCCAAGGGAACTCCACAATATGAGTTCGCCATGGCCTTTCTCAATATGGGGAATGGACGTAATCTGGCCCATCGAGCCTAAAGCCAGTAATGGACATCGATTCATATTCACCATGATTGACTACTTCACCAAATGGGTAGAAGTGGCCTCCTTCCCCAGGGTTACCAAAGAAGTCATCATTGCTTTCATCGAAAATAATATAAATGCATCGGTATGGACAACGAGAGGTCATTGTGTATCGAACAATGCTAAAAACCTCAACAACAAAATGATGGAGGAGTTATACAGTAAATTCCACATCAAACACCTTAACTCCGTCATCTACCGTCCAAAGATGAATGGTGCTATTGAGGCAGCTAATAAAAACATCAAGAAGATTATGCAGAAAATGTCCGCCAATCACAAAGGATGGCCTGACCTCTTGCCTCTGACTTTATTAGCCTACAGAACTTCAATGCGTAGTTCCACTGGGGCAACACCCTATTGATTAGCCTATGGAATGGAAGAAGTACTCCCCATAGAGGTGGAAATGGAATTCCTCAGAGTGTTGATGGACGCTTAATTGAATGAAGACCAATGGGTACAAGATAGGTATCACCAATTGTCTCTAATAGACGAAAGGTGAACCGCGACTATCTTCCATGGTCAGTTATATCAGCAAAGGATCGCCAGATCCTACAACAAAAAAGTCCGAATACGGTAGTTCAAACAACATGACTTGGTTTTGAAGAAGATCATTGACAACTAAGATCAATCTAAGGGAAAATTCGCTCCTAACTGGGAAGGTTCGTTTGTTGTCAAGGAGGTATTGATAGGAGGCGCTCTCAGATTATAGGAAATGGATGGCGATGAATTTCCACAGCTTATCAACTCGGACACCGTGAAACAGTACTATGTCTGAGGTTACCATCAAGTAAACATCCTGGGTTTGGATCATCAGATCACCAGTTATTCCAATTTTTTTTCTAACCCTTTATACATACTCTTCTGCCCCTCAAGGAAACATACACTTCAAACCAGCAGCCTGGTTTCACCTCATTTCATATCTTTCATACAATCTTGGTTATCCTGAAGATGGGATTAAACTTTTCTACACTTGCAGTTTGTCCTAACGACGGGATTAAACTTTTTCCACACCTACAGTTTGTCCCAATCATGGGATCAAACTTTCTTCTCCCCGCAGTATAGCCTGCACATGGGATTCATACTTCTCTTCGGCTGCAATTCGTCCTAAGGGGTGAACTACGTCGACCTGATCTCCCTGATACACGGGAGTACGTAGGCAACTATATTCTATACGGCCTGGTAGCAATAAATAATAAAACAACAAAAACATTTCTGCCCTTTCTCTACAAAAACAAAAACAAAAACACTTCTACACCCTTCTTCATCAATAAAGCTTCTACACCCATCTGCCTTTCACATTCAGCGTTGAACCTCTTACACCAGGTTCGAACTATGTAGACCTGATCTCCTCTTCAATAGGACTACGTAGGCAGCCATTTATGGTTCGGTCTAACCCCCTACCAGAACAAAAATACTTGTCACACGGTACTGAGATCAAATTTCAATCCACCACATTTCATCGGCTTCAGACCAAAGGGATGGAATTACCCAACCTCTCCTCACCGATAAGAGATTCGGTGACCATCTAAGCTGCGGTTGTGCCTTAAAGAGCAACACCAATCCATAAGAGGTGAAATTAACTAGGCTTCTCACAAATAGAAGTACTAGCGACCATCTGTGGTGCGGTCAATCTCAGAGAGGAAAAGCCACACTCCTCTCCACATTTCCATACAGAAACTAGTCCCAAGACACCAAAGATGGTAGGGATATATACATATCAATGATCCATTCTGAAAGAGCGATGGCTCAATGTCCACATATCAAGGATGAGTTCAGAATTCATCAAGATCACAAAGCCCTGAAGAAGCAGGAAAATATCAAGCAAGTATCAAGGCACAACTGAAAGGGAAATAAATCAAAATACATTTCTCTTCCATATATAATATTGTTTGATATATATACAATATGTGTTGTACATGACAAAATGGCTAAACTAGTCTGTGCAGTAAAATACAAGTCTATCTACGGATCTGTGTGTATACGGACTATCAGATCTAACATAGCATCCCTCCCTGAAGAAGGAGGTAACGCTGCAAGCTCCTGCCCGAGGGTATCTACACGAGCTAGCAGATCCGAGGCTAACTACATGGTGGTATGATGCTCATCAATATATGCACTTATATCAGCAAGGATTCCAATCGTATGGGATCTCACTGAAGTACTGTCTGTGACGGCCACATCCCGAACAGATAGGGAAACATCCCGCTCCATAATCAATGCATCTCTGGCTGATCTAGCCTCATCTCTCTCTAATAGAGCGGCGTCTCTCCCATCAAGAGCTGTCAACATCGAGGTCCTAGCCTGATCTCTCTCATGGGTCATCGATGTAGACTCGCTCTCTAAATCTTCTCTTCCGATCTTTGAATGACGATGGCTCGTAATACACGAAAATTCTCGTATTATTAAATAAATATGCTAATGAAAGTAATATTGATATGAATAAAAGTGTTAACATTTTATTAAGATCAATTGATTAAATATTAGATCAATGTGCATTGAGAAGCTTAGTTTAAGCTTGGAAGATTATGCCTAGTGTGGCATTGAGATGTAAATAATTATTGCATATGATGATAAGCAACTTATACAATTTATTATGTGAGTGGAATTATTAATTGAGGGATAACTTAATATTGGATCTAGGATTATCTCGAGCCCAACCTTAGTATGTAGATTGGGAGTCTAGCCCAATAACTTAATTGATGGACTTTTGAGTTAGCCCAATAACTTGGAACATTTAAAGACCAATTCGAACCAACATAATAATTGGTACAAGGGTTGACTTTTAAAATATGGCGTGGGGCGGTGTGCTGTGAGCCACCCCATGCTTATGTAAGATCGCTTCTCTTGTCTCAAGTTAGGGGGTCACCAAGTACAAAGGACGATAGCCTAAACTCTCTTTACGTAAACTTTTAAGTCGCTAATCCTAGGTAATCATGGCTAGGTAGTGGGTGGGTATGAAGTGGTTAAACAACTCCTTAAGCAACCATTGTTCCTTTCTATTGCGCCATGGATCCCCACATTGTGTAAAGAAATGGTCTAGTCCATGCTTTCCTCTATAAATCTGAAATGCTTTGCGATCTGTTATATTATTAAGAGTATTGGAGACATCTGAGTGAAGAATTCTTAGTCATTAAGCATTTAGAAGCCAAATCGATTAATAGCAGAGATATCAAGGTTGAGAAGGTAAAATTTCTACTTAGTTCTTAACTTGAGTCCGGTTTGATCCTTGGTTTTCCTAATTAATAGGTCAAGAATGATGAACTAGCATGTTATAAAGGCGTTAGGAAGTTCACTTTACGTGCATGAACACGTTAATAAAAAATTGTTAGAATTAAAAGTTAGGACTTGATGCTTCCGACATAAGTCGGATGACACTCTACTATCCAAATCATGGTGTCATGTCATATTGGTGCCGGGTCTTTTGGAAAACACTACGATTGCTCACTTAACATCTCGCAGAAGTGTGCGGACTACTCTACGATTCTGGAAAGGCCCACCATGTAGATGACCACGATAGTAGAGTAAAATAGTTGATCGTGAGAGTGATAGCCGGGCCGACTTCTGACCGTAGAGTAAGATTGTTGATCGTAGAGTGATAGCGGTAATCGACTACTGATAGTAGAGTAAGATTGTTGATCGTAGAGTGATAGCCGTAATCGACTCTGACCATAGATAGTAAGATTGTTGGTTGTAGAGTGATAGCCGAATGACTCTCACGACCGTAGAGAGTAATATTGTTGATCGTAGAAGTAATGGGTGATTATCGACTATAGAGTAAGATTGTTGATCGTAAAGTGATAGCGGATCGACTACGATCGTGAAAGTAAGATTGTTGATCGTAGAGTAATGGTGATTATCCGTAGTAGAGTAATATTGTTGATCGTAGAAGTAATGGCCGATTATCGTAATCGTAGATTAATATTATTGATCGTAGAGTAACGTAATAATTGGGTTTGGGCATGTGAGGCCATGAAACAAGAAGTGTTGTCTTCGGACAAGAAGTATTGTCTTCGGACAAGAAGTATTGCCTTCGGACAAGAAGTGTTGTCTTCGGACAAGAAATGTTGTCTTCGGACAAAACGTAATGTCCTCGGACGAGTCGTAACGTCTTCGGACATGGCCAGATACCCTCGGAGATGATAGGATAACTTCGGGTTCGGATAGGGCGAGATGTCTTGGGACTCGGAGACAGCACCATAACTTGAAATAAGGATGAACTTATGTATATCCCTTACTGTTATAAACTGTTATCACCCGAACCAAAATATAAAGTTTTATTAGCTTCGGAAAACAATTCTAATACCTAAGACATGCGTAGAAAAGGTCATTAAATCGGTAGGTATGATTAAAGAGATGTTAATGGATGCAATATTCATAGATAGAAGAATGTATAATGAGTACATGTTATTTATATATGTATATATCAAGTGTGTTTGGCTAATGAATACCTATACTTATGTAAATAGGACAACATAGTTCATTTAGGTGATTTTTGTTATAAGTGGTAATCAAATTAGCTAAAGGCAAGTTTCCTAACCTTACTCAAATTTCATTGAGCAAGTTTCTAAACCTTATCTTGTTACATTGAGCAAGTTCTTACCTAAACCTCGTTGACCAAGTTTATTATCCCTACTTGTTATCGTTATATAAATTGATTGATTCATCTTTCTACATTGAAGCAAGTTATCATTATTATAAATCTAGCACATCTTGTATATTAAAGTTTATTAATCCTTCAAGCGGGATGTTGTTATACAATAATTATTCTATTGTATACCTTTGAGATTTTATCCAAGTTGAATTATCATTATTGTTAAACATGGTTAGACTAGCGAACCCCTATTGATTAAATCTAGTCCATAGTTGATAATGTTAAATTTGAACCCTTGATGAATTATCCAAACCAAACTTCCTTGGTGCGGACCCAAACGTTAAACCGAGATGAACAACCCTCATAGGAGGAAATGATATGTTTTCGGAAACCGAAGCGTGCACCCAAGTATGATTAAATGTTATGCATAACATAGGGTACTTTAGGCTGATCACTTGATGTACTCGTTTATTGTGGATTACAGTGTAATGCTGTTAATTCTAGTAAGAGTTCTTAGTCCTTAGTGACTGCTCAGTACTCATTCATGATGAACCTCGAGAGGAGTAAATCCTGAAATTGTGATATACTTCAGTCTATAACGACACCTATTGAATACTCTTGATATTTCTTGATATTCTGGAACTACTTATCATTTTGAAATCCACGAGAATTTTAAATGCTATAACCTTTGCTTGTCCCTCACTTCTTTGGGCAAATTTGTTGCTCATTCTTGCTTCCTAAAACATTACAGATTAAAAGCGAGAAGCAAGGCGGTACTTAGAGACGGGACAAGGGAAAGGCAAGGCGACGAATAATTTAGCCCTTAAGACTAGAAGTATTATTATTATCGTTATTATGATGTATTCAAGAATGATTAAGCTATGTTAAGCTAATCACGAAATTGTAATAGTAATGGTTCTGATTACCTTGGACGCCAGCGAATATTTATATTATATCAATGTAATTATTCTATTATTTAGTTGTTAATGATTTAGCAAGATATTCGTGGTTATGCGTGATGCAATCAATTCGAGATATGGGTGTCTCAATTTTGGGGCGTCACAGGTTGGTATCAAAGCCATAGTTATAAACCTTAGGGCGAGAGCCCTTAGATTATAACTTAGGAGAACTCGAAAGATAGAAAGGGATGAAATTCATATAGAGTTTCCATAGAGATGGGCTTAGCGTGTTACGAATATAACTTCATTCTATACAATGATGAACTTATGATTCTAATGGAGTTGTTGGTTGTTTTGTCTTGTGTGTGGTGATTGTAGGATGACCGACATGGGAGGACCTAATAGAGTAGTAGAAGAGGAGCCGCGTGACATACACGTGGTATATGAGGCACCATTGATAGCGAGCCTATATCAACTGTAGTCCCTATCGATGATGATGACGATGATGAGGAAGAGGAGATGGAGCCAATATCAAGAAGAGTGCGATCCGGAGGAGGAGCCTATGGAGGAGCGTATGGTGGACGAATCCATGGAGAACTCAAACAAGGCTACTTTTGAGGATAGGATGTTGGGGGAGTATGAGGAGCGATTTTAGAGTTAGGGTGCAGAGTGGAGGAGTTAGAGGTGAGGCCAAAGACAGAGAGAGTCAATTCCAAAAGTCAAGGACGAAGACCACCAGAGAAAGTTAGTGATCTGAGGAGATGGAAGTAGAGATTGCTCACCGTAAGGAGGCGGGAATCCAGATGGGGGCTTTGTTTCACACAAGGCGGTGGCTAGGAATGTAGAATCTGGCGGTGGAAATTGGAAGAAATGGAGCAGAGAGGAGTTGAGCGAGAGGACGAGAGAAGAAAGCTATCCGTACTCGATTAGAGATGGAGGTAAGGGTTAGGACCCATTTTGAAGAAAAGTGGGAAGGGGGCCAATGATAGGGCTAACGATCTAGAGGATGAAGTGAGATGCAAAAGGAGGAAGATGAACAGGATGGGCTATCTGCGGTCGCATGCGGCCATGGGGAGGCTGATTGATGAGGTGAATCACTACCCCAAGCAGAGCGAGGACGAACCTTGACACACCATGTAAGCCGAGATTTGGTGGTGCACATAACTTCGGAGGGAGTACCAGGGCCCACATGGGATCGCGAGATGATGGATTAAGTCTAGGCGTTAAAAGTTATTAGTGGTAGTTAGATTTGTGTGTATTATATTATTATTATTGTATTTCGACCTTTATGTAGAATGTGAAATAGTTGTAAGCCCCAACTTTTGAGTTAAAGGGGTAGTATGTTAATGATTGTCCCCATCTTTTGTGATATTAGGGGATTAGTTATGTCATTTATAGAGGTATCTTTGGAGATAGCATGTAATGTAACAATTTGGCATATGAATATAAATGATCTTGTTACAAATGTGTTACAAATCTTATTCCTTCTATGAAGAAGCTGTTTAAGTAATATGATTAGATAATAAAAAAATAGAAGTTTGTGATGCGAGAAAAATGCCGCCTGAGACGTAGATTAACCGCACTTAAGAAGAATTAGGTTAATGATGAGAGAGGACAAGTAGATCCCATCGAGGAGGCTTATAGATTTGTTAGGGGAGGCTCTTAGGGAAGAAATGAACAAGTACCACCCATTCCCCAAGTAGCTCGATTATGAACTTTAAGGACTTTAAGAGTGTAGGACCTTGAATTTATGGGTACTACTGAGCCCTATCAATGTAACCTGAAAACGGATCAAGGAAATGGAGAAAGCCTTTGCCATTGCTCGTGTGGGGGTGGAGACCCGAGAAAACCGTGTTAAGCTACATACATGATGAGGGTGAAGCAAACTCTTTGGTGGGAAGCAAACCAAAGAGAGAGCGGGAGAGGGACTATAACTTTGGAAAGGTTTAAGACCTTGTTCTTGAGAATTACTTCCCGAGAGCATGAAGAATAAGATGGAGGTAAAGTTCTTAGAACTAAAATAGGGGAGATAGCGGTTGGCACAATATGCGGCCAAGTTCAACGAACTCATTTCGATTCGCACCACATCAAGTGGACACCAAGAAAGGATCGGCGCTTGAACTTGGACTAAAACCTTGGTTGTTCAACAAGGTGTCGATCCTTCAAATCGACTTCGTTAAGCCACCTTATTGGAGAAAGGCGGTAATTCTTTGAGGAGGTAGCGAGGCATTGAGCCAATACAACAAAGAGAAGAAGAACAAGAATCTTTGGGGAGAAACTCGTGGAGGCGGTAGTAGTGGTGGAAGTTATCTCGGAAAGAGGAAATGGGATAACCGCAACAACAACACCAACCAACGAAACATCAACCATCGAGAAATTATCAAGGAGGATTTAAGAAAAGTAGTGAAGCTTGCTCGAAATCTGGGAAAAACCATCAAGGGAATCTTTGGAAGGCGCGCACATCTCTACTACAATTCTGCTGACGAAGGGCACATTTCACCCAATTGCCCAAAGCCAAAAAAGATCGAGGATGTTTCTCGTGTGGCTCAACCGAGCATCAAATCAAGGATTGCCCAAAGAAGGGAGCAACGGAGGAAGCGGCCAGCAGGGAGGGGCGAAGGTGATGATCGGCGGACCAACGCAATCAACCTACCGATCGCCGAACATTTAACATGACTGTCCAAGACACGATGGACTTGCAAGGGGAATGTGGTGTCGGTATTCTCCCGATCAATAATATAAATGCGTTATGTATTATTTGATTGGTGCTACCTATTCCTTTATGGTACGAAGAATTTGCTAATCGACTAAACATACCTCCTAAACATTTCGAAAACTCATTGAACGTAGAGATTGTGAATAAGGAAGTAATTCCCATAGAGTTTGTTTACCGAAACTGTTGTGCAAACATTAGAGGTCACAAACTAAATGTAGACTTATTTCCGATTAAACTGGGAGAATTTGATGTGATATTCGGAATGGATTGGTTATCCAGCCACGCTGCGATAATTGATTGTCAGAAGAAAAGTGTGAACCTTCAGACCTCAAATCGGTCTAAGGTAGTGTTTTACGGTAGCTCATCGCTCAAGCAATCGTGTTGCCTTACGATGATGCAGGCCAAGAAATTATTAAAGAAAGGATGTGTAGGCTATTTAGCCTATATAGTGGACACTCAGAAAAAGGGAATAGAAATGGAAGTTATATCAGTGGTAAGAGATTTCCAAGACGTATTTCAGACGAATCGCTGCTGCCTTCCGCCGCACGAGAGAAATCGAATTTATAATAGACTTAGCACCGGGAACCGCACCAATTTCGAAAGCCCCATATCGTATGGCGCCAGTAGAAATGAAGGAATTGATGATTCAATTACAAGAGCTGCTAGATAAGGGTTACATTCGGCCAAGTGTGTCTCCTTGGGGAGCACCAAAGTTGTTTAGAAAGAAAAGGATGGAGCGATGAGGCTCAGATGATTTATCGGGAATTGAACAGAGTGACAATTAAAACGGATATCCATTGCCAAGGATAGACAACCTTTTGATCAACTCAAGGGAGCGAAGTGTTTTCCAAGATAGATTCTGAGCGGGTTATCATCAGTTGAAAGTGCGAGAGGAGGACATACCAAAGACGGCGTTTCAAACTCGCTACGGACATTACGAATTTCTAGTAATGTCATTTGGGTTAACCAATGCTCCGGTAGCATTCATGGACTTGATGAACCGGGTTTTCAAGCCATACTTAGATAAGTTAAGTAGTAGTATTTATCGATGACATTTTGATTTATTCAAAGACGAAGGAAGACCACCGAACACACGAAGATGGTATTAGAAGCATTGAGAAGGGAGAAGATGTCGCTAAATTTTCAAAATGTGAATTTTGTATGGAAAGGGTTCAATTTCTAGGGCACGTGATAGATCAAAATGGAATTTCCGTGGATCCTGCAAAGGTGGAAGCGGTAAGTAACTGGGAACAGCCGAAGATGCCAACAGAAGTTAGGAGTTTCTTAGGTCTAGCCGGGTACTATCGAAGATTTATCCAAGATTTTTCTAAGGTAGCAACCCCGCTGACCAATCTAACAAGGAAGACGAGAGAAGTTCGTGTGACTGGGAGAAATGCGAGGAGAGTTTCAAAGAATTGAAGAGGAGGTTGAGCGAGGCGCCTGTATTATCATTACCAGATGATACGGGAGGATTTGTGGTGTATAGTGATGCATCGCATAGAGGACTTGGTTGTGTGCTAATGCAACATGGCAAGGTCATTGCATATGCCTCACGACAGTTGAAAGATTTCGAAAGACGATACCCTACCCATGACTTGGAGTTAGCGGCGGTAGTCTTTGCATTGAAGATTTGGAGGCACTATTTGTATAGAGGAAAATGTGAGATATATACGGATCACAAGAGTCTGAAATATATCTTCACACAGAAGGAGTTGAACATGCGACAAAGAAGATGGTTGGAGCTAATCAAGGATTATGACTGCGAAATTCTTTATCACCCGGGAAAAGCAAACGTGGTAGCCAAGCTTTAAGTAGAAAAGGAAGGGAGAAGTTATTCAAATTGACAACTCAAGAGGAATTAATAAGAGAAATGGAAAAGTTGGAAATAGAGGTGGAGGAACCAAAAGAAGCAGAAGGAAAATTTCTCATGATGAGAGCTCACCCAACGTTATTGGATAGAATAAAGGAAGCCAAGAGAAAGATGAAGAATGTGAGAAAATAAAGAAGAGAATAATAGAAGATAAGGAAGAAAGGTTCAAGGTAGATAAGGGCGGTATATTGAGGTTTAAGAGTCGAGTATGGGTGCGGATGTAATCGAATCGAGAGAGGAAATCCTACACAAAGCACACAATACTGTTGTATTCTCATTTCATCCAGAGAGCACAAAAATGTACCGGATCTTGACACCATTTTGGTGGCCTAATTTGAAAAAGAGAAGTTGCGGAGTGTGTTAGCGGATGTCTTACTTGTCAAAGAGTCAAAGCGGAACACGGAGGCCCAATGGACTACTTCAACCACCGGAAATACCGAATAGAAATGGGAGCACATCACGATGGACTTCGTGGTTGGACTTCCTATACCTGAAAGGTTATGATGCCATTTGGGTTATTGTAGACCGATTAACAAAAATAGCTCATTTTCTACCCATCAAGATTCGATTCAATTTGAACCAATTAGCGAATTTGTACGTGAAGGAAATCGTATCGCGACATGGAGTCTTGGTGTCGATTGTCTCCGATCGAGATCCGCGTTTCACGTCAAAATTACGAAAAAGTTTGCAAGAACGAATGGGAACTCAATTGAGATTAAGTCTCGCTTATCACCCTCAAACGGACGGACGGCAAAGTGAACGAACCATACAAACGTTGGAGGACATCTTTGAGAGCTTGCGTGATGGACTTCAAGGGGAATTGGGACGACCATTTACCATTGGTAGAATTAAACACAATAATAGCTATCATCATGCGAGTATCGGTATGTCAAGTATTATGAAAGCTCTTTACGGGAGAAAATGCGAGACACCATTATGTTGGGACGAAGTCGGAGAGCAGCGACTTTTGGGACCCGAATTAGTTCAACAAATGGTCGACGTGGTAACAACAATAAGAGGTAGATTGGTCGCAGCTCAAGATCGCCAAAAGAAGTATGTCGATTTACATCGCCAGAAACGAGACTTTGAAGTCGATAGTTTTGTGTTTTTGAAGGTATCTCCTTGGAAAGGAAAGATCGATTCTAAAGAAAGGAAAATTGAGTCCAAGTTCATAGGACCATTCGAGATATTGAAACGAGTGGTAAGTAGCATACAAAGTTACTTTTCCACCCGAACTGGAACACATCCACAACGTGTTTCACATTTCCATACTACGTCCAGTATAAGTCCGACTATAGACACGTGATTTCCTATGAGCCCATTCAAGTAGAGAAGAATCGGCATATGAAGAAATTACGCATTGGAGGATAATAGATAAGAAAGAACAAACGCTAAGAAACAAAGTTATATCTTCCATGTAAAAAGTGCTTTGGCGTAACCACGATGTCGAGGAAGCAACGTGGGAATTAGAAGATAGAATGATGAGGATTATCCCCAACTTTTGTGTAAACCTATAGCAATTAGGGACGAAATTTTTATAAGGGGAGAGGATGTAATACACGAGAAATTCCTCATATTATTAAATAAATATGCTAATGAAAGTAATATTGATATGAATAAAAGTGTTAACATTTTATTGAGATCAATTGATTAAATATTAGATCAATGTGCATTGAGAAGCTTAGTTTAAGCTTGGAAGATTATGCCTAGTGTGGCATTGAGATGTAAATAATTATTGCATATGATGATAAGCTTAACTTATACAATTTATTATGTGAGTGGAATTATTAATTGAGGGATAACTTAATATTGGATCTAGGTTTATCCGAGCCCAACCTTAGTATGTAGATTGGGAGTCTAGCCCAATAACTTAATTGATGGACTTTTGAGTTAGCCCAATAACTTGGAACATTTAAAGACCAATTCGGACCCAACATAACAATTGGTACAAGGTTGACTTTTAAAATATGGGCGTGAGGCGGTGTGCTGACCGACCACCCCATGTTTATGTCTCGAGATCGCTTCTCTTGTCTCAAGTTAGGGGTCACCAAGTACAAAGGACAGTAGCCTAAACTCTCTTTACGTAAACTTTCAAGCTGCTAATCCTTCATGGCTAGCTGAGTGGCTGGTATGAAGTGGTTAAACAACTCCTTAAGCAACCATTGTTCCTTTCTATCATTAGCCATGGATCCCCACATTGTGTAAAGCAATGGTCTAGTCCATGCTTTCCTCTATAAATCTGAGTGCCTTTGCGATCTGTTATATTGTTAAGAGTATTGGAGACATCCGAGTGAAGAATTCTTAGTCGCTAAGCATTTAGAAGCCAAATCGATCAATGTGAGATATATCAAGGTTGAGAAGGTAAAATTTCTACTTCGTTCTTAACTTGAGTCCGGTTTGATCCTTGGTTTTCTTAATTAATAGGTCAAGTATGATGAACTAGCATGTTATAAGGCGTTAGGAAGTTCACTTTCGTGCATGAACACGTTAATAAAAAATTGTTAGAATTAAAAGTTAGGACTTGATGCTTCTGACATAAGTCAGATGACACTCTACTATCCAAATCATAGTGTCATGTCATATTGGTCCCGGTCTTTTGGAAAACACTACGATTGCTCACTTAACATCTGCAAGTGTCGGGACTACTCTACGATTCTGGAAAGGTCCACCATGTAGATGACCACGACCGTAAAGTAAGATAGTTGATCGTAGAGTGATAGCCAGACTGACTACGACCGTAGAGTAAGATTGTTGATCGTAGAGTGATAGCCAGACTGACTACGACCGTAGAGTAAGATTATTGATCGTAGAGTGATAGCCGGTGATCGACTACGATCGTGAGAAAGATTGTTGATCGTAGAGTGATAGCCGGTCGACTACTGACCGTAGAGTAAGATTGTTGATCGTAGAGTGATAGCGGTAATCGACTCTGCACCGTAGAGTAAGATTGTTGATCGTAGAGTGATAGTCAGACTGACTACAACCGTAGAGTAAGATTGTTGATCGTAGAGTGATAGCCAGACTGACTACGACCGTAGAGTAAGATTGTTGATCGTAGAGTGATAGCCAGACTGACTACGACCGTAGAGTAATATTGTTGATCGTAGAAGTAATGGCTGATTGTCGACCGTAGAGTAAGATTGTTGATCGTAAAGTGATAGCCAGACTGACTACGACCGTAGAGTAAGATTGTTGATCGTAAAGTGATAGCCAGACTGACTACGATCATAGAGTAAGATTGTTGATCGTAGAGTAATGGCTGATTGTCGACCGTAGAGTAATATTGTTGATCGTAGAAGTAATGGGCGATTATTGTCGATTAGTAGAGTAATATTGTTGATCGTAGAGTAACGTAATAATTAGGTTTGGGCGTGTGAGGCCATGAAACAAGAAGTGTTGTCTTCGGACAAGAAGTATTGTCTTCGGACAAGAAGTGTTGTCTTCGGACAAGAAGTATTGTCTTCGGACAAGAAGTATTGCCTTCGGACAAGAAGTGTTGTCTTCGGACAAGAAATGTTGTCTTCGGACAAAACGTAATGTCCTCGGACGAGTAGTAACGTCTTCGGACATGGCCAGATGCCCTCGGAGATGACAGGATAACTTCGGGTTCGGATAGGGCGAGATGTCTTGGGACTCGGAGACAACACCATAACTTGAAATAAGGATGAACTTATGTATATCCCTTCTTCAAGTTATAAACCGTTATCACCCGAACCAAAATATAAAGTTTTACTAGCTTCGGAAAACAATTCTAATACCGCAAGCATGCGTGAAAAGGTCATTCAATTCGGTAGGTATGATTAAAGAGATGTTAATGGATGCAATATTCATAGATAGAAGAATGTATAATGAGTACATGTTATTTATATATGTATATATCAAGTGTGTTTGGCTAATGAATACCTATACTTATGTAAATAGGACAACATAGTTCATTGAGGTGATTTTTGCTATAAGTGGTAATCGGTAGCTAAAGGCAAGTTTCCTAACCTTACTCAAATTTCATTGAGCAAGTTTCTAAACCTTATCTTGTTACATTGAGCAAGTTCTTACCCTAAACCTCGTTGACCAAGTTTATTATCCCTACTTGTTATCGTTATATAAATTGATTGATTCATCTTTCTACATTGAGTAAGTTATCATTATTATAAATCTAGCTTTGTCTTGTATATTAAAGTTTATTAATCCTTCAAGCGGGATGTTGTTATACAATAATTATTCTATTGTATACCTTTGAGATTTTATCCAAGTTGAATTATCTCATTATTGTTAAACATGGTTTAGACTAGCGAACCCCTATTGATTCGCCTAGTCCATAGTTGATGAGCGTTCAAATTTCGAAACCCTTGATGAATTATCCAAACCAAACTTCCTTGAGTGCGGACCCGAACGTTAAACCGAGATGAACAACCCTCATAGGAGGGAATGATATGTTGTCGGGAAATCGGCGCGTGCGCACTCCAAGTATGATTAAATGTTATTCATAACATAGGGTACTTTAGGCTGATCACTTGATGTACTCGTTTATTGTGGATTACAGTGTAATCTGTTAATTCTAGTAAGAGTTCTTAGTCCTTAGTATTTTCAAGACTCATTCATGATGAACCTCGAGAGGAGTAAATCTCAAAATTGTGATATACTTGAGTCTATAACGACACCTATTGAATACTCTTGATATTTCTTGATATTCTGGAACTACTTATCATTTTTGAAATACTGAGAATTTTGAATGCTATAACTGCTTGTCCCTCACTTGCTGGGCAAATTTGTTGCTCATTCTTGCTTCCTAAAACATTACAGCTTAAAGGCGAGCAAAGGCGGTACTTTCCGGACGGGACAAGGGAAAGGGCAAGGCTGACGAATAATTTAGCCCCTTAAGACTAGTAGTATTATTATTATCGTTATTATGATGTATTCAAGAATGATTAAGCTATGTTAAGCTAATCACAGAATTGTAATAGTAATGGTTACGGTACCTTGGGATGCGAATATTTATATTATATCAATGTAATTATTCTATTATTTTCGTTGGTAATGTTTAGCAAGATATTCGTAGTTGTACGTGATGCACCGAATTCGAGATATGGGTGTCTGAATTTTTGGGGCGTCCCAGTAACACTCGTAGTGGAAGAATCCATCATAAATGCTGGCAACCCAGCAGTCAAATCCTCCTTGATGGATATATCAGCCTCATCTATAGGCTCCTCATCGTCAGAATCAGTCCCCTGTACTGTGGATACTACCGCAGCCGATGCAGTCTCTGTCCCCATCCATGCGGAATACTTTGCAGAACAACCTGGATGACTGACAGAAAATGATGCTAGCTCTCGCTGATCCCAACAGGCATACAACCTGGATCTTTCCTCTGCTGGTAAGTGGTGAGAAGCGAAGCGCTGACTCGATGCCCCCTCAAAAGGATGAAAATCATAAAATTGGTCAAACTGACACATCACGGCCAATGGGTGGTAAGTAATCATGCCTCTCAAACCAGCCAGTGGAAGATAATCCATGCCTGGAGCATGAGTAATGAAGTTGTACGGTGAACTAAGCACTGTACACGACAATATAGCGAACGGATCTCCAATCCTTGCCAGGAAAGCTGACTAAGATGCAGCATCTATAAACTCCACATGTTGAAAGAAGTATGACATGGCTATATCATGGGTGAAACAATACCCATGCCGTGTGAAAGTGCCAATAGGTCTCAAGTGTGACATAAACCACACATACAGCATGACCGAACTGCCTGTGAACACTCCTGTCGGATAAGTGCAACAATATGTAGCTGCCCTCAGAGTCTCTACAATGATCATCGGTATGATGGTGCGACCCTCCCTGAGAGCTCTCAATGCCATAATAACGCCAATGTCCAACTCATCCATATATCGTGGCATGTAGACATACGACAGTACGCACAATAGCAGTACATCTACTCTGGCAAAACGCCAATGATCCTCCGGTGTGGTGAAATCCCTGGAATGTCATGTATAACTATCCTCAGAGTCAAATCTGTCAAACAGAAAACACTGAGATATAACGTGGCCAGATGTGAGCTCATCTTGCACCACTCTACGTCTCAATCCAGTGAGGGTCATGAACTGCCTACTCATGTCTCCAATCGCCATATGCATGCAAGGTCTGTCAAATGGCAGCATCGTCAAACATGCATACTCCTCCAATGTAGGAGTCAACTCCTGGGACCCAAATCAAAAAACGTGCCTCTCCGATACCCAGTGCTCCGGGATCCCCTCCAAACTCCATACCTGATAAATCGTTAATCCATCGGCGTCATCATCACCTCACAGTCCAGCAAATGGAGTGACTGAGTCTGGTGAAACCAATGCTCAGACAATCCCTTGAGGTAACCCCAGGAACAACAACGGGACTACATGCATGCATGACTACCCAATGCCTATGTTTTGGAAAATTTTGCCATAGTCCCCTTTGTAAATGGGGACTATCTACATGCACAAAGGCATGACTAGGTGGCCATTCAGTAGCACACCTACCCACAGTCATATACATCCTACATGCATTAATACATCATAGTAAAAAAATCCGTAAGTGTAGTCTAATTACCAGGATTATTTTACTTTTTCTACCTTTACTCATTTGTCCTCAAATAGGATAAGAAATGACAGTAAAAGGTGCCAATTTGACTTTATCAAAAGTCAATTTTTTTCACATCATTATGTTCAACATGGTTTAATACTAACATTTACTATGTTGAATGTTTTTTATCAAGTCATATCATCATGCATATTCACTACTATGTGTCTAAATGCATTTCATGTGATAAGTCATTTTCCAATGGATAGAAACTGGAAAAGAATACATGCATATGTTACTAGGACAGTGAAGAACACTTGTACGGTGGCAGAATGTGCAGAAAGTCGCCCGAACTCAACAGGTCTAAAGAAGAGCTCTCGGATTTCCTTCGCAGCGCAACTTGAAAGTGATTTATGAAAGCAACCTGCAGGCCTTTTATACCCATGGTTGGCCGCAGGTCCACCTGCGACTGCCACAGGTGTACCTACGGCACCCTTACATGGGGCCTACACCTCCGGCTCAGTCCAGTTCGAGTTGCAAAGGAGGTCTCATAAGCTAAAAAGGCCAAATCAGGAATAAAAGCGCTACGCGATTGATCAGAATAGCCTGAAATCCTGGTTTTCACGGGCCAAACTCTGGCTCTGTATATCACTCATTGGTATTCACCTGAATACAAGGTACACTATACCGATGAGCTCAGCTTTTGCCAATTATGCTCGGCAATACCTCACACAGGTCTGATGCCGCCAAACACAAGGACGTAACCCTAAATCCATGTATCCCTGTTGGGGGTTACAACACCGAAGTTATAAATTGATAAAGTATCCCTGGCGGGGGGTTACAATGCCGAATTATAAATTGATAAAGTATCCCCGGCGGGGGTTACAATGTCAAAGTTATAAATTGATATAGTATCCCCGGCGGGGGTCACAACATAAAATTTCAAACATCCACGTATCCCCGGCGGGGGTTACAACGCCTTCTCAACCATTGATACGCACATTAATGAAGGTTAAGCAACCTTGACATTATCTCAGCCGGTGGCAAGTAAACCCATCGAAGCCACGTATCTATGTCTATGTATCCCTGGCGGGGGTTACAACCCCGAAGTCAAACATTGATAAAGTATCCCCGACGGGGGTCACAAGGTGATTCAACCATTGATATACGCATCAATGAAGGTCAAGAAGCCTTGACATACTCCCCAACAAGGGTCACAATGTAATGCAACCATTAATACACACATCAATAAATGTCAAGCAGCCTTGACAGTTTACCCAACAGGGACCTATCCGGTGATACACACATCAGCGAAGGTCAGAGAGCCCTGAAAATACACACTGTTGGTAGTAACTCCAACAGGATCATGGAATATGTTATACACATCCTCAAAACAGACAAAGCTTTATCCCCACAGATCTCTTGCTCACGAGAGGCACCTCTATGGAGTAAAAGTATGTATCAAGGATCCATAACTTTAATGATAGCCCCAACATCAACATCCTTGAAGACTTGGATCGTATGTCCAAGACATTACTGATTGTCATCCCCGACAGAATTAATAGGGAACCGACAATAATTCATTCATGCATCATACATTTGCATCATGTTGCTGCACATAGCATCATGTTTATCTTGTTGCATTTTAAGTGTCTAGGATTCTTTATCCTATCCATGCCTTGCATTGCACGAATATGATAAAGAGGGGCATCTGTAGACACTCAAAATTTTCTGCACACCTGTTACTAACATTACATGAGGGCAGATTCGTCTTTCGAAGATAACCCTAGAAGATAGTTCACATCCATTTCGGATACTACCGGAAGTTCAGTCTCAACCCCGGAACACACATCGAGAGTATCAATTCCAACCTAGGAGATAACCCCGAGTTTTGTCCTTGGAGATAACCTCAAGGAATGCTATTGCAGTTCCGGTGATAACTCCAGAAATGCTTGTTTCAAAAGCATACAATCAGCTTCAATCTCAGACCTCCTGTCAAGGCACTCATACCAAAGACCCGGAGCTAACACCGGGAAGACAGGCACACTTACAGAGGACCATGCGGAATTCAAACACTTGCAGCAATCCAATCTCAGATGTAACCCTGAGCAACGTCTACTATCAGCCCAAACCAGAGATAACCCCAGTGAGGAGTCAAACTTTCATCTTTCCACCTCAACCCTTGCACGCCGTCTCAACATTTTATACATACATACATACAAAAATGTCCTACAAGAGCCAAGGATTTCCAATCCCGAGTGACTATTACACGTGGCAGCACACCGGATAGAATTTGAAGCTTGAAGACCATGGGCATGGTCCCCTCTTTCTGACTTCATACAACCTCTAATCCCATGTCATTGCATAACTCTCGACAAAAGCAGTCTGAAGAAGTTCTTGTACACCTCGTTCAGATGCTCGGATTGAAGTTCTGCAAGTTCGAGCGAACATCACAGTGCACGAGTGCACGTACTTTGAGACAACAGATTCATGAGAGTCCCGGGAACCCCGGCGACCACAGTGCATCTGCATGGCTATCGCAAGTGCATCTGCATGGCTCTCAGTAGGTACACTGCATGACTCCTAGCTCTATAAATATAGAGCTTGGGGTGGTCATTTGAAAAAAAAGGCGAGGAAGCCCTATCCAATTTGCTCTGTACACACCCCATAATGAGTGTTTTCTCATTTTAAACACCTGTTAGCTCACATATAACTATATTTTACCGACGGGAGCTGAGTGTTTAATCATCTAGAGTCATAGAAGCCTGCTTTGGCAGCCCACTATAAGCCTTCTCACACTCTATAAAGCCTTTCTATTCATCTTTGCACACACTATTCTTTACATTGAGAGTCGTGTTGTGTGCGTATGCCCAGACTTTGGTCCGTGGTTTTCATTTACATCTATATATATATATATATATATATATATATATATATATATATATATATATATATATATATATATACACTTATATATGTATATATTTATATATATGGCTAACATTATCGAATCGAGCTTGAGACTTATATGCGGAGCGTTTACTTACTTTTATATTTATGTATATATATATAAGCAAGTAAACGCTCCGGATGTAAAATCTGTGCTCATCGAATGAGTCCCACAACAATTTATATATGTAAGTATATATATATATATATATATATATATATATTTATGTCGTGCCACGGAGTTTACTTCGAGGCCTTTTACTACTTTATTTACATTTAGTCCCGCCTGGAGTTTACTTCGTGGTGGTTGATCGTCTTTTACAGCTTTATATACTTTTCTGATCCCCCATGGAGTTTCTTCGTGGTGGTTGATCATGTCCATATATATACCGCTTTTATATATTTACATTTTTGATCCCCCATGGAGGTGCTTCGTGGTGGTTGATCATGTCTGTATATATATATTTACAACTTTTATATATATAACTGCTTACTGCTTTTCATATAAACTGCGGCATCATGTGAGCCTAAGAATCATGTGATCACAGATTCAATCTCTTGAATCTAGATTCGGTTCCTCGTGATAGACATTTTTAGTCATGTAAGCGCTTGTACATTCTTTTACTATGTCTCAATTTTCTTAGATGGCTATCATGCCCATAAGGGAGTTCTACCTTCTGCTATATATTTTTTTCTCAAGATGCCTCGCATCTCAAAAATAAAAGCAAACAAGCCAAACATTTGATAATAAAATGGAAGTATGAAAAGGTCTCAATTACTATTGAGCACAGGGTTAGAAAAACCTCTTTTACAAAACTTCACTGCTATATCTTGTTTAAAACTGAATTTTTATATAAATTCAAACCCTTTGTATATAGTTGTGAACGAGGCCTCGTACTACTTCCAAATAAATTGTACATTGATCCACACACACACACACACACATTCATATAATAGTTTCTTGAAAAGTGGCGGTCACCGTGGCAACACAGATGTCAGGGGTGCCTAACACCTTCCCTCCGCATAATCAAGCCCCCGAACTCAAATGAATCTCGATTTCACAGACCCGTTTAGCAGTATTACATCACTGGGTCAATGTGCAAACCTTTTCTCAGTTGCGTTGGTGCAACCAGTTAAAAACACCAACTGGCGACTCTTAAAGTCAAATCGTTGACATTATACATGTCGGACCTTTTTCACTTGTTTTTTCAAACAAATCTCACATAACATGAGAACACCAAAGAAGAAGTAATGAAAAGGGACAAATAAAAATCCCTATGTCGACATCCCTAATTGTCAAATTGAAAACCCTAAATTGTTAATTATAAGTCCTAATGATAATTAGTGAATCTATAATCTAATTTTCATGTTCTATGTAATTAGGAAGCTAAGTATGTTTACAAAATCCTAATTTGAAATTTTTAGAAACTAAATTTTCTATTTTTGGCCTAACTAGAAATCCTAAAAAAAAATTTGCTAAACCTTATGGTTAAACCCTAAGGGTTTACCAAGATTACCAAGATGCCATTAAATTTTCAAGATAAAAGACCATTTTGCCCTTATTACATTATTTTGTGATAACTTGTAAATCTAGCTAAAATGTAGTTAGTGAACTACTCCAAGATCAACCATGTGACATAATACAATACAAATCAGCAGCAAATCTCAGCCAAATTCATTACATATCAATATATATATATAGATCAAGAGAGAGAAAGTCTCATATTTTGCCTCATTTCTCTCCAAACACCCAACCAAGTCTCTCTCTCTCTCTAACCTTACGAAATACATTAGTATTTCAGTCCCAAATTTCGTCCTTAGTTCAACCAAAATGGATCAAGAACCCTAGGATCAAGATTGGCCAAAGTAAAGGTATAAAACTAACTTACAATCTGATCTTGAATGATGTGTTAAAAGTTATGTTTATGTGTTGTAATATGTTCTATATAGTGTTTATCAATGATCTGGGTTGGTACATAGTGGATCCATAACATCTAGATACTCAAAATTGAAGTTTTCAAAAATCTGGGAAATTTTTTTTTGTTGTGTGATAACCAAATGTCAGGTCATGTAGATCTCTTTCTGTTTATGGTTTTTGTGTTTTGAAGGTTGATACTTGTAGTATGTTATGTGGTCTATGATCTAGAACTTGAATCAGGGTCCGATCTATCATATATTGTAAGATATTCGTGGTCAAACCACGTTGATCGGCCATGACTGGGCATTCCTGGGTAACCCAGAAACTGTCGAGAAAGGGCCTGACAAGATATTCGTGAGTCTTGATCTTTCTGTTGTTTGTTGTTTTGTTCTTTTTGTTGTAATAGCATTGTAGTATGTTACATGAACTTCAAAATCATACCTTTAGATCACTAAATAATCAAATAGGTTAATCTCAGTGGTTGGTCAAAGTAGGTAGAACGAACATGAAATCGGTTTTCTGGGTAACCTAGAAAACTAATGATCATGTGTTCTGATCATTGAACAATTCTTGGAACTTCTCCCAAGTCATCTTCAGTGCGGCAGGTTGAGTACGTTTTACAGATTCCCACCAGTAATTTTCCTCTACACGCAACATGAAGTTGGAAAAGGGAACCTTTTGCTCCTCGGAGCATCCCAAGACATCAAATATCTTGCAGATCTGCTTTATCCATGTCTCCGCCTTAAGTGGTTTTGGCTCTCCAAAAAACTTCGGTGGTCCTTGTTCCTTAAACTACTTAGCGGTGACCGTCCGAGAGTTGCCAGTGTTTCCACCTGCATTTTGTACAGGAGTCGCTCTTGCCTGATGTTGCATGAATTGCATAAAGCCTCTAAACATTCCATCATTCATCATCTGGTCAGTGTTGTTGTTTGCCTGAGGATTGTCGCCTTCCTGATGCACATTATCCTGATTATTGATCTGTGGAGACTCAACGATCTCCTGTGCTCCATTGATGTTCTCAACATTCTCGGATGTCATTTTCAAACACTGCCACAAAACAAGGGTTAATTAACATTATCCCTACACTCTGACCAACCAATTAAATACCAAATAAACTTAGGTAGGTCATACTAGCGAAAGAATTCCCCGTCTCTCCCCTCCTAGTTCTTATCTCACATCTCAGCCAGGGATCATATCCCTAAGCTTTGATACCAACTGTGATGCCCCCAAAATAGGTATACATCACCCATCTTGAGTCGCCAAATACATGGTACAAAAATATAAATACAACTTAATAATACAACTGTCGTATAAAATACGACA
The DNA here is from genome assembly GCA_020205605.1 of Panax ginseng. Taxonomy (NCBI): domain Eukaryota; kingdom Viridiplantae; phylum Streptophyta; class Magnoliopsida; order Apiales; family Araliaceae; genus Panax; species Panax ginseng. The sequence continues at coordinate 55,824,437 of CM035130.1, read as the reverse complement.
AAACATAAATTGAGAGTTTTAATAAGAATATTGTCATCTAGACAATATCCACACTCAAAGGAGTTCTCATTACATTTATTGTCACACTATTTAACAGAATAGTGAGGACTACTAATACTATCATCTGGACCGTCACTCCGTTCCCCGACTAGTCCTGGCTACGTTCTCATTTCCTGAAGAGAACAGTGAAAGAGAGGGGTGAGCTCAACTTGCCCAGTAAGAAATATTATGACTAAGATAATGTAAAATAAATTATCATTAGTCTTCAACAATGTTAAACTGATAAAATATAACAAACATCAAGTTTAACTACAGCGGAACAAGCAATCCATTAAAAGAGTCAAGTAGAGAATAAAATCTACTATATTTTATGATTTAAAAGGTTTTTCATCACTTTTATCGCTGGGACTCAGCTTAATAAATAATCCACATCATCCCTACACTACGGCCAAGGATATTCATTAGTATCACAACCACAAATTATCCATGCACTACGGGCCAAGGATATTCATGTATTCATCAATGGTCATGATCATGCCAACAACTGTCCATCAATGCACTACGGGCCAATGAGAACTTTTACCACATCATTTGTAACATTACGATCATGATTATACCGATTAATCTCTGGTCATAATCATACCAAGTCCATCTATGCACTACAGGCCACAAAAGACTTTCAACATAATATAAACATGAGGATGATTATAATGATATAAGAATTCAATAAAACAAGTTCAAGAATTAATTTATCCAGGAACTAATAACGTCCAAATTGTCAACATGATACTTCTTTGGAGAGTAAAATTCAAGAATGCTCAGTAGAATATTTCCATGAAAAAAATATTGGATGAAGCGCAAATATCAAGGATATTCCACTAATTTCAGGGAGTATAGAAGTCAAAACTTTAACCAACTGAGTATAATAAAGAATGGAATAACAAAAGAAATCATCATGCATGCGATAGACCACACAGACAGTTTATTCAAATAGAATAATAAATAATGGAACTGTGTCAAAGTAAATTAAGACCGACGGATATTCCAACGAATAATAAAGAATGGAATAACAACGAAATCACCATGCATGCGATAGATCGCATGACAGATAAAAGTTATTCCAATAGAATAATAATTAATGGAACCGAATCGGGCATAATACGCACCTACAGGATATTCCAATGTAATAATAAATAACGAAACCAGTCATGCGTAAGCGCATGCATGTGATGTTCCAATGAATAATAAAGAATGGAATAACGAGAAGAATTTCACCATGTATGCGATTGCCCGATAGATGGGTTATTCCAACATAATGATAAAGAATGGAATAATGTAAGAATTTCACCAAGTATAGGGTAGCTCACAGATCAAAGTTATTCAATGAATAATAAAGAATAGAATAACGAAGTTCTCTTCATGAATACGAAAGAAATAATACCCTTACCTTAGAAAAGAATGGATATAGGAGTAGTGAAGTAGCGTAATACTTTTCTTCTTTCTCTCTATAGTTTCTCTCTGTAGTTTTAGTGAATTCGTAAGAAATAATGAAGGAATGAGCTTCTATTTATAGGAGAATGGAATAATAAGAATTAATTCATGAACGGTCCAGTTAATTTACTTTTAAACTGACGGTCCATATTGATTTACTATGCGATATTAATAAAATATTTTAATAAAACAAAATCTTTTAAATAAACTATAATATATTCTATTTATAGTCTAATAAAACAAATAACTTTATAAAAGTATTCATTTTATATAAAAGATTTTTTACTATGCAAACACTATGCATAATAAAATATAATATATTCTAATTATTGTCTAATAAAACAAATAATTTTATAAAAGTATTCTATTTTATATAAAAAGATTTTACTATCGCAGCACTATGCAAACACTATGCATAATAAAATATAATATATTCTAATTATTGTCTAATAAAATAAATAACTTTATAAAAGTATTCTGCTTTTATATAAAAAGATTTTACTATGCAAAATACTATGCATAATAGAATATAATATATTCTATTTATAGTCTAATAAAACAATTAACTTTATAAAAGTATTCGCTTTATATAAAAAAGCTTTTTATTTTATTATATTAATAATACTAATAAAACAAGATTTATATATATAATATATATATATATATATATATATAAAACTTTCATGACTTCATAAAAAGACACCTCCATATATTTAACAACATTTATCATCATTATTATAATTCACAATATTAATCGACTGTGTCGTTCCCGGAAAGAGGGGCTTTCCAATAAGGATTTTTCCTATCATGCATGAATTAGGTGACCAAACCTCTCCTTGGCGTAACTTCTGAGACATCGTTAATATTGCAAATAATAATATTAATAACTCATCATCTTAATTATTGATTTAATAATATATAAAATATCGACAATAATTGAATCAAATAACGTGAGATACTATGCAACAATTCATCGTAGCAATAATTGAACAAAACTAAGTGACTTTATTACCTTGTTATATCAAATCCACACTAATTTTGAAAAATATTTGAAAAATTTAAATCTTTATTCATAAAATTTGGGGGTCTCAGCTCCTTGTGATGAAGGGCATTCCAACCTAGCTTAAGGGCCAACCTCTTAAAGAAAACTAAGGGTTAGGTTGTCCTGAGGCTCTTATCGGAAGAGTCGCTGCTTAGATTTGATAGGAATGTTGTCATCACAGTGAGCTTCTCTACCATGTCGAGACGGCTCCACGATCGTGGTTTCTCTTAGTCATGTCTACGATTTTAACATAGCCTTTTTATCTACATGGTTAGCATCAACTAGAGCATAGAGTTTATGTTTATAGATTTAGCATGCCTAACTCATTTATCAATTTATTAAATATGGATTCATCTAAAGGTTTTGTAAAGACATCAGCAAGTTGATTTTCAGTAGGGATGTATTGTAAAGAAATATTTCCATTTTTTATATGATCCCTAATAAAATGATATCTTATTTCTATATGCTTAGTCCTAGAATGCATGACAGGATTATGTGTTATTTCTATGGCACTTGTGTTATCACAATGAACAGGTATAGACTTGAAATCAAACCCACAATCTGCTAACTAGTTCTTCATCCTTAAGATTTGAGCACAACAACTGCCTACAACAATGAATCCAGCTTCTGCTGTAGAGGCAGATACTGAATTTTGCTTCTTGCTAAATTAGGACACAAGTCTGTTTCCTAGCAATTGACAAAAGCACTTGGTGCTTTTTTCTATCTATTTTGCGCTGTGCAAAATCGACATCTCAATATATCTGTTAGTTCAAAGGAGGACTCCTTGGGATAACAAAGTCTGAAGTGAGGTGTGCCTTTGAGATACCTAAAAATTCTCTTTATAGCAGTTAACTGTGATTCCTTAGGATTAGCTTAAAATTTAACATATATACATGTTGCAAACATTATGTCTAGTCTCTTGGCAATTAGATATAGAAGAGATCCTATCATACCTCTATATTGAGTAATGTCAATACATTTACCTTTCTCATCGTTGTCAAGCTTAGTTGTTGGAGTAATTGGTGTTTTCATGGGAGAAGCTGATTCTATGCCATACTTCTTAAGTAAGTCTTTAATGTACTTGGCTTGGTTGATGAAGATACCTTCGTCAGTCTGCTTCACTTGTAATCCAAGGAAGAAATTCAGCTCATCCATCATACTCATTTCCAACTTGCTCTGCATAAGCTTGACAAATCTCTTGCACAGATTTTCATCAGTAGAACCAAAGATAATATTATCTACATATATTTGAACTAGTAAGACTTTATTTTTGTGTTTCCTAAGAAATAATGTGGTATCTACTCTACCTTTAGAGAAATTATTTTCAATAAGAAAATTAGTTAGTGTTTCATACCATGCTCTAGGTGCTTGTTTAAGTCCATATAAGTCTTTATCTAATCTATAAACATAATTAGAGAGAGTTGGATTGATGAAATCTAGAGGTTGCTCCACATATATGTCTTCTTGAAGTTCACTATTCAAAAATGCACTCTTAACATCCATTTGGAAAACTTTGAACATCATGTGGCCAGCAAAAGAAAGGAATATCCTGATAGCTTCTAGTCTGGCAACAGGTGCGAAGGTCTCATCGTAGTCAATGCCTTCTTCTTGGGAATAACCTTTGGCCACTAGTCTTGCCTTTTTCTTTGTGATTACCCCATCTTCTTCCATTTTATTTCTGAAGACCCATTTGGTGCTAATAACTGGGTGACTTCTTGGTCAAGAGACTACTCTCCAGACCTTGCTTCTTTCAAACTAATTTAATTCCTCTTGCATGGCTTCTATCTAACTCAAATCTTCCATAGCATCTTCTATCTTCTTGGGTTCCATTTGGGACAGAAAGATCAGATAGAAACACTCATTCTGGGTGGAAGATCTCGTCTTGACTCTTGCATTTGGGTCTCCAATGATCAGGTCTTGAGTGTGATCTCTTACCCATCTGTTCCCTGTTGGAACATTTGTTCTGGTGCCTTCTTGTCTGAATTCTTCAAGATCAACCTCTGTCTCTCTTTATAGAGGTTCGTCGTCTGGTGTAGCTCTCTCTACGATCTCTTCTTCAGGCTCGACAATGTCATCTTCTGGGGCTGCGATCGTGGTGTTGGGCTCGACCACCTCATTCATAGTGTCTGAGTCGTCGATCGCAGTGTCCTGAGGCATAGATTTGTCTGAGTCTATTTCATCGAAGATGATATGAATCGAGACTTCAACACTTAACGTCTTCTTGTTGAACACTCTATAGGCCTTACTGTCTATGGCATATCCAAGAAATATTTCTTCTTCTGACTTGGGTTGGAACTTAGTCAGATATTATTTTCCATTATTGAGAATGTAGCATGCACAACCAAACACATGGAAATAGCTGACATTTGGCTTTCTTCCTCTCTACAGCTTGTAGGGAGTCTTCTTTAATGTAGAGTGAACAAGAGACCTGTTCTGAGTGTAACACGCAATGTTGATAGCTTTTGCCCAGAAGTATTCAGGCAGATGAGCTGCTACTAGTAAAGTCCTTCTAGCTTTAATCAGCGTTCTGTTCTTTCTTTCAGCTACTCCATTTTGCTGTGGAGTTTATGGAGCTAAGAAGTTGTGACTGATGCCATTATCTATGCAAAAATGATCCATCTCAGAGAAGTCGAATTCTCCACCATGATCACTCCTTATAGCCTTGATCTTTTCCCCTTTTCCGTTCATCACCAGCTTGAACATCTTGCTGAGTTGAGAGCTTGTTTCATCTTTAAAATTTAGAAAGAACACCCATGTAAATCTGGTGTAGTCATCCACTATGACCAATGAGTATCTCTTCCCTCCAAGGCTTATAATTAGAATTGGCCCAAAAAGATCCATGTGAAGTAACTGTAGGGGCTTATCAATTGAGTTGATCGTTTTGCCTTTGAATGAACTCCTAGGTTGCTTTTCAAGCTGACAAGCATTGCATGACCTTTCTTTGATGAAGCTGAGCTTGGTTAAACCTGCTACTAGATCTTTGGAGGCCAGTTTTGACATATTTTTGAAATTGAGATGAGATCATCTTCTATGCCATAGCCATCTAATTTCTTTAGAGGCTTTAGCAAGAAAGCATATTGTCTCATCAAAACTTAGTTGAGAAAGATTAACAGTGTAGACGTTTCCTTCTCTTGTTCCAATCAGCTTTATAGAAGAGGTCTTCATATCTCTGACTTGACACTGATTGTTGAGGAAGGTAACTTGATGACCCTTGTCGTGGAGTTGGCTTATGCTCAGTAGATTATGCTTTAACCCTTACACATAGGCTACTTTGCTGAAGGACACTGCACCATATTCAGCTGAGCCATATCCTCTTATCTTGTCAGAGCCATTGTCTCCAAAGATGACTGTTGGACCCTCCTTTTTGTGAAGTTAGATAGGAAGGCTTTGTTCCCGGTCATGTGCCTTGAGCATCCACTGTCCAGATACCAAGTTGTGATCGTGGAGCTTTGTTCTTGTAGTAAGGTTAAACCCTCATTTTGGTACCCAGACTTGCATGGGTCCTACTTTGTTAGTACCCTTGGGGACCCAAATCTGCTTGACTTTGGGTTTAATATGCAGAGGATTATTGTAGTATTATGTAGCCTTATGACCATATTTATCACATATAAAGCATCTAGCATGATGCATGCTTGTGTGTGTGTGGATTCTTTCTCTATTTGGACTTATGTGGATTCTTGGTGGTCTTTCCCTTACACTGATTCTTCTTTTTCCATGCATCCTTATGATTCATGATTTGTGATGAGTGAAACTTAAATCTACTATTCCTTCCTGGTTGGTTCGTGGATTTGGTTTTACTTGACTCCACGATCCTTCAAGGTTGGAGAGTAGTGACTAAGTTACTCTTCTCTTTTCTGAACCCTAGGCCAGCATAGGATCCGTTATGTCTTGGAACATGGATTAGATCAGAAGAGCAGGGATGCACTGGTTCTTCCTTCTGTGAGGATTTCATAAATGTAATGCTTCTATTGAAATTTAAAGCACTACTAATGTTAGTTTCCTTTAGCTTTTCCACATATGGTACAGAGGTAGATTCCCCAAAACCTAAACCAGTTCTATCAGATGCACTTCTCTGACTGGAGATCAGGGAGTCCATGGATGAAGAAGATCTATTCTATATTAAGATTATCTTTTCTAGTTCCTCAATCTTAGAGATTAGATTTGACTCTCTTTGTGTGTTAAGCTCATTGGTCTATCTTAAGAGTTTATTCTCAGCCTCAAATTTGAGAGAGGTAGTACTTAGTAGATTTGTCTCCAGTCCTTTTTGAACTTTCTCTTTCTCTTTTTGAAGAAGAGAATAATCTTTAGACAGAACTCTAAACCAATTCATGTATTGATGTGGATCAGATGTTATGCCATGTAGTTCAGTTCTTAAATCATCAATATCTACATCAGGAGAGTTAAAGTCGAATACCTCATCGATACTTACTTCATGATGGTCAGTGCTTTTCTTATCCTTTGCATTTTTGGCCATTAGACACAGATTTGCTACTTGAGGTTCTTCATCATCTCCAGACTCAGAAGTTATTTCATTGTCTGAGTCACTCCATGATCCTCCGACCACAAGACCTTTGTCTTTCTTCTGAAGCCTTTTTTTTCCATTGAACTCCTTCTTTGGATTTGTTTTCCTTTTCAACTCTTCTTTAAGAGGTTTGTTGCAATTTGCAATAAAATGGCCAGGCTTCTTGTAGTTGTTGCATAAGTCGTTAATCTGCTTCTAGCTGTTGTTGTTGTTGAATCTCTTAGGTTTGCTGCTTTTGCCTTTCCACGTGAACCTTTTGAGTCTTCTTAGCAGCATTGCAATATCCTCGTCATCATCTTCCTTAGAGTCAGAATCATTTTCAGTATGAGCTTTGGAGATAGTTTCTGTTTCCTTGAGAGCAACTCTGTTGTCCTTCTTTCTTCCTTCAGATAGATTCTCTGCTCTTTGGGTCAACTCTAGTTCGTAGGTAAGAAGGTTGCCATAGAGTTGTTGAACTGTCATCTCATTGAGGTTCTTTAATTCTCTGATGGCAGTGGTTTTGGCATCCCACTTGCTCGGTAGAGCCCTCATGAACTTTATGATAAGATCTTTATTTGGATAGATTTTTCCAAAAGCTCAAAGAGAGTTGAGCAGCACATTGAATCTTTCATAAGTAGAAGTGACGTTTTCTCCTGGAACATAGGCGAACATTTTATACTGTTGAGTCAGAAGAGATTGCTTGTTTTCTCTAACTTCTTCTGTTCCTTTGTGCATAATGAGCAATGCTTCCCAGACTTCCTTGGCAATTTTGTTGTTGACTACATTCTTGAACAGATCATCTTCTAAAGACTAGAACAAAATGTTTTTGGCCTTTTTGTCTAGTTGGACGACTTTCTTCTCGCTGTCAGTCCATTTTGATTTGATCTTGATTTGAAATCTGTTTGGATCATCTGGAGTTGGTGCAAGCTTTGTTTGAATATAGGGCCCATTCATAATAGTTTCAAATAACTCTTCATCTATTGAATCCATATAGGCTTGCATACGAACTTTCCAGTTGGCAAATTTATCTTTGTTGCACATTGATGGCTTGCTTCGTCCTCTGGTCTTGGACTCGCTTATCAGTTGTGCCATTGGATCTACTAAAGCTTTGTATGCTGATTAAGAGATCCTGCTCTGATACCAATTATTAGTTCCCAGAGACACAATAGTTATCTAGAAGGGGGATTGAATAGATATTTTAAATACTTTTTCTTTTCAAAATACTTGTCCAATTTGTTAATAAATTAACCACAGCGGAATATATGATTTGTTTGTTCCCCTTTAAGATAAACTAAGTTTATAGGTGATAAGCGATTATAGAGAGATATAGCGTTATAACGGTATATAAAAACATAGTGATTTTAAGTGGTTTAGAGCAGCACTCAAGGCTCTAGTCCACTCTTCTACTCCTCGAGTAGGAAATCCACTAAGGATATCTTTACAATCTTTGAATCACTTAAATTCCTTTAAGACCAGCAGTCTTGTAACTTCTTAGTTCACTTAGAACTCTTTAAGTCCAGCAGACTTGGAATACACTTGATGAGAGTTGAGTTCTTGGGTTGTGCTACTCAGTTGCATTTAAGCATATGTTCGAAAGAACTGAGTAGCAGAGCAAGCTTTTCTTTCTGGATCGTAGAGTTTGAGTTTTAAGTGTTCTTTAGCTTTCGTTGTGTACTTCTTTGCTTGTTGTAACTATGTCTGATTTCCTTATAAAGGAGCCTTTGAAATGTGTCCGTTGAAGGGCATCATTTGTAGCATTAAATGTTTCACACTTTGACCACCGATGTTGACTTCACGAAATATGTTTGTTCGGTAGATCGACCCACTAACACAATGATGATCGCTATCTCACCTAACACACGAAAAGGTGTTTTTTGGGATATGTCTGATCCTTTCCTTAGCTTCTTCAATACGCTTCTTCGATACATATTAAGGATGAGTGTTGGATCATTGGGATTCTTGAAAGTCTCAACGTCTATAATTCATTCTTCATTTGTTGTATGTTATCCTTCAGCAAATGGACAAGGCTCGATGCTTCTGATGCTAACAGGAGAGACACTATGATTATGATCGTTGTGTCTTGTCATGCTCGTGCTTGATTCAGCCTGATCAAAGAGAACACTACGATTTCTCTTAAGCACTGATAGACTACGATCTTTACTTGCTTGTTTTTGTAGACTCTACGTTTTCTAGAGCAGACTACAATTCTTGACTTATCTCGGCAGACACTCAGACCATCTCTACGATCTAAGTGTGGCTTCCAAAGCAGACTACGATTCTGAAGCAACTTTCTCGATACTCTACAATTCTACCTTGGCTTCTGCAATCTCTTGGCTGGCTCGTCTGACTACGATTCCGTTGATGACTATCTATTACATCTCAAAATAGATCAACCTAACAGCTTTGATCTTTTCTTCTATACATTCATTTACAGAATGATAAACATTCATTCATCCATTTTACTTGTAGTGGTTTGTGGTTCTTGAATTTCTTCAAGATCTATTTTCCTCCCACTGAACCTTCAAGGATAAACTCCTTTTCCAAGAAGGTAGCGTGTTTGGCAAAAAACACCTTTTGCTCAGTAAGATTATAGAAATAGCATCCAAAACTTTCTTTAGGATATCCCACAAATATGCACTTATCAGATCTTGTCCCAAGCTTATCATTTTAAAACTTTTTCACATAAGTTGGACATCACCAAATCTTAACATGCTTAAGAATAGGCTTCCTCCCTGTCCACATCTCATATAGAGTCTTAGGGACAGATTTTGAGGGGACCTTATTTAATAGATATGTAACTACTTCTAGGGCATATCCCCATAATGACACCAGAAGATCGGTAAAACTCATCATGGAACGAACCATGTCCAACAGTGTTCGATTTCTCCTTTAAGATACACCATTCAACTGTGGTGTTCCTGGTGGAGTCCATTGTGAGATTATACCATTTTCTTTGAGACAATTGAGAAACTCACTGTTTAAGTATTCACCTCCTCGATCCAATCAAAGAATCTTAATACTCTTGCCATTTTGCTTCTCTACTTCACTTCTGAACTCTTTGTACTTTTCAAATGATTTAGATTTGTATTTCATTAAATACACATATCCAAATCTGGAGTGATCATCAATGAAAGTAATAAAATAAGAATACCCTCCTCGTGCAGTCGTTGTTATAGGTCCACATACATCTGTGTGTACCAATGCTAACAACTCTGTAACTCTCTTTCCTTTTTCACTAAAAGGAGATTTAATCATCTTACCCATGAGACAAGATTCACAAGTTGTATATGATTCATAATTCGATAACTCTAAGAGCCCATCTTTATGCAACTTGGATAATCTTATTTCATTGATATGACCGAGTCTGCAGTGCCACATAAAGGTATAATTAACATCATCTCTTTTCCTTTTCTTAGTTTGTTCAATTTGAAGTATATTTTCATGTAAGTCAAGTATGTAAAGTCCATTTCGTAAATTACCAACACCATATAATATATTATTTTTATAAATAGAAAAACTGTTGTTCTTTATTATAATATTAAAACCATCTATATCCAATATAGAAATTGAAATAATGTTTCTAATAAGTGTTCAAACAAAATAACAATTATTTAAATTAATGGAATTGACTATAGGCAGTGCTAAACAATAAGTCCCTACAGCTAATGCAGTAACCTTTGCTCCATTTCCCACTCGTAGGACGACCTCATCCTTGTTCAGCTTTCTACTTCTGACCAGTCTCTGCATTGTATTACATATGTGAGAACCACAGCCGGTATCTAATACCCAATTAGAAGATTAACTTTCAGAAAAATTAATTTCAATCATAAACAAACCTTGATTGGGATTCAAAGCTTCTCCAAGGTTCTTCTACTTTTGTTCCGCAAGAAACTCCTTGCAGTTTCTCTTCCAGTGACCCAACTTGTTGCAATAGAAGCAGATTCCTTTGCTAGCTGGATCAAGTTTTTTTTTGTCCTTCATTTTCGCCTTTCCCTTAGCCTTCTTAGATTTCTTCTTTTCAGAAGATACCTTGGGCCTCTTCCTTTTCTTAAAAGAATCATCCACCATTAAGACATGGTCATTCTTGGATGAGAAGTGACCTTCAACAATTTTCAACATGTTAAGTAACTCAGGTAAGCTGACGTCCAACTTATTCATGTGAAAATTCACAAAAAATTGTGAGAAGGTGTCCAGAAGTGACAGTAAGACTAAATCTTGACTGAACTCCCCATCCATGACGAACCCAAGTTGTCCAAGACTTTAAATTGATCTTTTTAGGACATAAGTCTCAACAGTAGTGCCCTCGGTCATCTGAGATCGGAAGAGCTCCTTAGATATCTCATATCTAGCAGTCCTAATTTGCTCAATATACAACTCTTGAAGATGCAACAATATATTAGGAGCATCCATGCTTTCATGCTGACGCTGAAACTCGTTACTCATGGATTCGAACATGATGCATTGAGCCACAGATGCATCATCATGCTACTTCTTAAAAGTAGCAATCTCTTCCTCAGAGGCTGTTTCTGTAACATTTGCAGGGACAGATAAATTTAGGACATAAGAAATCTTTTAAGCACTAAGAACAATTCTAAGATTCCTTAACCAGTTCGTATAATTTGGTCCGGTGATTTTGTTAGTATTCAATATGCTACAGAATGAAATTAGTGAGTGCGACATTTTCAAAATTTTGCATGTGAAAAAATAACATTTTAGCAAACATTCATTTAATTAATTAATTTTACCAAAATAAATTAGTTCTTATTTTAAATTGGAATCTCCCACTATTGTCTTCAAACTATATTACCCTCACTTATATAGTTCGGTAAAATTTAATTAAAGATTTGCTAATGAGAATAAGGATCTCATTTCAAATGTATATAGCCTTGTGTGTGCTCAAAAAACTATATATAAATAAATAGGTAGATAACTCTTGTCAATTACCACTACAAGAAAAAGGTCTAACAGCGACCAATACTACCAGCGACCACACATGCGGTCGCTGATATTAGTAATAGCGACCAAACATATGCTAATCGTGATTTAATCCAATTAATTATTTAATATCGTGATCAGATCGCGGTCGCTAGCACAAATTTGCCTCCCAAAATTTGGCAGGAAATGTTGGCGCAAAGGTTTTGTGCGACTACTTAACACCAGCGATCGCATGCTATCGCTGATAAGTCCATGTCATTAAAAATTAGCGATCGCAAGCGGTCGCTGATAGCGGTCGCTTATCAAACTTAATGTAATCAGTATCAGGCATTTGCTCGACACAATAGACGCAAGAAAAAAAAGGGAGCTCAGAATAGAGAGAAGAGGGAGAAAGGGGGGAGAAGTTGAGACTACACCACTGGTCCACCGCCGCCACCGGACAGCCGTCGCCACCACCATTCGGTCGGTATTTATATCTTATGTTAGATTAGATTAAATACTATGAAATTCTTCAAGTAGCCGTTCGATTTGATTGGGTTTCCAAACTTTACAATTTTTATTCTTGAATGTGGTGTGTAATTGCTTTGATTTAAAGACCTAATTTTTATTCTTGAATTCTGATGTGTAATTGCTTATGATTACATACTTTTGAATTGATTGTGATTTAAAGACCTAATTTTTATTTTTGAATGTGGTGTGTAATTCCTGTAGTTGAATATGGTGTGTTATATATCACTGGTATTCCATCTTCAAGTCTTTGTGCAACTTTCAGGCCTATACTTCCCAGTCCAACTATCCCAACTCGTTTGCCTCCCAACTAAAATCATCAATTGCATCACTAGATTAACTTAAGAATTGTTGTAGCTCATCAATCAAAATGATAATGTTCTTCTTACTAAGAATTACCCACATCAATGTTTGAATAAACACGGAAGCAAAATAAGATTGTTTTTTACCTTTGCCAAACCCAGTGTTTAAATGCAACTCCAACAAGTACAGGGTGTTCCTTGACAAAATTAATTTTCTCTTAAAAGAAAAATGAAAAATTTATTAAATAAATTAAGATACTAAAAGAAGAGGACAGTGAATCATCAAAAATAATTAGAAAAGATAACAAATCCTTTAAAATGAGACTGTATGACAATCACTAATAATTGAAACCTAAATATAGCTAATTATATCTCAAGACTACTAGTATCAAAACAGTTCCTTTATCAAAGTTTAAACTAATGAAGCTGAATCGCACTAATCAAAGATGAAAAATTTACCATCTCTAGTGCAATTTACGATTTTTAACACACAGTACAATTCTATAATTGCATCATTTGAGCTATAAATGGAACTTTTGTGCTTGGAAATATCAGCTCTCTAATCTCAAGTTCAAATATTAGTCTTATATTTGAAAATACATATATATATATATGAACAAAAAGAGAGATAACATTGGGAGTTGATGTTGAAGCTTTTACTAAATCCCCAAAGAATAATGTTATTCTTTGACTAAAATTACTAAGCTAAGTAAAATTAACCGTACATAAATACCCATCAAAATTAGAACTAATATATTGGTGCTTTACATTAAAAATATGTTAGTGTTTGTATATAGAGAGATAGAATTGACCTTGGAGCCGAGAGGAAATTCTCCTTTAGTCGGCCGAACTCCACGTAACCTTAGTGATTGTATAACCTCACTAAACAAATTAAAAAGGCAAAAACAAATGTGTCAAACTTAGCATTACCATATGTTCACCCAACTGAAGAAAAACTCAAATCAGTTTACTCTTAACTGGGGAAATGTCCAAAAAAGGTAATCAAAAGCTATTGTTTCTATCTTATAATGAGTTAAGAATTAAATAACAACTAAGCTATTGCCACAAGGTATGTTTCTGGCTCCAACATTCTACTAAAATAACAGCTAACAACCAAGAAAATGAAATCATACAGATTTTCTTTTTAATATGGTTCTACAGTTTTTTTTACTCAATATGTTTTGAACCTCAAGCCCTTCCATAAAGTTGGTAGTTATTTCCCATATAATTAAATCATTTAGTTGTGACTCCTTTGTTAACATGGTATTTGCAACTTTTAGAAAGTACGATTAGCCGATTAGTTATTAGCTTGCAATAAAGTTCTGAATTACATGGCTTATCTTTCTTTCAACATTGTTGTTAATTGTCAATCACTGATAACAATGTTGATTTTAGAATCAAGTGTTAAGAGACTTCAGTCAAGCAAACTATAAAACATACTCTTCTCATAAACTAACTATCATGAATTTTATTAATTAGCTGGATACCCTTCAGTGAATTTTACTAAATGTCCTTTAATTTGCATTCATTCGTTATTGTTTTGGTCTTATTATATTGGAAATTTGTATATTTCTCTTGGTTTGTGTCTTGGGTGCCTAAAAATAACCATATATGCATGTCATCGTGCATGTGGCTAGTCATAATGGTCAAGTGTGTGCACATTCGAACTAAAATGATTTAAGTTAAGACAGACTCAGCATTTCCATATAAGTGAAGAGAAAACTACAGCCCGTGTGTGTGCACAACAAAGTGGTAATGTTCAATAACTTATAAACATCATATGTAATAAAAATAACATCTCAAATATTTAATACTTGCCTTATGTGTGCACAACAAACTCATATTAAATATTCAATACTCTATTATTTTTATCATGCTAGAAGGCAACATTTGATATTCCAAATATCTTTGAACGTTATAATTTAATATAATTTCTTTGAGGGGTTTATTATTATTTGTCTCATCTTGTTTAGCGCTTGCGTGCATATATATATATATATATATATATATATATATATATATATATATATATATATATATATATATATATATATATATAAGCATGCATATAGAATATGTAAGACCCCAACTTTTTATGATTAAAGATTTAATTTTCTCTAAATGTTATTTTGAATAATAAGGTGTCGATTTGATTTAATGTTATAGTTGTGGGTAATATTTACAAATTTTATAAAGTAAACAAGTTGTCATAAAATATTCATTTGGTCGGGAAATATTATTTTTGTCAGGGAATATCCGTATGACGGCACAATCATTGGTGGACCCCACAATAGAATTACTGTCGGATATAGAAAGCGACAGAAATAACCTTTTTATAAAAATAACAACAAAACTTTTACCGTTAACTATTGAAATACCCGGTGATAAAAGTACAGTAAAATGCGTGGTTTACAAAGTAGAGTACACCAGTATTGTATAAAGATCTCTAATTATTGATGCTTATATGAGAAGTCACTCGGTTTTATTCAATTATTGCAATGATGAATTATTGATAGTATCTCATATTATTGATTCAATTATTGTCACAAAGATCATCATCGCACAATATTTTATATTATTAAATCAATAATTGAGACGATAAAGTTATTCATATTATTATTTGCATTATTGACAATGTCTAGAAAGTTTTGTCGAGGAAATAGGTTAGGTCATCTAATTGCGCGCCAATAAGGAGAAGTCCTTATCGGAAAGCCCCCTCTTTCCAAGGAATGATCTGGTTGTTAATATTGTGAGTTATAATATTAATGATGAATAAATGTTGAAAGATTAAAAATGTGTTTAGTCAAGTGATTTGTGATAAATAAAAGAGGTTTTTCATGAAGTATTTATTATAAATTTGGCTTATTACATGGACCCCCACTTACTCAATTTTCAAAATCATCGGTAGAAAGTTATCTCAGTTTTTATTTTATATTGCATAGTACTGCATAGTGTTACATAGTGTTGTATAGTAATGCATAGTATTTGCATAGTGATGCATACTGAAAATCAGAAAATCAGATTTTTTGCCGGTGCACGCCCGTGATTTTCTTCCTGTGCAATCCGTGATTATTTTCTTAAATAGTACCTTATCATTCTCCTATAAATGGGATGCTTAGTTTAGAAATAAAAATCACATCAGAATCAGAGAATTCTTCTTTTATAATATTGAGCGTATTTCTTTTGAGTTTAAGGAAACTTTGAGTGTAAAAAATAGTGCAAGTTTTTTTTAAGAATATATCCGTTATACCAGTCAGAATTACTCTCCTATTAAGGTAAGGGGTATTATTTATTTCATATTCGTAAGAGATATTATTTTTCGTATTCGTAAGGAATATTATTTTCGTTCAATATTCGTAAGGAATATTATTTTCGTTCAATATTCGCAAGGGATATTTTCTTCGTTCAATATTCGTATGGAATATTATTTACATACAATATTCGTAAGGGATATTATTTTCTTTCAATATTCATAAGAAATATTATTTTCTTCCATACTCTATAGTATGTAAGTAATATTATTTCATTTCATATTCCTAAATCTACACTTATTTTAATAAGTATTGCTTTTATACTCCTTGAAATTAATAGAATATCCTTGAATTTTGTGCTTCATCTAGTATCGTTTCACAGAAATATTTTTTTGAACTTTCTTGTTAAATTTTAATCTTTTCATGCCGGAGTACTATTCATGGTCACTATTCATTCATATGGCACTATTCATTCATATGGTACTATTCATACATACGGTACTATTCATGAGATACTATTCATGAAGCACTATTTACGAGGTACTATTCACTCGGGTACTATTCACTCGGGGTACTATTCACGTCAAAATTTTTATTTCTTTTTTGTCCAAATTTTTTTTTTATATATGAATATTATTCTTGAATTTTACTCCAAAAAGTATTTATCATGTTGGCAATTTGGACATTCTTAAACTCTGGATAAATTGAATAATAAATCTTTAATATTTATCTTTAATCTCACTTGATTGATTTCTTATTTCATTGGCATCATCCTCATGCTTATATTGTGGTGAAATTCATCTTCGGTTCGTAGTGCATAGATGGACTGTTAATTGGTATGATTATGACCAAGAATTATGTATCAGTATAATCATGACCTGTAATGTTACAAATAATGTTGTAAAAGTCCTTTGGTCCGTAATGCATAGATGGACAATTGTTTGGCATGATCATGACCACTGGTGATAATAACGAATATCCTTGGCCCGTAGTGCATAGATAATTCGTGGATGTGATACTAATGAATATCCTTGGCCCATAGTGCAAGGATAATTCGTGGATGTGATACTAACGAATATCCTTTGCCTGTAGTGTATGCATAATTTGTGGATGTGATATTAACGAATATCCTTGGCCCGTAGTTCATGGATAATTCAGTGATGTGTATTATTTATTGAATTGTGTTGCAGAGATAAAATATTGATGATGAACTTTTAAATCATAGAAGATAGTAGACATCATGCTCTACTTGACTCTTCTAATAGATTGCTTATTTCGCTACAGATGTTGATCTATACTTGTTGTCTATTGTATTATATCAGTTTTTATACTGTTCAAGACTAAGGATAAATTATTCTATATTTTCTTAGTCATAATATTCTTTACTGGGCTAGTTGAGCTCACCCTTTTCTTTCATTGTTCTCTTCAGGAAATGAGAATATAGCTGAGACTAGTCGGGAAATGGAGTGATGGTCCAAGATGGTGGCTATAGTAGTCCTCACTATCATTTGAGGACTCCATTTAAGTTTGGATATTGTCTGTGAGACAATATTCGTGTTAAAACTCTCAGATTACGTTTTGTCATATTCTGCACGACAGTTGATAATTGTATAAATTAAGTTTGTATTTGAATTATGTACCATGTATTTGGCGACTCAGAATGGGTTGTGTATACCTATTTTGGGGGCGTTACAGTTGGTATCAAAGCTTAGGGATATGATCCCTAGCGGAGATCTGAGGCTAAAACTAGGAAGGAAGAGACGAGTAAATCCTTCTCTAGTGTGTTCTACCTAAGCTTATTTGTTATTTAATTGGTCGGTCAGAATATAGGGATAAGATGTTGCATGTCAATTAACCCTTATTTTGTGGTTGTGTTTGAAAATGGCATCTGAAAATTTTGAGATAAGCAATGGAGCACATGAGACCGTTGAAACATCGCCAATTAATAACCAGGATAATGTGCATCAGGAAGATAATAATCCTCATGTAAACAACAACACCGATCAAATGATGAACGATGGTATGTTTAGGAGCTTTCTAGAATTCATGCAACACCAAACGAGAGAAACTCATGTTCAAAATGCAAGTGGAAACAAAGGCAACTCACGGCTATTCACCGCTAAGCAATTCAAGGAGTTGGGACAACCAGAGTTTTTGGGAAATCCAGAGCCACTTAAGACAGAGACGTTGATTAAGCATATCACCAAGATATTTTATGTCTTGGGATGCTTCGAGGAGCAAAAGGTTCCCTTTGCCACCTTCATGTTACGAGGAGAGGCAAATTACTGGTGGGAATCTGTAAAGGAGAATTCCAGTAATGGCAAGAACTTGTCCCAAAATCCTTTGAAGTCTAGGACACATAGTCTTAATAGATCTTCAAGAATTTGAATAGTTCTCTCTGACTGTTTTTTCGTCTAAGGATGATATGCAGAACTGAATCGTAAATCCGTGCCCATAGCTTTCTGCAAACTAACCCAAAATCATGAAGTGAATCTTGGGTTTTGATCAGAAACTATGGATACTGGCATACCATGTAGTCTTACAATTTCATTTATGTATATACAAGTAAGACGTTCAAGTGAATAAGTTTCTCGTACAGGTAAGAAATAAGCAGACTTGGATAATCTATCGACAATGACTCAAATTGCATTTATGCCTTGAGAAACCTTGGGAAGACTAGTAACAAAATTCATGTTAATTTGCTCTCACTTCCATTCTGTAATTTCAAGTGGTTGCGATGGACCTTTTGGCACTTGATGCTCTACCTTGACATGTTGACAAGTTAGACACCTTAAGATAAACTCCGCTATCTCTCTCTTTATATTACTCCACCAAAATGTATGTCGAAGATCACGATACATTTTGGTACTTCCAGGATGGATTGCAAACGGTGTGTTGTGTGCCTCCATAATAATTTTATACTTCAAATTATAGTTGTTAGGAACACAAAGTCTGGAGTTGACTTAAAGTATTCCTTCTTCATCAATTCTTGCTTCTGGAATAGCACCTTCTTGCACTTTCTTCTTCATGCACATCAGCTCCAGGTCCGTAGCTTGAGCAGTTTTAACTTTATCGACTAAATTCGATTCTACTCGTATATTTGACATCATCACGTGGGTCCCTAGAGTCTTTAACTCTATCTCCATCCTTTGCAAGCCATACAAAATGGGCCTTTGCGTTGACAATATCGCACTCGTACCCGCATACGATCTTCTACTCAACGTGTCAGCTACTACGTTCGTTTTTCCAGGATGGTATTGAATGGTATAATTGTAATCTTTCAACATCTCGAGCTAACGTCGTTGCTTCATGTTGAGTTTCTTTTGGGTGAAGAAATATTTGAGGCTTTTATGATCTGTATAGATCTCCACCTTCTCCCCAAACAGGTAATGTCTCTAGATCTTTAGCGTGAAAATGACTGCTGCCAACTCTAGATCATGAGTAGAATAATTCCTCTCATATTCTTTGAGTTGTCGTGAGGCATAGGCTATGACTTTACCATGTTGCATGAGAACACATCCTAAACCTTTGCCTGGAGCATCGCTGTAGATGACAAATCCATCTGAACCAGATGGTATTGTCAAAACAGATGTTGAAATGAGTATCCTCTTGAGTTCTTGAAAGCTCTTCTCACATTCCTCGCTCCAATCTAATTTTGTATCTTTTCGAGTCAGCTGAGTTAATGGAGTAGCAATTCGAGAAAATCCTTCCACGAATCTCCGATAATAACTAGCTAAGCCCAGAAAGCTACGTACTTTGGTTACTGACTTAGGTTGCTCCCAACTTTATATTGCCTCAATCTTTATCAGATCAACTGATATTCCATGATTCGATATCACATGCCCAAGGAATGCTACTTCCTCAAGTCAGAACTCGCATTTCTTCAACTTGGCATATAGCTTGTTTTCAGGAAGCTTTTGGAGCATTAGCCTCAAGTGTTGCTCATGATCTTCACGGCTTTTGGGGTACATGAGGATGTCATCAATAAAGACAACCACAAAATGATCAAAATATTCCCTAAATACTCGGTTCATCATATCCATGAAAGCAGCAAGAGCATTAGTCAATCTAAAAGACATGACTAGGAATTCGTAATGCCTGTACCGAGTTCTGAAAGCAGTCTTTGGAATGTCATTAGTCTTAATCTTTAACTGTTGATATTTGGAACGAAGATTGATCTTTAAAAAGAATTTATCACCTTGCAACTGGTCGAACAGGTCATCAATGCGAGGTAACAGGTACCTATTTTTGATGGTGACATGTGTCAACTCCCGATAATAAAAAAAAAGTCGTATACTCCCATCCTTCTTCTTTACAAATAAAACAAGAGGACCCCAAGGACACGTAATACGATGAATAAAACTGATGTCTAATGTGACGCCCACAAATCCAGGTTCATTCGAACCTCGGATTCGGTCCGCCACGATACTACTATCGTCAAACTATTTATATCTTTTATTCATAACTTAATGAATATAACTTTTCTTATTACAATATAGAATATAAATTCTATCCATTTCCAGGATCTATATAATGACCCCAAACTTTTATAAGTTTCTAATCTTGGTCATTACCATTCCTGTCTTACATCATATTCGATGTTATAAAAATATGCAGAATAATTTAAACTTTTTCAATCTTCTTTGAAAAATCCTTTATTTATTTCTTAACTTGAATCAATTACAAATCCCTGAATCAAATTATGCTATGAATCATTCTATTCGTATTACTGTATAAATCTTTACATCTCGATTCGAATTCCCCTATGTATCACATAGTACAACTTAACATGTATTACAAATCGTAAACTACTATCATGTACATCTCCTAGAACCTAAACATGGTTCAAGAGCATATATTTAAATAAGTAGATCAATCTCCTTCGATACTATTGAACTTTATCAATCAAGTAGCACGTAATCTTTACCGTAAATCCTTAACCTGCAAAAGTGGTTATTTGAAAGGGTGAGCTCGACAGCCCAGTAATTCTAACAGTTTTCATGCAGCATGTAGCATATAATAACATACACAATTCATGCATTCATAATCAATCAATATTTACTACGCATGTTACTTCTCATATAACAAGCATATAAGTTTATATCACAAGCATATCATCAAAGATCAACTTTCACATTTCATACATATCTCATACGCATTTCATATATATATACATCAACATTCTCATGGCATAATATAGCTCAACTAACAGTTATCGAATTCATATAACAAATAGGAACTAAAAGACTTGCCTGATTCGTAGTTTATCAACTACGACTTACTGCTTAAAGCTTATCCGCACTTCATGTATTCCTACACAGTTATATAATCATGGATTCATATCCATTAGTCATACATTTCATACACTCTTAATATAAGAACAAAATATTGTTTCCTAACTTGGTTTCATTTTTACTTGAACTTAGGATAACCATGGGACTAACTCATTCTACTATCATATTTATTTCAAAAATCTTGTTTCATAACTTGTAGTCCTTAAAGATAATATAAAACCATAACTTAAGACTAGACAGTTAACAAACTGCTCTTGGTCACTCTGCAGAACGGCACGGCCACGCTGCATTTAAGCTTGGGAATGGCGCGGTCGCGCTACTCCCTGCCAAAACCAGACTTAGGCTTTTATTGCCCAACATAATTCCTAACACGACATATATTCTGATACGTACTCTAAACATAAATCAAGTAGGTTATGATCTATTTTCAAGTTCATATTCAAAGTACTTAGCTCCATAATGATTTATTTTAATCAATAAGTCTTAACAACTTTCTTTGACAAGATTCGATATAATAAGCTTTAAAACCATATATTGGTACTAATAAGCCTCTAATAGCATGCTTCACATGTATATATCTTATTTACATAGACATAACATAGTTCATTATTTGAAAACGTATTTCAAACTACACTTGAAAGGTCCAATTCATGTTTAGCTAGACGATGAACATATTTTTCATGTCTAGAGGCATAAGGCGTTCAATTTTTCTTTTAAAAGTCATTATAGGCCAAGTTAAAGTAACTAGGTGCAACTTTAAATCTCATTTCATAGCTAACTAAGCCATGTATGTATGTTACCACGTTTAGAACTTTAAATGCACAAGTTACTTTAAGTTCGTTGTTAAAGTTTCAAGTTTTCTTTTCTTCAAATCCATGTCATGACAACCTAAGCATGCAAGGCAACTTTAAATCATATGTCATATTTGTACATGTTTCTCTCTACGTCAAAATATAACCTCTTCATGTTTTAATATTTAGTTTACAAAAGATAATGGAGTTTGCCTTTGAAATCATTTTATCATGAATGATGTAGTATAGTACATATAAGACAACTTTTAAAACTCTTATCATAAGTAACTAAGTCATGATAACATCTTCTCAAGTTCAGAACCTACCTCATGTAGCATTCATGCACCTTAGTTCCAATATATCATGTTTTTCTTGAAAACTTCTCTAATACAAGGTCCAATAATTTTGATCATGAATAAAGACACTATAAACACCATATCATGCTCATTTATATTTGAACACAATTATGTATATAAACCACTAAGTTCAGAACTTGTAGAACATAAGTTTCCACAAGGTTTGTTTTCAAAATCTTTAAGTCTCTTTTCAAAACACATACTAAGTCATGCAAATGCTTTCTATTATGAACAAGGAAATCTTATATGTCATGTCTATTATCATGCATTTTCATGTTATATCACTTAGAATAACATATTCCATCGTCGGAGCACTATACTTGCGTATGTGCTCGTTTGACGCCCTTCGATCACCTCCTATTACGTAATAGTCACAACGATTATTGTTTTTACCCCTTCTAACGACCTCAAATTGAAAAACTTAAAGAACAAAAGTTTTAGGTCTATTCGTCCTCGTTCCGGATAATTTTGAATCACCTCAATCGGAGTTCGTATGAAAACGTTATGACCGTTTTACCAGAATAGGTCAAAGCAGTCACAGTCAGCACACATGGGGCGCGGACGCACCCCTTTTCCTCACCATTATAGCATGCCCACGTCATTTCCCAGCCCCAGCTGTGCACCCATGCACACGGGCTGCGCGCCCGCGCGTGGCTTCGCACAGATAACAGTTTTAGACTTAACTTTCTCATTTTAAGTCCGAATTAGTTGGTTTTCGATTCGTTGGACTCGTTAAACTCATATCTATCCATCTACATAGTAATTATAACACTTTAAAAACATTAACTAACCCAAATATTAATCCAAAACTCATATTTATCCTAAATTTTTATGTTTTGATAAATTTAGCGAATTCATTCACTACGAATTCATTTCTAGACCAAATTGGTACGTTTAACTTTTGTTGTTTTCGCATTTGACTATGTTAACAACATCTAGCAACAATTAATGGATTGCAAAAACCTTTAGCCATCAAATTTGTGACTCAAAAATGACTATTTCTTGACATTTTTAAGGAATTATAAAACATAGGAATCAAGAACATATATGTTAGAATTATTACCTCTTGATGGCTTCAATTTGCTATCTATAACTCTCCTAATCTTTGTTTGCTCTCAATTCTACCAAGCTCTCATAACCAATTTCTCAGAGAATTTATCCAACGTGAAAGAGAAGGAGAAGCCTCTATTTATAGAGAAAGTGTTGTCCATACCATGATTTTGCCCATTGATTTAAACTAAAGGGAAGAGGAAGAAGCCATTGAATATGAGGAAGTTGGTCACCTACTCCTTCTTATCCATTCTTTACTTCATCATCACCCTATCTAGCCATTACTGAGCTTAAGGAATAGAGAAGTAGGCCATTGGCCTATTAGACGGTTGTTTAATACTTGGGACAATGAATTTGGGACAGATAATATTACTTCCTCACTTATTCATAAAATGGGTCTCATTCTACCAAAGTTAATTCTTTTTGGGCTTATTAAATCAATTATAATGATTTAACATTACTACACTAAATTAATCTATGGGCACATATATATACATATATATGTACCTACCCACATATAGGAAGTATACTTATATTTTAAATATACACCAATACATAATCTTACATCCCATGTACGTTGGGCTAGTCCAATTAATATAATTCAGTTGGGTACTTTCAACCCATTACTCCATATCACGCACAAATATCATAATGATTATTATCAGTCATTAATTCTCTTTTAATAATTTCAATTAAACCTTCAGTCTGGTTTAACTTTAATACTCAAGCCACACAAGGCTCATTTATCTCATTTACTAGAGTTATATAACTTAAGCTCATTATTTCTATAATAAAATATTAGGGGTCTAGGCCACGTTTGGCTTTTCCCCAATTCTACATTATTTTATTATTTATTTAATATAAAATTTGTGTCACACTTTACATTAAACCTAACTTATTTAGCTTACTATAAATAATTTTGCACTTATAATATGATGAACTAATATACTAGGCTTTATGAATTTTATATTCATAACTCCTTTATTTAAGAAAATAATCATTAACCTTTACTCCATTATTTAAATTATAAAATTATAAGTATAATTATCTGATCGTCCTAATATAACTTCCTCAATCTTTATATTTAGCCGCATCTCAATATAACTTCCTCAATCTTTATATTTAGCCGCATCTCAAATATTAATCTAATATATAAATCTTTAACCAATATTCATTTATATATATATATATATATATATATTGGTTTTCTTCTATTATTCATCACCCATTTTCCATTATCATCTTTCAAGTATTAAATCCTTTCATATATTATCATATTATGTAATATATGAAAATAGCAAATTTAATTAACATAATCATTTCATTTTCTTCATGTAACGTACATACATTAATTCACTATTTTACTTAAGTGAATTACTCCTTTCATTCAATTTACTACCACACAAGGCTTTAGCATTATATTATAATATTAAATAATATAACTTAATTAACCAATATTAATTTCCATAAATAAATTCTCATTCAATTTATGATTCATTATCTCAATCCATCCATGGACAGTTGGAACACCAATTATGATCCTTATTATAATATATTAGTTACTAATACACCAATCCTAAAGTTCAGATTACACGAACTCATCATGAATCGTTTCTACAGATTTGCCATGCTAGCTCTCGGTCTTAGGCTTGAGAGTGGTGCGGCCGCGCCACCTCAAGTTATGACGCAGAAAAGTTATGCTTTAATAGAAACAGAACTTAACTTTCAAATCCTTTAACATGCTCCATACATGCTATCTCATTATACTAACCAAAATGAATCTCCAATGACTACATTCTTGAATAACTTAGAGATTAAACTTCAATTTCAAACTCTTCTTTCTTTAATCTATACATTTAACCAAATCCCAATATTAGTCAATAAATCTCTAACCAATATTTATCTAAAGATAAATTGATTTTCTTCTCTCGTCGACAACGTACATATATACAAGTCCAAACCTAGCACACATCGAGTCTTTAATGGTATTCAATATAGTACATTGAGTGGTTTCCCACAAACAACCAACAAATTAGTTTATGTCTCGTCTACACTCTTTTCATAGTGAGTTAGATCGATTACTAATTCGTATATACCTCCGCTCTCTGAAGGAATTATTTAGCCCAGCTCCTATACATCCACCATTAAAGGGTACGGTTGCACTGCCTTAGACTTGATACCTACTCGTACATATACTCAAGGAATTTGTGATTATCAAAGATTTTAATGTCACCAACTTATTATGATAAAATAATTTCACATAAATTATTTAATATTGATAGATAATTTCTTCCCATCTTCTTTACTAACAAATATAATAATGATATATATTTATTAAACACAATATCACTTATTACATAGCTCATATTACCCTATGTAACACAATACTACAAACCTCGTAACACATTTATATATTCTTGTTCGAACCCATCTCATGCTTTAAGAATTTTATCTACTAAATTCTTATTCTAATATTTTCTGAAAATTCGGGTTCTTACAACTAACAGTTCCTGCAGTTGGGTTTTTAACTCGTGAAGTTCAATAGGAGCCATTCGATATGGGGTTTTGTACCGGGTTCAAGGTCAATACAAAATTCAATTTCACGCTCTGGGGGTAGGCCAGGAAGTTCTTCAATGAATACGTCTGGAAATTTATTAACAATAGAAATATCATTCAAATCTGACGTATTTTTATTTAAATCCATGACATGGGCTAAGAAAGATTGACATCTGTTTTTTAATAAACGAATAGCTTTATGGCTTGATATGACAATGATTGACTTTAGTGGTTTGGTTGCTTGAATTTGCATAATAGGTTGGTTAGGAATATGAAAGCTAACAACCTTACGAAAACAATTGGTTTTAGCATGATGAGTAGTTAACCAATCAATCCCTAAAATCACATCAAATGCAAGTATTTTCAAAGAGATAAGATCAACAGGTAACGTGTTGTTATTGATTTGAATCAAACAAGACTTATAAACAATGGATGTAATGAAGGTTTCTCCTAACGGAGTTTCAGCAGATAAATCAAAGTCTAATTTCTTCGAAGTTAAATTTAAACGTTAAGCGCAAGTAGGAGAAATAAAAGAATGGGTAGAATCGGTATCAAATAAGGTATAGACTTCACTAGAGTTTATGATTAGCTTACCCGTGATCACCTCATTCGGACTCCTCGCTTTTTGGGAGGTTACGACAAACGCTCTCCCTTGAACTACCGATTTTGTCTTGTCTGTGACGGCCTTTGATGCCTCCATCCCAGCTGGACTTAAATTTGGTGCACGAAAAAATTGGGCTAGGTGACCTTCTCTTCTACAATTGAAACACATTTTGGGTTACTACGTATAGTTTGGACGGATGTGTCCCTCCTCTCCACATTTGTAGCATACAACCGATGGTCGTTCTCCTTCCTTAAAAACGGGTGTTGGTGCTGCTGTCTTTCCATCATTATTGAATATCCTCTTTTTGAAATTTTTACTTCTATTATCTTGGCCAGGATTACCACTGAAGTGGTTACCATTTCTGGCATGATGATTTTCACGTTTGTTGTCACCGCTTTGATGACTGCTACCACTGGTAAGACTATTATCATTTTGCCGGCTGCTATCTTTTGGTTGGGCTGACTCATTATCGCGCTCCAATAACTAAGCCCTATTCACAACATCTGAATACAAGTAAAGTTTGTGAGAAATGAGGTATTTACGTATTTTGAGTTTAAAAGTTCGCAAAAACATTCGTGTCATACGCTCCTCATTATCTACCAAATGGGATGCAAACCGGGATAACTCCACAAATTTAGCCTCGTATTGCGATACGGTCATATTATTTTGTTCCAGCTTGATAAATTCTACCTCCTTCATGTGACGAATACTTTCAGGAAAGTACTTGTCGTTCAAAAATTCTTGGAACTTCTCCCAAGACATCTTTAGTGCGAAAGGTTGAGTACGTTTTACAGATTTCCACCAATAATCTGCCTCTCCTCACAACATGAAGGTGACAAAGAGAACCTTTTGCTCCTCGGAGCATCCCAAGACATCAAATATCTTGGTGATCTACTTAATCAACGTCTCTGCCTTAAGTGGTTCTGGCTTTCCTAAAAACTCTAGTGGTCCCAGCTCCTTGAATTGCTTAGCAGTGACCAGCTGTAAGTTGCCATTGTTTCCATCTGCATTTTGAACATGATTCTCTCTCGCTTAGTGTTGCATGAATTGCAGAAAGCTACTAAACATCCCGTCGTTCATCATTTGGTCGGTTTTGTTGTTTACATGAGGATTATTGCCTTCCTGATACACATTATCCTGGTTATTAATCGGCGGTGACTCAACGGTCTCATGTGCTCCATTGCTTATCTCAACATTTTCAGATGTCATTTTCAAACACTGCCACAAAACAAGGGTTAATTGACATGCCACATATTATCCCTATATTCTGACCGACCAATTAAATAACAATTCAGCTTAGGTAGGTAATACTAGCGAAGGATTTACCTGTCTCTTCCTTCATAGTTCTAGCATCAAATCTCAGTCAGGGATCATATCCCGAAGCTTTGATACCAACTGTGACAACCCCCAAAATAGGTATACACAACCCATTCTGAGTCGCCAAATACATAGTACAGAATTCAAATACAAACTTAATTTATACAATTATCAACTGTCGTGTAAAATACGACAAAACGTAAGCTGAGAGTTTTAACACAAATATTGTCTCGTAGACAATATCCAAACTCAAATGAAGTTCTCATTATAATTATTATCACACAATTTTATAAAATACTGAGAACTACTATAGCAACCATCTTGGACCATCACTCCATTCCCCGACTAGTCCCAGCTATATTCTCATTTTCTGAAGAGAACAATGAAAGAAAAGGGTGAGCTCAACTATCCCAGTAAAGAATATTATGACTAAGATAATTCAGAATAAATTATCCTTAGCCTTCAACAGTGTAAAATTGATAGAATATAATAGACAACAAGTTTAATTGCAGCGGAACAAGCAATCCATTAGAAGAGTTAAGTAGAGCATGATGTCTACTATCTTCTATGATTTAAAAGTTTATCATCAATATTTTATCTTTGTAACACATCTCAATAAATAAGTCACATAACCGAATTATTCATGCACTACGGGACAAGGATATTCGTTATTATCACCAGTGGTCATAATCAGGCCAAACAACTGTCCATCAATGCACTATAGGCCAATGAGGACTTTTACCACATCATTTGTAACATTACAGGTCATGATTATATCGATACATAATTCCTGGTCATAATCATTGTGACGCCCCCAAAATAGGTATACATCACCCATCTTGAGTTGCCAAATACATGGTACAGAAATCAAATATAAACTTCTTTAATACAACTGTCGTGTAAAAATACGATAAAACATAGCTGAGTTTTTACATGAATATTATCTTCTAGACAATATCCAAACCTCAAATTCAATCCTCATTACATTTATTATCACACTAAGTAATGAGGACTGCTAAAACAACCATCTCGCACCATCACTCCATTCCCCGACTAGTCCCGGCTACGTTCTCATTTCCTAAAAAGAACAATGAAAACAAAAGGATGAGCTCAACTAGCCCAATAAGAAATATTATAACTTAGATAATGCAGAATAAATTATCATTAGCCTTCAACAGTGTTAAACTGATAAAATACAATAAACATCAAGTTTAACTGTAGGGGAACAAGAAACCCATTAGAAGAGTCAAGTAGAGCATGATATTACTATCTTCTATGATTTAAAAAGTTTTTCATCAACTTTATCGCTGAGACTCAGCTTAATAAATAAACCACATCATCGAATCATCCCTGCACTACGGGCCAAGGATATTCATGTAATCATCAATGGTCATGATTATCTTAAATAATCCTCGGTCATAATCATACCAATAATCGTCCATCATACCACTACGGACGATGAGGACTTTTACAACATCATTTATAACATTACGGGTCATGATTATACCGAATGATCCCTGGTCATAATCATACCAATCAACAGTCCATTTATGCACGTAAACCAAAGATGACTTTCATCACAATATAAGCATGAGGATGATGACAATGATATAAGAATTCAATTAAAAGAAAGCAAAGGATAAATTTTTAAAGATTTATAATTTAATTTATCCAGAATCCAATAATGTTCAAATTGCCAACATGATACTGCTTAGTGGAGTAAAATTCAAGAATGATATTGTATCAAAAATGATTTGGACCGAAAAAAAATTAATTTTTGTCATGAATAGTACTTCGGGTGAATAGTACCCTATGAATAGTATTTTGGGAATAGTACCCTGTGAATAGTACTTCGTGAAAAGTACTTTATGAATAGTACTTTATGAATAGTACCCATAAATAGTACTTTGTGAATAGTACCGTATAAATGAATAGTACTCATGGATAGTAATCTAGCATGAAAAGCTTAAAATTTAACAAGAATGTGCAGAAAATATCCTTGTGAAACGATACTAGATGAAGCACAAATTTCAAGGATATTCTAGTCATTTCACGGAGTATAGAAGTAATCCTTTAACAGAATGAAGGTATAATCAGGAATATGAGATGAATTAATATTACACACATACTACAGAGTATGGAAGAAAATATTATTCCTTATGAATACTAAACAAAAATAATATCTCTTACCTCAAAAAAAGACTGGATACTGGAATAGTGAGGTAGCAGACTTCTCTTCTTCATTCTCTCTATAGCTTCTCTCTCTGTAATTGCTCTTATGAGTCTTAGTGAATTGGTGAGAATGAAAGAAGAATGAGCCTCTATTTATAAGAAAATATAGTTTCGATTATTACGTGTTTTGGGGCTCAAAATATTACAG
This sequence comes from Panax ginseng, assembly GCA_020205605.1. Lineage (NCBI taxonomy): Eukaryota > Viridiplantae > Streptophyta > Magnoliopsida > Apiales > Araliaceae > Panax > Panax ginseng. Next base: position 55,794,060 of record CM035130.1, on the reverse strand, counting down.
TATAATACCTTTATATTTTCCTTCATTTTTAATTTAGTCCTGCAAGTATTATCAAACTTGCACCACCTCCCCTAATAGTACATCATGTGAATCAATAGTACATTCATGTGAATCAATAGTTCTATACATGTGAAAATACGAATTACAGTATAGTACCTCCATCTATAGTACCTCCATTTTTAACTTAGTCATGTAAGTATTATCAATCTTGCACCACCTCCCCTAATAGTACATGAATGTGAATCAATAGTACACACATGTGAACAAATAGTTATAAGCATGTGACTTAATAGCAATTAATTGCTCATTTATCCGATTAATTACTTGATTGGTCAATATAACCTCCAGAAATCAATTATTATCTAAATAAATGTCAATTTCCACTAACACTAATAATCCCAACACAATGGAACTATCAATTTCATCTTTAATCAACACGAACTTATTCATCATTAATATTATAACTCACAATATTTAACAACCAGATCATTCCCAGGAAAGAGGGGGTTTTCCGATAAGGATTTCTCCCTATCAGCGCGATTAGGTGACCAAACCTCTCCTCGACGTAACTTTCTGAGACATCGTCAATATTGCAAATAATAATATGAATAATTTTGTCGTCTCAATTATTGATTTAATAATATAAAATATTAATCTTGTGACAATAATTTAATCAATAATATGAGAGATATTATGCAGCAATTACTGTAGCAATAATTGAATATAACTGTGATGCCCCCAAAACAGGTATACATCACCCATCTTGAGTCGCCAAATACATGGTACACAAATTAAAAACAAACTTCTTTAATACAACTGTCGTGTAAAAATACGACAAAACATAGCTGAGTTTTTACATGAATATTGTCTCATAGATAATATCCAAACTCAAATTCAATATTTATTATCACACTAAATAGTGAGGACTACTAAAATAACCATCTCGGACCGTCTTTCCATTCCCCGACTAGTCCCGGCTACGTTCTCATTTCCTGAAGAGAATAATAAAACCAGAAGGGTGAGCTCAACTAGCCCAGTAAGAAATATTATGACTAAGATAATGCAGAATAAATTATCCTTAGCCTTCAACAGTATAACAACTGATAGAATACAATAGACAACAATTTTTAGATCAACAACTGTAGCGGAACAAGCAATCCATTAGAAGAGTCAAGCAGAGCATGATATCTACTATCTTCTATGATTTAAAAGTTTATCATCAATTTTATCCCTGTAATACCCATTAGCAGTTCTTTATTATACCCAAGATAAAGAGAACTTTCATCACATATCTTCACCTGAACCACCATAGATTTTAGTTAAATTCACAATTCCTGTTTATAATAATGTGAATCAACGGTTCCTCCTTGCCACAAAGGCTTAATAGAACGTTTACTCAATATCTTTACCCCAAAGGCTAAAGATATTCAAATGTAATAACAATGATCATACCAATCAGTTGTCTATCTTTGCACTGCCGGCCAAAGATATTCAACTATAAAACCAATGGTCATGATCATACCAATCAATTACTGTCGATTACACTACGGCCAAAGACATTCAACTGTTAACTAATGGTCATGATCCTGCCAATCACATCATCGAATTATCCCTGCACTACGGCCAAGGATATTCGTTAGTATCACCAGTGGTCATGATCATGTCATACACTTGTCCATCTTTGTACTATGGGCAAAAGCTATCAATCAACAGTTCATCTTTGCACTACGACCAAAGATATCAATCAACAGTTCTTCTTTGCACTACAGGCCAAAGACATACAACTGTAAAACCAAAAACCAACAGTCTATCAATGCACTACGGGCCAAAGATGACTTTTAACGCAATATAAGCATGAGGATCATGACAATGATATAAAGAATCAATCAAATGAGATAAAGGATAAATATTAAACATTTATAATATAATTTATCCAGAGTTCAAGAATATCTAAATTGTCAACATGATCACCAATTGTGGAGTAAAATTCAAGAATAATATTCATGTATCAAAAATTAATTTGGACAGAAAAGAATCAATTTTTTGTCGTGAATAGTACCCCGTGAATAGTACTTCATGAATAGTACCCCGTGAATAGTAATTTGTGAATAGTACCCCATGAATAGTACTTCGTGAATAGTATCCCATGAATAGTACTTCATGAATAGTATTTCATGAATAGTACCCCCGAGTGAATAATACCCGAGTGAATAGTTCCCCGTAAATAATACTCCGGGTGAATAGTACCTGAGTGAATAGTACCCCGTAAATAATACCCAGAGTAAATAGTACCCGAGTGAATAGTAAGAAATAATACCCCTTACGAATAAGAAATAAATAACATCCCTTATGGATATTGAACGAAAATAATATTTCTTACGAATATTAAACGAAGACAATGAATATTGAACGAAAATGATATTCCTTACGAATATTGAACGAAAATAATATTTCTACGAATATTGAACGAAGATTATATTCCTTACGAATATTGAACGAAAATAATATTCATACGAATACGAAAAATAATATCTCTTCAGAATATGAAATAAATAATACCCCTTATGACTGTTGAACGAAAATAATATTCCTACGAATATTGAACTATTTGATATTCCTTACGAATATTGAACTAAAATAATATTCATACGAATACGAAAAATAATATCTCTTCAGAATATGAAATAAATAATACCTCTTATGTAAGACCCCAACTTTTATGAGTAAAGATTAATTTCTCTCGAAATAAATTTTTGAATATTATGGTGTGGATATGATATAATGTTATAGTTGTGGGTAATATTTACAAATTTTGCAAAGTAAACAAGTGGTTATATAATATTCGATTGGTCGGAGAATATTCATTTTAGCAGGGAATATTCGCACGACGGCACAATCATTGGTGGACCCCACAACAGAAGTATTGTCGTAGTTAGAAAATGACATAATTATCTTTTTATAAAAATAGCGAAGAAAGTTTTATCGTTAAACTGTTGAACTACCCGGTAATAAAAGTACAGTAATACGCGTTGTTGCATAGTAGCACACAGTATTGATTATTGATGCTTACGTAAGAAGTCACTCAGTTATACTCAATTATTGCTATAGTAATTACTACATCATATCTCTCATATTATTGATTCAATTATTATCACAGTATCAATATTTTATATTATTAAATCAATAATTGAGACAATAAAGTTATTCATATTATTATTTACAATATTGATAATGTCTAGAAGTTCTGGCAAGGAGAGGTTTGGTCACCTAATTGCGCGCCAATAAGGACAAATCCTTATCGGAAAGCCCCTCTTTCACAGGAGCGACACGGTTGTTAAATATTATGAGTTATAATATTAATGATGAATAAGTTCGTGTTGATTAAAGATGAAATTGATAGTTCCATTGTGTTGGGATTATTAGTGTTAGTGGAAATCGACATTTATTTCGATAATAATTGATAGCTGGAAGTTATACTGACCAATCGGGTAATTAATCAAATAAATTATCAATTAATTGCTATTAATTCACATGCTTAAAACTATTTGTTCACATGTGTGTACTATTGATTCACATGCATGTACTATTAGGGGAGGTGGTGCAAGATTGATAATACTTGCATAACTAAGTTAAAAATGGAGGTATAGATGGAGGTACTATACTGTAATTCGTATTTTCACATGTATAGAACTATTGATTCACATGATATACTATTAGGAGAGGTGGTGCAAGTTTGATAATACTTGCAGGACTAAATTAAAAATGAAGGAAAAGATGAAGGTATTATACTATAAAATTTAGAGCCCCAAAATGTGCAATTATCTAAACTATATTTTCCTATAAATAGAAGCTCATTCTTCCTTCATTCTTAACAATTCACTAAGACTCACAAGAGCAATTATAGAGAGAGAAGCTATATAGAGAGAAGCTATAGAGATAGAAGAAAAGCAGTCTGCTACTTCACTACTCCAGTATCTAGTCTTCTTCTGAGGTAAAGGATATTATTTATTTCATATTCTGAAGAGATATTATTTTTCGTATTCGTATGAATATTATTTTCGTTCAATATTCATAAAGAATATTATCTTCGTTCAATATTCGTAGGAATATTATCTTCGTTAAATATTCGTGGGAATATTATTTTCATTCAACAGTTGTAAGGGATGTTATTTTTGTTCAATATTCGCTTGAAATAATATTTCCTTCCCTACTCTGTAGTATGTAAGTAATATTATTTTGTTTCAGATTTTGAATTCTATACTCATTTTGTTGAAGTTTTGGCTTCTATACTCCATGAAATTAGTAGAATATCCTTGATATTTGCGCTTCATCCAGTATCTTTTCATGAAAATATTATTCTGAGCTTTCTTGATAATTATTGATATTTTCATGACGGAATACTATTCATGAGTTACTATTTATGGGTTACTATTCACCCAATTACTATTCACTCAAATATTATTCACTCGGGTATTCGGGGCACTTTTCATGCCGGAGTACTATTCACGAGTTACTATTCATAGGTTACTATTCACCCAATTACTATTCACCCAAATATTATTCACTCGGGTATTTGGGGTATTTTTTATGTCGGAGTACTATTCCCAAAGTACTATTCACAGGGTACTATTCACGGGGTACTATTTACCTGAAAAATATATTTCTTCTCTGTCCAAATTATTTTTGGTACATGAATATTATTCTTGAATTTTACTCTACAAAGCAGTATCATGTTGACAATTTAGATATTTTTAAACTCTGGATAAATTTAAAGTCTTTAATATTTATCCTTAATTTCGTTTGATTTGATTTCATTTGATTAATGCTTATATCATTGTCATCATCCTCATGCTTATATTGTGATGAAAGTCATCTTTGGCTTACGTGCATAGATGGATTTGTTGATTGGTATGATTATGACTAGGATCATTCTAAGATAATCATGACCCGTAATGTTACAAATGATGTGGTAAAAGTCCTCATTGGCCCGTAGTTCATTGATGGACAGCTGTTGGTATGATTATGACCAGGGATTATTCGGTATAATCATGACCATTGGTGATTACATGATTATCCTTGGCCCGTGGTGCAAGGATGATTCGATGATGTGGTTTATTTATTAAGTCGAGTCTCAAATGATAAATTTGATGAAAAACTTTTAAAATCATAGAAGATAGTAGATATCATGCTCTACTTGACTCTTCTAATGGATTGCTTGTTCAGCGCCGCTTGTTGATCTAAAACTTGTTGTCTATTATATTCTATCAGTTGTTATACTATTGAAGGCTAAGGATAATTTATTACGCATTATCTTAGTCATAATATTTTTCTTCTTGGGCTAGTTGAGCTCACCCTTTTCTTTCATTGTTCTCTTCAGGAAATGAGAATATAGCTGGGACGAGTCGGGGAATTGAGTGATGGTCCAGGATAAGTGGCTTTGGTAGTCCTTACTATTCTATGAAATAGTGTGATAATAATTGTAATGAGACTCCATTGAGTGTGGATATTGTCTAGAAGACAATATTCGTGTTAAAACTCTCAGCTTATGTTTTGTCGTATTTTACACGACAGTTGTATAATTAAGTTTTTATTTATATTCTGTACCATGTATTTGGCGACTCAAGATGGGTGATGTATACCTTTTTTTGGGGCACCACACCTTACCTCAAAAGAAGACTGGATACTGGAGTAGTGAAGTAGCAGACTACTCTTCTTGTTTCTCTCTATAGCTTCTCTCTCTATAATTGCTCTTGTGAGTCTTAGTGAATTGGTGAGAATGAAGGAAGAATGAGCTTCTATTTATAGGAAAACATAGTTTCGATAATTGCACGTTTTGGGGCTTAAAATATTATAGTATAATACCTTCATCTTTTCCTTCATTTTTAATTTAGTCCTGCAAGTATTATCCAACTTGCACCACTTCCCCTAATAGTACATCATGTGAATCAATAGTACAATCATGTAAATCAATAGTTCTATACATGTGAAAAAAAATAATTACAGTATAGTACCTTCATTTATACCTCTATTTTTAATTTAGTCATGCAAGTATTATCAATCTTGCACCACCTCCCCTAATAGTACATGCATGTGAATCAATAGTACACACATGTGAATAAATAGTTATAAGCATGTGAATTAATAACAATTAATTGCTCATTTATCTGATTAATTACTCGATTGGTCAATATAACCTCCAGACATCAATTATTATCGGAATAGATGTCGATTTCTACTAACACTGATAATTTCAACACAATAAAAATATCAATATCATCTTTAATCAACATGAACTTATTCATCATTAATATTATAACTCACAATATTTAACAATCAGATCATTCCCAGGAAAGAGGGGGCTTTCCGATAAGGATTTCTCCTTATTAGCGCGCAATTAGGTGACCAAACCCCTTTCCTCGACAGAACTTTCTAGACATCGTCAATATTACAATTAATAATATGAATAACTTTGTCGTCTCAATTATTGATTTAATAATATAAAATATTATCACGATGATAATCTTGATAATAATTGAATCAATAATATGATAGATATTATCGTGAAATTCTTGTAGCAATAATTGAGTATAATTGAGTGACTTCTCACGTAAGCATCAATAATCAATCTTGTGTGTGCTACTATGCAACCACGCCAGACATTCTTGTACTTTTACTACCGGGTAGTTCAACAGTTTAACGGTAAAACTTTCGCCGTTATTTTTTAAAAAAGATATTTCTGTCGTTTTCTAGCTACAACAATACTTCCGTTGTGGGGTCCACCAATAATTATGCCATCGTGCAAATATTCCCTATTAAAACGAATATTCCCCGACCAATTAAATATTTCCCGACACAACGAATATTTTATATCAACTTGCTTACTTAGCAAAAATTTTAAATATCACCCTTAACTTTAACCTTTTATCGATTTAACCATTTACTAAATAGAATAATAATTATAAGAAAATTGAATACTTTCATTTCATAAAATTCGGGATCTCACAATAACTGAGTGACTTCTCACGTAAGCATCAATAATCAATACCGTGTGCTACTACTACGCAACCAATGCCAGATTCGCATACTTTACCAAGGTAGTTTAACAGGTTTAACGATAAAACTTTCACAGTTATTTTTATAAAAAGATAATTCTGTCATTTTTTAACTACGACAATACTTCCGTTTTGGGGTCCACCAATGATTGTGTCGTCGTACGAATATTCCCTGTTAAAACGAATATTCCCCGACCAATCGAATATTATATAACCACTTGCTTACTTTGCAAAATTTGTAAATATTACCTCAAAATTAGGGTACGTACCTAGTATGTCAAAGAGGTGAGGATACTTTGACTTCATTTCAGATTCTAACTCCCAGGTCATTTCCTTAACATCGTGGTTTCTCCACAAAACTTTCACTTGAGGTATAACCTTGGAGCGTAGAATATGATCCTTCTTATCCAAGATTTTAACAGGTACCTTTTCATACATTAAATCTTCCGCTATCTCGTCCGGTTCTAATTCAATAATTTGGTTTGGGTCTTTCACATATTTACGTAACATAGATATGTGAAAAATGTTATGAACACGAGACATACTTGACGGTAAGGCGAGTCTATAGGCCACAGTTCCTACTCGATCGAGGATTACAAATGGGCCAATGAATCGAGGATTGAGCTTTTCTCTCTTTTTAAATCTCGTAACTCCTTTCCATGGAGCAACACATAACAACACATGATCTCCAATATTGAATTCCACGTCCTTTCGATGAAGATCATCATAACTCTTTTGTCGATCTTGTGAGGTTTTTATACGTTGTCGGATCGTTTGAATATTTTTTGTAGTCATACGTACCAACTTTGATCCAAATAACGTTACTTCACCCACCTCATCCCAGCATACTGGAGAATGACTTTCTTCCGTACAACGCCTTAAATGGAGCCATGCCAATACTTGCTTGCTAACTGTTGTTGTAGGAAAACTCCACTAATGGTAAGAACTTGTCCCAACTTCCTTTAAAGTCAAGGACACAGAGTCTTAATAAATCCTCAAGAGTTTGAATAGTCCTCTTCGACTGCCCGTCCGTTTGAGGATGATATGTCGAACTAAATCGTAAATCCGTGCCCATAGCTTTTTGCAAACTAACCCAAAATCTTGAAGTGAATCTTGGGTCTCGATTAGAAACTATGGATACTGGCATACCATGCAATCTTACAATCTTATTTATATATATACGAGCAAGACATTCAAGTGTATAAGTTTCTCGTATCGTTAAGAAATTAGCAGACTTGGTCAATCTATCAACAATGACCCAAATTGCATCTATGCCTTGAGAAACCTTGTGAAGACCAGTAACGAAATCCATGGTAATGTGCTCCCACTTCCATTCTGGAATGTCTAGTGGTTGCAATAGACCTTTTGGCACTTGATGCTCCGCCTTGACTCGTTGACAAGTTAGACACCTTGAGATAAACCCCACTATTTCTCTCTTCATATTGCTCCACCAAAATATATGTCGAAGATCACGATACATTTTAGTACTCCCGGGATGGATTGCAAACGGTGTGTTTTGCGCCTTCATCATGATTTTATACTTCAAGTCAAAATCGTTAGGAACACAAAGTCTGGAGTTGACTCGAAGTATTCCTTCTTCATCGATTCTTGCTTCCGGAATAGCACTTTCTTGTACTTTCTTCCTCATACGCATCAGCTCTAGGTCTGTAGCTTGAGAAAATTTAACTTTATCGATTAAAGTCGGTTCTACTCATATATTTGTCATCATCACATGGGTCCCTGGAGTCTTTAACTCTATCTCCATCCTTTGTAAGTCATAAAAAATGGGCCTTTGAGTTGACAATATCGCACTCGTACCCGCATATGATCTTCTACTCAATGCGTCAGCTACTACATTCGTTTTTCCAGGATGGTATTAAATGGTATGATCGTAATCTTTCAACAGCTTAAGCCATCGTCATTGCCGCATATTGAGTTCCTTTTGAGTGAAGAAATATTTGAGGCTTTTATGATCCATATAGATCTCCACCTTCTCTCCATACAGGTAATGCCTCCAAATCTTAAGCACAAAAATGACAGCTGCCAACTCTAGATTATGAGTAGGATAATTCCTCTCATATTCTTTGAGTTATCGTGAAGCATAGGCAATGACTTTCCCGTGTTGCATGAGAACACATCCTAAACCTTTGCTCAAGCATCCTCAGAGATATGACAAATCCCTCCGAACCAGATGGTATTGTCGAACAGTCTTTGAATGAGTCTCCTCTTGAGTTCTTGAAAACTCTTATCACATTCCTTGCTCCAACCGAATTTTATATCTTTCCCAGTCAGCTGAGTTAATGGAGTAGCGATTCGAGAAAACCCTTCTACCAATCTCCGATAATAACCAGTTAAGCCGAGAAAGCTACGTACTTTGGTCACTGACTTGGGTTACTCCCAGCTTTGAATTGCTTCAATCTTTGCCGGGTCAACAGATATTCCATGATTTGATATCACATGCCCAAGGAATGCTACTTCCTTAAGCCAGAACTCGTATTTCTTCAACTTGGCATATAGCTTGTTTTCACAAAGCTTTTGAAGTATCAGCCTCAAGTGTTGCTCATGATCTTCATGACTTTTGGAATAAATGAGGATGTCATCAATAATGACGATCACAAAGTGATCCAAATATTCCTTGAATACTCGGTTCATCATATCCATAAAGGCAGCAGGAGCATTAGTCAATCCAAAAGACATGACTAGGAATTCATAATGCCCGTACCGAGTTCTGAAAGTAGTCTTTGGAATGTCATCAGTTTTAATCTTTAATTGATGATATTCGGAATGAAGATCAATATTTGAAAAGAATGGTCAAATAGATCATCAATACGAGGTAACGGGTACCTATTTTTGATGGTGACATGATTAAACTCTCGATAATCACTACAAAGTCGCATACTTCCATCTTTCTTCTTCACGAATAGAACAGGAATAGCCCAAGGAGACGTACTAGGATGAATGAAACCGATGTCTAACAATTCCTATAGTTGGGTTTTTAACTCCTGAAGTTCAATAGGAGCCATTCGATATGGAGCTTTGGAAATGGGTTTTATACTGAATTCAAGGTCGATACAAAATTCAATTTCACGCTCTGGGGGTAGGCCAGGAAGTTCTTCAGGGAATACGTTAGAAAATTTATTAACAATAGAAATATCATTCCCATCTGACTTATTTTTATTTAAATCCATGACATGGGCTAAGAAAGCTTGACATCCGTTTTTCAATAAACGAATAGCTTTATGGCTTGATATGATAGTGATTGACTTTAGTGGTTTGGTTGCTTGAATTCGCATAATAGGTTGGTTAGGAATATGAAAGCTAACAACCTTATGAAAATAATCGATTTTAGCATGATGAGTAGTTAACCAATCAATCCCTAAAATCACATCAAATGCAAGTATTTTCAAAGAGATAAGATCGATAGGTAACGTGCTGTTATCGATTTGAATCAAACAAGACTTATAAACAGTGGATGTAATGAAGGTTTCTCCCAACGGAGTTTTAGCAGATAAATCAAAGTCTAATTTCTTCGAAGTTAAATTTAAACGTTGAGCGCGAGGAGAAATAAAAGAATCGGTAGAATCGGTATCAAATAAGGTATAGACTTCACTAGCATTTATGATTAGCTTACCCGTGATCACCTCGTTCGGATTCCTCACTTTTTGGGAGGTTACGACAAACGCTCTCCCTTGAACTACCGATTTTGTCTTGTCTGTGATGGCCTTTGATGCCTCCATCCCAGCTGGACTTGAATTTGGTCCACGACAAAATCGGGCTAGGTGACCTTCTCTTCCACAATTGTAACATGCTTTGGACTGTTGCGTACAGTTTGGACTAATGTGCCCTCCCCTCCGTATTTGTAACATACGATCGACGGTCGTTCTCCTTCCTTAACAACAGGTGCTAGTACTGACGTCTTTCCATCATTATTGAATCTCCTCTTCTTGAAATTTCCACTTCTATTATCTTGGCCATGATTACCACCGAAGTGGTTACCATTTCTGGCATGTTGATTTCCTCCACGTTTGTTGTCACCACTTCGGTGACTTCTACCACTGGTATTATCGACTTATCGGCTGCTCTCTCTTGGTTGGGTTGACTCATTATCGCGCTCCAATAATTGATCCCTATTTACAATATCTGAACACAAACACAGTTTGTGAGAGATAAGTTATTGACGTATCTCGGGTTTCAAAACTCTTAAAAACATCTGCGTCATTCTCTCCTCATTATCAACCAAGTCTGACGTAAACCGGGACAACTCGGCAAACTTAGCTTCGTACTGTGACACGGTCATATTGTTTTGCTCTAGTCTGAAGAACTCTACCTCCTTCATGTGACGAATACTTTTGGGAAAGTACTTGTCGTTGAACAGTTCTTGGAACTTCTCCCAAGACATCTTTAGTGCGGCAGGCTGAGTACGCTTTACAGATTCCCACCAGTAATCTGCCTCTCCTCACAACAAGAAGGTGGCAAAGGGAACCTTTTTCTCCTCGGAGCATCCCAAGACATCAAATATCTTAGTGATCTACTTTATCCACGTCTCCGCCTTAAGTGGTTTTGGCTCTCCCAAAAACTCCAGTGGTCCCAGCTCCTTGAACTGCTTAGCGGTGACCATCCGAGAGTTTCCAGTGTTTCCACCTGAATTTTGAACAGGAGCCGCTCTCGCTTAATGTCGCATGAATTGCATAAAGCCTCTGAACATCCCATCGTTCATTATTTGATCGGTGTTGTTGTTTGCCTGAGGATTATTGTCTTCCTGTTGCACATTATCCTTGGTATTGATCGTTGGTGACTCAACGGTCTCATGTGCTTCATTGCTGATCTCAACATTTTTAGATGCCATTTTCAAACACTGCCACAAAACAAGGGTTAATTGACATATCACATATTATCTCTATACTCTGACCGACCAATTAAATACCAAATAACTTAGGTAGGTCATACTAGCTAAGGAATTCCCTGTCTCTCCCCTCCTAGTTCTTATCTCACATCTCAGCCATGGATCATATCCCTAAGCTTTGATAACAAATGTGACACCCCCAAAATAGGTATACATCACCCATCTTGATTCGCCAAATACATGGTACAGAAATCAAATACAAACTTCTTTAATACAACTGTTATGTAAAAATACGACAAAACATAGCTGAGTTTTTACATGAATATTATCTTCTAGATAATATCCAAACTCAAATTCAATCCTCATTACATTTATTATCACACTAAGTAGTGAGGACTGCCAAAACAACCATCTCAGACCATCATTCCGTTCCCCGACTAGTCCCGGCTACGTTCTCATTTCCTGAAGAGAACAATAAAAGCAAAAGGGTGAGCTCAACTAGCCTAGTAAGAAATATTATGACTAAGATAATGCAGAATAAATTATCATTAGCCTTCAACAATGTTAAACTAATAAAATACAATAAACATCAAGTTTAACTGCAGTGGAAAAAGCAATCCATTAGAAGAGTCAAGTAGAGCATGATATCTACTATCTTCTATGATTAAAAAAGTTTTTCATCAACTTTATCATTGAGACTCAGCTTAATAAATAAACCACATCATTGAATCATCCCTATACTACGGGCCAAGGATATTCATGTAATCATCAATGGTCATGATTATACCGAATAATTCCTGGTCATAAACATACCAATAATTGTCCATCAATTCACTACGGGCCGATGAGGACTTTTACCACATCATTTATAACATTACGGGTCATGATTATACCGAATGATCCTCGTCATAATCATACCAATCAACGATCCATCCATCTATGCACGTAAGCCAAAGATGACTTTCATCACAATATAAGCATGAGGATGATGACAATGATATAAGAATTCAATTAAAAGAAAGCAAAGGATAAATTTTTAAAGATTTATAATTTAATTTATCCAAATTCAATAATGATTAAATTGCCAACATGATACTGCTTTGTAGAGTAAAACTCAAGAATGATATTATATCAAAAATGATTTGGACCAAAAAGAAATCAATTTTTATCATGAATAGTACTCTGGGTGAATAGTACCCCAGGTGAATAGTACCCCGTGAATAGTACTTCGAGAATAGTACCCCGTGAATAGTACTCATGAATAGTACTTCGTGAATAGTACTTTATGAATAGTACCCGTGAATAGTACTTTGTGAATAGTACCGTATAAATGAATAGTACTCATGGACAGTACTCTGGCATGAAAAACTTAAAATTTAACAAGAATGTGTAGAAAATATCCTTGTAAAACGATACTAGAGGAAGCGTAAATTTCAAGGATATTCTACTAATTTCACGGAGTATAGAAGCAATACTTTAACAGAATGAGGGTATAATCAGGAATATGAGACAAAATAATATTACTCATATACTACAGAGTATGGAAGAATATATTATTCCTTATGAATACTGAACAAAAATAATATCCCTTACCTCAGAAGAAGACTGGATACTAGAATAGTGAGGTAGCAAACTGCTCTTCTTCTTTCTCTCTATAGCTTCTCTCTCTATAATTGCTCTTGTGAGTCTTAGTGAATTGGTGAGAATGAAAGAAGAATAAGATTCTAGTTATAGGAAAATATAGTTTCAATAATTGCATGTTTTGGGGCTCAAAATATTACAGTATAATACCTTCATCTTTTCCTTCATTTTTAATTTAGTCCTGCAAGTATTATCAAACTTGCACCACCTCCCCTAATAGTACATCATGTGAATCAATAGTACATTCATGTGAATCAATAGTTCTATACATGTGAAAAAAATAGTTATAGTATAGTACCTTCATCTATACCTCCATTTTTAATTTAGTCATGCAAGTATTATCAATCTTGCACCACCTCCCCTAATAGTACATGCATGTGAATCAATAGTACACACATGTGAATAGTATGTAAGTAATATTCTTCCATACTCTATAGTATGTAAGTAATATTATTTCATTTTATATTCCTAAATCTACACTTATTTTGATATGTATTGCTTCTATACTCCTTGAAATTTGCGTTTCATCTAGTATCGTTTCATAGAAATATTTTTCTGAACTTTCTTGTTAAATTTTAATCTTTTCATGTCGGAGTACTATTCATGGTCACTATTCATATATACGGCACTATTCATTCATACGGTACTATTTATACATGCAATACTATTCACAGGATACTATTGACGAAGTACTATTCATGAGGTACTATTGACTCGAGTACTATTCACACGGGGTACTATTCAAGACAAAATTGGTTTCTTTTCTGTCCAAATTATTTTTGATACATGAATATCATTCTTAAATTTTACTCCACAATTAATTATCATGTTGACAATTTGGACATTCTTAAACTCTGGATAAATTGAATTATAAATCTTTAATATTCATCCTTAATCTCACTTGATTGATTTCTTATATCATTGTCATCATCCTCATGCTTATATTGTGGTGAAAGTCATCTTTGGCCCGTAGTGCATAGATGGACTGTTGATTGGTATGATTATGACCAGGAATTATGTATCAGTATAATCATGACATGTAATGTTAAAAATGATGTAATAAAATTCCTCTTTGGCCCGTAGTGCATAGATGGACAGTTGTTTGGCATGATTATGACCACTGGTGATAATAACGAATATCCTTGGCCCGTAATGCATGGATAATTCCTAGATGTGATACTAATGAATATCTTTGGCCCGTAGTGCATGGATAATTCGTGGATGTGATACTAACGAATATCTTTGGCCCGTAGTGCATAGATAATTCGTGGATGTGATACTAACGAATATCATTAGCCCGTAGTTCATTGATAATTCGGTGATGTGGATTATTTATCGAATTGTGTTGCAGAGATAAAATATTGATGATGAACTTTTAAATCATAGAAGATAGTAGACATCATGCTCTACTTGACTCTTTTAATGGATTACTTATTCCGCTACAGATGTTAATCTAAACTTGTTGTCTATTATATTTTATCAGTTTTTATACTGTTCAGGACTAAGGATAATTTATTCTATATTATCTTAGTCATAATATTCTTTATTGGGCTAGTTGAGCTCATCATTTTCTTTCATTGATCTCTTCAGGAAATGAGATGCAGTGATGGTCTAAGATGGTGGCTATAGTAGTCCTCATAATTTTATAAAATAGTGTGATAATAATTGTAATGAGGACTCCATTTGAGTTTGGATATTGTCTACGAGATAATATTCGTGTTAAAACTATCAGCTTACGTTTTGTTGTATTATGCACGACAGTTGATAATTGTATAAATTAAGTTTGTATTTGAATTATGTACCATGTATTTGGCGACTCAGAATGGGTTGTGTATACCTATTTTGGGGGCGTCACAGAATACTATATTCTACCCGGATTGATTATAGACTTTATTTTAGATTGGTTCACTAGAGCCACCAAGTGAACCAAAAGGTCAAACGTTAGGGTTTAATAATTAAATTTAAACATAACTCTTACATTTAAACTAGGGTGCCATTACAAATGGGTCTTCAAGCGCTCCTTGCTCCTTGGTCTCCAATTCTCCAAAATTTTAATTCTAACTATTCCTATTACAGAACTATTTATAAAAATAAAAACATTGATCAACAGTCAATGGGAAGTACATAGGACAGAGATATAGTTTACATTGAGAAAAACTAGAGAAGACGAGTTACGCAGACCCCATTTAATAAAATCCATACATTCATGCATCCAACTAAAATAAAATCTAATCATATTGGTCAATAGTCCATAATCGATCCCATTTATTATCATACATATCAATATATGCATCAATAAATAACATTCATCTCATGAATAATAAATTCATTCCATATATGCATCAATATCAATTTAACGGGCAAAAGTTTGCTAAACTTTAGTTTTGAAATAAAATAAACTCTTTTATTTTAATCATCCAAATTAAACTATTTAATTTTAGCAATCTGAAATCATATTTCAAATAAAATAAACTCATTTATTTTAACCTTTTATCAATTAAATAAACCATTTATTTTAATTGAAGAAAAATAAAGGTTTTTAAAAGGCAGAAATTAATTTTCAGGTAATGGTGCAGCTGCGCCCAGAATGAAATGGGTCGCAACTGTTGTTCATCCAGGAAACTAGATCTGGGTAACGGCGCAGCTGCGCTCCAGAATGAACTGGTGACGGCGCAGCTGCGCCCGATCGATGAAACAGAAAACTTTTCATGTTGCCCAAGAATCTGATTTAATCACATATTGTAAATACATGGACTCACAAAGATTGATAATTAACACAAGATTGGCTCTGATACCACTGTTAGGTTTGCTAGAAACATGAACATGCAATCAAATTACATAAACGAACCGGAAGCATAATAAAGTTGGATTTTAAAATTTTCTTACAACCCATAAATCATGATCATTCTTGTGCTTGATTATCAATTTATAAAAGAGTAGGAGAATCAAAATCATACTCTTGAAGATTCGAGCTTCCTCGGGTACAAGTTCAACTCATAGTCCTTCGTGCTCTCCTTGAATACGCGGGATTGATTCCTTCCTTTGATCAACGTTATCCACCCAAGTGTTTGGCCTCTAGAGGTGATCTACCAACAAAGAACAAAACTCAAGAAGAAATGTGTTTGGCTAAACCCTAGTTTTTCCTATCTCTGATAGAAAATGTGTACTCTCCCAACTCTTGAAATAAAGAGCGTATTTTTTTTACCCTCTCTCCATAAAAAGACTTTCTTATTTATAGAATTAGGGAACCCTCCTAAAGTATTTAGGAATTGGGTTTTTATTTAATTAATTAAACTTCTTTAATTAATTAGACTTCCTAATCTCATTAGGAATAATTAATTAAATCTTTTAATTAATTAGTCTCCTAATCTTATTAGGAATATTTGAGAGTACTAATATTAATTAATTTTTAAAAACTTTAGGAATTAACTTAATAATAATAGTAATAATAATAATAAGACTCCTCTTATTAATTTATATTTAATATTTCTAAAATATTAAATATTAAGCTATTTAATTTATTCTATCACCATAGATTAAATTAAATACAGTTAACTTATTATTACAACTATGTTATTTATTTTTTAAATAATATTCTTCCTTTTATGGTGTGACCCTTGAGGTTCTCCATATTAAACCAGTTGTGAATAAGTCAATTAGAACAATTCTAATCTTATTTAAATAAATTAAACTATTAATTTATTTAAATAAATAACATTTATTCCACAATAAGGATAAGCCTCATTATCGATCAACGACTTTCCAGATAATATAGATTTTAACATTAATCATAAAAGAACATTTGAGTAAATAGTTACCGTACAATTCAATCCTTCCACCATACAATGTTCCAATTAAATATAAGACATGAAATTACTGTTAAGTCTTATTTTTATTTAATTATATGTATTTCGATTACCAAATGCACAACTTCGAATAAAAGAAAATTAGAAACTCCTTTCTAATTTCATTCCACCTTGGCCAATGATTCATAGGTTGTCATTTATTAAATCACATAGGAATATCTTTTCTTTTACTAGAAACGATAGATTCTTTACTGATCATTCATTATCTCTATATATAACTTATTACACCCAAATATAACCTTTGATATACTCTAAGCGTCTTAAGGAATAAGTCAAAGTATAATTTATTATACACATGATACTATGATGATCTTAAGTCTAAGGATCACTTGTACTACTATCACTTCAAGAATTCCTATTGACATGCAAGTAAAACTCCATTAGGTATTCCTTACCAAGCTGTGACTCCCCCAAAATAGTTATACATCACCCATCTTGGGTCCCCAGATACATACACTAAAAAACTTTATTTATACAATTGTCGTGCAAAATACGACAACACATATAATGTGAGTTTTAATACAAATATTTTTACGTATATAATACAACAATATTCATATTTAAATTATTACAATTCCATATAAAGTACAGCAGCAAATATTTTAAGTCCCCGAAATAACACGAAAATATTTTTGTCCTCCTCATTCTAATGGAGTCCACTTGTGACACTCCCAAATTCGAGTTCGCCTCACCCTATTGTTGTTCACCAAAATTAAATATTAAATGATGTATAAAATATGTCACACGCATTTTAAGTTCTCAGTACAATTATTATGCCACACCGTTTCATAATTTGATTAGGATTGTGACTAATTCGTAACACCACTTTATACCCATGTTCTCTCTGCTAGTCCCAGCTACACTTTTATTACCTGAAAGGGGTTGTGAAGCAAAAGGGTGAGCACAAATAGCCCAGTAAAAAATATCATGACTTAAGATAAATAAATTATCAATAGCCTTCATCAATAATAAATTAGATATTTAGAACATATGGTAGATGATAAAAGTTTTCAAACATAATAGCAGTGGAATCAACAATCCAATAGAAGAGTCAAGTAGAACATAATGTCTACTATCATCTCCAAATTAAAAGTCCATCATCAATACTTCATTACTATAATACCCATCAAAAGTTCTTTATTGTACCCAAGACAAAGATAACTCTCATTACATGTCTTCACCTGAACCACCAAAGATTATAGTTAAATTCATAATTCATATTTATAATTAGGTAAATCAACAGTCCACCTTTGCACTACGAGCCAAAGACATACAACTGTATTTTAGAAGAGTCAAGTAGAGCATGATATCTACTATCTTCTATGATTTAAAAGTTTATCATCAATATTTTAACGCTGAGACTCAGCTCAATAAATAATCAACATCACTTGTGACGCCCCCAAAATAGGTATACATCACCCATCTTGGGTAGCCAAATACATGGTACAGAATATAACTATAAACTTAATTATATAACTATCGTGCAAAATATGACAAAACATAGCTGAGAGTTTAAACAAGAATATTGCCTTCTAGACAATATCCACTCTCAGTGGAGTCCTCATTACATTTACTATCACACTAAGTTGTGAGGACTGCTAAAACAACCATCAGGACCGTCAATCCATTCCCCGACTCGTCCTAGCTATATTCTCATTTCCTGAAGAGAATAGTGAAAGAAAAGGGTGAGCTCAACTAGCCCAGTAAGAAATATTATGACTAAGATAATGCAGAATAAATTATCATTAGCCTTCAACAGTATAACAACCGATAAAATACAATAGACAACAAGTTTTAGATCAACAACTGCAGCGGAATAAGCAATCCATTAGAAGAGTTAAGTAGAGCATGATATCTACTATCTTCTATGATTTAAAAAGTTGTTTATCAACTTTATCGTTGAGACTCAGCTTAATAAATAAACCACATCATCGAATCATCCCTGCACTATGGGCCAAGAATATTCATGTAATCATCAATGGTCATGATTATACAAAATAATTCCTGGTCATAATCATACCAACAACTGTCCATCAATGCACTACGGGCCAATGAGGACTTTTACCACATCATTTGTAACATTACGGGTCATGATTATACCGAATGATCCCTGGCCGTAATTGTGAGACCCCGAATTTTATGAAATGAAAGTATTTAATTTTTTATAATTATTCTATTTAGTAAATGGTTAAATTGATAAAAGGTTAAAGTTAAGGGTGATATGTGAAAATTTTTCAAAGTATGCAGGTTGTTATAAAATATTCGTTTGGTCGGGGAATATTCTTTTTGTTGGGGAATATTCGTAGGACAGCACAATCATTGGTGGACCCCACAACTGAAGTATAGTCGTAGTTAGAAAATGATGTAATTATCATTTTATAAAAATAACGGCATGAAAGTGTTACCAAGTAATTAACACTTTGTTGAACTACCCTATAGTAAAAGTACAATAACACGCGTGGTTGCATAAGTAAGACACTACGGTATTGATTATTGATGCTTACGTAAGAAGTCACTCAGTTATACTCAATTATTGCTACAGTAATTGCTGCATCATATCTCTCATATTATTGATTCAATTATTGTCACAGTATCATTTGCATAATATGATATATTATTAAATCAATAATTGAGACGACAAAGTTATTCATATTATTATTTGCAATATTGACAATGTCTAGAAGTTCTGTTAAGGAGAGATTTAGTGACCTAATTGCGCGCCAATAAGGAGAAATCCTTATCGGAAAGCCCCCTCTATCCTGGGAACGACCTGGTTAATAAATATTGTGAGTTATAATATTAATGATGAATGTTATTAAAAATTGAATTTTAGTTCGGAGTTGAATTTGGAGACGCAAACGTGATATTTGAGTCCTAACGATGAAATTAGTAGAAATAGACTATAAACACAAAATTTGTTCTGGTTGACTTTTTGGTCAAAAAAACAAATGACTTTTTCAAAAGTCAAACTTCAAAATTTCAAAAATGAAATTGTTGAGAAAAATATTTTCATTGTGTTGGGATTATTAGTGTTAGTAGAAATCGACATTTATTTCAATAGTAATTGATGTCTAGAAGTTATATTGACCAATCGGGTAATTAATCGGGTAAATGAGGAATTAATTGCTATTAATTCACATGATTATAACTATTTGTTCACATGTGTGTACTATTGATTCACATTCTTGTATTATTAGGGGAGGTGGTGCAAGATTGATAATACTTGCATGACTAAGTTAAAAATGGAAGTATAGATGGAGGTACTATACTGTAATTCATATTTTCACATGATTATAACTATGTATTCACATGATTGTACTATTAATTCACATGATTTACTATTATGGGAGGTGGTGCAAGTTTGATAATACTTGCAGGACTAAATTAAAAATGAAAGAAAAGTTGAAGGTATTGTACTGTAATATTTCGAGCCCCAAAACGTGCAATTATCGAAACTATATTTTCCTATAATTAGAAGCTCATTCCTTCATTATTTTTCACCAATTCACTAAAGCTATAGAGCAATTATTATAGAGAGAAATTATAGAGTGAAAGAAGAAGAGAAGTCTGCTACCTCACTATTCCAGTATCTAGTTTTCTTCTAAGGTAAGGGATATTATTATTATAGTAAGGGGTATTATTTCTTTCGTATTCATGAAGAGAGCTATTGTTATTCCATTCCTTATTATTCTATTGGAATAACATGTATACGCGGACTACCGTATACATGGTGAAATTCTTCTGTTATTCCATTCTTTATTATTATGTTGGAATAACATGTCTATGCGAAGTACCGCATACATGGTAAAATTCTTCTATTATTCCATTCTTTATTATTCGCTTAATATCCCGTCTGCATGCGATTACGCATGACACGGTTCCATTCTTTACTATTCTGCCGGAATATCCCGTCTCAGACGCTCTACGCGTGACTGGTTCCATTATTTATTATTCTATTGGAATAACTCATGTCGTAAGGCTTATCGCGTGCCCGGTGAATTCTTCTCGTTATTCTATTATTTATTATTCTATTGGAATATCATGTCTGTGCGGATTACGCATGACCTAGTTCCATTATTTATTATTCTGTTGGAATAACTTATCTATGTGGATTACCACATGCATGGTGAATGATCCTTTGTATCCATTCCTTATTAAATTGTGGAAATGATCTGCATCTACGTGGATTACTGCGTGGCGGTGAAAAAAATCCATTTGCGCTTTAAGTAATTTTTCCGACCTCAAAAAATTATGGAAAAATTTGAAATGATAATTTGATGAATTTTCTATATTGTGTCTAAAGATGGAAATTTTTGGATGTATGGATTAAGAGTTATGAATTTTATGGGAAAAGACTATTTTAAAAGTAAACCCTTATAACTCCTTGTGGTTAACTCCAAAATTGGTAAAATTTTTATTAGGAGTACATGTATATAACATGAGTATACCCTGTAAATTTTGAAATTTTTGGACAAAAGTACAATTTATGATAAATGTCTAAATATTCGATAGTTTTGGCCATATGAAAAATAGTAAATGAATTTTAAAAATTTCGAGAAAAATATATGTTCAATATGAGACTATATTCTGCTAAATTCTAGAAAAGAAATATTTTTGGGACTGATTTGGTATTTTTCATGAAAATGAACTAGTTATGAGTAAATGAATTAAATATGTTATGTGAAGTAACAAAATTGAAAAATAGGATTTTATGGCTTGGGAATCCTATATAAGGAATATGCAGATTTTTGATGAGGGATTTAATCATTGGTGATGAAATCTTATGGGTATGGCATTTTTGAATGATTAAATGTATTATTTGGTAAAGTGTAAACAATTCAAATAAATTATTTATAACTTTAAGAAGTGATTAAAATACTGTTATAATATTAATAATATTATATTATGAGTTTATTAAGTGGTTGATAATATTTGGTTAAATTTAAAGTCTTTAATATTTATCCTTGATTTCGTTTGATTAATGCTTATATCATTGTCATCATCCTCATGCTTATATTGTGATGAAAGTCATCTTTGGCTTACGTGCATAGATGGACTATTGACTATTGGTTTTACAGTTATATATCTTTGGCTTACGTGCAAAGACGAACTGTTGATTATTGGTTTTACAGTTGTATATCTTTGGCTTACGTGCAAAGATGGACTGTTGATTATTGATTTTACAGTTGTATATCTTTAGCTTACGTGAAAAGATGAACTATTGATTTATGAGTATCTTTGGCTTATGTGCATAGATGAACTGTTTATTGGTATGATTGTGACCAGGGATCATTCGGTATAATCATGACCCGTAATGTTATAGATGATGTGGTAAAAGTCCTCATTGGCCCGTAGTGCATTGATGGACAGTTGTTGGTATGATTATAACCAGGGATTATTCGGTATAATCATGACCATTATTGAAAACACGAATATCCTTGGCCCGTAGTGCATGGATAATTCATGGTCATAATACTAATGAATATCCTTGGTCGTAGAGCAGGGATGATTCGATGCTGTGGATTAATTATTAAGTTGAGTCTCAGCGATAACATATTGATAATACACTTTTAATTCGTAGAAGATAGTAGATATCATGCTCTACTTGACTCTTTTATAATACAGTTGTATGTCTTTGGCCTGTAGAGAAAAGATGAATTGTTAATGAATATCTTTGGCCCGTAGTGCAAAGATGAATTTATTAGTATGATTATGAACAAGAATTGTGATTTGGTATAACCATGATTTTTGGATGTTTCAGGTAAAGACAGGTGATGAAAATTATCTTCGTCCTGGGTGTGAAGAGGAATTTAGAATCACAATTATGATTATGAGTTATTCATATAATTGTGGACAGAAATTGTTGATTGATGTTACAGGGATAAAACATTATTGGTGGACTTTTAACATGGAGAATATAATAGACCATGGTCTATTTGACTCTTCTAATGGATTGCTTCGTTCAAAGAATTATGGTTGAAAAATTTTATCATCTACCATATGTTCTAAATCTCGATTTATTACCGATAAAGGCTATTGATGATGTAAATTATCTTTAGTCATGATATTCTTTCTTTGGGCTAGTTGTGCTTTCACCCTTTTTGCTTCACAATTCCTTTCGTAATAAGAGTGTAGGCTGGGTCGAGCGGGTAACAGATAGAATAGAATCGGTGGTCTATAAATTTGCTGAGGTTCTCCTAAATAGTATGGAAATAATTTTATTGAAAACTTTAGATAAGTGTGTCGTATTGTATACGCTCATTTGATATTTAATTTTGGTGAACCAAATAGGGTGAGGTGAACCCAACTTTGGAAGGGTGTTTTGCCACTATCATACAAGATGTCTAATTACATACAACCTCGTGTTATTATAAGACAGGGTTGTGCACATCCACTTGCTGAGTATATCTACGAGCACTACCTATATGATCTTGGAGTTTGGTTGAAATATGATTTTCAATTGCAGATAGTGGAGATAGTTATATGTCAAGAGAAGACTCACCATTGGAAAGAACATGATAGTAATCTTCTCATTTTTCTTTGGGGTCTATTGGGTAAACCAAGGATAATTCTGTGGACATATGATATCTATCATAACCTAGACGCATGGTCTCCCATGTACGAAGGTTTCCTTGAGCACTTCCCAAAGATTTTAATTTCCAAAACAGTTTTTGACTGTACTTTTATGTTAAGTACCATTGTAAGGTTGTGGTCGAGGCACCATAAGAATTACATACATTTGTATTAAAACTCACAGTTTAACTGTGGTCGATATTCGCATTTACGCTCAACAAATTGTATAAATGAAGTTTGTAAATAATTTTTATAGTGTGATATCTGGTGACTCAGAATGGGTCGTGTGGACCTATTTTGGGGGCATCACAATAATCATACCAATCAACAGTCCATCTATGCACGTAAGCCAAAGATGACTTTCATCACAATATAAGCTTGAGGATGATGACAATGATATAAGCATTAATCAAACAAAATCAAGGATAAATATTAAAGACTTTAAATTTATCGAGAGTTTAAAATATCTAAATTGTCAACATGATACTGCTTTGTGGAGTAAAATTCAAGAATATTATTCATGTATCAAAAATAATTTGGATGTAAAAAAGAATATATTTTTCGGGTGAATAGTACCCCGTGAATAGTACCCTATGAATAGTATATCGGGAATAGTATCTCGTGAATAGTACCCCGGCATGAAAAGTGCCCCAAATACCCGAGTGAATAATATTTGAGTGAATAATAACCGGGTGAATAGTAAACTGTGAATAGTAACTCATGAATAGTACTCCGGCACGAAAAGTGCCCCAAATACCCGAGTGAATAATATTCGAGTGAATAGTAACCGGGTGAATAGTAACCCATAAATAGTAACTCATGAATAGTAAGAAATAATAACCTTTACGAATAAGAAATAAATAACATCCCTTACGAATATTGAATGAAAATAATATTCCTTACGAATATTAAACGAAGACAATGAATATTGAACGAAAATGATATTCCTTACGAATATTGAACGAAAAATAATATTCATACGAATACGAAAAATAATATCTCTTCGTAATATGAAATAAATAATACCCTCACCTCGTAAGAAGACCGGATATCGGAATAGTAAAGTAAAGAAACTACTCTTCTTCTTTCTCTCTATAGCTCTCTCTCTATAATTGCTCTTATGAGTCTTAGTGAATTGGTGAGAATGAAAGAAGAATGAACTTCTATTTATAGGAAAATATAGTTTTGATAATTGCACGTTTTGGGGCTCGAAATATTATAGTACAATACTTTCATCTTTTCCTTTATTTTTAATTTAGTCCTGTAAATATTATCAAACTTGCACCATCTCCCCTAATAGTATATCATGTGAATTAATAGTACATTCATGTGAATCAATAGTTCTATACATGTAAAAAAAAAAATTACAGTATAGTACCTTCATCTATACCTCCATTTTTAATTTAATCATGCAAGTATTATCAATCTTGCACCACCTCCCCTAATAATACATATATGTGAATCAATAGTACACACATGTGAACCAATAGTTATAAGCATGTGAATTAATAGCAATTAATTACTCATTTATCCGATTAATTACCCGATTGGTCAATTTAACCTCCAGAAATATATTATTATCGAAATAATTGTCAATTTCCACCAACACTAATAATCCCAACACAATGAAAATATTTTTATCAACAATTTCATTTTTTGAATTTTTGAAGTTTGACTTTTTTTGAAAAAGTCAACTATTAACTTTTTGACCAAAAAGTCAACCCCGGTAAATTTTGTGTTTATAGTCTATTTTTACCAATTTCATCGTTTCAGACTCAAATATCACGTCCGCGTCTCCAAATTCAACTCTGAGCTCAATTTTGTTTTTTAATAACATTCATCATTAATAGTATAAGTCACAATATTAACAACCAGATTGTTCCCAGAAAAGAGGGGGCTTTCCGATAAGGATTTTTCCCTATTGGCGCGCAATTAGATTACCTAACCTCTCCTTAACAGAACTTCTAGACATCGTCAATATTGCAAATAATAATATGAATAACTTTGTCGTCTCAATTATTGATTTAATAATATAAAATATTATGACAATAATTGAATAAAACTGAGTGACTTCATACGTAAACATCAATAATTAAAGATATCAGATAATACCGCAGCCACCGCGCAACCACGCCAGACATCAGCATTTCTTTTATCAATTTAACCATTTTACTAAATAGAATAATAATTATAAAAATTGAATACTTTCATTTCGTAAAATTCGGGGTCTTACATCACTGAATTATCCAAGCACTACGGGCCAAGGATATTCATTAGTATCACATCCACAAATTATCCATGCACTACGGGTCAAGGATATTCATGTTATCACATCCACGAATTAATATTTCATCGCTGAGACTCAACTCAATAAATAATCCACATCACTGAATTATCCATGCACTACGGCCAAGGATATTTATTAGTATCACATCCTTGAATTATCCATACACTACGGACCAAGGATATTCGTGTTATCACATCCACGAATTAATATTTCATCGTTGAGACTCAGCTCAATAAATAATCCACATCACTGAATTATCCATGCACTACGGGCCAAAGATATTCATTAATATCACATCCACGAATTATCCATGCACTACAGGCCAAGGATATTCGTGTTATCACCAATGGTCATGATTACACCTAATAATCCCTGGTCATAATCATACCAATCAACAGTCCATCTATGCACTACGAGCCAAAGATGACTTTCTACACAATATAAACATGAGAATAATGACAATGATATATATAATGAATAAACATAAATAATCAGAATAATAATATAAAATAGATCTTAGTGATTTTCAACTTAATTATCTAGCGTCCAAATTGCTAATATGATATTAGATGAAGCATAACTATTAAGGATATTCTAATCATTTCAAAATCTTTCATCATTTAATAATAAGCTGAAGAAATGAATAATAACATCTTACCATAATATGGAGTATGAAAGAAAATGACATCCATTTACCATAAAAATGACACCCCTTACCATAATAATGATATCCCTTACCATAATAATGACATCCCATACCTTAGCATATGATTTGATTCTGCTTTCTGTGAAATTGATCAACTTAAACAATGCTTGCATTCCTTATCTATACTTGGAGTAACATTACACTTAATAGAAATACTCACAATATTGTAGTAAAAAAATTCTATATTTTTAGTGTAGTGATGGTGTGTGCTTAGTTACTCAACCGAGCAACCTATTTATACTGAAAATTTAGTAAACAACTAGCACACTCTCTTTGAAAAAATAACCAAATAAGGTATATAATAATGGTAGTGCAATTTATGGTCTCACAGAGAAAATTAAACCAACTTGTACACATTTTAAAAATAATTGAGTTGTGGTCCAGACTACTTTAGAAAAAGTAGAGTATCGGCAAGCCATGTCAGACTTACTTTTGTAACAAGAAAATAATTAAACAAACATGTGCACATCATACTTATCTTTAATCAACGCCATTTTATTCATCAATTATTTATACATTTTCAATCTTTCAACAATTATTCACAATTATTAACATAGACTCACAATATTTCCAACTAGTTTAATTATATCATATTAAATAATATGAGTCACTGTGCAATAACTACTGTGAAAATTATTGAATAAAATACTGAGTGACTTCTAAAATATTTAGAAATATGATTCTGAACTTTCTAAATAATTTTTCGCATTTTTTAGTTTATCCAATAATTTTTTATAATTATTTCTATTTATAAAAACTATCATTTAATAGCTTCAAAATAGAAATACTAACCTCACATACTTTTATATCTTTAAAACATCATCAATATTAATCTTATATTATTATAATATTTTTTAACAAAATTCATAATTTTCCACCATTCATAGAATTTCCTATAAATTTTCTATTTTTAAACTAACCATAAATAGTTTAAAAATACAATAAATATTTTTGTTATTCAATAATTTTTCAAAAGCGCCCAAAAATTATAAAATAATATTATAAGATTTTTCACCAAGTTTCATAATTTTTCATCATTCATAGAATATTATATGAATTTCTTCTATTTTCAAACTAAGTATAAATAGTTTAAAATACAATAATTACTTCGATTTTCAATAATTCATCAAAAATTTACAAAAATTCTAAAATAATATTATAAGCATTCTCAAAAAATATTTCAACCCAAATAATTTTCTAATAAATTAATTATAAATTCCAATATTCAGAAACTTTAATAATTCATAATAATTAACCCTTTTATCAGAAAAATATAAATCTTATGTCCTTTCCATGTGAAATTTAATTCTCTACAACTTTTTAGAATAAATTTTTACCAAATTTTGAAAACATAGAGAAAAAGGCTTACCGAAAATTCTACTACACAATTTCTAAATCAATCACCTCTTAAAAGTCATAAAAGCTCATAAGTTAATATTTAACGGTTCCAAATTTATGGACATATACTCAACTTATATATGTATAACATATCCAAAAATCATAACGATCCAACGGTCGGATTAAAAATTATAACTCATGCAATAGAACTTAATAAAACTGATTTTTCGGACTATAAGTCCTTCGGACCAGTTTCCTTCAAACAGTCACTACGAAAAATTCACAAGGAATTTTTGGGTGATTTCAATTTTTGAGTTTAGCTTACTTCCAGGGCTTTCTTTTGATATATGGCTCATCTCCTAACTCATTATACACAAAGAGTTATAGATTTTACAAAATCAAGTAGTAAACTATTTTTTTTGAAATTTTCCAAATTTCGTTTTTCACTTGATTTCTTGATTTTTCTCATTTGATTCATATTTATACAAGTTTAAATCATCTAAATCAAGTATAAATAAAAACTCTTCATATAAAATTCATGAAAACTTAAATCTAAAAATAAGTTAAGAATTTTAAAATTACCTTTTTATCAAATTTTTCTTTCCTTCTTCCTTCATCATCTTCTTTTTCTTCCTTTTTCTCTTTCTCTCTCTCTCTCTCTCTTTTTTCTTCTGCCGAGGGAGGGAAATGGATAGGAGTGATAAGGAGTGTTTGTTTGTTATATATGTACATATACATAATATTCCTCCACCATACTTTAATCTCTCCTCCCTTAACTCTTCTCGTGAGTGGAAATGGGGGAGTATTCTCTTGATATCCTTTTTCTCCTCCCCTCTTTTTTTTCTTTCTTTCCCTTTTTTCTTCCTTCCTTTTCTTTCTTTTCTTCCTTTCACCCCCACATGTTCCCCCCATTTCTTTCCCATATCAGCCGCCCACATGGCTAAAAATTATTTCCTTTCCTCTTTATTTGCTCATTTATCCGATTAATTGTCCATTTGATCATTTATTAATTTAACATTTTATAATTTTAGAATAATAATCATAAATTAAATTAGACTTTTATTTCATAAAAGTCGAGGTCTTACACAAGCCACGTTCAGTGAACTTAACCTCCAATAAGCACCTACATACTTACTTTAGTGTCTCTACACAAATGATCATGAGATCAATCATCCTCATCCAATGAGCAAACAACGTATGTACCAGTCTATCCGGATTCACTAATCTCCACTTTAAACATCCAGCAATTGAGAAAAATTTATTTTTTAAGCTATCTAAGAATTTAGATTTCATTAGCATGATCTCATCATGATTCTAAAAGCATTGCTTAAAAGTATGTGTTTATCACATATTATTAAAACAGTACCATGTAGATAAATTAAATGAATTTAGTAAATAAATACTTTTATTAATAAATGAAGCAGATTAGGTGAATATACAAGTTCCACACTAGTTGTGCGAACCCGATTCCGATGAAACCGAGAAAAGAGGGTATGAACTTGTGTAGTGGGAATCGGACCTCATATTTCAGGGGCCAAATGGGGACAACAATCCATTCCCCCTTCGGTTGCCAGTACATCCTTTTGGAAATGTTTGGGGCCCAGAGCTTATATGCGTTCGGAATTTTGAATTATTTATGAATGTCGGATAACTGGTGACTCTGCATAGTAGATATGGTGTTTATGTGGGTAAAGGATTTTTTTGATGAATATTGGTTGTGGATCCTTATTTTTGTGAGCTCGGTGAGGGCTAGTAGGTTAACTTGGGTGCTTGAGGATGGTAGGGTAGTTGTTTCTGTAGGGTTAGTGGAGGAGGCGATTGTGATGCCCCCAAAATAGGTATACATCAACCATTCTGAGTCGCAAGATACATGGTACATAATTTAAATACAAACTTAATTTATACAACTGTCTTGCAAAATACGACAACATAATAGTTGAGTTTTAACACGAACATTATCTCCTAGACAATTTCTAAACTTAAATTCAATCCTTATTACAATTATTATCACACTATTTCACAGAATAGTGAGGACTACAAAAATAATCATCTCGGACCATCACTCCATTCCCCGACTAGTCCCAGCTATATTCTCATTTCCTGAAGAGAACAGTGAAAAAAAAAGGTGAGCTCAACTAGCCCAGTAAGAAATATTATGACTAAGATAATGCAGAATAAATTATCATTAGCCTTCAACAATATAACAACTGATAGTATACAATAGACAACAATTTTTAGATCAACAACTGCAGCAGAACAAGTAATCCATTAGAAGAGTCAAGCAGAGCATGATATCTACTATCTTCTATGATTTAAAAGTTTATCATCAATTTTATCGCTGAGACTCAGCTTAATAAATAATCTACATCACTGGATTATCCATGCACTACAGGCCAAGGATATTCATTAGTATCACAACCACGAATTATCCATGCACTACGGGCCAAGGATATTCGTGTTTTCACCAATGGTCATGAACATGCCAAACAACAATTAATCTTTGCACCCTTGACCGAAGAGAACGTATGGTCATAATCATACCAACAACTGTCCATCAATGCACTACAGGCCAATAAGGACTTTTACCACATCATTTGTAACATTACAGGTTATGATTACACCGAATAATCCCTAGTCATATTCATACCAATCAACAGTCCATCTATGCACTATGGGTCAAAGATGACTTTCATCACAATATAAGCATAAGGATGATGACAATAATATAAGAATTCAATCAAATGAGATCAAAGATAAATATTAAAGATTTATAATTCAATTTATCCAGAGTTTAAAAATGTCCAAATTGTCAACACGATACTGCTTTGTGGAGTAAAATTCAAGAATAATATTCACGTATAAAAAATAATTTGGATAAAAAAGAATTAATTTTTCATCGTGAATAGTACCCTGGGTGAATAGTACTCAACTGAATAGTACTCCATAAATAGTACTTCGTGAATAGTATTGTACGTATAAATAGTACCATATGTTTGAATAGTTCTATACGTATGAATAGTACCCATGAATAGTACTCTAGCATTAAAAGCTTAAAATTTAACAAGAATGTTTAGAAAAATATTCTTGTAAAATGATACTTGATGAAACGCAAATTTCAAAGATATTCTACTAATTTTAAGGAGTATAGAAGAATACTTTAACAAAATGAGTGTAGAATTCGGAATCTAAAACGAAATAATATTACTTACATACTACAGAGTATGGAAGAAAATATTATTTCTTACGAATACTGAACAAAAAAAATATCCCTTACAACTGTTGAACGAAAATAATATTCCTATGAATATTGAACGAAGATAATATTTGTAAAAACCCAAATTTTACGAATAAAGATTTAATTTTCTCGAAATATTTTTTTTAATATTATGGTATGGATTTGAATAATGTTATAGTTGTGGGTAGTATTTATAAATTTTGCAAAGTATGCAAGTTGTTGTATTATATTCGATTGGTCGGGGAATATTCGTTTTAGTAGAGAATATTCGTGCAACGACGCAATTATTGGTGGACCCCACAACGGAATTATTGTTGGAATGAGAAAACGACAAAAATATATTTATGAAAATAATGGCAAAAGTTTTACCGTTAAAACCGCTTGAACTCTTAGGGTAGTAAAAAATACAATGTCTACGCGTGGTTGCATAGTAGTACACAAGTATTGATTATTGATGCTTACGTAAAGAAGTCACTTAGTTTTGTTCAATTATTGCTACAATGAGTTCTTTGCATAGTATCTCAATGTTATTGGATTCAATTATTGTCGATTGTTATATATATATATATATATATATATATATATATATATATATATATATATATACATATGATTTTTGTTTTATTATTATTATTAATGTAATAAAATGCGAAAAAGCTTTTATATAAAAATGTAATACTTTTATAAAGTTATTCGCTTTTATTAGGCTAATAGTAAAATCTTTTTATATAAAATGTAATACTTTTATAAAGTTATTTATTTTATTAGACAATAATTAGAATATATTATATTTTATAATGCATAGTGTTTGTATAGTGCCTGCATAGTATTTACATAGTACCTGTATAGTGTTTGCATAGTAAAATCTTTTTATATAAAATAGAATACTTTTATAAAGTTATTCGTTTTATTAGATTATAAATAGAATATATTATATTTTAATTGTAAACCAATCTGGACCGTCCGTTTAAAAGTAAATCAATCTGGACCGTTCATGGATTGGTTACTATTCAGTCCATTCTTCTATAAATAGAAGCTCATGCCTTCATTATTTCTTACAAATTCATTGAAACTCTAAGAGAGAGAAGCTGTAGAGAGAATTCTTCTTCTATAATCTTGAGTGTATTTCTTTAGCGTTTAAGAAAGCTTTGAGCGTAGTGCAAATTTCTTCAAGTAAATCCCCGCCCTACCGTCGGAGTACTCTTATTTATAAGGTAAGCGGTATTATTTCTTTCGTATTCCTGAAGAGAACTTTTGTTATTTCATTCTTTATTATTCTGTTGGAATAACCTGTATACGTGGTATACTTGGTGAAATTCTTTTGTTATTCCATTCTTTATTATTCTGTTGGAATAACCTGTATATGTGGTATACTTGGTGAAATTCTTCTGTTATTCCATTCTTTATTATTCTCGTTGGAATAACTTTTGATACTGCTGGTCTACCCTATACTTGGTGAAATTCTTATGTTATTCCATTATGTATTATTATTCGTGAATAACTCAGATATCTGCCACCCTACCCTATACTTTGTGAAATTCTTCTCATTATTCCATTCTTTATTATTACATTGGAATATCCTCGTCTGTGTGTTTCTGTGGGACTGGTTTCGTTATTTATTATTCATTTGAATAACTTTGCTCATGCTAAGTACGCATGCATGGTGATTTCTGTTGTTATTCCATTCTTTATTATTCTCATTGAATATCACATGCGGTGCGACATTACGCTTTGACTGGTTCCGTTATTTATTCATTAGAATAACTTTTGCCTATGCTGGCACCGCATGCATGGTGATTTCTTTTGTTATTCCATTCTTTATTATACTCAGTTGGTTAAAGTTTTGACTTCTATACTCCATGAAATTAGTGGAATATCCTCGATATTTGCACTTCATCCAGTATCTTTTCATGAAAATATTCTTCTGAGCATTCTTGAATTTTACTCTACAAATAAGTATCATGTTGACAATTTGGACGTTATTAGTTCCTGGATAATTTAATTCTTGAACTTGTTTTATTGAATTCTTATATCATTGTCATCATCCTCATGTTTATATTTTTTTTTGAAAGTCATCTGTGGCCTGCAGTGCATAGATGGACTTGGTATGATTATGACCAGGGATTGTTTGGTGTAATCATGACCATAATGTTACAAATGATGTGGTAAAAGTCCTCATTGGCCCGTAGTGCATTGATGGACAGTTGTTGGCATGATCATGACCATTGATGAATACACCAATATCCTTGGCCCGTAGTGCATGGATAATTTGTGGTTGTGATACTTATGAATATCATTGGTCAGTAGTCTTGGGGGATGATGTGGATTATTTATTGTCGAGTCCCAAATGATAAAAGTGATGAAAAACCTTTTAAATCATAAAAGATAGTAGATTTTATTCTCTACTTGACTCTTTTAATGGATTGCATGTTCCGCTGCAGTTAAACTTGATGTCTATTGTATTTTATCAATTTAACACTGTTGAAGACTGATAATTTATTCTGCATTATCTTAGTCATAATATTTTTTGTTGGGCTAGTTGAGCTCACCCTTTCTTTCACTGTTCTCTTCAGGAAATGAGAACGTAGCTGGGACTAGTCGGGGAACGGCTATTCTGTTAAATAGTGTGACAATAAATGTAATGAGGACTTATTCTGAGAGTGGATATTGTCTAGAAGACAATATTTGTATTAAAACTCACAACTTTCTTGTTGTATATTAAAGATTGTATTTGTATTCTGTACCATGTATTTGGCCATTTAGAATAAGTGATTTATACCTTTTTTGGGGGCGTCAGAATATTCCTTACGAATATTGAATGAAAATAATATTCCTTACGAATATTGAACGAAAATAAAATTCCTTACAAATATGAAAAATAATATCGTAAGCGAATATAAAATAAATAATACCTGTAAGAACCCGAATTTTCAAAAATTATTAAAATAAGAATTTAGTAAATAAAATTCTTAAGGTATGAGAAGGGTTCGAATAAGAATATATATATATACGCGTTGTGAGATATGTGGTATTGTGTTGCATGGGGTAATATAAACTATGCAATAAGTGATTTCTGTGTTTAATAAGTATATTATTATAATATATTTGTTATTTATTGAAGAGGCGAGTTATTTGAAGTAAAGAAGATGGATAGAAATTTATCTATAGATATTAAATAATTTATGTGAAATTATTTTATCGTAGTAAGTTGGTGACATTAAATATCTTTGATAATCACCAATTTCTTGAGTATATGTACGAGTAAGTATCAAGTCTAAGGCAGTGCAACCGTACCTTTAATGGTGGATGTATAGGAGTTGGGCTAAACGATTCCTTCAGAGAGTGGAGGTATATACGAATTAGTAACCAATCTAACTCATTGTGAAAACAGTGTAGACGAGACAAAAACTAATTTGACCACTCAGTGTACTATATTGAATACTATTAAAAACTTGATGTGTGCTAGGTTTAGACTTGTATATATGTACGTTATTGACAAGAGAAGAAAATTGATATATCTTTAGATAAATATTGGTTAGATATTATTGATTAATATTGAGATATGGTTAAATGTATGGATTAAAGAAACTGTGTTTAGACAATCTATAGAAAGCAAAGAGAAATAATTATAGTATATTTCTAATGAAGGATATTAAATTAAACTAAATAAATAATTATTGTTAATAATTATTTCAAGAATTAAGTATAATTGAAATAATAAAGTTCATGATAATGTGGTGTGACACAACTCAATTAAAATATATTCGGTACTGTCAAATTTACACGGATTATATAATGTGGAGGATACATGTATACATCTATATACGTAAATGGATGTATAAGGGAAGTATTTGAATACATATGTATAAAGACTTGTATGTTAGCATTATGTACAAGTGTGACGCCCCCAAATCCGGGTCTCTTTCAACCCGACAGATGGTGCTACACGGTACTACCATTCATGCATACATTCAATTGAATGCTTCAAAAGAACGAATATATCTTCTATATATTAAAATAATATTTACATTTCCCCAGGTTCTTGATAACCCTTTCACTTGTTCTTGTCATAATATCAAATATATATTACTATCGTTCACCTATACTATTACATAAGAACTCTAAGGGTTCGTCTTCGCTTTTTTATCCTCCTCAGAGCCTTGATTCTGCTTCGATCTTAGCTGTGTTCATATGGTTCAAGCAAGAGTGAGCATAACTAGCTCAGCAAATACTACAATTCTAATAAACAACATGCTTGAAACATAAAACTCCTATATCGTCAATAACTGAACAATAGTTATGAAGTACTATCGATAATTCAAAATAGTACTTCTTTCATTCAAAACGTTTTACAACAACAATATTCAGTAAAACATCAATTCCGATCCAAGACCTTGAGCATATCATAAGTTCTTTGAAAAAGGACATCCCGACACTAGGTCCGTAAGTCTGACATTACTTACGAGCACTTCTGAGTGATCAGCCCATAGTACTCTATGTTGATCAACACTGCATTCATTAAACGTGTATAAGTTTAAGTTGTGGCAACCTCACGTGCCTGTCGTTAAATGACAAAAACATTTTAGCATACTCAGTCTTCGATTGAAAACTATACCAATATAACTCGGTAAACATTAATCATGCTTGACAGATTCATAATACAAGTCTAGCCGAAAGAATTGGTTTTAATTTCACCATTCAAGACTTCATGCGAAAGAATACATAAATTACAAAGCTTGTCCAAACTGAACTGGAACAAGGGTTAGAATACTTGCCTTCAGCGTCTACTTACTGATTATCACACCTTCACTTTAAGTCTCTAAGTCTCTACAATACATGATCATATAACATACCACATTAGGTCTTATATAATCAAGTAGGTATATTATTATATCTTACCCTTCATCTCAATCTAAATTCTGACTTAGATCTGTTATTATGGTTTTCAGCTTTTTATTACGTCATTCACATTACGTTCATGTTTAATTGATTATTAACTCTAATCATCATACATTACATGTCTAACAATGCCTTAACAATGTTATATTAACACTAGTTCATTACCTATGAGTTATCTTTCATTCTATACTTGTAAACATTCTTGTCTGTCAAAACTGGACTGAAATATGGCCATTTCACTTAACTCTGCATCTCCCATACTGCCATGAAGTTAATAGTATGCCCTCGACATCACATTACGGTGACAAGGCACCAACCATTTCACCATTTGGCCTTGGGTTGGCGTCATGGCTAACTCTGTACTTTTAGAAAAATTTTGCAGATTTTAAATTTTGTGAACATCCTGACGCATAACTTCTTTTGTTATAAGTCCGAATTGCTCTCGCTCAAAAGCCTACGGTTCACAAATTACATACTCTATGCGTTCATGCAAGAATTTTATCTATTTGACTTCGTTTACTAAAATTTCACCTATTAGTTCATTTTAACAAAAATGATAAACGTTCGTGAACGTTCAACGCTCGTTTCTTCGTTCTAAGTCGAAATCCGGTCATTTTTGAGTCCACAACTCTATAATGCTAAATATGACTTGTCTCCATCGAAAACCAACATTTTCGACTTCAAACACAAAATACGACTTCCATTCCGAGAATTTCACGAATTCGACGATAATCGTCCAATCGTGTGAATTCTGGCAAAGCTTCATTACTAATCATTCTAAATGGATTTTAACCAACACATTAACATTTCAAGTTACTTATTACACCAACTTATTATCAAAGTAGGTTTTGACTTATTCTCATAAGTCAATGACTTAATCAACTTATTATCTACAAATTCTCATGCTTATGACTTACTATGAACTTAAGTCCATCAATCAATGTTCTCATACTATATTGTACATACTAACATCATATGACAAACATATGACAAGTTCTTCACAAGCTTATCAACTTATTTAGGTTCAAGTTGCTTATTTAACTTATTCGGCTTAAGTTCATTCATCAATGACTTATTATATGTTCTTAGCATACCATCCCACTTCTCTATCAATCCTATCATGGTAGAGATAAAGATATATTAGACAAGAGTCTTACCCTTGAAGACTATTACTTCACTTCTCTTTGGAAAATCTAACAAAGGTTGAAATGACTTATAAGTGCTTATGTGGCTTATTCTCTCTAACAATTAAGTTGCTTATCTTGAGAGGAGTTGAGAGGAATTTTTAATCAAGCAATCAAATGAATTGAGAGCTCTCTATTTATAGGCAACCCAAAGTTAGGGCACTTTAGTCATTTGGACATTCCACCTCCTTTAATCACCTCCTCAACTTCCACCTCCTTACTATTCATAACCTAGCAACTAAGTAAACTTGCTAGTTACTTCTATTCCTTGGCCATCACAACACTTGGTCACCACACAAAAATGTTTGCCCATCAAGTCTACCCATTTCTCACTTGGTTTGCCCCATGGATCATAGTTTATTAATTGGGCTTGCTTAATCAATCTAGCTAATTCCTATTGGGCTTATGCCACAATAGATTGGACTTATGATATATCAAACACTTGGGCTTGAGTATCACTTACTGATTGGACTTCTACCATTAAGCTAATAATTCTACAAGTCCATTACCTTTAATTAAACAACTTAACATACATACCTCACGTATAATTCTCGTATGCTAACTCGTATACTAATTCATAATATACGTTATTTCATTCTCTATACACAATAATAATACGTCGTATTATACTTACGTTCATTACCTCGTATAATGCATACACATCATACGATTACAACTTTCTTTCCCTAACGCTTAATAAACCTAACGTTCCCAAATTAAGTCCGCATGTGAAATATTACGTTTTCCATACTTAAATTATTATTACATAATCCATCTCACCTTGATATTATAACATTATGTATTTCTCGGAAGTTCAAAAATAATTCCCGAGCAGAAATCGATGAATAGTGTTTTACGAAAAATTTCTCGGAAAGCTTTTATTTTTATCTTAGAAATTCAAACACTTTAATTCTCCCACGTAGTTAAAATACTATGACGTTCCGACATTTCTAGGTTATAGAACGACATTCATCTTATCAACACGTAATAATAATAAATAATATTATTTTATTCATTATTAAAAATATTTACAAAGGTTCGATTTTTTGGGGCATTACAACAAGTGAGATAATAAAACGTAACATGGTGCAATAGACCACTCCCATGACCCTTAGAAATGCTGAAAAATTGAGTTAAATAAGCTTGCTAGATAGCTCATGTGATAGCAATGACGGTTAGCCCAATAGCTAGGGTACAATGAATAGTAGTAGTTGGTGGGAGTTAGCCACCAACTCTTCTTTGCCCCTTGTGTAATGACCATAGGAGGGTAATAGATTGGCTATGAATAGAGGCCATTAATTAGTGCTAGTATATAAGTTATGAGAACATATAATGTAATAATATTACATTATGACCATATTATAAGATGTAATGTTAAGAATAATATTATTTTGTGAGATTATATTATTATAAGCCTATGGACTATTAATTACTAAGTTCACCTAATTATGTCTTGTGTGGCATAACTAGTAAAGTTAAATCAAAGTGAGATTTAATAGGAAGTATTAAAAGAAAATAAATTGTGAGTTAAT
This sequence comes from Panax ginseng, assembly GCA_020205605.1. Classification (NCBI taxonomy): domain Eukaryota; kingdom Viridiplantae; phylum Streptophyta; class Magnoliopsida; order Apiales; family Araliaceae; genus Panax; species Panax ginseng. The sequence continues at coordinate 55,754,904 of CM035130.1, read as the reverse complement.
AAATAATTGATATTAATTATCATTATGATAATTGGGTATATTTGAGATGATAAATTTTATGAAAAATGATGGATTGAGAATATCTAACTATTTTATAATTAGCCAAATTAAAATATTATTGGATTGAAATAATGTACATGAGGTACATTATTATGTGTATTGGTATGTTTTTTTATGTGGGTGTACATATGTGTGTGTGTATATATATATATATATATATATATATATATGTATGTATGTATGTATGTACCTATAACTTAATGAAATGTAATAGCATTAAGTCATTGAAATTTATTTAATAAGCCTTGTCCCAATTAGAGAGTCCCATTCTCTCAATACACGTGAGTAGGCATTTAGTCTATTTTATTTCATTGCTAAAAATCAAAGAGGCTAGCAGCATGAGGGTGATAATGGCTAGGATGTTGGTAATAATGAAGAAGGGAATGGCTCAAATAGTGAACTTCAACCACCTCCACCAACTTCTTCTTGCCTAATGGATTCCTCTTCTTTCCCTTAGTTTAAATTGTTGGACAAATCCATGAATTGAGTAAGAGCTTCTTTATAAATTGGGAGCTCCCCCTCATAAATTATGTTGCTTGAATTCTTGATAGTTATATAGAGAGTTTGATGATTAGGATTGAGAGAGAGAATTATGAGATTGAGAAGCAAGCTTGGTAATTCAAAGCTCTAAGAGGTATAACCCTTACTTTAAATTCTTAATTTTGAGTAGATGAATTCATAAGAAATTTCATGAATTAGCTAAGAATTGATATGTAAGATAATAGTAAAATATTAGTAGAGCCTATGTATATGTTTTAAATTCAATACGATAGTATTCAAGCATGTTCCATGAAGAAGTTAAACTTTGGTTAGGAAGCTCAGATATTGCGAAAAGCCTCCCATCTCGAACTGTGGAAGCGATCACGCCACTCCTTAAGTACAAAAAGTAGTGCAAATGTCGTCATTCCGCAAAAATGGAAAATGACTTTTTTGTAACCTGAACCTTGTAGGTGAATTTCAATAGCTATAATATAGCATAAGTAAGCTACATATGTTAAAGAAACCAAGTCTAAATTGTTTTGGAGCATTGGATTAAGAAATCATGTTTTAGGCAAAAAGTGGTCTGTTTTGGGTAAATTTTAGTACCTGAATTTGTAAGACTGTAATCAACTCATATAAAGTTGCTAATGCATGCTTGTGATGATTCCTAATCATTGCTATGACCAAAGCTAGTAAGAAAACCAAGTTAGGATCTATTTTTCAAGCCTAAAGTGAGCTTTGATAGGTCAAAATTGGTTAGATGATTAAACAAAGTGAGCTGATGATATAAGCAACCTTAGGCAACTAAAATACACATGCCTAAACTGTCCAAGTAGACAAAACTGAAAGAAATTTAGAACGTGTCAACATCAGTTTTGGAGAAAAAGTGTTAAACTGTCCAGTTGGAGCCTCAATTAAAGTAGGCCTAACTGATATGAATGGGGAACGTAAACCCTCATTAAAATACCTTGGTATGTGGTCAAGATAGTAGAGTGAAAATCGTAGAGTGAACTCTGAAAATCGTAGAGTGCAGATAGTAGAGTGATCTCTGAAAATCGTAGAGTGTAGATAGTAGAGTGAACTCTAAAAATCGTAGGGTGCAGATAGTAGAGTGAAAATTGTAGAGTGAACTCTGAAAATCGTGGAGTGCAGATAGTAGTGAAAATTGTAGAGTGAACTCTGGAAATCGTAGAGTGAAAATAATTGAATGGAAATGTAAAATATCCATTTTGAGGCACTATTTTAAGAAGTCTTAAGAGGTTGTTTCAGTTGACTAACTATGAAACTAAATACTATAATGTATGGTCTAAAAGCTTGTTCAAACCACTACAAGAAAACCGGCTAATTTCGACGGATATATTGTCGACGGAAATAATTCTGTCGGTCTTAGAATATTCCCGACGGAATATTCTTTTGGAACTAATTCCCTCAGAAATAACATAAATACGATCGAATTCGGTCGAAAATATGTGCTAGTAAAGGCGCCAAAAAAGCCCGCCAGCGCGAATTATTTTCTCAACGGAATACTAGTATTTTCAACAGAATGTTCGTCGAACTTAACGTATCCTCGACGGATATAATTCCGACGGAATTCCGTCGGAAATAGTTAAATAAAAACAGATCTGCAAATTCATTTCAGACGTTGCTCTCTGTGTCTCTATCTATATATCTCTCAATCGCGATCCTCTCGCCTTCTCAGCCGAACCTTCCTGCCCTGCCACCACCACACCTCCGTTCTCGGCCGCCACCTCCGTTCTCACCCCCTGCCCTGCCACCACCACACTGCCGGCGACCACCACACCACCGGGGCTAGCTCCCCGGCCCTCCGATTCTCTCTTTCCCTCCTCATTTCTCCTCTTATAATTTAAGGTACATACTGAAATTCTTAATTTTTTAGCTAGGGTTAATATATATGCTGCTGATTTTGACTAGAATTGGTTTAAAGTTACAATTGCATCTGATTTGGTTATAGGGTTAATATATATCATAATCTGGAGTTATAAGTTAATATATTATAATTTTGGTAAGTTGCGCAGTATAATTTGGGGTCAACAGTTCAATTGCATCTGATTTGGTTCTAATTTGGGGTCAGCGGTCTATTTGTATCTGATTTGGTTATGTTACAGTGAATTTGATGTATTTGGATTTGGTTCAGTTATTATATATATTAATTTGGTTCAATTTGGTTATATCATATCATTTTTATGCCTTTTGCTGCCATATGAAGTGAAATGCAGTGTGATAAACTTATAATTTCCAGTGTTTGTGATTTCTGCCTTTTCCAGCATTGTGAGTTTTAATTTATGAATCAATTAAAGACTTCTCTTATTTAAGTGTTGAATATTAATTCTGAAGAAATTTTCGACTAAATTTCTGTGGAAGTTATAGATGGTAATAAATAATTATTTAATTAACTATATAAAAGACAATTATGACTTAATTTGCCACTAAAAAACTAAGTAGTAATACTAGAAAAATTAAATAAATTAATAAATTAATACAAAATAAAATACTAGGAGATTTAAATAACTTTAATAAATAATATAATATAATATAATATAATAAACTTTAAAATAAAATAAATTTAATAACATAAAATAAATTTAATAAAATAAAATAAATTTACTTTATTATTTAATATAATATAATTAAAAATAAAATTAATTTAATTTAATTTAATTTAATATAATAAAATAAATTTACTTTATTATTTAATATAATATAATCAAAAATAAAATAAAATAAATAAATCTAAATAATTAAAATTAATTTAATTTAATTTAACTAAATTAAATTAAATTAAAGTAAAACATATAACATAAAATAAATTAAAATAAATTAAATTAAAATACATAAATAAATAAAAGTATAATAATAAATTAAATTTAAAATAAATAAAATAAATTTAATAATAAACTAGAATAAATTAAAATTTTAAAATTTAATTTAATTTAATATCATTAAATGTAAATTAATTAATTTAAATAATATAATATAATAAAAAATAATATATATATAAAATAAAATAAAATAAAATAATAATTATCTTAAACTAAGTAGCATTTGCTTAGTTTTCCATTACATAAAAAATATCCCAAATTAAATAAAATCAAAGCTAATAAATTAAATAAACATAAATTAAAATAACATAATATATTTGAAATAAATTTACATAACATAAAATAATAAACTAAGTAGAATTTGCTTAGTTTTCTATAATTAAAAGTAACTGAATAATAAGTTGTTTACATATTCAATAAATAAAATAAAATACATGTTGACTGGGTAGCATTTACCTAGTTTTTCATTGGTAAAATAAACTAAGTATCATTTGCTTAGTTTGCCATAATTTTCAAATATAATAACATATAAATTAAATTAATTATAATATAATAACATATAAATTAAATGAAGCACTTCCTTTATATGGGGTTAAGAATGATAGCAGATTAGTAGCTAATAATACTCAAACCTGGTTCTCGACAAAGAATTAAAAAAAAAGGGTCGTAGTTTCTGTTTGTGTCCTATACTCGAATAATAAAGTTAATTGAATTATTACGGACATTCCTCACTGTTCCATCATAACAGATGACAACATACTAAAGGAGTGTCATTAAGTTATTAAACAAAGTTCTAGGTTAAGCAACCCTCTAGATGAGCGAACGATCATTTCTCTACTAGGAATGAATCATTGCTTGATATGGGTCCAATCCATGACATAGACAGCTTCTCACCACTCCGAATTCCTCAGATGGGTAGTTCTCACAAAACGTCTCACCTATTTTTCTTTGAGAACTACCATCTGAGGAATTTGGAGTGGTGAGAAGATGTCTATGTCATGGATTGGACCCATATCGTGCAAATGATTCATTCCTAGTAGAGAAGTGATCGCTCGCTCATCTAGAGGGTTGCTTAACTTGAACTTTGTTCAATAACTTAATGGAACTCCTTCTGATGTTGTCATCTGCATATGATGGAAAATGAGGAATGTCCGCAGTGAATTCAATTAACTTTATTATTCGAGTATATGACACAAACAGAACTACGAACCTTTTTTTGTCGATTTCGCCGAGGAACCTGCTAGAGTACTATTAGTCATGCAATCAACTACTATGTCAACCCTAATATACAAACTTAGTCCTCGACTTTTCTCCTAGTAGTCATTATAGTCAAGCAATCGCTATGAAACTTAGAAACCCGCTTTGACAAGTAGGAGTGAATGTCTAACAAGAGTCTCTATAGATTCCAAATAACAATTCTCATAAACTAAGTACCACTTACTTAGTTTATCATTGGCAATATAAACGAAGTAGCATTTGCTTAGTTTGCCACAATTTTCAATAAACTCAATAATACTCTCCCTTTAATCTTCAATACACTAAATAATATATGTACTATACTTTGGACCTTAGAAACCCGCTTGACATTCTACTGAGTGAATGTCGAATAGTCCCCAATTTGGGACTGTTACTGGATGTTATATCTCTCACTTAGGTCGGTGCCAATTCACAAGGTGTGTGTTTATAATATTTTGAGGATTTTTCAGCTGGTGTCTCTACATATTCTTCGAGTGCATACTTAGACTAAGTTGTCTTGGTCTTTTTCGTGTACTTGGAGACCATGGGGAGGTGTCAATAAAATTTTCTTAAAATATAATAAACGCGCTCAAGATTGGCACTAGTGAAAGAGACACATCCAGAACGGATATAAGCTTCAACCCCGTAGAGAGTGGAGATATATACTAGGTAAACTAAATACATGCATGTACCACATTCATGATTATTCTTGATCTAATTGGGTATTTTCTTCAATTAAAGATGTCAGCCGACCGGAGTTGGATGTACCGTAGGATTAAGATTGATGGGAGGGGATTAGTTGATGCGTACCGTGAAGGGGTGTCCAATTTTATGAACAAAGCAATAGAACATGTTGATGATCCAAACGGAAAGATGAGATGCCCGTGTTTCAAGTGTAAGAACATGATATGGAAGACTGTCGATGAAGTTAAATTTGACTTATATTCACGTGGGTTTGTGAATGGGAATTCGGTATGAATTCATCACGAGGAATTAGCTGAGTTTAGAGAACGGACAGATATTACTATAGACCAATCGGTTCACAGGGATTCGCAATCAGATAACTATGACGTTGTGCAAATGTTGGTTGATGCGTATAGCCCTACCAATATTGACTAGGCTGAAAATGAGCATGCGTTAAGCAGTGCTCAGCAAAAGCTAAATGATTTAGCAGTTGCTTTCTACAAGTTGCTATCTGAATCGGGTGTTCCATTGTATCCTGGAAATGACAAGCACACCAGGCTTTCTGCAGTTATGAAGCTTTTATATTTCAAGAATGAGCATGACTGTAGTGAGAGAGGATTCAATGATTTGCTTGATATTCTCAGCGAGTTCTTACCTAGGTATAATACTCTGCCTGCGAATTACTATAAGGTGAAGAAGATGGTTAAGGGGTTGAATCTCGAGTATCAGAAGATCGATGTGTGTGAGCATGATTGCATGTTATACTATGGGGAGGACAAAGATAAGGTGCAGTGTGATATCTGCAACTCGCCAAGATATAAGATCACAAAACGTGGGGGGGGGGAGAAGGAGAAACATGTTCTAAAGAAGATTTTACAATATTTTCTCTCATGCCGAGAGGTTGTAGCGGCTTATTCATGTCACATGCACACTTCTCAACATACGAGTTGGCATAAAACAAGGGATGTCGTGCGTGGTCAGCTGACTCACCCAGCAGATGGAGATGAATGGAAGAATTTTGATGCCAATTTTCCATAATTTGTCGAACGGGTTAGGAATGTCAGTTTGGTATGGCTACATGTATGGCTTCATTCATTTAATAATTTTAGTCAGTCTTACTCTATTTGGCCAGTGATTATGGTAGCTTACAATCTTCCACCGTCAATGTGCATGAGGGATCTGTATCTTTTCTTGACCTTACTTATACCGGGGGATAAGAGTCCTATAAAAGACATTAACGTGTACCTCAGGCCGTTAGTCGATGAACTTAAGATGTTGTGGGAAACAGGTGTTTAGACTTTTGATAAATTTGTTTCGGCATAATTTTGATGATGAAGGCAGACTTGTTGTGGACTATCACCGACTTTCCAAAGACTAGGGATGATTAGTGGTTGGTCGACTCATGGTAAGTTGTCATGTCCAAATCAGATATGGGGATGTGCAAGGCACTCAACTACGTCATGGCCTAAAAACTAGTTTCTTTGAACTTCAGTAGATTCTTGCCTGCTAAGCACAATTATAGAAAGATGTCTACACAGCTTCAATGTAAAGATAGAGAAAAAGGGGGTTGTTGGTCGCTTGTCTAAGCAAATGACATATTGGGTTGGCTAAATGATCTAACATTTCCACCGCCGGGAAGGAGCATGGTAAGTTGAGAGCTATAGGATATGGAAAAAGTCATAACCGGACACACTCGCCGATTTGGTTTGAGTTGCCATACTTGGTCACACTAGGACTTTCGTCATTGTATAGATGTTATGCATACAGAAAAGAATGTATTTGAGAACTTGTTTTACAATCGTACTAGATACGAGTGGGTAAAACAAAAGACAATGATAAAGCACGAAAAGACTTGGAGGAAATGAATATCAAAGTGAATTGTGGATCCGACCTAACAACACAAAAAACCAAAAGCTCCATTTTTGTCTTACCAAGCAACAAGTTGAAAACATTTGCAAGTGGCTTAGCTCGATTGAAGCTCCTGTGATGGATATGCTTCTAACATATCTCGTTATACTAAGGTTGAGCAGTTGAAAATTACTGGGTTCAAAAGTCACAACTTTCATGTATTCATGCAGAAGTTGATGCCAATTGCATTTTGTGAGGTGTTACCCAGGAATATTAATGATATTTTTACCTCACTTTCAAATTTCTTTCAGGATATTTGCTTAATTGTTATAAGGTATAGTGATGTGGAGCAGATGGAGAAAAACATAGTGTTGACACTGTGCAATCTCGAAATGATCTTACCACCAGGGTTCTTTGACAGCATGGAGCATTTTCCTATTCATCTGTCATATAAACTTAATCTTAGAGGACCGGTGCAATATCAATGAATGTATCCATTTGAGAGGTAATATCACATACATTGTGCAATATTCATCATCTTTATAATTAACTTATCGTAATATCACATACTTTCATATTTCGTATATATACGCCGATTAAAGTAAAAAAGTTAAAAACAAAGCTCACGTAGAGGGTTCTATTGTTGAACGCTATACGGAGGAAGAGCTTGTCAACTTCGCTCGTTGTACTTTGATGATGTAGTCGCAACGGCACAACCGCTTAAGTCGAATGAGGTCGCCGATCCGTCTGGTCGTGTTGATGATGAGTTGGTTGTATTCACTTATCCAGATAAACCATTTGGACATGAGAGATGAAGACTTACCTAACCGATAAAGATTTAAAGATTGTCTCTACATACGTGCTTTCTAAATATGCCTCAAGTATCGCCGCATACATCAAGTATGTATTATTACAAGTTGAAAATGATTTATCTAACCTTAATCAATAATTAAACAATTACCATATTATTGTACGCAGCTCATTCAATTGGAAGCGCATGCTTCTAACCCGGGTCGACTACATCACGATGGAAGCATTCACTAATGCAAATTTTCACCAAAGGTTTTTAAGAGAAGGGTCAAGAAGAAAACAGTATGAGCATTTTAGAGATGTCATTTTAGGCCCGCATAAACTTATTAGTTCATTTTCAGGCTGCATCGTGAATGGGTATAGATTCAAGGTTGATGACGTGAATGAATTGACATCAGTCAACTTTGGCGTTGTCATGTTGAGAAGTTGTTACGGAGATTCTGAGTCCAATTACTATGGAAGATTAGAGGAAGTTGTTGTGCTCAATTATCCAGGGGCCAAAAAGGTCGTTACATTTAAGTGTCACTGGTTTGATACTGCAAAGGGTGTTAAAGTTGATCGTAATAGAATCGTCACAGTAGATATAAAATCCAAGTTATAGTCTGATAACGTATTTGTGTTAGCCAGCCAAACAACTCAAGTGTACTACGCCCCTAATGTCGTAAATTATAGAAGCCCCTGGTATACAGTTGTGACAACAAAGACTCGATCATTTGATGGTACTAATCTTTCTGGAACAGATGACCCATTGTAAGAAGAAGTTATCAATCCCAGCCACATATTGCAATATGATGGCGACGTGTTGGTAGATAATGTTGTTGATGTACCCGATGTCGACGAAGTGGAAGAAGATGTGGTTGTGAGTTCGTACGTGATGGTAGAAGATGATACTGAGGAAGAAATTGATATAGAAGAGGAAGAGACAAAATTAGAGGATGAAAATGATTTTGATTCTAACGGGTTTGACGACGCACTACTTCTTTAGAACTTGGTGTTTTGTAAATATTATCCCACTAAAACAAATCATTAGAATAATTGCAATGAAATTAATTTCACTAATGCAAATTTATGTCTCATTATTTCAAAGAGTACAACTATGCCTAGACATAGCGCGAGGTGGTGGCTACGTACCATGATGGATCGGGTGACTCACTCCCATATGGGTCGCCTTCGCCACCTAAATGAGTTAACAATTTTTTTTATAACTATATTAAACATTCATTTACTATAATATATCAATGTCATAACTATATTAAACATATATATAGATGCTAGACGCTTGCGCCAAAGTGAGGGCCTAACCTCTATTATTAGGTCGTCTGCCAAATTAGTTCCCTATATATATGCCCCGCTTGATGTCGGGTCATCATAGTAGGTTTTAACTTTACTATATTTATGTTCAATTATAGAATGATATTATTATGTGATTAATAAATTAAAATGTTCCATACAAATTTTGTTTTCTAGTATTATGGATTCTGGTCACTAAGCATACCGCAGACACACCATATATGTTGGCATGATCTCCCGAATCGACTTCAGATGCGATTTAGCCAAGACGCTGCGTTATGATGCCAACTTTATGGTGACAAAGGTTGATGGAGTTTCACGTAAGTTAAATTACATATATATACTAAATCAAGGTTCAAGTTATTTACATATTGTTCAAATAATTAATTATACGTACGTTATGTTCACTTGATAGAGGTATTATAGATACGATCCCAAAGATCACCGAGGCGTATGGTGACGCCTATTATTATTGCACACATCTCAAAGAACTATTCTCCGCCGGTTATACGAGATGCGTATGAGGGTAGTTCAAGGCAAGAGAAGAATCGCCCAGACTACTATACGCCAAAGATCAACCCACCAAGAGATCGATGCGATGCACGATGGGTGCCATGTGTACATATTGGGATAATGCTACCTTCAAGACCAAGTCTAAGCAGATGAAGAAGAATCGAGGCCACCACGAGTTGTATATACTTCTACCTCGCAATGTGTATCAGAGGTTAAGTTGGTATGTATTTATATTTAGTTTAATTTAATATTAAACTACAACTATAGTAAAGTAAGGTAATAATAATTAATGTACATGATTTAGGCTATGCGGAGTAGCTTGGGTGACCTCCTCCTACTATGATGGAGTTCTCGATAGAGTCCATACGCCAAGGATTCTACTTCGTGGTCAATTTATGTCTCCAAAGAACACTCGCTATACGGTAATACATTTACTATAATCTCTATAATTTAGGATCATATTACGTAATTTATAGGATGATACAAAGTTACCTCACATGTACATATATTAAATTATAGACCGATTTTGAGAAGCTCACACCCCAATGTATAAGCAGAGTCAGCAGTCGCTAGGGGCGATGTTGAGACTGCTGATCCCACTGTCCCTCCGCCCGAGATTAGTTTTTCTCAGGATGAGGAGATGGCTCTTTGGGTTGCTTCTCAAGATACTCTCACTAGCACTACCGGCCGGTATCGAGTGTTGGGGTTGCCGAGGATACAAGCCTATTCACTACCTGGAGGTATAATATTTTAGTTTAATTCTTGTTTATAAATAAAGTAAACTTAATTATAATATTATTCATGTTATATTTATTTTTGTAGGCTCTAGCCAGCGTCTGCGTTCGAGAGCCCACGTGGGACCATCACATACGGGCACTAGCTTAGACGATGCTTTGTTCCAGCAGGTTGTGGCTACCTTCTCGGAGAGGTTTGAGACGGATCCACTATTCAGTCATCTTCTGACTCGCCAACCATTCTCGCCTCCATCATCTTACAGCATGACATTGCAAATTGGTGCCACCATCGAGAGTACGGTATCCCTCCTGAGCGCTTCATCGCTTCTACGCCGATGAGATTGTTCGGATGGTGGTTACCTTACTATCGACGCACGCTTTAGTCAATCATCGAGTCAAGCCCTCTACTACTCGTATACTATTCATAATATAATTCTATTATATTCGGATGTTATGTAATTTTCATTTAATTAGTTATCTTTAACTCATATTATATATATATGGACTAATGAGTTACATAATATTGTCTCAACAGGGTGACGATCGGTCGATGATGCTCGATGCGCTATTGGACGATGGATGGCGACTATGCCCATATATATATAGTTTTGTATATGATTTGTACATATTTACTTAGTTTTTAGCTTAATGTGATGTAAATTTTAATAGTTTAAATGATTTTTGACGTATTGTAGCTTTTATTTATCATTACTTTAGTTATAACATATCGACGTTACTTTTAAATGCATATTTGATATACTTTAGTTGATTAGAACTTTAGTTTAATATCATATTCAAGTTGGCCTTGGTAATTAATATTCATGTTGGCCATTATTGTTGGCATTGGATTATATTTGTGTGTTATGTGTTGTTGGAAAAAAAAAACAGGTTTATAGGTACAAAAAAGGTGGGTATTATTACCCTGGATATTGCCAAAATAGACAAAATAATTATAAAAAAGGGATAAATTCGACGGGATAGCATTATCCTTGACGGAATTCCGTCGAGATTAAGCAACAACTAAAATTTTTTGGGATGCCACGTGTCATGTTTAGTATCGACCGACTATTCTCGACGGATGAATTCAATGAGACTATATTAATCTCGACCAAATATTCCGCCGAGGTTAAGAAAATTCTAATTTTTGTGGATTGCCACATGTCATGTTTAGTTTCGACCGACTATTCTCGACGGATGAAATTCAATGACTATATATTAACCTCAATCGAATATTCCGTCGAGGATAGGTATATATCCCGGCGAAGAATCGTTTAATTTTGACGCTCGATAGCCGATATATATCTATTCCGCTTGAATTAACATAATCTCGACGATTATGCTTAATTTTTAAATATTCCGCTTAAATATTTTTGTTGTAGTGAACATGAAAGTCAAAAGCTCATTACAAAGATTCATAAAACCCCAAAGTACTTCGCAGAAAATTATATTTTCATGATGGAATAATGGATTTGATTCCTAGGAATGTCACAACATAATGTAAGGTGATATTTGAAGTGTATAATGACCAATGATTTGTATCATGTTATGATTGGACCAAAATGAGTATATTTGAGAATATATGAGTGTATATGACTAATGGGTATGAATTCATGATTATACAATTGTGTAGGATTACACGAAGTGCAATTAACGATACACAGTTAAGTTGTAGTTGATAATCTACGAGTCAGGCAAGTCTTTCAGTTGCTATTTGATATATGAATTCGATAAGTGTTAGTTGAGCTATATTATGCCATGCGAATGTTGATGTATATATATGAAATGCATATGAGATATGTATGAAAGATGAAAGTTGATCTTTGATGTTATGCTTGTGAAGTAAATCTCTATGCCTGTTATGTGAGAAGTAACATGCGTAGTAAATATTAATTGATTATGAATGCATGAACTGAGTATGTTAATATATGCTATGTGCTACATGAAAACTGTTAGAATTGATGGGCTATCGAGCTCACCCTTGCAAATAACCATTTTTGCAGGTTAAGGACTCACGGTAAAGATTACGTGCTACTTGATTGATAGAGTTCAATAGTATCGAAGGAGATTTATTTATTTATTTAAATATATGCTCTTGAACCATGTTTAGGTTCTAGGAGATGTACATGATAGTAGTTTACGATGTGTAATACATGTTGAGTTGTAAAGTTATACTATGTGATGCATAGAGGAATTTGAATCGAGATGTAAAAATTTATACAATAATTCGAATAGAATGAATCATAACATAATTTGATTCAAGGATATGTAATTAATATAAGTTAAGAAAACAATAAAAGATTTTTCAAAGGAGATTAAAAAAGTTTAAATTATTCCGCATATTTTTATAACATCGAATATGATGTAAGACAGGAATGGTAAATGCCAAGATTTGAAACTTTTATTGGAAAGAATTTATATTCTAAATTGTAATAAGCAAAGTTATATTCATTAAATTATGAATAAAAGATATACATAGTTGGACGATAGTAGTATCGTGGCAGACCGGATCTGAGGTTCGAAGGGACCCAAATTTGGGGGCATCACAATACCCCTTACCTTAAAAAGAGAGAAATTCCTACTCGTATAGCGAATATATTGTTGAAGAAAACTTTCACTATTTTTTACACTCAAAGATTCCTTAAACTCAAAAGAAATACGCTCAATATTATAGAAGAAGAATTCTCTGATTTTGGTATGATTTTCAATTCTAAATTGAGCATCCTATTTATAGGAGAATGGCTGGATACTATTTAAAAATTTTATTCACGAATTGCACAGTGACATATCACTAGCGCAGAAAATTCTGCAGATTTTTTTTTTATTTTTATTATGCAAATACTATCCATAATAAAATATAATATATTCTATTTTACATAAAAATAAAACTTATTATAATATATATATATATATATATATATATAAAAAACAAAATTGAGATAACTTTCTCTTGACTATTTTGAAAAATGGGTAAGTGGAGGTCCATATAATAATCAAAATTTACAACAAATACTTCATAAAAATCTCCTCAATATTTTTAACAATATTTATTCATCAATAATATAACTTGCAATATTAACAACTAGATCATTTCCAGGAAAGAGGGGTGCTTTTCGATAAAGATTTCTCCCTATTAGCGCGCAATTAGGTGACTAAACCCTTTTCCTCGACAGAACTTTCTAGACATTGTCAATAATATAAATAATAATATGAATAACTTGTCATCTCAATTATTGATCTAATAATATAAAATATTGTGACAATAATTGAATCAATAACGTGAGATACTATGCAGCAATTACTGTAGCAATAATTGAGTATAACTGAGTGACTTCTCACGTAAGCATCAATAATCAATACCATATACTACTATGTAACCACGCGTATTACTGTACTTTTATCACCGAGTATTTCAACAGTTAACGATAAAACTTTCGCCGTTATTTTTATAAAAAGATATTTTTGTCTTTTTCTAACTCCGACAGTAATTCTGTTGTGGGATCCACCAATGATTGTGCCGTCGTGCGAATATTTCCTGATAAAACGAATATTCCCCGACCAATTGAATATTTTATAACAACTTGTTTACTTTGTAAAAGTTATAAATATTACCTACAACTATAACATTATATAAAATCCACACCTTAATACTTAAAAAAATATTTCGAGAAAATTAATCTTTATTCATAAAATTTGGGGTGTTACAATGATGGTTGGATGTTGAGTTTGTATGTCGACAAGAGTAAAGTCGGTAGTGTGTGGGGGGTTTGTTTCAGTAGAGGTTTGGATGGTTAGTTAAGCAGTAGAAGGGGTGGAGAATCTATGGAAGACAAGGTGGTGGAGTAGTATTGTCTGCTATTTTTTGATTGAAAGTTGTTGAGTTGGTGGTAGGATTGACTGAAAAAGGTTATTGTAGAGGAAAGGAGTTAGCGCTTTTTGAAAATTTAATCTAAGAGTGAATAGTGATTGTTCTTTTTGGAGAGTAGGGTTTTTTGGTGTAACCGTCCATCCGTATTTGTACGTTTCTCTATTGACGACTATTAATAATGGTGGTGGGGCCCAACTGGGCACAGGTGGCAAGGAAATGGGATGTTTGGTCTTGAGGCTAATGATTAATTGTTTATTAATTTTTTGTATACTATCTTGTTATAAGTCTTTATAATAAGAGAGTGGGAATATTGGGGTATGATTTTAAGGATCCGGATGACCCCAGGCCATGTGGAGGATTCTTTCTCACGTAGGAGAATATAATGGACAGTGGATTGGGCTTTAAGGAATCTGTGATTCCTAGTTGCATTTAATTACTAATTCTTAAAGAAAAAGTCATGATTAGATTCAACTTTCTTTCTTTGAGGAGATTGACTCCCTTATCCAAGTATGGTAGTTATTGTGATAAGGAACTATATTCCAATTCAGGGACAGAGTATTAAAGATGTTGTGATCAACTATAAATACAAGGCTACACCTAATTCACAGGTAACATTTTTATTGAGCACTAAATTATAAGCCTTCATTGTTAAGTTGATTTCAGTTCTTACTTATTCCCGCACCGGAGCTATCTCCGACGACCTAGACCTTCTACGTGTGACTTCATTTTTGTACAAAATTAAATGCGTTGTTAGTAATTGAGCGCGTGAAAGAATTTTGAAAGCGTTGTTAGTGATCGAGGGCGTGAAGGAATTTTGGAAGCATTGATTTCTTAGTAGATGTCTTTCTTTTCACTTTATCTAACTATATACAATTTGAAATCTTCGTTCTTCAAATTTTCAAGTTACATAGTAATTTATACATGAAAGATACTACACATGAATTTTTTTAACCTATCACACTAAAGTAGAGTGACATGAATTATCCTATACATCTGAAATTCTTGCTTCTACTAATATTTATAACTCAAAATAGTTTTGATCAACATAAATAACCAATGTACCTATCAAATTAAATAGGGCTACAATGAAAAACTTTAAGGTGCAAATTAAATTTAAAAGAAAATGTACAAATAGATTTTAGTCAAATTTAAATAATATAGTAGTAAATCAAAAAAATATTACATAAAATCTAAAGTAATACACAGATTGTGTATTATTTGATCTAGGGTTTCTAAATATAAAGTACAATTGCAACCAAAAATTATATTTATTTTTGAAATAAGAGTTTTGTTTTTCTTTTTTGTATATTCATTTTTTAATGACACACTTAAATAAAAAAATAATGACTAATTTTTGTGAATTTAATAATTTGATATTGAAATTATTTAGTAAAATAATTGTCTAAAATGCATCCATGAAAAAAACAAACAATAGTTCTGGAAGAGAAAATAACAACCACGTCAAAATTTAATTCCTTACTGAGTTTTAAAAGTAGCGCCAAAATCGAAAATGCAAAAGAATTTGAAACAAACCATCTCATCTAATCTTGACCGTTTACTTCAACCAGGGAGTAATCAACGGCCTATAGTAGTAATCCGCGTCATATCAAACCAACCAATCACATAATATCACAACCACTATTTAAATGAAACACATCTCTCCAATTACACCAATTCAATTTCAGATTTATCTGCCAATTCTTTTCCATCTATCTCTACTGTTTTCACTACTTTCTCTCTCTAGAAATGGCACCAAAGGCGGCAGCTGAGAAGAAGCCGGCTGAGAAGAAGCCAGCGACGGAGAAAGCGGAAAAGGCTCCGGCGGAGAAGAAGCCACGCGCCGAGAAGAAATTGCCCAAAGACGCCTCCTCAACGGCGGACAAGAAGAAGAAGAGGTCGAAGAAATCAGTTGAAACCTATAAGATCTATATCTTCAAGGTTTTGAAGCAAGTTCATCCCGATATCGGAATTTCCAGCAAGGCTATGGGGATTATGAACAGCTTCATCAATGACATTTTTGAGAAGCTGGCTCAGGAATCTTCTAAGCTCGCTAGGTACAATAAGAAGCCGACGATCACTTCTCGGGAGATTCAGACCGCTGTGAGGCTTGTTTTGCCTGGTGAATTGGCCAAGCACGCTGTTTCTGAAGGCACCAAGGCGGTAACCAAGTTTACTAGCTCTTAGTTTGGGGTTTTTTGTTTGTTTTTGGAAATGAATGGGCTGATTAGTTGAATCTAAGTAAAATTAGGGTTTGTTGATGTTATTTCAAGGATTTTTTTGTAATTGATTAGAACTATTGAATGAAACAACAAACTTAAATTTGGTAAAAATATGTTACTTGTTCTTGTCCATTTATTTGGATTTTGGGAGGACATGTTTTCAATTTGAAATGAGTCTCAGTGGTGCATTTTAGCGAACATTTATGTTATTCTGATTACTAGTTCTTAGCTTGGCCTTTTAGTTTGTTTTTGTGAATGATTTGTCTGCTTAGTTGATTTTTTGAAGTAAAATTATGGCTTGTTGATGTGATTTCAAGTATTTTTTGAAATGCATTGCAAGTTTTTGATCAATCAACAAACTTGAATTTTTTTTTTTCGCTAAATACAACAAACAAGCTTGATTTGGGTTAACACATGTTTTATTCTTTCTTGTTACTTGTTTGTTGGATTTTAGAAAAAATATTTATAATTTGAAATGAGTTTCAGTGGTGCATTTTAGCAAACATTTGAGGGCTTTTTGAGAAATTCAGAACTACAATTTTTTCCAACTTGTAATTAAATTTTAGCAAGCATTGTAAAATGTATTCTCTCTTGTCCTGTTTGCCCTCTTGCCAATTTTAGTTATCTTTACAACTCTAATTCTAACTTGCGCTTTGTCGTGGAGGCTGGAGCAGTTTGGTCATCAAGGTGCAGGTTAGAATGCTGAGTGATAATTTCATACATGTACGCAAGTTGCTTACATCGCGCCTCTCAATGCAACACGTGGCCCCGGTAGAAGGGTTCAAAACTTTCGTTTTTTCCAATTTTTCCGAACCGGAGATTATATATATATATAAAATAATATAAATGATAATTATTCGTTATAACTGTTGGAGTTGGTCATATATGGTAGTAGAAAATTCACTAATTATAATTCAACATATTTTTTTTTTTTTGTAAACATCTTTTATCACCATAATATTATTCAATCAAAAAAATAAAATACATTTAATATTACATATATATGTATATCACAATTAATAAGAAAAATGTTAAGTTGTCTAACTTAGTTATATCCCGACTTGAATCACCTTATTTTCTTAAACTATAATTTTTGTACTTTTTGATGCATTCTTTGACGACTAAATTGTAAATTTGACCTTTTTGTTTGTAATGTTTTTGTTAAATTGTTCCTTAAATTTTTTTTAGTATAACTATTTTTTATAAATGCGTTAGTCATGTAAGTGTGTTCCTCCAATGTTTTCTAAATTTTTTTTTAGCACAATTATTCTTTATATATGCGTTAGTCATGCAAAGGTGTTCCTTCAAAATTTTTCACCACCCACCCCATCTTCTCCCAAAAAAATAAAAATAATATTTAGACTTTGTACTAGTAAGTTTTAAATTGCTAGTAATAATAACAAAAATTACAGTATATTATGGTCATTTTAGAAAACGGTTGAGGTTAATTTTGTCCAACAATTTTTAATCTTAAATGGCAGGAATTATAATACCAGGTAGAACATGGTATTAAATAATCCACATCTTAAGTTATTTTATAATCCTAGGACTAATAGTCTCAAGCTCAAATTGAAAAATAAACAAGACTCTTGGACTATATTTGTTTGCAAGGATTATAATCTCAATATTATTAATCCTATAATTGTAATCTCGTGATTATAATTATAATATCAAGACTATTAAACTATTTAATAATCCCGATACTAATAGTTTTTAGTCTAAATTTGAAAATAAATAAGTCATTTGTGATTAATAGTTCTATCCAAGTATAGTCTTTGAGATAAATAATCTCATCTCAAGTATAATTATTACAAATAAACATAGCCTAATTACATTATCTTTATTTTTTGTAATATCAAACTTATGAATGAAGTATTAAATTACCAATTTTATAAACCCAGAATGCACAACACGGGAAATAAATTAAGGCAACACAATTTTTTTTTTTTTAATAATTATAATACTTTTTTTGTTTCAAATTATAAAATTATTATTTTCGATACCGGTTTGGCCGATGAGCAGCCATGTGGGGGTTAACCTTAGCCACATATTCTTTTCTTGTATACTTCTTAAAACAGTGTAATACAGTGCTCTCATTTTCAATTCATTTCTTATGAATCGTAAGTAAAAATCAATGGCATTGAGTTTTTCTTCTTCGCTTTCCTCTACAAATCTGAGTTCCATTTCAGTTCAGTTCAAAAACCCTAGAACTTCACTTCCTGTTAGGCATGTTTTCTTGAGTTTAGCTTCTTCAAATGAATCCCCAAATTCTTCTGCCCCAAAAGCTCGATTTGTAGCTAGGAGAAAAGAATCCGTCTCTGTTAAACCACTCCAACGCCCTCTAGGTAATGCACACTCTGTTTTTGTGTATCTATTTGTGTGTGTGTATATATATATATATATAATTCTGGAGCCTTCTCATTTTGGTGCGTTGGAAAAGTGAGTTTGGGCGGCTTTTAAGCCCCAAATGCGCCGCACCAAAAATGGTGCTCTGAGTTGCGGTGAGTTTGGGCTTAAAACCTGTGATTGTAAGTTAAATAAGCTGCTCATGTAAACGAGCAAAATGTTTAAACTCCAAAATCTCCAAAAGCCCCAAACGAAACATGTACTTGTTAGTTGAATGCGTGAATTTGCAATGTAATTGAATGTTTTTTTTTTTTTTTTATTTCAGTTGAGTATATGAGCTTGCCTGCTAGTCAGTACTCTGTATTGGATGCCGAAAGGATTGAGCGAATTGATGACGATACATTTAGATGTTATGTGTATAGATTCAAGTTCTTTGCTTTTGAGGTGTGCCCTGTTTTGTTAGTTAGAGTTGAAGAACAACCTAATGGGTGTTGTATTAAGCTCTTGTCCTGTAAGGTATATCTATTGGTAAAGCAGTTTCTTGTTGAATTTTTGATGTATTACTTAATGTTTTAAATGCTTTGATTTTTGTTTGGTTGGCTGGTTGTAGCTTGAGGGTTCGCCGATTGTGGTTGCACAGAATGATAAATTTGATGGTAAGTACTATTCAGCTTATTTTTTCTGCATTATGCTACACATGTATTATTGAGTTTGTTGCACAAGATATATTTTTGTGGGAAAGAACTTTTGATTTTACATGGTCCCATAAGAGTATAACAATATGCTCGTATGTAAACTAGTGTGTTATAAAGGTGGTTACTGTTAATTAATTGATGGATTTTGCATGCTTATATGGTAGAGGATATAATGATATAGATTCGTTACATAACAGGGAATGATGGGATATCTGAACCGCTTTTTTTGATGGAGTGATTGCCAAAATCTTGTGCAGATTTTCTTTCACGGTTAGGGTTAACTGGCTTGATTGGATGACGTCTTAATTGTTGGACTGAATTAAGTGGCTCAGGTTTGTTTCTTTATTGGGGAAATAAAGAAAAAAAAGTGGGCTGTCACACTTCAAGAGATTTTACAAGAAATTTATATTGTGTTGGTCTCTGTATTCTGTACCTGTCTTATAGTTTGCGCCAAATCATAATTGCAAGGGATCAATGGAATCTAAGATATTCAAATCTATATAGTGATTGGCTTTGGTTGAGACTCCTCAACATGAGGTCAAAACTTTTTTGTTGTTTCATCAAACTTTCGTGATTTAGTGTATGCCTGATTGTTAAAAACATGAGCGAAGCCTCTACCTTCTAGAAGCTGCTAGACAACTTAATTTAAGAGAGAAAAACTTCATGCTGCGTATGATCAGGTGATACTCATTATTTGCAGCTTGTAATTGTTGTTCACTATTAATTGTACCAAGATAATGGGTCACCAATATGTCAAGCATGGGCGGAACTAGGGGGAGGTCGAGGGGGGCATCCCCCAACCCTGGAATTTGAAGCATGTTAATATTAGTTAAATTTGATCTTTGTTATGAGATGTTATTAATTTATTTGTTTTTTTATGTCTTTTCACATATAATAAATTAACAATATTACTATAAGATAAAATAATGTTAAATAAGTTTGATAATTAATTAATTAATATTACACTCATTTGTCTTAGTGACTTAATCATACATTGGTATCAATTTTTTTGTAAATGAGAATAACTTAATTCATTTTTTTGCTTTGAGTGGCTACTCTCAGTTGTCTCCAAAGAAGATGACCAGAATTACAATATAAGGTTTTGAATATATAATATTATAATTTATAATTTATCTGTAAAAGTAGCTAATCAATTGACTAAAAATTCAAAATCGATTAATAGTCCGATAGTTCTGGGAGTTAATATATATATATATATATATATATATATATATATATATATATATATATATATATATATATACGGTCCGATCTTAAGCTCACCTTTTATTTCAACATACCTTGCTCACCCCTTTAGTGATGGACGGACGACGATTCGGTCCGTCGCTATATGTTGTCCGTCGCTAAAAGCTAAGACGACTGTTTTATATATACCGACGAACTGAATCGTCGTCCGGTCCGTTGTTAAAGGGGGGTGAGCAAGGTATGTTAAATAAGGGGTGAACTTAAAATCCGAACCGTATATATATATATATATATATATATATATATATATATATATATATACATTTAAAGTTATTAGACTCACAACTTATAGGTTTACAATGATTGGAATAGGATGTTGTGAAATATTATAAATGGACAAAATAAATTTGAAAGAAGCACTGCAAGCGTCAATAAATAATTTTTTTTATTGATGTATTTTGACTTCCCTCTAAAAATGTTCTGGTTCCGCCATTGATGTCAAGTGTCAGCTGACATTTAGCGATTGGTATGTGTAATAGCATTTCAAGATTGTCTAAATAAATAGATTGTAATTTAAATTTTTATCAACAACATTGTTCTAATTTTTGAACAAAGTAGTTTATGTTGTCAAAGTTGTACTACATATGCTTTTGCCATGTAGATTCCCTGTTGCTATTTTCTGTGCTGTTGTTTCAATCCCAATGAATATCCTTTCTTAATTTCCCCCTCTACTTGAACTAGTGTCTACTCGAAACATTGTTGTGATGACTTAGTCAGTTTCAGTAGATTACTATCATCGTCTTGTACAAGAGCTTTTGCGATTTACAAAATCCAGGTATCTAGCTACTCTATTAATTTAGGTCCCACATTTGCAGTGTGAATTTGAAGTGTAGTCCATAAAGTATAGGCTTATTAGATTTAGATCATTTCTAAGTGTTTGTCATCTATTTAACCAGATTGCTGATTATATCTCTTACATAGGAAACATGGACATATAAAAATATTATCTGTGTATGATGTGGAAAGATACTGTTATGACTTCTCAATCGTGAGTGAGAGCCATTATCTTAATTCCTCTGGTTATCCTGACAGCAGCCCCACACCTTATGATTGTGTCCTTGGCAATAGCAAAGATTGTAGAGGTGACCTTGTTTCGTTCATACAATCATAGGAATTGTTCCTAAATGGTGAATTATGAAATGAAATAACCCGGGTCAAATCCGAGTCGAGAACAAATCTTGGGTCAAATCCCAAATCCAAATCGAATCAAATTCATCCAAACAAGGCTTTAAACCACTAGCCCAATTGTATCTCATCTTAGCCCACCACAAGCTCACTCAAAAGATCATGGCTGAAGGTACTATTGTTAGTAACTTAATTCTTTATATACAAATAAATTTTTCTCATATCTTTCGATGTGAGACTGAGGTGTTACAAATTCTCCTACTTAAATTTTTGATGTCCTCGTCAGAATCGATCACACACACGGTCCACTGATCTTTTGCCTTTCTAGAAATTGTGGGATAAGATCGACCGACTTCGTGTCCCCACTTCCGAATCTCTCTATTGTGGGATAATTGTAAGTTTGCAGAAACAAGAACATAAATACAATCATCATTGTAAAACAGCGGAAGCATGACATAAATCGAATTTAAAATTTTCTGCAATCCCAGGAATCACCATATGCGATATTATTAATTGAGAAAGGATAAAAGATATACCTTATGAAGATGATTTAACTCATTGATTGATCTTCAAGTTCCAATCCTTTATTCCTCCACACTTCTGCAGATCCACTGATCAAACGTCGCTATTCAAGTGTGCAACGCCCTATAGGTGATCTACGAAGAGAATATTGATTGGAGAAGTAAATTTATGTTCTACAAGACCTTGGGTGGCTAACCCTAATTCTTTCTCTCTCCTAACTCCTTAGATTGCATAGAATTCCTACGTAGTATCAAAAATACTATCTCTGTACACATTTATAATAAGACCTCTCTTATTTATAGACTAATCCTCCCTCCTAAACCTTTTAGGACTTGGGCTTTAATTTAATTTCTAAACTATTTAAGAACTAAATTATTTATAATAATAATAATATGACTCCTCTTATTAATTTATAATTTGTATTTCTAAAATACTTAATTATAAATATTAAGCTATTTAATTTATTCCACCAATAAATTAAATATATTTAACTTATTATTATTAAGCCAATTACTTCTAAAATTATATTTCTCTTTTTATGGTGTGACACTTTAGGTTCAATATTAAGCTGGTAGTAGAATAAATAAAGTAGAGCCATTCTAATATTATTTATAATGAATTAAACTCCTTTAATTCAAATATAAATATATAATATTTATTCTACATGATGAGTGACACCTTGCATCAGTCCGGATAATATGAAATCAACGTTTAATCACAAATAACCTATTCCATAAATAGTTACAATATAATTCAATTCTTCTACCATACAATGTCCCAATCAAATATAAAATATGAAATTACTATCAAGTTTTATTTATTTGATCATATGCTTTTCGATTTTAAATTGCACAACTCTATTAATGTAACTTAGAATACACAAGGTACTATGATGATCTCAAGTCCAAGGATCTCTTGTACTACTATCACTATAGGAACTCCTATTGATAGACATGTAAATCTCCATTAGGTGTTCCTTTAAGCAAGTCACGTTCAGTGAACTTAGTCTCTAATAAGCACCTACATACTTGCTTTAGTATCTCCACACAAATGATTATGAGATCAATCATCCTTTTCAACAGAGCAAAAATATTATGTACTAACTTATCCAGAATCAATAGCCCCACATTAGTGATCTAACGATTAAGAACATTTTAGTTTTGAGCTATCTAGAATTTAGATCTCATTAACATTATCAACATCATGATTCTAAAAGTATTGCTCCAAAACTATGAGTTTATCACATTTATTTAATTCAACCAATTAAACATAGATACATAATACCTTTAATAAATTAAACTCTTTTATTAATAAATGATCAAGATTACAAAATAAATACGTATCACTTCTAATGTGATTGGCTTGAGGGCATACTATTTTCAATCTCCCACTTGCATTAAAGCCAATCGCCCTAGTATCTAATGCCCATCTTCTCTAAGTGCGATCAAAGTGCTGTTGAGATAATGTTTTAGTAAATGGATTTGCAATGTTGTTATGAGAGTCCACTATCTCTATAGTGACTTCTTGTCTTTCAATGATTTTCTAATTAAATGAAAGTGTCGCAACTTATGTTTGGATTTTTGATGAGACTTTGGTTCCTTAGCTTGTGCAACATTCTAATGTTGTCACAATATAAATGTATTGATTCTTAAATGCTAGGAATCACTCCAAGTTTTGTAATGAAGTTGTTCATCCAAACAGCCTCTTCTGAGGCTTCACTTGTAGCTATATACTCTGCCTTTATCACTTAATCAACAACCGTTTGCTGCTTGAAACTTTTTCAACTAATTGCATCATCGTTCAAGATAAATACATCCTGAAACGAATTTTCAGTCGTCTTGGTTAGTATGAAAAACTTGAGTCTGTATAGCCCTTTAGTTTCAAATCAGACCCACCATATACAATAAATACATCCTTAGATCTTTTAAGTATTTTAGGATATTTTTCACTGTTTTACTGTGATCTTTTCAAGGATTTGTTTGATTTCTGCTCGTCACGTTTAGTGCATAAGCAACATCAGGTCTTGTACATATCATCCATACGTGATAGATTCTCATGCAATCTCTCCTTTCGGTGTCTTTGGGGACAATTTCTTCGAGAGATATACTCCTTGACTCATCTTCATGAGTCCTTTCTTGGAGTTGGCCATGCTAAACATCTTTAACATCGAATCAATGTACATTCCTTGGGTCAAGCTGAACATCCTTTTAGATCTATCTTTATAGATCTTTATCCCAAATATAGGATGCTTCTCCCAAATCTTCCATGGAGGAATGTTTAGACAACCATATTTTAACTGATTGAAGTAGAGGTATGTCATTCCCCATCAGTAGTATATCATCAACATATAGTACTAAGAATGTCACAACACTCCTACTTACCTTGTACACATGGTTCGTCCTCGTTTTTGATAAAATCAAACCTTTTAATTGTCTCATCAAAATGAATGTTTTATCTTTGAGAAGCCTGCTTAATCCATAAATGGATCGTTGTAGCTCACATACTTGATTTGTTCCAACTTTTGAAACAAATCCATCTGGATGTATCATGTATACATTTTCCTCTAATTTCCATTAAGAAAGGCCGTCTTCACATCCATTTGCCAGATCTCGTAATTATA
This sequence comes from Panax ginseng, assembly GCA_020205605.1. NCBI lineage: Eukaryota > Viridiplantae > Streptophyta > Magnoliopsida > Apiales > Araliaceae > Panax > Panax ginseng. The sequence continues at coordinate 55,729,751 of CM035130.1, read as the reverse complement.
GTACGCTGCTATTGCACGCAAAATACGAATGGATAACTACTGGTGAGAAGGTTTCATCATAGCCAACTCCTTGCCTTTGTTTAAAATCTTTTGCCACCAGTCTGGCCTTATAGGTGTCTATCTTACCATTTGCTCCAATCTTTCTCCTAAAGACCCATTTATACCCTATAGGCGTTATGCCATCCGGTAGATTAACCAAAGTCCACACTTGGTTTCCATACATGAAGTCCATTTTGGATTTCATTGCCAATTGCCATTTCTCTAAATATTTATTACTCATTGCCTCATCGTATGTTACTGTTATGATATGTACCTCATCATTATCATCTATGACGATTCCATACATTTCAGGTATCTTCGGTACTCTTCTAAATTTACGATTCGGTTGTGGTACAATAGGTTTATTTACATGTTCGTCCATTTGACTTATAGTACTTTGTGGTTCCTGAACTTCTTCAAGATCTATTTTCCTCCCACTAGCCCCTTCAAGGATAAACTTCTTTTTCAAGAAGTGAGCGTGTTTCGCAGTAAACACCTTTTGCTTAGTAGGAATATAGAAATAATATCCTAAATTTTCTTTAGGATATCTCACAAATCTGCACTTGTTAGATTTTGTCCCAAGTTTATTATTCTCAAACCTTTTGACATAAACTGGACAACCTTAATTCTTAACATTCTTAAGACTAGGTTTCTTCCCTTTCCATAACTCATATGGAGTCTTAGGAACGGATTTTGAGGGTACCTTTTTTAGTAGATATGCAACCGTTTCTAGGACATAACCTCAAAAGGATACTGGAAGTTCGGAATGTAATGAAGTACAAATACCTTTCTCTAACATATGTTGTCATAGGTCCACACACACCTTGTGTACCAACTCTAACAACCCTGCAAGTCACTCCATGTCCACTAAATGAAGATTTAGTTATTTTACCAATGAGAGAAGATTCACAAGTTGGATATGATTCATAATCAAATAGCTCTTAAAAGCCCATCTTTATGCTACTTGTTTAGTCTTGTTTTATTAATATGGCCGAGTCTACAGTGTCGCATGAAGATATAATTCACATAATCTCTTTTCCTTTTATTAATTTGTTCAATTTTGAAAATATTTTTCATGCAAGTCAGGAATGTAAAGTCCAGCAAGTAATCTACCAATTTCATGCAAAATATTATTATTATAAATAAACTAGCCATTATTCATTATTATAATATCAAAACCTTCCTTGTCCAACAACGGAACATAAATAATGTTTCTTATAAGAACTGGGACATAGTAATAATTTATTAACTTAATAGACTTGCCCGTAGGTAGTGCTATTGTAGCGCCCCCAAATCCGGGTATCTTCCAACCCGACAGATGGTGCTATACTGTACAAACATTCATACATTCATTCATTTGAAAAGCCTCAAAAGAATGAATATCTCTTATATATAATCAAAATAATATTTACATTTCCCCAAGTTCTAAACCCATTACAAAGGTTCTTTGTCATAATATCAATTACATTATAACATTAAACCTATATTTATTACATGATGCATTAATGATCCGCCTTTAGCTTTTCCTTTATCCTTATTCGATCCTTCTGGACGTTCATCTTAGGCGCATTCATATGGTTCAAGCAAGAGTGAGCATACTTAGCTCAGCAAATATGACAATTTCAATAAATAATATGCTTGACACATAGGAATCAGATATCTTCAATAATCGAATAGAGTTATGAAGTACTATTGATGATTCAAAATAGCACTTCATCTTTCTTTCAAAATGTTTTACAATAATAACAATATTCAAGAAAACATTCACTCCGGCCGAGACCTTGAGCATTTCATTCTTCTTTGAAAAGGACAACCCTAAACTAAGTCCGTAAGTCTTGTTTACTTACGAGCACTTCTAGGTGATCAACTATTGTACTACTCTATGTTGATCGACACTACATTCATTAAACGTATGACGTTTAATTGTGGCAACCTCACGTGCACATCGCTGCTTATCGACAAAACATTTGTTTAACATTTCAGTCTTCTTTTGAAAACCATAACAAGTAGTTGACAAAAGATAACAACATTTGATAACAGATGGATAGATTATCAATAATCCAACCAATATATCACGTCTAGCCGAAAGGATTGGCTTTAACTTCGTCATACATCAATTCATGCGTAAGGATACATGAACTTCAAAAAAACTTGTTCAGATTGAACTGAGACAAGAGTTAGAATACTCGCCTTTAGCGTCTGCTACGGTATAATTACTTTATGATTGAATCTTTCAAGTCTCTACAACACATGATCACATAATGCCTTATATTAGGTCATATATAATCAAGTATGTATATGACTATCTTACCCTTCATCTCAATCTAATTGTGTATTAGATTCATTTACTATCCATTCCGGCTTATCATTAAACTTGCATTCATAATTGACTAGGTTATCTCAACCTTTATATAACATCCTTAAGGTTTAACATAGTTTTTAACAATGTTACTTTATGTTCCTTAAAGTATGTTTACTTTGAAATCAATCACCTTCCTTTCTTTGTACTTATAAACATTCATCACCATCTTTGTTCTAAGGTTGGCGCTGCGGCGCCAGTGATAAGCCTACATCTCGCGCTGCGGCGCTAGTTAACAGTGGAGAGGTCCCAGACTTGGCGGCATGGCCATGAGTCTTACTTCAGTGGGCTGTATGCATGCCGCCTACTCTACTGATGAGAGTCATGGTTCGTTTCATGGCTGCTATTGGCCACCATCATTTATACTATGGTTCGCTACATGGCCATGAGTTTCAAAGTGTGCTCAGACATCAATATTATTACTATGACTTTCTCTAATGGCGCTTGACCAACCCCTCATGGCACCGTAAATTTTTACAAATTTATAATTTTGTGAACTTCCCGGACGCATAATTCCTTCGTTATAAGTCCGAATTGGCTCGTTCAAAATCTTACGGTTCACAAATTACGTACTCTACGCGTTCATGCAAGAATTTTATCTATTTGACTTCGTTTGCTAAAAATTCATCTATTAGTTCATTTTTAACGTAAACGATAAACGTTCTTGAACGTTCAACGCTCGTTTCTTCGTTATAAGTCGGAATTCGGTCATTTTCGAGTCCGCAACTCTAGAATGCCAAATATGACTTGTCTTCATCGAAAACCAACGTTTCCGAGTTCAAACACAAAATTTGACTTCTAATCCGGGAATTTCACGAATTCGACTATTATCGTCCAATAGTGCAATTTCCGGCAAATCTTCATTACTTATGATTTGTTCATTACTTCAAATGCATTCAATTAATTCTATGAACATCTCAACATACTTAATACAACAACTTATATTTATTGTTGGATTTTGACTTATTCCTTCATGATCTTATAACTTATTAAATTATAAACTACTTTTAGATTCATTGTTCATAACTTATGAAAGTTAAAGTCTTTTAATCATCATACTTATATGTTCTTAACATATAATATCATTCATGTTTACATGATACAAATTCATATAAACCCTTAACTTTTCATACTAACATTCAAGGTTAACTTATAACAAGTTCGTAACTTTTATAAGTTCAAATGACTTATTTCCAACTTATGGGGCTTAAGTTCATTGATTACACATTCTTCTTACTTCTTAACATTCATGTTCCTTAATCCAACTTTTCTTATCAACCTATCATGATAGAGATAGAAGATAATTTGGAGAAGTCTTACTCTTGAAGTAATTGCAAAGTAGTCTTCTTCTTCTTCTTGTTTATGGAAGTAACTTATTTGTAGCTTAATCTCCCTAACACTTAAGCACTTTGTAATAGTTTGGATTGTTTGAACAAGTGTTAAATGACTTGCAAACCTTCTCTATTTATAGAACTCATAAGGTTAGGGTAATTTAGTCATTAAATCACCCACCTCCTTAAGCCACCTCCTTACTATTCATTACTTGCTTAGCACAAATCCTATCCTTTGCCTGGTCATTACTCCTAACACTCGGTCATTACATTAACTTGGTCACCACACATAAAATTTGGTTACCAAGAGTAACCATATCAATATGGTTTGCCCCATGGTTTAATCAACCCATTGGATTCTAGCTTGGGCTTAACTTAACTTAACCTTTGGGCTTTGCATTAACAAACACTAACTTGTTTATTAATTCAATAGTTGGGCCTCACACTTAATTCACTTGGGCTTGTACAAAATCCTAACCAATCTTTACAAGTCCAATATCATTACTCTATACATATACATATAGTTTATGTATCATTCTCGTATTTAACTCGTATATAAATTTATTATATACATTAATCCATCATTCGTCCAAACTCGTTCTCATTACCTTGTACAATACATAAGTATCATACAATTATTACTTGCATAATAATACTTCACTTTCCTTAATATTCATAATTTAAGTCCACAAGCGAAATATTACGTTTTCCATAACTAGATTATTATTACATAATCCGTCTTACCTTGATATTCTATCATTACGTATTTTTCGGAAATTCAAAAATAATTCCCGAGCAAATACCGATGAATAGTGTTTTTCGGTAAATTTCTCGAAAAACTTTTATTTTCGTCTTGAAAATTCAAACACTTTAATTCCATCACATAGCTAAAATACTATGACATTCCAAACATCAATAGGTTATAGAATGACAACCATCTTGATATCACATAAAATATAATTTTATTATTATTTAATTTAATAAAATCATTTTACAATAGAAATTCGAATTTCTCGGTCGTTACAGTTATACTATAAGTTCCTACGGCTAATGCAGCAATCTTTGCTCTATTCTCCACACGTAGGACTACTTCTCCTTTGTTTAGCTTTCTACGTAGTCCCTGCATAAAATTGCATATGTGAGAACTACAATCGGTATCCAATACCCAAGTAGAGCATTGACTTACAGAAAGATTTATTTCAATTATGAACAAACCTGTATCTGTAGTCCAAACTTCACCAAGCTTCTTCAGCTTGGCCTTTGCAAGATACTCCTTGCAGTTTCTCTTCCAGTCTCCCGACTTATTGTAATGAAAGCAAACTTCTTTGCTTCCTGGGTCACTTTTCTTCTTGTTGTCCTTGGTTTTTGCCTTTCCTGTGTCATCTTTTTAGAAGAACATTTGGTCCTCTTCCTTTTCTTGGAAGACTTGTCTATCAATAAGACTTGGTCTTTCTTTGCGGGAAAGTGACTCTTAGCAGTTTTTAACATGTTAAGTAATTCAGGAAAGCTGACATCTAGCTTGTTTATGTGAAAATTCACAACAAATTGTGAGAAAGTGTGGGAGTAACTGATCAAATCTTGGCTCAACTCTCCATCCATGACTAAACCCAGTTGTCCTAATTGTTCAATCAAATTGATCATTTTAAGGATGTGTCTGTACTGAGTACCATTGGTCATTCTAGATCGGAAGAATTCCTTAGATATTTGATATCTGACCGCCCTACTCTGCTCACCAAACAAATCTTGAAGGTGCAACAACATAGTAGGCACATCCATTTTCTCGTGTCGACGCTGTAACTCGTTATTCATGGATGCCAACATAATGCAATGCAATGAGCCCACTGTGCATCATGATAACCATTCTCAAATTCCTTAACCAATCCGTATAATTCGGTTCAGTTAACTTATTAACATCCAATATGTTCCGCAGTGATAGTGAATTAGACATTGTATAATTCTGTAAATGAATTTGTGATTTAACATTAGCATGCATTTATTTTATTAATCACCAAATTAATTAGGTCTTTATTTAAATGATGTCTCTCACTATTTATTCAAACTATATGATCTTTCATATACAGTTCGGCAGATCTAGTTAAAATCCGCTAGTGAGAAATGATCCTATTGCCATAAATATACAACCTTGTGTGTGCACAACAAATTATAGATTTTTTCAATAGATAGACAACTTGTCAATTACATCTCCATGCAACTCATTTTATTTCTTTTGCCTTTTATAGTATAATGGTCAAGTGTGTGCACATCCGAACCAAAATTATCTAAGTTAAGTTAGACCCATATAAGTGAAGAGGAAAATATAGTCATTGTGTGTGCACAACAAAACGATATTGTTCAATTCCTTATAAACATTCAATGTGATAAAGCCAACATCCCAAATATTTAATACAAGCCTTGTGTGTGCCCAACAAACTCATTAAATACTCGATACTCTATTGCTTCACCATGCTAGAAGGTTACGTTTGACATTCTGAATGTCATTGAATGAAATCAACTTAATATTTTTATCCTTGAGGGTTTTTGTTATAAATGGTCTCATCTTGTTAGCGTGCATGCAAATATATATATATATATATATATATATATATATATATATATATATATAATATAAATACGCATCATATTAAACGTACATCGCCATGTATAATAATATATTAATATATAATTAGCATGCACATATAGAATATTATATTCTACATGATTATGGACTTGATTTTAGTTTGGTTCGCTTGAGCCACCGAGTGAACCATAAGGTAAAACCTAGAGTGCAAGAATAAAACCATGAATATAACTATTACATGTAACCGGGCTCTATTACAAATGGATCTTCAATGCTCTTACTCTTCAGTTCCAATTTCCTAAGTAATTATATTAAAACCTATTACAATCTATTTTTAATAAAACATAAACCTTAATCAACAATTAAGTGGAAGTACATAGGAGGGAGATAGAATCTACAATAGAAAATTAGATAGGTGAGGTACGCAGACCCCATTTGTAGAACTCATTTATTCAAGCATCTTTAAAATTAAATCTAATCATATTGGTCTATAGTCCATAATTATCCCCCTTTATTATCATACATAACATATGTATCAATAAAAATTATCATACATGTCATCACATATATAATTATAACATTCATCTTATGAATAAAACATTCCATAAATATATGGACATCATTTAATGGGCAATAAAAGTTTACATGAAATCTAATTTTAAATCAAAATAAACTTCTTTATTTTAATCAAATTCCAAATCAAAATAAACTCCTTTATTTTAGTTAACATGAAATCCAATTTCAAGTAAAAAAGAATTTTAGTTGGCATGAAATTCAATTTCAAGTCAAAATAAATTCCTTTATTTTAGTTAACATGAAGTCCAATTCCAAGTCAAAAACAATTTTAGTTGGCATGAAATCTAATTTGGCAAAAAGCACTTTTTGGCCACTGTGGTTATAGTGTTTTAAGCAATTAGCCACTGTGCTTTTAAAATATTCAATTAGCCCACTGTGATTTTTAAAAATATTCAATCAGGCCATTCCGTCCATTTTGTGTAGATTTTATCGTTAAAAAATATCCTACGTGGCTTTTTTGAAAAAAAATAAATATTATGTGTATTTGTTGACTGGGCGGCTTTTCTTACGTGGCTTTTTTGAAAAAAAAATAAATATTACGTGGTTTTTTTGAAAAAAAATAAGACTAATTTTAAAAATAAAAATATTTTTATGTTTTTTTTCTTTACCTAAATATTTATAATATGTATAATATTAATAAAATTAATATTATAATATTTATAATATGTATGTTTTATTTTAAAATAAAAATAAAAATACTTTATGTTTTAAAATACTTATAAAAATTTTAAAAATAAAAATATTTTTATGTTTTATTTTCTTTCTTTTTCTTTACCTAAATATTTATAATATGTATAATATTAATAAAAATTAATATTATAATATTTATAATATGTATGTTTTATTTTAAAATTAAAAATAAAAATATTTTTATGTTTTAAAATACTTATAAAAGGATTTATCCCAAATCAAAATTTTGTTAATTCATATCATATTTCCCCCAAATCTAAAAACAATCAATTGTATGTTATCACCAGAATTCTCTAATCACTTTTGGTTCTGTCAAAACAATGGCGAGACAAGAAAGACCTTTCAGTTCCTATCTATTCAAATTTGGACCCAATTTATGGAGGAGGATCACAATTGGAAGAAGCTCAGCTTCGATTCGAGAAGGTAAAATCCAAGTTTATTGAATGCTTCGGTAATCCGCTGGATATCTATGCTCGATCGCGATTCGAGAAGCCACCTCCTCGCCTTTCTTTTCATCCTTGTCACCACCTCCTTCTTCGCCCTTTTTCTCTTCTTTACCCTTGTCTTCCTCTTTCTCTTCAGGCTCTTGCTTCACGATTATTGCATGTTTCCCAGTTCTCTTATACACATATTCCACCAATTTTGGTGCCTCAAACACTCCTTTCACCGTTACTTGTGAGCCCTTTAGATTTGGTTCTCCGCTCTCAACCCCTAAATTGCCAAGAAAATTGATGGATTTTACTGAATTGATTACACCATCGTCGCCATCCGAAATCTCTGTAAAGAATGTGGCAAAGGGTTTCCTTCATTGAGAGCTCTTTCTGGGCTGTTCTGGCCGGATTCTATGGTTTGGGTAGGCGACTGGTGGTGTTGGAATTTTGGTGATGAAGAAGATGAACACTAGGGTTTGAGTTTGAATTAATTAGGAAAAAAATGAGGATAAATAATGTTTTAAGGAGTTATGTTTGTAATTTGAAATATTTTTTTTTGGCCAAATTTTTTTTTTTAAAAAAATTGTCTTATTTTTTTTCAAAAAAACCACGTAATATTTTTTTTTCTTTCAAAAAAGCCACGTAAGAAAAGCCGCCCAGTCAGCAAATACACGTAATATTTATTTTTTTTCAAAAAAGCCACGTAGGATATTTTTTAACGTCCGTCTACAAAAATAGACGGAATGGCCTAATTGAATATTTTTAAAAAACACAGTTGGCTAATTGAATATTTTAAAAGCACAGTGGTTAATTGCTTAAAACACTATAACCACAGTGGCCAAAAAGTGCTTTTTGCCAATTACAAGTCCAAGTCAATTCATTAAAATTGTTGAAAAGAAAGAAGGAAAAAAAGACGAGCTTGAAATAGAAGCCACAACACAGCTGCGCTCTAGCTCATCGCTGTTGCGCTGCGGTGATTTCTAGATCATGTTTTGACTTTCCAGATCACTATTTTTGCCGCTTTTCTCCAAAAACATGATTTTATACCAACAATTATTCCCCAATTAAATTGTTCTAAACACATCAATATATATGTATCAAATCAAAACAACTAATAATTCGCATAAGGATGACTCTGGTACCATTGCAAGTTTGCAGAAAAAAGAAAATACATACAATCATCATTGTAAAACAACGGAAGCATGACGAATTGAATTTAAAATTTTCTGCAATCCCAAGAATCATCATATGCTATATTATTAATTGAATAAGAATAAAAGATATTCCTTATGAAGATGATTACTCCTTGATTGATCTTCAAGTTCCGATCCTTTGTTCCTCCACACTTCTTCAGATCCACTGATCAAACATTTGCTACTCAAGTGTGCAGCGTCCTTTAGGTGATCTACCAAGAGAATATTGATTGAAGAAGTAAATTTAGGTTCTACAAGGCATTGGGTGACTAACCCTAATTCTCTCTCTCTCCTAACTCCTTAAGTTGCAGAAAATTCTTACGTAGTATCAAAAATACCGACTCTCTACACATCTATAATAAGACCCCTATTATTTATAGACTAACCCTCCCTCCTAAACCTTTTAGGACTTAGGGTTTTAATTTAATTTCTAAACTATTTAAGAACTAAATTATTTATAAGGGCTAATGACAAAACTGTCCTCTCAAGTTTGGACGAAAATCAATTTGATACTCAAAGTTTGGGAATCTTCAATACCTCTAAGTATTTTAAAATAACAAATGTGTTCCCTTTTGGCCGGATCGACCAATTTTTTGCCAGAGATTGCCATGTGTCGATTTTTTTTATGTATTATATGTTTTGGATGAGGCATACATGTATTTTGATTTTATACAAGTATATACACTCCAAAAAAATTATTACAATTTAACATAAAATATTAAAAGACCAATTAATTAAACAAATAGAGGAAGAGAGAAGGCCCAGGAAGAGGAGAGAGGAGAGAGACAATGAGGAACAAAGGAGGAGAGAGAAGAGAAGAAAGAGAGAAGTTTGATAAAGAAGAAGAAAAAGGATAAGAAAAAAGAGAAAAAATCTATTTGATTTTTTGATTTTGTTGTTATTTTGTAATTGTTTTTTTATAAGTTATGATCTTGTTTTTAATTTTGTCATCTTACCATTAATGTTTTATTTATTTAATTTGTTTTTATTTTAGTTTCTTCTTTAAAGAGACTATGATTTTAATATTATTTTTTTAATAATTTTTTTATTTATTTTGTATTTATATATTTCATGAAAATATTTTATTTGTAGATGGAGGTAATGTGTCACTCAAAAGGAAATTATATTTATATTTAATTTATTATTTATTGTCATTGTTTTTATAAATAATGTTAAGATTTTATTTTTTTTTAATTTTAAATGTTGGGGGAAATGAACAAAGTAAATAATAACATTATTTGAGAAAATACTTATTAAATACATGTCAAATACAAGCCAAATGTATCGAGAAGGTCAAAGTACAAAAAACGGTAGTCAAACCGTATTCCGACAAAAAATTGGTCGGTTCGGCCAAAAGGAAACACATTTGTTGTTTTAAAATACTTAGAGGTATTAATTGAAAATTCCCAAACTTTGAGTATCAAATTGATTTTCGTCCAAACTTGGGGTACATTTTGGTCATTAGCCCTATTTAGAGGTAATGTGTTACTCAAAAGAGAAATTATATTTATGTTTAATTTATTATTTATTGTCATTGTTTTTATAAATAATGTTTAAGATTTTATTTTTTTCTAATTTTAAATGTTGGGGGAAATGATCAAAGAAAAAATAACATTATTTGAGAAAATACTTATTAAATACAAGTCAAATACATGCCAAATGTATCGAGAAGGTCAAAGTACAAAAAACGGTAGTCAAAAAGTATTCCGTCGAAAAATTGGTTGGTCAGACCAAAAGGGAACACATTTGTTTTAAAATGTATTGATTGAAGATTCCCAAACTTTGAGTATCAAATTTATTTTCGTCCAAACTTGGGGGGACAATTTGGTCATTAACCCTATTTATTATAATAATAATAATAATAATAATAATAATAATAATAATAATAATAATAATAATAAAAGACTCTTATTAATTTATAATTAGTATTTTAAAATACTTAATTATAAATATTAAGCTATTTAATTTATTCCACCAATAAATTAAATATACTTAACTTATTATTATTAAGCCAATTATTTCTAATATTAAATTTCTCTTTTTGTGGTATGACCCTTTAGGTTCAATATTAAGCTTTAGTAGAATAAATAAATTAGAATCATTCTAATGTTATTTATAATGAATTAAACTTCTTTAATTCAAATATAAATAAATAATATTTATTCTACTTCATGAGTGGCACCTTACATCAATATATCATGACTATCCGAATATTATGAAATCAACATTTAATCACAAAGAACTATTTACAGTACAATTCAATCATTCTACCATACAATGTCCCAATCAAATATAAAACATGAAATTATTGTCAAATTTTATTTATTTGATCATATGCATTTTGATTTTAAAATGCACAACTCTATTAATGTAAATTAGAATCTCCTTTCTAATTTTCATTCACCCTTTGTTAATCATTCACCTACCTCCAAGTATACTATATTATACCTGAACATACCCTTTGATATACCCAAAGAGTCTTAAGGAATATGACAAAGTATAACTCAAAATACACAAGGTACTATGATGATCTCAAGTTCAAGGATCACTTGTACTACTATCACTATAGAAACTCCTATTGACAGACATGTAAAACTTCATTATGTGTTCTTTATAGCGAGTTAGGTTCAATGAACTTATTCTCCTATAAGCACCTACATACTAACTTTAATATCTTTACACAAATGATTATGAGATCAATCATCATCTTCAACAGAGCAATCATAATATGTACTAATTTATCTGGAATCAGTAATCCCACATTAGTGATCCAACGATTAGGAATATTTTAGTTTTGAGTTATCTAGAATTTAGATCTCAATAGTATGATCAACATCATGATTCTAAAAACATTATTCCAAAACTATATGTTTATCACATTTATTTAATTCAACCAATTAAACATGGATAAAGAATGGTTTTAATTATGAATAAATGATCAAGATTACAAAGTAAATGCTTATCACATCTAATGTGATTGGCTTGAGGACATGCTACTTTCAATAATATCACCAGTCTTTATGCCTCCACCTCCGGCAACCTAACCCGAGCCTAGCTTTCGAGAGTTGACTTTAATACCATATGAAACAACCCGGGTCAAATCCAGTGCCCAGAATAAATCTTGGGTCAAATCTCAAGTCCAAATCGAATCAAATTCATCCAAACAAGACATTAAACTACTAGTCCAATAGTATCTTCTTGGGTTATCTTAGCCCACCACATGCTCATCCAAAAGGTCATGACTGAATGTACTATTGTTAGTAACTTTATTTCTTATATACATACAAATTTTTCTCATATATTTCGATGCGAGTCTGGAGTGTTGCATGGAAGAATTTCTATACTTGTTACTTATTATAAAATGGAGGTTCTATACTGAGTCAACAGTCTGTTTTCAGTTCTTTTGTCATTTGGTTCTGAATTGAATTACATAATGCTTTTTCAGGAGTGCTTTGACATTGATTTGGTATGGGCATGCAGCTTCTATGGTGAATAGAATATCATGTGATAGCAAAGGGAGCAACTCGTTCATTCAGCAACTCACTTCAGACACAGTTATTGAGGTATTGATTGTGCATTGGCTTCTTTATACTTTCAGCATTATTCTTTTTAATTGAATGTATACTCAACTGGCTTCTGTCAACTTATTTGCTCTTCAGGTTAGCATTGAGATTCCTTTTGCATTTCGAGCAATTCCAGTGCAAGCTATTGAATCCACCGGCAGCCAAGTCCTTGATCAGATTCTAAAGATCATGCTCCCCCGCTTTATGGCACAGGTACTTGACATTAACTAATTAGTTTCTGTAATCACACACTCAACTTTGCCTGGTGATTTATTTTTGTAGTTCTCACAAGCTAAATGACTCAAGACCAATAACAATTTAGATCTTTCAAGTGAACTTGACTTTCCTTTATTTAAAAAATATGTGTGTGTGTGTGGGTGTGTTTGTGTAGATTCCGAATAGCACATGTAGCGAGGGACCTGTCGTAACTTGGAGCATGAGAGGTAACTGTTAGAATTTGAGACTAAAATTTAAGTGGGTTCCATTAATCATTAGAGATGAATCAACATATCAATGTGTTCTACTTCATGAGTAGATGAAAATCAAGTATTAGGAAGCTCAAATCCATGGGGTAATGAATGAGAAATTTATTCCCAAAGAGCACCTGTGAAGATGATAAATAAATGTTTGTGGGAAGTAAAAGTCTCACATCGATTGAGAACTAAACATTAAATGAGTATATATACTATTAGATTGCTCTTGGTTTCGGGCACTCCACTTTTGTGGAGGGGAGAAGACCTAGTCAAGACATGGTTTGACCACGCGCGCAGCCGCTGACCGACCGGCCGGGCCGGACTCGAGGTTGTGGGTCCTTGTATATATCTTTTTTTGGCTTAATTCCAATTTTTTATTTATTAGTTTTGGGGGACCAAGGCAAGAGAAGAAGCGTAATCAGTGTGTCAAGCGCAATTGCGCTTCACACCTGCGCAACAATGTTTGTGTCAAGCGCAGCTGCGCTCCACGTTCTGTTCGGCTTGCTTCGCTCCTGTTCAACCATGCCTTTTCATAGGCGTCCATTTGGTTCACAAAGGTCATATCCAATCATCAAGGGTCACTAATCCTCCTATAAATATCATATGAATTCAGTCATTTGAGCATTCAATTTTGTATAATCCTTTCTATCATATTCATAGTTAAATTGAGAGAGTTCAGAGCATTCATTGGTTCGCTGTGTATGCTATTTGTATTGCTGCTATTTGTAGTGCTGCTATAACATACGTTGTCATTGTATCATGAGAGACAAGTGCTGATAACTCTTAGCACTGAAAATGAGGGCATAATTGTCTTAAGGACATAGTTCCAAGTACTAGCCTTGACATACTACAATTAGTTTCTGGATTTTTCTGCATTTACAATTCTAGTGTACATGAGATAAGTTTTTATATATATATAAGTACTCTATATAATATTTTCCTAACAATCTCAAGACAATTATTGTTTTATATATATTTAATTTATATTTGCAATAAATGGCTACCGAATTTATAACTATAATCGGTTCGTCTTCTGCACCAATGATACCTATTGTGCTTGTGAACCATGGAGAAAAACCAAAAAGGTTCAATGAAACATAATTCAAAAGATGGCAACAAATGATGTTTTATCTTACTACACTAAATTTGGCGAGATTTCTTCATGAAGATCCTCTTGTGCTTAGTGAGAATGAAAAAGATAGGCAAGTTGCTGCAATAGATGCATGGAAACATGCTGATTTTTTGTGCTGAAACTACATCCTCAATGGATTGGATAACATTATACAATGTGTATAGTTCTCTTCAGACAACATGAGAATTATGGGATTCCTTGGATAAAAACTATAAAACAGAAGATGCTGGCACGAAGAAATTCGTAGTTAACAGATTTCTGGACTATAAGATGGTGGATTGCACTACTCGAGATATCCAGTAGTACTTGGATGATACTATGATGCGAACTGGATATCAGATACAAAAGACTCTAAATTTACAAGTAGTTTTGTGTTTACATTAGGTGGAGGAGCAGTATCGTGGAAATCTTTTAAATAAACATGCATTGCTCGATCAACAATGGAATATGAGTTTATTGCATTGGATAAGGCTAGAGAAGAAGCTGAGTGGCTTTATTATTTTTTAGAATATATTCCTATGTGGCCTAAACCTGTGCTTACTATTTGTATCCATTGTGATGGTCAATCAACAATTGGAAGGGCACAAAATCACATGTATAATGATAAGTCTAGACATTCATCGTAGACACAATACCATAAAACAATTGTTCTCTAATGCATTATGACTATTGAGTACATAAAGTCAAAATAAAATATAGCAGATGTTAACTAAAGGTTTGACTAGAGAGCAAGTAAAAATAACAGCGAGATAATGAGGTTAAAGCCTATAAATAAGGATCATCATTGTGGAAACCTAACCTAGTTGACTGGAGATCCCAAGATCTACGTTCAAAGGAACAACTAAATTGTGAACGATTCAACTAAATCACTATGAAGAAATTAATTTCTTATGTTCATTTCTATGATTCGAGATAGTGATACCTGCAGCGGTTTTAGGATAAGCTGTACTTTTAATAATTCTTATATCTTGATAAATAAGTGGTGTATGACAGGATACTCTTATTAAGAATCACCTATGTGAGTGTAAATTGGGCCAATCCTATAAGAATGATAAGGCTATACTTCTCTAGAGCACTCATAAATCCAGGAATGTTCAGGGCCGAAATGAACAAAGTCATGAGAACCAAACAATGTCTGCAAAGATTTTGTGTGAATTTATAGTCTCGATTTACACAAACAGTTGGGTAAGTCACCTGTCTCTATATAGATGATTTCCAATTTTGTCTCTCTTAGAGTCTGCATAACATTTGCATAGGCTGACATTCAATTACATTCATGTGGGGGATTGTTAGAATTTGAGTCTAAATTTAAGTGGGTTCCATTAATCATTAGAGATGAATCCACATATCAATGTGTTATAAGTATTAGGAAGCTCAAATCCATGGGATAATGAATGAGAAATTTACTCCTAAAGATCACCTGTGAAGATGATAAATAAATGCTTTTGGGAAGCAAGAGTCCCACATCGATTGAGAACAAAACATTAAATGGTTATATATATAATTAGATTGCTCTTAGGTTTGGGTCCCAAGGGGCACTCCACTTTTGTGGAGGGAGATAACCTAGCCAATGCATGGTTTGACCACGCGCGCCACCGCCGACTGACTGGCTGCTGGGTCGGGGTCATGGGTCCTTGTATATATGTTTTTTGGCAATTAATTTTTTAGCTTAGTTCCAATTTTTTATTTAGTAGTTTTGGAGAAGCAAGGCAAGCGAAGAAGCGTATCAAGTGCAGCTGTGCTTCACACCAGCGCAGCAGCGCTAGGGTCAAGCACAGTTGTGCTCCAACACAGCGCAACAGCACTCCACGTTCTGTCCGGTTTGCTTTGCACCTGTTCAGCCAGACCTTTTGCTGTCCATTCTGTTCACAAAGGTCATATTCAATCATCAAGGGTCACTAATCCTCCTTTAAATATCATATGAATTCAGCCATTTGAGCATTCAATTTTGTATCATCCTTTCTATCATATTCATAGTCAAATTGAGAGACTTAAGTGCATTCATTGGTTCGCTGTGTATGCTATTTATAGTGCTGCTACAATATACATTGTCATTGTATCTGGGAGACAAGTGCTGATAACTCTTAGCACCAAAAAAGGAGAGTATAATTATAATTGTTTTAAGGACTATCATTGACATACTACAATCCATTTCTACAATTTTCAGCATTTACAATTTTGGTGTACATGAGATAAGTTTATATATATATATATATATATATATATATATATATATATAAAAACTTTATACCATTTTCCTGACTGTTAACACTCATGCCTCTTCTTGTGGGACTAGAAGAATGAGGGGATGGACTCAGTTTTCTCTCTGTGACCCTCAAAAGTTAAACGGGAGAGAGCATAAGAAAGTGAGGAATGACCCAATGGCCACTCTAATTTACACAAGCCTATATCCCTTTTAAGAACTATAAGCTACTATGGAAACTATGCTTTCCTACTATTTGACTTGAGAAATAGCAATTGATACTCTTATCTGACTAATGTTTAATATTAGAATACCAAGCATATACCTGTAAAATCTAAGAAACAAGTAATAACATAATGCTAAGAATAAAGACAATATGCCATTAACATACCTTTACTTTTAGCTCTTTAAGCTATGTAGCTTTGCTGAAGGCTAAGATGCTCTCATCTAAGCTACACTTTTCCACCTTACGGGTAGGTAAGACAAAAATCTTGTTAGAGAATGGGAGTCGAAGTTTCACCTATGATGTAATCTCCATGTTAAATCATCTGTGTATTGTTTCACATGTTAAGAAATGCAACTATGGAGAAGTAAGAAAAAGAAAAGATAAGGAGAAGGAAAGGAACATGATAAATTGTGTCCATTCATGTAGTACAACTTTAGGAGTCCTATTATAGGTTTGGTGGACTCATTGTCTCCCTTTTTGCTTCTATTATCTCTTCTAATATTTTTTTTTCTTTTATCAACAACCAAAAGAAAAAAACTTTAGGAATCTTCATACGAGCTCTCTACAAGTGGTTTTATGGTGAATTAGGTTGGCTGGGATGATAACAGTTTTAAGTAGAAGATAATCTTGTGGGGTGAAAAGGTTTGTAATTTGTTCGAAAACAAGGTGCTTGGTTGCACAATTCTTAGGGCCTACTTTGGGGTGCTAGGATAGTGTACCGATGGAGTTAGGAAGTGGACTTCACATATTTTAGAATTCTTAGGGTGGAGTGGAGTGCTTAACTAGGGTGGAAGAACAACATAAAAGGAAGAGAAAGAAAAAGAATCTAGGAATTCCACATGGACTCCCCTAGGAAGAAACCCCTAAGGTAAGACTTATAAGCATTGCACAATCTTTAATATCTTCAAACAAATTTCTTTAGTTTCTATTGTCTCTTTGCTTTTGAATTGTGAAACTATCAGACTTATAGATGCTGTGAAATTGTCTTAATTCTACAAGGACTAGGATTCCAATTAGAAACCTTCGACTTATTAATTCTTTGTATAGGCTAGCCTCTACGGGACTTTTTTAGAAAACTCTTATAATGTCATGTGATTACCTTGAGATTGTACAAGTCTTTCCTTCGAACTAGAAGCCTTCAAATACTGAAATGCGGAGACATTTTTCCAAATTATAGAGGCATAACATTCCTTCTGCTGAATGACCTATATAGAGCTTGTTTTTGCAAGGAGTTATGGAGTCTTATCTGTTTCAAATTATGGCAACATAACAATCCCTCTACAGAATATCCTCATCACAACCACTATCAAGTCATAAGAAAAAACTAGAAAAGCTCCATTTAATTTTCCCTGGATTATATATTATGAAAATTAGAGTTATGGAGTCTTATTTTGTTACAGATCCAAAATACTGTTACGTCTTTTTTTCTTTTATATAAGGTTTGATGTTCTTTTGTTTGCTTTGCTATTCAGCTAGGTTGGAAGAATTTTGAGACGTGGCTTTATTTAGTGTAAATGTGAATGAAAGGCTGTCCAATTGTGTTTTCTCAGTTTTTAAAATTTTAATTTTGTGCTATAGGCAGATTCATTTTAAAAATTTAATGCAAAGGTATTTTCATGTACAACACTAATTGGATTTGGACTGAACATTTTCTTTACCAATTAATCTTGTACTATATTAGAGTTGCATAAAATTTGAGGATTTACTAAAAACAATCAGCTATATACATGCAAAACCACCATTTTGAGACCCAAAATACTGTTATGTTTCCCCCCCCTTTTATATAAGGTTTGATGTTCATTTGTTTGCTTTGCTATTCAGCTAGGATGGAGGAATTTTGAGATGTGGTTTTATTTAGCGTAAATGTGAAGGAATGGCTGTCCAATTGTACTTTCTCAGTTTTTAAAATTTTAATTTGTGTTTTTTTTTGGGGGGGGGGGGTGTTGAGGGATTACTGAGGCAGATTCATTTTAAAATTTTAATGCAAAGGTATTTTCATGTACAACACTAATAGGATTTGGATCAACAACATTTTCTTTACCGATTAGTCTTGTATTATATTAGAGTTGCATAAAATTTGAGGATTTACTAAAAACAATCAGCTACACATGCAAAACCATTTTGAGACCCAAAATACTGTTATGTTCCCCCCTCCCTATCTTTAGGTATTTTTGGGTATCGAGTCCCTTTCTATTAGTCAACGTGAAACTAGTCCCTTTCTGTCAGGAAATTTGGATATTGTGCGTTAACTTGCCTACGCGACACACGTTCCACCGATGTGTACTTTAATCAAATTAATTCCCAAAAAGATGGGGTTTCCAGATTTGATCCCAAAACTTCAAGTTTGAGGTTTTGGCGATGAGACCACCCGAGCACCACGGGTCTAGCTACTAAATTACCCAAAAAATATAGCTATATATTAAATCAATTCATTTCCCCCAGCAGAATATTAAAAGACAAACGTACCCCCATATCAATTTAAAACATCTCCATTGTTGTCTCTCACCTAAAGCTCATGGGAATACAAATAATAAGCTTTTGATCAAATATAATCATAATCATTGAAAACCAATAGTTGTCCCTAATCTCAGATTGATCTATATCTCTGTTTTCCATACCTTACATTTCAATCCAATCCTCCTCTTTATGCTATTGATCATTCCATAATCCTTTTAATTTCTCATTTCTAAAACAAACAATTAAACAATTGTCCAAGTTTAATTCTCCTTTGTTTTTACCATCTGCTTGTAATCTAAATTTTCTCGG
Organism: Panax ginseng; assembly: GCA_020205605.1. NCBI lineage: Eukaryota > Viridiplantae > Streptophyta > Magnoliopsida > Apiales > Araliaceae > Panax > Panax ginseng. The sequence goes on along the minus strand of CM035130.1, from coordinate 55,710,191 downwards.
AAATTGAGATTTGAATGGAAAGTGCAGTTAACAGGCAACTGTTGACGGGAGATAGAAACAGAAACAAATCAAACCACCTTCGAGAATTACTCAGAGTTGGAGAACACGATAACGGTAACGACAATGGTCGTCACGTTCCTGGTAGAGCCTTAGGCTCCTATTTTCGATTGCAAAATCAATACCCCAAAACTTAAATCCTTGCTTGTCTTCGAGCAAAACAAAGATAAACTAACGATAACAATTAACTTCTACCCCAAACACAACATAAGTGATGAGAAATATGAAACTTCGAATTGGCCTCAAAGAATAAAGATCAAAGAGTACATAAGAACAACGCGAAGTTACAACTGACAAAGTCACTAGACTCACAACTACTCAAGATCTTTTCAAAGTGTGTGTGTCTTGTATGCTTAGACGAGTAAGAATTTAGAAAACGAATGTACTAAAACATATGAAAGATTACACTAAAAATCTAACAACTCATCATTAGCATCAATTACTACTAAAACAAGACAAACATATAAGAAAGGGATCCCAAGGGTATTATTACATCAACTCACAACAAACTTCAATCTTGGCCGTGCAATGTCTAATTACATTAGGCTACAAAGTTACCCATGTAACGAGTGTTTGATCAATGACTCCCAAACCAGATGGTTTTAGGGCATTAGGTGTAGAACACCCCTAAGGATCTACTAGCTCGAGTAACAATGGCCACGTAATCAAACTTAGCCAGACTAAAGTCGTTTTTATTCCTTCTTATTCCATAAGCTTAACCGTGCAATGTTTAATCACATTAGGCGATTCAGAGTTACCCATGTAACGAGTGTTTGATTAATGACTCCCAAGCCAGATGACTTTAGGGCACTAGGTTGGAACACCCCTACAGATCTAATAACTCGAGTAACAAAGGCCACATAATTAAACTTGGTCAAACATGGAGTTATTTTTATTTTGTTTGCATTTTCAATTGCATTTTTTTTATGATCACGCAAAGGATTCCCCCAAACTTATATGACAGTTTGAATTTTGTAGTAAAAGCTGTTTAAATAAGTTCAATACATTTCAAAGATAAACCCTTAAACATTTAAGCAAATATGTTTTCACAATACTAACTAGATAAGCAATTTGGATGTGTGCGCAAGGATGTGAAAGGATGAAAAATAGTGAAAATCTAGTGAAGATGTCAAAAAGATAACTAAGAATGCTCAAGACTCCTCATGATAACATAAACTGCGTCTTATCACTGGCCAATCTTAGGTTCCAAATAAGACATCACTCAACTAACACGACACACAAACATGCAATTTTTTTTTTTAAATTTTTTCACAATTTTTAACTACACCCCCAAACTTAAACTAAACATTGTTCTCAATGTTAAGATAGACAAAATTTAAACAGAGAACTCCCCTATTTGTCATACATCAGACAAAACTGAACATCTTATCTAAACTAACAAACCAAAATCAATCAAATGCAAACCAATACCAAATATAACAAAACTCATGCACCCCTAAACTTAAACTAGACATTGTTCTCAATATTTTAGATAGGAAAAAGTAAAGCATATAACTTCCCTGAGAAAATGTCAGCCGGCATCGGAGCTTCCTCCTCTCCCATGAATGTGTGGACAATTTGCTTTGTCAAATACTTGAACTTGAAAACAATCGACTTATTGAATTAAAATGCAATTAATCAAACTAAAATGCAATGAAACAAAAACAAAAATAAAGCATTAAACTTGGGTGGCCTCCCAAGAAGCGCTTGTTTTGTAGTCGCTAGCCCGACTCCTTTATTTCTTTTCAATCCAACTCTATCGCAAAAATGACCATAGCATGCCGCCTCGCTGTCATTTTCTTGATTTGCATGGCATGCATGGTTGGTGGCCCTCAAACTCCACTTCAACCATTGGCAAATAGAAGCTTTCACCATCCAATTTACCCATTAATGCACTTTTATCAAGATCGTCATGAAGACACTCTTCATGAACCCATGGGTGCTCTATGGTGTCAAAAACCTTGAATGTGACTTTTTGGTTTTCAATTTCCTTGACATTCCACCCATCCATGCTCCTCGTCTCATCAACCTCAGAATCATCCTCAAAAATAGGATGCACCAATTCCAAATTTCCCCCACTCGCCTCTTGCAACACCTCGCCCCATCCACACAATGCCATGCTCTTCACCCTCGATAGGATTAATTTTTATGAGGCTAGGTAAAGTGCTTTGTGGTTTATTAAGGATAATATTGGTGAGTTGTTCCATTTGGCTCTCGAGTTTCCGAATTGAAGCTTGTTGAATTGCCATTCTAACCTCTTTTTGAGATATGAAATTAGTAAGGAGTTCCTGCACCCTTCTTTCCTCTTGTTGTTCTAAGTATTTGGAAAGAAATTCCTCCAACTTAGATGTATCCTCTTCTTGCGGTGGAGGTTGATACCAATTTTCTGAAGGGTAAGATGGACATGGGTCATAGAATTGATCTTGATTATTTTCCCATGAAAAGTTCGAATAGTTTTGCCAAGCCGGAAGATAGTAGTTTGGGCCATACTCGGCTTGTTCCCGATGGTAGGCATTTTGATTGGCTCGACTCATACGAGCGTCAACAAGCCTTGAAAGAGTTGCAACTTGTTTTTGCAACCGCCCAAAAATCTCGTCGAACTCACATGATTGTGTCATCCTCTCATAAGGCCATTGATAGTTATGTCCATCCATAATCTGAAAAAGCAAAAGAAAAACAAACAAAAAAAGAAATACAAATACAAATATATACAGTTTAAATTAAGGCTAATTTGATAGAAATTCATATTGATGAAATATTAGAAAACAATTCCCTGGCAACGACGCCAAAAACTTGTTGGTCGATTTTGCAATCGAAAATACACACACGCAAGTATACACGGTCAACAAGTAATACAATGATAAGAGAGTTGTTGAACCCACACCAAGTATTAATCGTGTACCAAATCTATCTTATTTAAACAAATGAATATTTTTGAGTTTTGTTGAATAATGAAAATTAAGATGAAAAGCATAACAAGATAATGAAAATCTAATATTAACAAGTTCTAAGATTACAATTTCCCCCAAACATCATTTGAATCTCTTAACTCTCTCTTTTAAGATTAATTAATCACATGAATTGACATCCGAGAAATTACAATTACATAAGAGCCCCTCTCGATGATCAATTACGAATCTCCCTAATGCGGCATGTAGGTATATCTCTATCCCACACACTATCAAGCAACCAATCTCAAGAATAATTAACAAGACACACGTCACTAAATCTTATTAACCGCTCCGAAGATTACCAACTCTCACAAAGGAAGTCATTAAGATTAGATTCTCTATTTGTTGCATACGGTATTTAGATATATCTCTATTCCAAATACTAGCAAGTTACCTATTCTCTTGGATAAACACTAAGACACTTGTCACATAATCTCATTATCCACCCTCAAGAATCCTCAACTTTCGCATGATATCATAACTAGGTCTCAACCTATACTCTGTTTCTCAAGTTCATATAGGTTCCCATGGTAATTACTAGCTAGGTAATTAATATGTGAAGCACAAATTATGATAACCAATTCAAAGCAATCAATTAAAACCAAAGAGAGAGAAATTAATACAAACTATTTGTTGGGTTCCATTGGAATCTCAGAAATTAGGAACTAGTTCATGGTAGTTACAATTAACATCTTACCCAATTTATACATATTAACTAGGAATACAAGAATTGAATTGAAGAAATAGAGATAAAACCACTTTTGATAATTTTCAGATTTGCTATGCCCAATTGATGACGATCTCTAGCTTCCTCCTCCCAAGCCTTGCACTTCTTTGGCCTTAGAACCTTAGCTTTTGCTGAATTCTCCTTTGTATTGCATCCCAATGCTCTCAAATTTGATGTTTAGTATAGCCTCCTATGCTTTAGATGCCGAATTATGAAGCCCCAAAGAGATATTATATAGTGCCCCATTGAAATTCCTAGTTTAGCCCTCCAATCTTGACCAAAGTGCAGCAAAAGTCAGCCCAGATCGTGATCTGGCGCGCCCGTGCCGAGACTGGCTCACCTGCGCCCACGCCCACGTTCTGCTAGTTCTGCCCAGTTGGTGCGGCCGCGGCCCCAATGCGCCGGAGCCCGAGCGCGCGCCCCAATCTGCCGCACACGCCCGATGCTGCTCGCCCATGCCTGATGCTGCTCTGCCGGCACCTCTCGTGCGCGCCCCAATCTGTCGATGGCTGCCGATGTACGCTGTGCATACGAAACGCCCAAATGACTTTAATTTCAATACCGAGCACCACCAAGCACTAATTTCCATAATAAATCATGCCAAGCTCGGATTTCCACATAAGCACACTAAGACAACACACGACACGCGTGGACCATTTGATTCTGCAATGGCTATAAGCCATCCAAAACACATCCGTACTCGTGTGTTCATCAAGATACCAGATAGAACAAGGTCGGGGTTGGTTCTAAAGTTGTTTGACATGTAAATGGCAAGCCCAGAGCTTGAACGTGACAACTCCAAACATCGATCTAAACGGCATTTATTCAAATTCCTACAAAACAAAGTTAAAACACATAAAAACCATACGAAAACACATGAAAGCAATACGAAACATTAAACAACAATAAGACAATAATAACTAAAAACCACATAAGAGCTTGTGAATAACCAAATTATTAAGTTCAAAAATACTTAATATGTGTGTATAAAATACACTCATCAGCTCCGTGCTCAACATTGACAAGAAATCCTCATCGGCAAATCAGACACTCCTCGATCTTATCCGAGAGGATTCCAACAAAGATAACAAGAAAGGCTTGGAATTACTTCAAGGACAAGCTCTGCCTCAAAAGAGTCGGTGCCGCCTGGACTTCCTCTGTTCACAATCCCTCCTACGACGTCCCAATGGAGTGGAACAACAGCTCAAACAACGGAATGATGATGCGCCGACAATCCACCAGGATTCCGGTATCAGACCCCGATCCCCTGCCGGGACTCATGGACCCATCTCAGAGTTTGTCTCGTAGATCGTCGTTCTTACAGACGACAATGGAGACATGGGGGTACTTTTATCTTTTAATATTCTGTTGGGGAAATGAATTGATTTAGTATATAAATTATTCTTTGGGTAATTTAATAAGTAGGCCAAGGTGCTCGGGTGGTCTCATGACCAAAAGGTCAAACTTGAGGTTTTGGGATCAAATGTGGAACACTATATTTTTGGAATTTAATTTGGTTAAAGTACTCATCAGCGGTGCTACGTGTGCCACATAGACAAATCAACGCACATGTGGCACTTGACAAAAAGGGACTCGTTTCGCGTTAACTAATAGAAAGGGACTCAATACCAAAAACACCTAAAGTTCATGTGCCGCATTTGTATTTTACCCCCCTCCCTTTTATACAAGGTTTGATGTTCTTTTGTTTGATTTGCTATTCAGCTAGGATGGAGGAATTTTGAGATGCGACTTTATTTAGTGTAAATGTGAATGAAAGGCTTTCCTATATTGTGCTTTCTCAGATTTTTAATTTCCAATTTTGTGCTGGTTTGGGGTGGGGTAAGGTTTGGGGGTGTGTGTGGGATTACCAAGGCAGATTCATTTTAAAAATTTAATGTAAAGGTATTTTCATGTACAACACTATTAGGAGCTCTCTCTTTGGAGTGCTAGGAGTGGAGTGAGTGTGTTTTGCTACGGTGGAAGATATGTTATTAATTCGTTTTAGAGGATTTGGGAAGTAAGAGGGATGCCAAAATTTTATAGAAGTGTGCCTTCTTTTCGAGGAATTTGGAATGAGAGTAATGTTAGGTTGTGTAGAGAAAGTTACCTATCTTTAAAGCTATTGAATGATAGGGTTATTTTTCTTGCGTCTCTTTGGGCTTCTGCTATGGGGGCTTTTAGAGATATCTTTGTTAATGATTTATGTAGAAATTGGAGGGATGCACTTTTTTAAATGCTTTCTTGTTTTTGATCTTTTAGTCAGCTGAGAGTGGACTTCTTGCCCCCCATTTATTGTATCCTTTCTTCTCTATTAATAAAATTTCTTCTTTTATCAAAAAAAAAAAACACTAATAGGATTTGGACCGAGAACATATTTAGTAAAAGCAATCAGCTATGTATAGAGTTGCATAAAATTTGAGAATTTAGTAAATGCAATCAGCTATGTACATGAAAACCATTTTCATAGTAGTGTTCAAATGTAATCAAGCTTTTACAATGTCTCAAAACCGTATTTTAGTTAAAGAGCAAAGAAAACTTGATTATGACATTTTATGTGGTGTTGGTTGTAGCTACGCTGAAATTTTACTTTAAAAGAAATAGACTAGGTCTAGCACTTTACTATAATGGAAGTATATTGCACAAGCATAATAGACAAATTTGGTGTATACTAATTATTAGTAGAACTTCAGTTTTAGTTTATGTACCCTTTCCCTCGACTACTCGTAGAAAGGCAGCTCACAGATTGAAAGGGATCAGTTTGTGGTGAGTGCTCGTTTGCGTATTTATTTATAAACGCGGCAATCACTTCCATATTTGGATCAACTTTATTTCTGTCATGCTTAATTATCTTTACAGAAAATGGTTGCTTATGCATTTTAACAATGAATTGTGCTTTATTGATGTCATTTTCCTTTTTGGGTATACAGCTAGTGAAGGACTATCAAGCATGGGCTTCTGGGGATGCCTCACGGCAACCCCTTGGAACTGGTGAAATTTGAGAACGCAGAAGTGAATTTATCCAAGTATTAGCTTTGACTTGGTAGCTTCTTTTGTCAAAGGTTTGTATTGTTTATGATAATGACAATGAGTACTGCTAAAACGTGTGCCATTCCTTCCATTCCCTAAATTCTTTAATTCAGGGAAGAATCCAGTAGTTTTTTATTAGATAACGATTTCCATATTGTTGAAATGAAATTTCATTATGTTAGTATCGTGTTTCTGCCATTCCTGGTGCATAGTATCTTTCCTATAATGTTTTGTTATCAACCTAAACTAGCTGTAAGCACTAATGATATGTTTGGATTCCAGTAACCAATGTGGGAATTGAATTATTCATTCCTATTGAATGAAAAAAAGTGTGTTTGGTTGTTCTATTCGAATAGATTTTTAACCATTCTACTTCCTGCCAAATTTGTGAATTTTATTCCGTTCTCCTACATATAAAATAATTAATTCTTGACCAGAATAAAATGAATCATTCCTCTTCATTTCATTCCCTTCTCTATTCCATTCATTCGCATAATATAAAAAAATTTGTTTGAACAGATGAAGGATCACTCCTATTATAAGTGGTAGTATTAATAAATAATTTGCATGAATCATATATTTACCTTCTAAAGAATATGAAATCCATAAGATATTGTTCTCATAAAATAAAGTTTCTATCATCAGAGGAAGATTATAGATTATAGTCGCATCTACTATTTTCTGCAGCCAAGCTACAGTACATTTTCTTTTTATTACTATTTTACTTGAAAATTTCAAAAATTATGCCTTCAAGGATGTGGTGTCTGATATGTTGCGTCTTGGATTCAGTTTGAACAACATTAATTCTAATTTCCTAACCTTAAATGGTTGAATATCGGTACAAGTACATAGTTCTTAATTTTTATTGATCTATTAAAAATACTTTCACTATATATATATATATATATATATATATATATATATATATATAGTAATGATCCATAACATGTATTTACTATGAATCTTTAAAAAGTATACATCATCTATAACATTGAAAATAAGAATAAACGGTCAGGATTAAAAATTGAAAATCGACGTTCGCTCCCATGACGATAAAAAAAAATACCATCTGCTACTAATCGTAGCGAAAGTTAATTAGAATAAGAGTTTGACTTTTTTTTAAAATTTAGTGTTTATTAAATAGGGTTTAGGGTTTGTTAACTAGGGTTTATGACTTATTAATTGGAGATTAATAAGGTTAATAAACTCTAAATCTAGTTAAAAAATGAGTTAATAAATTCTAAATCCTAATTAATAAATCATAAACCCTAGAATAAAGTCGAACCCTTATCCTGATTAGCATTCGCTGTAAGACTCCAACTTTTATAAATAAAGATTTGATTTTCTCGAAATATCTTTATGAATATTAATGTGTGGATTTGATATAATATTATAGTTGTGGGTAATATTTATAAATTTTGCAAAGTAAGCAAGTTGTTATAAAATATTTGATTGGTCAGGGAATATTCGTTTTAACACGGAATATTCGTACAATGGAACAATCATTGGTGGACCCCACAACGGAATTACTGTCGGAGTTAGAAAACGACAGAAATATCTTTTTATAAAAATAACGACGAAGTTTTATCGTTAACTGTTGAAATATCGGTGATAAAAGTACAATATACGCGTGGTTGCATAGTAGCACACGGTATTGATTATTGATGCTTACGTGAGAAGTCACTTAGTTTTACTCAATTATTACCACAGTAATTGCTGCTTAGTATCTCACGTTATTGATTCAATTATTGTCATAATATTTTATATTATTAAATCAATAATTGAGACGACAAAGTTATTTATATTATTATTTGCATTATTGACGATGTCTAGAAAGTTCTGTCGAGAAAATGAGTTTGGTCACTTAATTGTGCGCCAATAGGGAGAAATCTTTATCGGAAAGCCCCATCTTTTTTTAGAATGATCTGGTTGTTAATATTGTTAGTTATAATATTAATGATACATTTTGTTAAAATTATGTTTTGTGAAGCCAAATGAGTTGAGATAAATAGAGAGATTTTTATTGAAGTATTTATTATAAATTTTGCTTATTATATGGACCCCTATTTCTCCATTTTTCAAAATCTGTTGGTAGAAAGTTATCTCGGTTTATATATATATATATATATATATATATATATATATATATATATATATATATATATATATACAAAACCAATCCAAATGAGTCCTGGATCGAGTAAAAGACTTTGACTAAATTTTTTTTTTTGCTTTTTGTTTTTTTTTAAAATAACTAAAAATATAAATAATATTTATGGAACTGAATTTTTTTCATAATATAATATTTTTGGCGTGATTTAGATACATATACCAAAAAATATATGTACACAAATCTGCATAATAATGCATGCATATGTTTTGTTATATGTATCCAAATCACACCCAAAATATCTGTATTATGTAAAATTTACATTTCATAATTTTTATTTATTTTTTTAGTTGTTTTAAAAAAAGTAAAAAAAAAATCCACATTTTAAGAATGCATGGAGTCCTGGATAGAACCGGACTCTCTCTCTCTCTCTCTCTATATATATATATATATATATATATATATATATATATATATATATATATAATTTAATTATGTTACCAAGGGGGGGTGGGGGTGACTATTTTGATTATTATATATATATATATATATATATATAAGTTATATTTTTTATGAAAAATAGAATATATTATATTTTATTATGCATAGTGTCTGCATAGTATTTGCATAGTAAAATTAAAAATTCGTGAATTTGACACTGTGCAGTCCGTGATTTTTCCTTTACTGTGCATTCAAATAGTATCCTTCCATTCTCCTATAAATAGGATGCTCACTTTAGAAATAAAAATCACACCAGAATCAGAGAATTCTTCTTTTATAATATTGAGCGTATTTCTTTTGAGTTTAAGGAAGTTTTGAGTGTAAAAAATAGTAAAAATTTTCTTAAAGAATATCTCCGCTATACTAGTCGAAATTGCTCTCTTTTTAAGGTAAGGGGTATTATTTATTTCATATTCGCTTACGATATTATTTTTCGTATTCGTAAGGAATTTTATTGTCGTTCAATATTCGTAAGGAATATTAGTTTCGTTCAAAATTCGTAAGGAATATTATCTTCGTTCAATATTCGTAGGAATATTATTTTTGTTCAATATTCGTAAGGGATATTATTTTTGTTCAATATTCATAAAAAATAGTATTTTCTTTCATATTCTGTAGTATGTAAGTAATATTATTTCGTTTCAGATTTTGAATTCTACACTCATTTTGTTAAAGTATTGCTTCTATACTCCTTGAAATTAGTAGAATATCTTTGAAATTTGCGCTTCATCTAGTATCGTTTCACAATAATATTTTTCTGAACATTCTTGTTAAATTTTAAGCTTTTCATGTCAGAGTATTATTCATACATACGACATTATTCATACATACGACATTATTCATACGTACGGTACTATTCATACGTACGGTACTATTCTCGAAATACTATTCACAAGGTACTATTCATGAAATACTATTCATGGGGTACTATTCACCCGAAAAATTGATTTTTTTTCTGTCCAAATTATTTTTGATACATGGATATTATTTTTGAATTTTACTCCACAAAGCAGTATCATGTTGACAATTTGGATATTTTTAAACTCTGGATAAATTTAAAGTCTTTAATATTTATCCTTGATTTCGTTTGATTGATGCTTATATCATTGTTATCATCCTCATGCTTATATTGTGATAAAAGTCATCTTTGGCTCGTAGTGCATAGATGAACTGTTGATTTGTATGATTATGACCAGGGATTATTCGGTATAATCATGACCTGTAATGTTACAAATGATGTGGTAAAAGTCCTCATTGGCCCGTTGTGCATTGATGGACAGTTGTTGGTATGATCATGACCATGCGTTCTCTTCGGCTAAGGGTGCAAAGATGAATTGTTGTTTGGCATGATCATGACCATTGGTGATAACACGATTATCCTTGGTCCGTATTGCATGGATAATTAGTGGATGTGATACTAATGAATATCATTGGCCCATAGTGCATGGATAATTCAGTAATGTGGATTATTTATTAAGCTGAGTCTCAACGATAAAATATTGATGATAAACTTTTAAATCATAGAAGATAGTAGATATCATGCTCTACTTGACTCTTCTAAAGGATTTCTTATTCCGCTGCAGTTTTTGATCTAAAACTTATTTTCTATTGTATTTTATCAGTTGTTATACTATTGAAGGCTAAGGATAATTTATTCTGCATTACATTAGTCATAATATTTCTTACTGGGCTAGTTGAGCTCACCCTTTTCTTTCACTGTTCTCTTCAGGAAATAACAATATAGATGGGACTAGTCGGGGAATGGATTGACGGTCCAGATGGTTGCTTTAGTAGTCCTCACTATTATGTGAAATAGTGTGATAATAATTATAATGAGGACTCCATTTGAGTTTGGATACTGTCTAGAAGATAATATTCGTGTTAAAACTCTCAGCTTATGTTACACGACAGTTGTATAATTAAGTTTGTATTTGTATTCTGTACCATGTATTTGGCGACTCAGAATGAGTGATGTATATCTATTTTGGGGGCGTCACATTCGTTATTATTAGTAGTGGATAATATGTGAATTTTTTACTGTCCGCTACTAATAGTAGCAGACGTCGATTTTCAGTTTCTAATCCTAACTATTTTTTTTCAATGGTATATATGGTGTATGTCTTATAAAAATTCATAGCAAATACATGATATGGATAATTCCACAAACACATATGGAGAATGATCCATATCATATATTTGCTATGAATTATATATATATATATATATATATATATATATATATGTCGACGTCAGAATTTTTACTGTCCCTCTTCTGTTCTTATCTTTTGGTGTTCTCAAGTTAGGTGAGATTTGTTTTAAAAAACAAGTTGTGAAAAGGTCCGACATTTATATGTCGACAATTTGACTGTAAGAGTCGTTAGTTAATTTTTTAAATGGTTGTACCAACACAATCGAGAAAAAGTTTGCACATTGACCCAGTGATGTGACACTGCTAAACGGGTTTGTGAAACCGAGATTCATTAGGGTCCGGGGACTTGCTTATGCGGAGGGAAGGTGTTAGGCACCCCCCGACATACGTGTTATCATGGTTATCGCCACTTTTCAATTAAATTGTTATATGAATGTGTGTGTGTGAGTCAATGTGCAGTTATTTGGAAGTAGTGATATGCCTCGTTCGCACCTATATATATACAGGGTTTGAATTTGTATAAAAATTCAGTTTTAAACAAGATATAGCAATGAGGTTTTGTAAAAGAGGTTTTTCAAACCCTTATGCTCAATAGTAATTGAGGCCTTTGATACTTTCATTTTTATTAAATGTTCGGCTTGATTGCTTTTATTTTTCAAGATGTGAAACATTTTCGAGAAAATAATGTACAAAGCAGTGCCGAATTCCTTATGGGCATAAGAGCCATCCAAGGAAATTCAAACACCGTGAATAATTTACAAGCTGCTTACAGCTGAAAATGTCCATCACGGGAATCAAATCTAGATTCGATAGACTGAATCTGTGATTACATGATTCCTAGGCTCACATGATGCCGCAATTTATATGAAAACAATAAGCAGTTATATATATAAAAAGTCAGAAAATATATATATATATATATATATATATATATATATATATACACACACACACACACACACAAACATGATCAACCACCACGAAGCACCTCCATAGGGGATCGGAAATGTAAATATATAAAAGCGATAAATATATATATGTGGACATGATCAACCACCACGAAGCACCTCCATGGGGGATCAGAAATGTAAATATATAAAAGTGGTAAATATATATATAGAGACATGATCAACCACCACGAAACACCTCCATGGGGGATTAGAAATGTAAATAAATCAGTAAAAGATGATCAACCGCCATGAAGTAACTCCAGGCGGGACGAAATGTAAAGAAAGCGGTAAAGACGATCAACCGCCACGAAGTAAACTCCAGGCGGGACGAAATATAAAGAAAGCAATAAAAGGTCACGAAGTAAACTCCAAGCCTGACAAAAATATAAATATATATATATATATATATATATATATATATATATATATATATATATATTAAAAGCGGTAAATGGACCGGATATAAAATTCAGGCTCATAGAAGAGAGTTCAACAACAGTTCATATATATGTATATATATACAAAAGCAGTAAACGCTCCGGACATAAGTCTAGGCTCAATCGAGGCATAACTCGATAATGTTAGTCCATATATATATATATATATATATATATATATATAAAACTAAATAAAAAGCCACGAACCGAAATCCGGGCATACACACGCAACACGACTCTCAACGTGAAGAACGATGTGTGCAAGATGTGGAGAAAAGACTTTGAAAGGTGTAAGAAGGCTTACAGTGGACTGCCAAAGAAGACTTCTATAGCTTTAAATGGATGAACACTCGGCTCCCACCGATAAAAATATGACAGAATATAAGCTCACAAGTGTTTAAAATGAGAAAACACTCAGTTTATGGTGTGTACAGAGCAAATTGGGCATGGGTTCCTCGCCGTTTCTCTTGTAAATATGGCCACCCCAAGCCCTCTATTTATAGAGGGGGAGCCGCAGGTGTACCTATGACTGTCTGGGGTGCCCCGGGCAATGTGGGTCTCGCCGTCTCGAAGTACGTGCACTCGAACGACGCGCTGTTTGCTTGAACCTTCATAACTTTCAATTCGGGAGTCCGATGGAAGTGTGCCATACCATTCCAGAAAGCTCTTTTCGAGAGCTATTCAATGACATAGGATTTGCCCTTTTTGATTCTAAGAAGATGGGTTCATGACTGAAATGACATTTCTGAGTTTTTGTCAGGCAGTACGTTGAGCCATTTTGCGTAGTTTGCGCTCGGAAGTTAAGACATGGTTCTTGTGGGACTTCTTTTGAAGAAGTTTGAGTTGAAATGAGTTTATTTGAGTTAATTTGAGATTGAGGTGGCAAAATGATCATTTTGCCCCTCCCGGGGTTGTTTCTGACTTTAGCGCAGTTGTAGCGGTCTTTTCCCAGGGTTATCTTTGAGATTGTCATGCTGTTGACTCTGAATGTCCTCATGATTATTTCTGAGGTTGGCTTGACCTCCTGGGGTTATCTCCAGGCTTTGAAATTGATCCCTCGGGGTTATCTCCGGGGTTGGAACTGATTTTCCTAGGGTTATCTCCGGGGTTAGAAACTAATTTCCCGGGGTTATCTTCGGGGTTGGAAACTGGATCTCCTGGAGCTACTTCCAGGGTTGGAATTGATGTTGTGGTCCTCCAAGGTTATCTCTGAAGTATAAAAAAGACGTTTTTGTCCTCCTGCATAGTTAGTAACAGGAAAACGAAATTTCGAGTGTCTACAGATGCCCCTCTTTATCATGTTCATGTAATGAAATGAAATGGACATGATAAAGATTATTAGACACTTGAAATATGACAAGGTGTTTTTAATGATGCAAATCACAATGTAATGAATGTCAGATGAATGTTAAAATGTTTTCACAAATCACAGTTCTCTAATCGCACATCGCATTTAACACTTCGCACATTGCTTTTCGCATTTGGCCAATCGCACTTCGCAACTCACACATCGCATTTCGCATATTGTAAATCACACTTCGCACATCGCATTTCGCATATCGCAAATTGTAATGTAATAAATGTTATGATAAATGTTAAAATGTTTTCAGAAATCGCTTTACTTTTACCGATTATTACTGATGCCTATGCTGGTGTTGACTACAACGGTTTGGCTTTTTGTCGGTGTCGCCGATGCCTGTTTGGTGAAGAGAAATTGAGATGTTTTATACATCTCTACTGGGGATGACGTTCTGAAATCACTGGACCTTATCGATGCATACGCTAGTAGTTTACAATGGTGCCTACCTTGATGGTAGTTTGACAACGGATCCTACCCTGCTGGTAATTGAATATGCTGACATTGCCAAACTGTTTCGATTCCCACTCGAACGGTGGTATACAAAGCTTTCATCGCTGAACTGTCTTGATGTTACACTGAATTGATGCCAATGGTTTTGAATACCAGATCTTCCAATGCATACGCTGAAGTAATATTCAAAGGTTTTCTTAACCAGACTCTGCCTCACCCTTTTTGAGGTGATTTGGAGTTTCCTTTCGCTGTTGGGTGCTTATGCCCCATTTCCTTGAGTGTTTGATTTGAAACCCGGCTGAACTGATGACCTGAATGCCGCTGACATCCTTGGAGGGTGCAGCTCATTCTTTCGCTGTCCAGATTTGAACTTCGGTGTAGAGGCTTTAACTTGTGAGGATTCGACGTCGGTTGGCACATTTGAGTTAAGAACTTTTTTGAGAATTTTCCCCTTCTTTCGCAGGGGCGCGCTTATGTTGCCATGATTTCTTTCAGGAGTTCTCCCCTTTCTTTTGATGAGAGGCTTGATCTCGCCTTAAACTCCTTCCATTTCCTGGAATCGACAAATGCCTCAGTCCTTTCGCATGTTGTTGCCGGGAATTCATATGAAAAAATCTTTTTGTTGACCAAGTCGCGGGTGAGTAATATCCACACATGTGGATCATTTATTCTGATAATAGTATGATTGGAAAATACCAAATGATCATACCGAATTTCCAGTGAGATGATGTGAGGAAAGCTCTGATGATGATGTACCATGCTGATGGCACTGACTGGTGCATTTTCCTCTTTAGGATGATTGATAAATGCCCCAGTGTTAACTTGTCGTTGTTTCCAAGATTTCCCCAGTCTTGTTGTAAGGGTCCCAATATCGGGTTGTCGTCGATTTTGAAATTGCTCCAGCCTTGCTTGTTGTCTGGGATAGTTGCTTTGATAGAATGCTGAGATCGCAAGAGGCTTTTACCTTTGTACCAGATGGTGAACAGGTAGTGGATTTGGGCTTTAATGCCCTCAATCATTGTTCTTGACTGGCTCGCGCAAACGACTTTGATGGTTTTCTTCTGATTTGATGAAGACTTGTGATTGAGGGTGTCAACTCTTTGAAGGTCATCGCTGTTGGTTGTCTTAGTGTATCGTTGTTTCTTCTTTTTTGGGATTTTTTCCAAAATTGATGGAATGACATTGAAGTGTTGTTGGGTCTTTTCGACATGGGTCGCTGACTTGGAGGGTTGTTCTTTAGTGTCTTGGGATTAATGTTTGGGTTTGGATATTTCTTTTGAGGGTCTAACCGCACCACTGATGGCTGCCTACGTACTCTCATGTGTGGGAGATCAGGTCTGCGTAGTTTCTGCTTGATAAGATAAACGGTTTGAGAAGTGTTTGTTTGGGGTTTTTTGGGTTTTTGTTTAGTTTGACTGCACCATAAATGGTTGCCTACATACTCCCATTGATGAGGGGAGATCATGTCTTTCGTAGTTCAGGCCTGGTGTAAGAGGTTCAACGCTGAATGGTGTAAGGGTAGAAAGGTGTAGAAATGCTTTTGTTGTTTTTGTTTGTAGAGAAGGGTGTAGAAATGTTTTTATTGTTTTTGTTTTTTATTTTTGTTTTTTTAGTGCGACCGGGCCATATAAAATGGTTGCTTACGTTCTCCCAGGTATCGGGGAGATTAGGTCGACGTAGTTTGCCTCATGAGCTGAAACCTGACTGATTTGATTTTTGATTTTTGATTTTTCTTTTTTCTTTTTTTTTATTTTTTTTTCTTTTTTCTTTTTTTTTCAATATTTACATGCATGGAAAATAAAAGCCATACTGCGAAAAAAAAGATACCGTCCCAAAATCTTTTGGAACTCACAACTGTATCCTCTTGATCTACACCTTCTTGGCTAGCTGCGGCTTGATAGTCCAGTTGTCAGTGGTTATGTTGCCTTCAAGGCTCGCGATAGAGGTTACCTCTTGATTTTGAATATCTTCACTTATAGCCATAATTTGATCGCTTCCTGATTCAATACGTTCCTCAAGGACACTTAAACTGGACCTATCGCAAAAAGGGATGAACTCTTGATTCTTCAATGGGTTGGTTTCTCTGATAACCTCACCACCTTTTCCTTCATCTGTTCCTTCACCTTTTTCTTGGGTTAGAGAGGATTCGACCATGAAATCTCCCTCAAATTGTTGTTGCATTTCTTGCAAGGAACTTTTCTTTTTGGCTTTTTCTTCCTCGGAAAGGATTAGTATTTCCTCCGCATCATCCAAGGTTATAAAATCAGGAACGTGGTTGCTATCTTTGGACCACATGATGTTTGATGTTGGCGGAGGAATCTCCCTTGGGGATTCCCTTGTCTCCTATATCATTCCCTGCATTAGGATCAGCCCATCTTGTGTTCTGCCAGGATTGGTGCTCATAGCCTTCACCTCCTTTGAACTGCATGTCTTGAGTGAACATCTTAAGCTTTTTATTTCTTCTTTGCTTTTTCTGGTTATGAAGAATTCTATCTTCAGCTCTTCCTTATCAATGAGATCCTGGATTTTATGTCGCAAAGACCAACATTCCTTTGCCGTATGTCCAAGTGAGTTAGAATGATAGAGACACATCTTGGTGGAATCATAACTCTTTATCTTGGGATTCATAGGAGGCAGCAACTCAGTAATCCTTCCTTCGCTTATCAGAAAGTGTAGCATTTCTTCATTTGATTTGTTTAGAGGAGTGAATTTTTGGACTCTTGTGGAGGTTATTTGATCTTTCTTCTTTGAGAATTTGCATTCCCCTGAGCGATTTTTCCGTTGGTGAGATCTTCTAGCAATTTTATCAATCCCATTTTCTTTTCCTTTCAGCCTGCTTTGATCTTCTTCATTTAGCTGGCTCATCCTAGATAGATATGGGCTTTCATTATGGTTGACCTCTTTTTCCTCTTGGTTTCTGATAGTTGAGTGAAAAACTTCCGCGTTTCTTGATATTGGCACACTATCAGCTTAGCCAACAGATTTACTTGATTTCAGATCGTCTCTAATTTTTGCATTACGATCATACCCTCCTCTGAGTTTTCCCATTCTAAGACATTTATTCTGTGCC
Source organism: Panax ginseng (assembly GCA_020205605.1). Lineage (NCBI taxonomy): Eukaryota > Viridiplantae > Streptophyta > Magnoliopsida > Apiales > Araliaceae > Panax > Panax ginseng. The sequence continues at coordinate 55,692,402 of CM035130.1, read as the reverse complement.
TTTGGGGGTATTCCTCTATCCTTCGTATGTACTTACAATTTGGATACATTTCAGCGCTTCTTGAGCCGATTATGTTTACTTCCTCCGTATCATGCTGCAACGGAAGGTTGGTGTTGATATTTTGTTGGTCAGGTTGTTGGACCACAATACTGCCACTTTCGATCAAATTTTGAATCTTATGCTTTAAGGACCAACAATCTTGTGTATCGTGTCCTAGAGACCCTGAGTGATAAGCACATCTTTGGCTTGGATTGTATCTTTTACTCCATGGTTCCAGAGGTGGAGCCAATTCTGTAATTTTCTTGTGATCCATTAATATCTTCAATACATTTTCAAGGGAATCGCCTAGTGGAGTGAACACCCAATTTTTCGTTCTTTCAAATTTTTTCTTCCTGTTCGGGCACTGGTTGAAGGCAGCCTATTGTTGAAATGGCAAATTGTCTAGCTTTTTCCAAATGCGGGGACTATAGGTTGGTCTCCTAGCTTGCCCCTGTACAACAAGGGATACATCTTTAGTGCCTTTATCGAGTACCCCCTTGGAATCGCTCGTATATTGGCTAGTCTGTATATTCTTGGCGACTGCTTCCAAGGCAGTGGAGTCTTTAATCTTGCCAACCTTCAGGCCCATCTCTGCCATTTCACCGTGTTTGATCATTTCTGAGAATGGCTTTCCTATTCCTTCTAGGATCCTCTCATAGTAAGGAACCTCTTGGATATCAATAAACGTCATTACCATCTTAGTTTCCGTCATTGATGGAATGACTTGTGCTGCTTGATGTCTCCACCTTTGGACATATTCTCGAAAAGATTCAGTACTTTGCTTTTTGACTTTAGTCATTTGGTATCGATCCGGTGCCATCTATGACTGAAAACTGTATTGATTGAGAAAGGCGTTGGCCAATTCTTTCCAGTTGTGGATTTTGGCATTGTCAAGTCGGGCATACCAGGCTTTAGCCTCTTTAGTGAGACTCTTTTGGAAAAGTTACATTCTGAGGCTTTCATCTTCAACATAAGACCCCAACTCGCCAATATATACTTTTAGGTGCATATAGGGATCGCCTGCCCCATTGTACTTTTCAAACTCTAGGACTTTGAATTTGTCAGGATATCGAGCCCTTAAAAATATGCAGAGATCTGAATAGGTGACACTACCATAATTTCCAGTCCCTTTTATTGACCGGATGGTTTCCTCCATTTGTTAGACTTTCTTTCTTATATCCACAGTTTCTCGATCATCCTTGAGTTTTGTGTTTTTAGAGGATTTATTGGTTCCTTTATTGGAATGAGGTTCATGTATCTGTGTAACGACCCCAAAATTCATACAATTTAATTCTTGACTTCGGTCGTTAATAATACAATCAACCTCTAATTTTACATCATTACAATTTAATTCTCGACTTCGGTCGTTAATAATATAATCAACCTCTAATTTTACATCATTAAACGGTAATACAACCATTGAAATTTGCGGAATAATTAAAACTTTTATACATTTCCTTCTTTATTGCCCTAAATCGCAACCTTTACATTACATCTCTTCGATTCAAATTTATATCGTGAATCGTTACAACAAAATGACTATACAAAGTCTTACATCATAAATAGGTATCCATATACACCAGATAACTCAACTTACAATTCAACAACATGTTACATTCAAAATATTAAATACATTTCCCATAAAATATAAGCAATCTTCGTGAATATGGATCTCTATAATTCACGTAAGACATATCCTTACCTTAAATCTTTAACTCGCAAAAGTGGTTATTTGCAAGGTTGAGCTCGATGTTCCCCAACAAAATCTAACAGTTTTCATGCATCACGTAGCACATAATAACATGCTCAACATATATCTCATAAACATCAGACTAACATAACATACATGCTACAATTCATATAACAATTATAAAGATTGAGTTCCTTACTCAATCAACATGCTTTAGTCAAACAACGTAGTCATAAATTGACTTTAACATTTCATACATTCAATATATATATAACACATCATGTTCTTTGCAATAAAGATTTAAAACAATCAAATTCACATAGCAAATAGGAACTTAAAGACTTGCCTTGATCGTTGTTTACCAATAACAGTTTAACAGCTTACAGATATTTGCACTTCACGTGCCCTACAAAATTATATAATCATTCATATCAACTATTAGTCACATAGCAACGCATAGTAGTTGTAATGTAAACTTTAATCTACATCCTATAACTCTTCCTATTAATCAATACACAATGTTCAATTTGATTGTGTTAACTATAGACTTATAACTCACTATATTTCATATTCGAAGTTCATTCAAGTGCTTAAGTCCTGCTAGGACTACTTATTGGTTTTATATTCAATCCATTCCATATCTTATAATATTCATTTCAATTGAATTGAAACACTTTTTAAGTTTATTTACACATGGCACGGCGTTTCAACGTTCATTCGTCACACGCCCGATTCGTCTCTTTTGTGTGTGCTTAGTATGCTTATACAACTTATCTAATACATCATTTATTAATGTTAAGCATCATTATATTTCATAATGTTCATATTCTATAACTTAGAACAACATCTTTTATCGTCAAGAGCACTACACTTGCATACGTGCATGCCCGACGCCCTCTGATTGTCCCCGAAAACACAACAGTCCTATAAATGACCATTTTGACCCTTCCTAAAGACCTCAAATTGAAAAACTTAAAAAAAACGTTGTAGGTCTATTCGTCCTCGTTCCAGATCATCTTGAATCACCTCAATTGGAGTTCGTATGAAACAATTATGACCATTTTACTACAGGAGGTCAAAACTGTCCGACTCATACCACTTTTCTAGCTATGGGCGCGAGACAAGATGTGTACTGGGCTAATTCAGTATTGGGCGCGAACTTCTGGCCTATTTTTTGCGTCGAGGCGCGAAATTTGGCATTAGGCATCATGAATTTACACTGGGCTCAATTACAGAACACCCAAAACCAGAAACAAAACCAAGCTACTGTGTCTTAATTTCTAACAACAATTAACATGTGTAATCCATGTAAAGCACACATAAATATTACCAAGCATATATGTTGCAATTTAAACAACTTAATATTTTTTTTTAGAAAACTAAAATCCTTGAAACCATAGTTTAAAACCCAAAACTCCATGTTTGATATTTCTTGGCACAGTGAACACTGTAAATGCTAATGATAAACTAATTTGATGCCTTTAAACTATGTTCTTTGTATTTCTTACCCAATTAACGAATTCAAAGTTCAATTTTGCAATTAGTATACACCTCAACCACCAAATTTGCTACTGTCATTATCCATGTATAAGAACATACACTGAGAAACAGTTTGTCTTTCTTTTTAAACGAAATTAACACAATAACTCTTGTTTAAAGACTATTCTTACATCAGGAAACCATATAATCACCATAGTTCAGTTATATCATAACAATTATAGAAAATTTAGAAAAACTTTATACTACCGTCAAGAACATAGAGACTTCAAACTATGTCGTAAAACATATTAACGCATATATGTAAATATAACATTAAGGTTATTGGAAAAATACCTTTTGTTGCTTTGAAAATCCTTGCTAATCCTCTGAGAATAGCTTGAAGAACTCAAAACTTTCTATTGTTTTTCTCTCTCAAACTCTCTCTCAAGCCTCTGACAAACCTCTCTTCTATTCTTTTCTTAGACTTAAACCAATTACACTATACGTAAAATAAAAACACAAACAACGTACGATTTTTAAAACGTCTAAACCTACGCTATACTTAATATACTAATAAATTATCAGTTACCAAAATAATATATATATTATATTTATATTTTATTTATTTATTTTATTTTGTTATAATTCAAAATTCAAAAGAAATCCAAAAGCCATAAGGCTCCGTTTGCCAAAACCCTTTTAAAATTAAACACCTAATAATTTTAAGCCTTGTTTGGATAAAACTAACTTAAACTCCTTTAATTTATTTTACTAACTCCTTTATAATATAGTTATTTATCACACTTTATTTAATCAAGTTTTCATACTTAATTTAATTAATTCTAATAACAATTTATTGAATAAATCATTTAATCATTATAAACTCTCTAACTTAATTATTAAATTAAATTAGAATATTATCTTAAAACAATTAATTTCCTTAACCCATTAATTATTTATTAAACAAATAATTAACCAAATCAAATCAAATCAAATCAAATTAAACAAATAATTATTCAACAACAAACAAATATTTATTCAACAATAAATACATCCATTAAATATTTATATAATTCAATAAATATTTATAATTACAATTAAAATTCTGGATTGTTACATTAATCATATCGTAATAAGAATTTTAATTATTAAATTCTTATTTTAATAACTTGTGAAAATTCGTGTTGTCACATCTTTCCCTCCTTATAAGGATTCCGTCCTCGGAATCAAAGAAACCTCCTTTACTCGGTTTTCACCAAATCTCTTTTCAAAAATTTATCGTTGAATATCTTCAACACATTACCTTAATATAGATTTTTTATTTCCTACTACATTCATTACTTCAACAAATTCTAAGTTTTATTTCATAACTTTCATTTGAACTCAATTATATTTTGAATATTATATAGTCTTTAACCCATTCATTTCCTTTGCTAAGGATCGTTATCATAAACACTCGGGATATTACATTCACCCATTCTTCTAAGAATTTCGTCCTCGAAATTTTATCTATTAATCTTATTCATTCAATCTATCAAAATAGATTTTACGTTAATACTTTATTCATTCATTGGTTCTACAACCAAATTCTTTCTCTAAGGATCTTTCTAAGATCATCATATTCCTCACCTCTTCCTCTTCTAAGAGTTTCATATTTCTCTTCTTTCTGGAGTCTCAATTCTTTCTTGAAATTATTATGTTTTGCTTAATTTTCTCATCCTTTCCACTTTCACCTTTCAGAATAATAAGAATCTTCCATAATTGCTTAATAATTGGGAAGCGATATGAATAACAGGAATTTCAAAGATTCCAAATCATGCTGAGGGGTCACAAGACCGTGAACTCTATTCTCGGTTTACTAGTGCTTCAACTCAATCCTTCACATCGCAAAACCGTAGTGTTTATCAATCACAAAGACCGAAAACACCTCCACACGCATACACTAGGTGGCAAATTATTGTACCACTACGTTGGGCATGAACGTAGTGTTTTATAACGACTATATATAAGCTACGCTTAACCATTGTCCCCAAAAACATGTCCCCTTATAGGTTGTTCACCTCAATTAAATCCGCACCAAAACAATTTGGTTTGGCATAACTTTTCAATAAACGCTTGAATTTCATGAACATCTTTCAATAATCGTCTAGCTGAATCAAATAACATAGACTTCTACAACAATTCGAACATCAATCGAAATATACATATACACACACACACACACACACACACATATATATATATATATATATATATACTTTCATATCTTAAAGAAACCTCAAAAATCCTTTTTATGGCGTCATGATTATGACGTTGTCATACTACATCTCACCATAGTGGGCTGACGATCATATGATCACATCCAACACCAGGTTCCATTGCATTGATGACTCCATCGTTTATCATATCACTCGATATATATAATTAAAATATATTTTGAAAATTTTAAAGAAAATCATTTTTTTTCTAGTCGAAACAAACAGCATAGATACGCGAATAATAGCACTGTTTTCAAAATTCTTTAGTTCAGTAGTGTGACCCAACATTTTTCAAAATTCAAAAGTATAACCATCAGCACGAAGTCAATAAATTTCGAAAATCTAGCAAAGCTAGTAGATTTAGAATATCCAGGGATCCATCAACTTCAATCTTTACTTCATTACTTAACTATTCTATCAATCTTTAACTTCATCAATGCTCTCTATACTATAACCGTTTTCTACCCAAAATAGTTCATCAAACTTACCGCACATTGGAAGTTCAGGAACTTGCCACAATAATATGAGTTTAAGAACTTATCCTAGTGGGACCATAAAGGTCCATTCACCGAGGGGTTCAAAACATACCATATTATTATGAGTCACGAACTTACCATACGCATTAGTTTTAAGAACTGCACCTAATCCTAATAATATCTGACTAATCTTAATAGTTCTAACTATCAAATATACACATGAGAAAAGAATCACCTTTTCGCCATATATACATTGATAGCGAAACACCAACATTCCAATGATTATCAATGTAATAAACTGAGTGCAAGCACAAAACCCTCGCCCATACAAAGGTTTGTACAACTCAGCCATCACATGAGTCCTCAAATGAAATCCCACCTAACTCTATCTTACTCTCAACAACTTACTCTTAACTTGCTCAATGCGAATTCCTCGTATTACATCATCTATAACTCATCGTGAGTAATCTCGTACTATTTCATAGTACATCATCTTCATAGCATCAAGCTATAATTATTCAAATATTACAGACCATCTTTCCTTGATAGCCAACTCTGTAATTTGATAGCTTAATCTTTTGAACTCCTTGCGAGAGACAGGAGTAGGATCAGGCTGGGCACTTTTAGCCATGTTTGGCTGTGGGCTTAATGCCTTTAGTGGACTTTGAACGGGAAACGGGACCAATTTTTTCCCTACAAAAACTTATGTAGTTTAGTCTTAGGGAATGTATAAATGTTTACATGCTATCATAATGTATCCATTTTAGGAGTATTATCCTGTAAAACGGGTGTCATTTGATAGCATGTCAAGCCTTAATATGCATGTACACATATTCTTCATATTTTTCATTACATAGAGATTGACATGGAATGAATTTACAAGTAATTGTCTTTATAAGTAATTAAAAATGGAAAGCATGAAGAGACTTTCCTCCGCGTTTGGTTTATCAGAGGCCGACCCATCTTAGGTTTACTCTCGCAACTTTTTGGCATGAAGGTTCCCAGATCATCGCAATTTACTCGACGAGAAATTAATTCGATCTTTCAACTGGAGTGAATCTGGGTAGTACTTTTCCTGAGCCTCATTGGAATTAGTCTCCCTACGAGTCTAGTAATCAAACACCGACAGGATAGCCTCCTGGTGGAGGAACCACACAACATACATTCACATTCAACGTGTCTCACCGTTATGGGAATGATGACATGTGCGAAGCAGTAATATCATAGATAGATATATTGCAGTGCAGTAAGTAAATGTATTCGTACACATTCATCAAAAAATGTAAATACAACATCCACACTCAAGCATATAATAGTTTTGAAAATTTTGTACTAGCGGCTTAAGTCCTCTTACTGGAAGTCCCCAACAGAGTCTCCACCTGTCGACGTCGGGACTTTTACTGTCCCTCTTCTGTTCTTGTCTTTTTGTGTTCTCATGTTAGGTGAGATTTGTTTGAAAAAATAAGTTATGAAAATGTCTGACATTTATATTTAGACGATTTGACTGTAAGAGTTGCCTGTTAGTTTTTTAAATGGTTGTACCAACACAATCGAAAAAAGGTTTGCACATTGACCCAGTGATGTGACACTGCTAAACGGGTCTATGAAACCGAGATTCATTAGGGTCCGGGGACTTGCTTATGCGGAGGGAAGGTGTTAGGCACCCCCCGACATCCATGTTACCACGGTTACTGCCACTTTTAGATTAAACTGTTATATGAATGTGTGTGTGTGTGTGGGTCAATGTACAGTTATTTGGAAGTAGTGATATGCCTCGTTCGCACCTATATACACAAGGTTTGAATTTGTATAAAAATTCAGTTTTAAACAAGATATGGCAATGAGGTTTTGTAAAAGAGGTTTTTCAAACCCTTATGCTCAATAGTAATTGAGGCCTTTGATACTTCCATTTTTATTAAATGTTCGGCTTGATTGCTTTTATTATTCAAGATGAAAAACATCTTCGAGAAAATAATGTACAAAGTAGTGTCGAATTCCTTATGGGCATAAGAGCCATCCAAGGAAATTCAAACACCGTGAATAATTTACAAGCTGCTTACAACTGAAAATGTCCATCACGGGAATCGAATCTAGATTCAGTAGACTGAATCTGTGATCACATGATTCCTAGGCTCACATGATGCCGCAATTTATATGAAAACAATAAGCAGTTATATAGATAAAAGCTGTAAATATATATATACAGACATGATCAACCACTACGAAGCACCTCCATAGGGGATCGGAAATGTAAATATATAAAAGCGATAAATATATATGGACATGATCAACCACCACGAAGCACCTCCATGGGGGATCGAAATGTAAATATATAAAAGTGGTAAATATAAATATATATATATATATATATATATATATATATATATATATATATATATATATATATATATATATATATATATAGACATGATCAACCACCACGAAGCACCTCCATGGGGGATCGTAAATGTAAATAAAGCAATAAAGATTTATCAACCGCCACAAAGTAAACTCCAAAGTGACGAAATGTAAAGAAAGCAAAGAAGATTTATCAACCGCCACGAAGTACACTCCAAAGTGACGTAAATGTAAAGAAAGTAATAAAAGGCCACGAAGTAAACTCCGTGCCCGACATAAATGTAAATATATATATATATATATATATATCTATATATAAAGCTACGCATTCTGATATAAAATCTGTGCTCATCGAATGAGTTCGACAATAGTTCATATATATGTATATATATATACAAAAGCAGTAAACGCTCTGGACGTAAGTCCAGGCTCAATCGAGGCATAACTCGATAATGTTAGTCCATATATATATATATATATATATATACAAAACAAAATAAAAAGCCACAGACCGAAGTTCAGGCATACACACGCAACACGACTCTCAACGTGAAGAACGATGTGTGCAAGATGTGGAGAAAATACTTTGAAAGGTGTAAGAAGGCTTACAGTGGACTGCCAAAAAAGACTTCTATAGCTTTAAATGGATGAACACTTGGCTCTCGCTGGTAAAAATATGACAGAATATAAGCTCACAAGTGTTTAAAATGAGAAAGCACTCAGTTTATAGTGTGTATAGAGCAAATTAAGCGTGGCTTCCTCGCTTTCTTGCAAATATGGCTACCCCAAGCCCTCTATTTATAGAGGGGAAGCCATAGGTACCTGCGCTGGCGAAGTGCCCGGTAATGTGGGTCCCGCTTTCTCAAGTATCGCAGTGCTCTTTCGAACGCTACTGTTCGCTCAAACCTTCATAACTTTCAATTCGGGAGTCCGATGGAAGCGTGCCATACCTTTCCAGAAAGCTCTTTTTGAGAGCTATTCAACGACATAGGATTTGCCCTTTTTGATTCTAGAAAGATGGGTCCATGACTGAAATGACATTTTTCAGGTTTTCGTCAAGCAGTACGTTGAGCCGTTTTGTGTAGTTTGCGCTCGGAAGTTAAGATATGGTTCTTGTGGAACTTCTTTTGAAGAAGTTTGAGTTGAAATGAGTTTATTGGAGTTAATTTGAGATTGAGGTGGCAAAATAACCATTTTTCCCCTCCCGAGGTTGTTTCTGACTTTGGCGCAGTTGTAGCAGTCTTTTCCTAGGGTTATCTCTGAGATTGTCATGCTGTTGACTCTGAATGTCCTCAGGGTTATTTTGGAGGTTGGATTAACCTCCTGGGGTTATCTCCGGGCTTTGAAATTGATCCCCCGGGGATACCTCTGGGGTTGAAACTGATTTTTCCGGTATTATCTCCGGGGTTGGAAACTGATTTCCCGGGGTTATCTACGGGGTTGGAAACTGGATCTCCCGGGGCTACTTCCGGGGTTGGAATTGATGTTGTGGTCCTCCAGGGTTGTCCTCCTGCATAGTTAGTAATAGAAAAACAAAATTTTGAGTGTCTACAATATATATATATATATATATATATATATATATATATATATATATATATGTGTGTGTGTGTGTGTGTGTGTGTGTGTGTGTGTGTGTGTGTGTGTGTGTGTGTGACGCCCCCAAAATAGGTATACATCACCCATTCTGAGTTGCCAATTACATGGTGTAGAATATAAATACAAACTTAATTATACAACATAGGCTGAGAGTTTTAACACGAATATTATCTTCTAGATAATATCCAAACTCAAATGGAGTCCTCATTATAATTATTATGACACTATTTTATAAAATAGTGAGGATTACTACAGCCACCATCTAGGATCGTCACTCCATTCCCTGATTAGTCCCGGCTACGTTCTCATTTCCTGAAGAGAACAATGAAAGCAAAAGGGTGAGCTCAACTAGCCCAGTAAGAAAAATTATGACTAAGATAATGCAGAATAAATTATCGTTAGCCTTCAACAGTGTTAAACTGATAGAATACAATAGACAACAAGTTTAATTACAACAGAACAAACAATCCATTAGAAGAGTCAAGTAAAGCATGATATCTACTATCTTCTATGATTTAAAAAGTTTATCATCAATTTTATCGTTGAGACTCAGCTCAATTAATAATCCACATCACTGAATTATCCATGCACTACGGGCCAAGGATATTCATTAGTATCACATCCATGAATTATCCATGCACTACGGGCCAAGGATATTCGTGTTATCACCAATGGTCATGATCATGCCAACAACTGTCCATCAATGCACTATGGGCCAATGAGGACTTTTACCACATCATTTATAACATTATAGGTCATGATTATACCGAATAATTCCTGGTCATAATCATACCAATCAATAGTCCATCTATGCACTATGGGCCAAAGATGACTTTCATCATAATATAAGCATGAGGAAGATGACAATGATATAAGAATTCAATTAAATGAAAATAAAGGATAAATTTTAAAGATTTATAATTCAATTTATCCAGAATTCAAGAATGTCCAAATTGTTAACATGATACTGCTTTGTGGAGTAAAATTTAAGAATAATATTGTATCAAAAATGATTTGGACAGAAAAGAAATCAATTTTTGACATGAATAGTACCCCGGGTGAATAGTACCCGAGTGAATAGTACCCCATGAATAGTACTTTGGAAATAGTACCCCGTGAATAGTACTCCAGTATGAAAAGATTAAAAATTATCAAGAATGCTTAGAATAATATTTTCATGAAAATATACTAAATGAAGCGCAAATTTTAAGGATATTCTACTAATTTCAAGGAGTATAGAAGCAATACTTTAACAAAATGAGTGTAGAATTCAGAATCTGAAATAAAATAATATTACTTACATACTATAAAGTATGAAAAAAAATATTATTTCATACGAATATTGAACAAAAATAATACCCCTTACCTTAAAAGGACATTATTTCTGACTGGTAGAGCGGGGATATTCTTGAAGAAAACTTGTACTGTTTTCTACACTAAAAGCTTCCTTAAACTCGAAAGAAATATGCTCAATATTATAGAAGAAGAATTCTCTGATTCTGGTGTGATTTTCAATTTTATACTAAGCATCCTATTTATAAGAGAATGGAAGGTTACTATTTAGAAAAAATCACGTACTGCACAGTAATTTTGAACGAATTTCACGGGCGCAGAAACTGAATTCACATGATTTACTATGCAAATACTATGCATAATAAAATATAATATATTCTATTTTTTATAAAAACAAACTTATTATAATATATATATATATATATATATATATATATATATATATATATATATATATAATCGAGATAACTTTCTACCGACCATTTTGAAAAATGAGTAAGTGGGGGTCTATGTAATAAGCAAAATCTATAACAAATACTTCATAAAAATCCCCTCTATTTAACTTAATTCACTTGGCATCACAAAATATATTTTTAAACAACAATTATTCATCAATAATATAACTTTCAATATTAACAACCAGATCATTCCCAAGAAAGTGGGAGATTTTCTGATAAGGATTTCTCCCTATAGCGCGCAATTAGGTGACCAAACCCCTTTCCTCGACAGAACTTTCTAAACATTGTCAATAATGCAAATAATAATATGAATAACTTTGTCGTCTCAATTATTGATTTAATAATATAAAATATTGTGACAATAATTAAATCAATAACGTGAGATACTGTGCAACAATTATTGTAGCAATAATTGAGTAAAACTGAGTGACTTCTCACATAAGCATCAATAATCAATACCGTGTGCTACTATGCAACCACGCCAGACATCGTACTTTTTTCTCACCGTATTTCAACAGCTTAATGGTAAAACCTTTGCCATTATTTTTATAAAAGATATTTACGTTGCTTAACTACTTACAATAATTTCGTTATAAGGGCCCACCAATGATTGTTCCATCGTATGAGTATTCCCTGTTACAACGAATATTCCCTGACCAATCGAATATTTTATAATAACTTACGTACTTTGCAAAATTTATAAATATTATCCACAACAATAATATTATATCAAATTCACACCATAATATTCAAAAATATATTTTGAGAAATTAAATATTTATTCATAAAAGTTGGGGTCTTACAACCTCCCCTTCTTATGAAATTTTGTCCTCAAAATTAGGGTATGTACCTGGTAAGTCGAAGAAGTGAGGATACCTTGATTTCATTTCAGATTCTAACTCCCAGGTCATTTCCTCAATATCATGGTTTCTCCATAAAACTTTGACTTGAGGTATAACCTTGGAGCGTAGAATATGATCCTTCTTATCCAAGATTTTAATAGGTACCTCTTCATACGTTAAATCTTCTGCTATCTCATCTGGTTCTAATTCAATAATGTGGTTCGGGTCTTCCACATATTTACGTAACATAGATATGTGAAAAACGTTACGAACACGCGACATACTTGACGGTAAGGCGAGTTTATAGGCCACAGTTCCTACTCGATCGAGGATTTCAAATGGGCCAATGAATTGAGGATTGAGCTTTCATCTCTTTCCAAATCTTGTAACTCCTTTCCAAGGAGCAACACGTAACAACACATGCTCTCCAAAATTAAATTCCACGTCTCTTCGATGAAGATCAGCATAACTCTTTTGTCGATCTTGTGAAGTTTTTATACGTTACCGGATCATTTGAATCTTTTCCATTGTCATGCGTACCAATTCTGGTCCCAACAACGTTTCTTCACCCACCTCTTCTCAGCATACTGGAGAACGACACTTGCGTCCATACAATGCCTCAAATGGAGCCATGCCTATACTTGCGTGACAACTGTTGTTGTAGGAGAATTCCACCAATGGCAAGAACTTATCCCAACTTCCTTTGAAGTCTAGGACATAGAGTCTTAATAGATCTTTAAGAGTTTTAATAGTCCTCTCTGACTTCTTATCCGTTTGAGGAAGATATGACAAACAGAATCGTAAATCCGTGCCCATATCATTTTATAAACTAACCCAAAATCGTGTAGTGAATCTTAGGTCTCGATCAAAAACTATGGATACTGGCATACTATGCAGTCTTACAATCTCATTTATGTATATACGAGCAAGATGTTCAAATGAATAAGTTTCTCGTATAGGTAAGAAATGAGCAGACTTGGTTAATCTATCAATAATGACCCAAATTGCGTCTATGCCTTGAGAAACCTTGGGAAGACCAGTAACAAAATCCATGGTAATGTGCTCCCACTTCCATTCGAGAATTTTAAGTGGTTGTAATGGACCTTTTGGCACTTGATGCTCCGCCTTGACTCGTTGACAAGTTAGACACCTTGAGATAAACTCCGCTATCTCTCTCTTCATATTGCTTGTAAGACCCCAGATTTTATGAAATAAAAGTAATCAATTTTTCTTATAATTATTATTCAGTAAATGGTTAAATTGATAAAAGTTTAAAGTTAAGGGTGAAATATGTAAAATTTTCAAATTACGCAAGTGGTTATAAATTACTCATTTCTATCGGGGAATATTCGTTTGGTCGTGGAATATTCTTGTTGTCGGGGAATATTCGTACGACGACGCAGCCATTTGTGGGCCCCATAACAGAATAACTGTCGGATGAAGAAAACAACAAGTTTGAGTTTTTATAAATAACGGCGTAGTAGTTACCGTTAACACTGTTGGAATACCCTTGGGTTAAAATACGATGTCTGGCGTGGTTGCATAAAGAGAACACGGTATGACGCATGATTTTTGAATTATTGATTCTTACGTGAAAGGCATTACTCAATAATTGTTACGATAATTAATGATCGATATTTTATTTTATTGATTGAATAATTGCTACCGATATTTTATATTATTGTTGTTTCAATAATTGTCACGCACACAATATTTCCCATTATCGGATCAATAATTCATATTATTTGAATAATATTATTAGATAGCATTATTGGCAATGTCTAGAAAGTTTTGTCAAGTAGAGGTTTGGTCACCTAATCATTGCCAAGAAGGAGAAATCCTTATCTAAAAGCCCCTCTTTCCGGAACTACCGGTTGTCATAATTGTGATTCTAATATTATTATTTGAATAATTAATTATTTATTTATATGATAAGGAGATATTTATTTGATGCGAATATAAATGTTGGGAAAGGTGGCTGATTTTTGGGTGGGCCCCACTGTGATGGCTGTTGATTTTTCAAAGTGGCTTGCGTAGGGAGAAAAAAAAAGATTATAATATTATTTTATTATTTAGTCTCCTATGGCGTTCTAGCATTTTCCTATAAATAGGCGCTTAAGTTAGAATTGAAAATCACACAAGAAACAAGTTTTCTTTCTCTCTATATTGGCGAGCGTGTTTTTGTGAGTAATTAGATAATTGGAGAGTTGCTATTCAGTGGAAGTTTCCTTCGACTTTACATCCGATATTCCAGTCAGAAATACTGCTCTTTTGAGGTAAGGGATTTTAAGGATTGTTATGTTTTTCATGTTTTGTAATTTTTTCGACCTTCAAAAATTCTGAAAAAATTTGAAATGATAATTTGATGAGTTTCCTTGATTGTGTCCAAAAATGGCGATTTTTGGATGTATAGATTAGGAGTTATGGATTTTATGAGAAAAAACTATTTTAAAAGTAAACCCTTATAACTCCTTGTGGTTAACTCCAATTGATGAAATTTTTATTGGGAGTACATCTATATAACATCAGTATATTCAGTAAATTTTGAAATTTTTGGACAAAAGTACAATTTATGATAAATGTCTAAATATTCGGCAATTTTGGCCATGTGAAAAATAGTAAATGAATTTTAAAAATTCCGAGAAAAATGTATGTTCAATATGGGACTATGTTCTGCTAAATTCCAGAAAAGAAAATTTGTTTGTACTGATTTGGTATTTTTCATGAAAATGGACTAGTTATGAGTAAATGAATTAAATATGTTATGTGAAGTAAGAAAATTGGAAATAGGATTTTATGGCTTGAGAATCCTATATATGGTATATGCAGATTTTTGATGAGGTTGTTGGTTATTGGTGATGAAATCTTATGAGTTTGGCATTTTAGTATGATTAAATGCATTAATTAGTAAAGTGTAAACAATTAAAATAAATTGTTTATAAGTTTAAGAAATGATTAAAAATATTGTGGTAGTATTAATAATATTAGATTATGAGATTATTAAGTGATTTATAACATTTGGATTAAGGTGTTATGAAATCATTGATTTATGAATCTTACTCTTGAAATTAAATGCAGTTGTTGATCGTATTGTTTTTATTATCATATATAACATTTTTATAATCCCGGTGATGAAATTTCTCTTTGACTTAAGTGTAAAGATGGGTAGATTATTGGTATGATCGTGACTATGGGTTCTCTTTGGCCAGTAGTGCAAAGATGAATTGTTAACTGGTATGATCATGACCATTGAATTTACAATTGAATATTTTTAGCTTAAGTGCAAAGGTGAATTGATTAACATAGTTATAATTATTGTTTATATAAATTCTGAAATGATTATATATTTCTTTGAGATATGAATATCTTTGGCCTGTAGTGCAAACATGAATTGTTAATGAATATCTTTGGCGTGTAGTGCAAAGATGACCTGTTGTTGAATATATTTGGCATGTAGTGTAAAGATGACCTATTACTGAATATCTTTGGCATGTAGTGTAAAGATGAACTGTTAATGAAAATCTTTAGCCTGTAGTGCAAAGATGAACTTATTAGTATGATTATGAACAGAGACTGTGATTTGGTATAACCATGATCTTTGATGTTTCAGGTAAAGATAGGTGATGTAAATTATCTTCGTCCTGGATGAGAAGAGGAATTTAGAATCACAATTATGATTATGAGTTAATCATATGATTGTGGAAAGGAACTGTTGATTGATGTTACAGGGATAAAACATTGTTGGTGGACTTTTAACGTGGAAAAGATAATATACTTTATAGTCTATTTGACTCTTCTAATGGATTGCTCATTCCGCTGCAACTATGGTTGAAAAGTTTTATCATCTACCATATGTTCTAAATCTCTGATTTATTACTGATGAAGGCTATTAATAATTTAATTATCTTTAGTCATGATATTCTTTACTAAGCTAGTTGTGCTCACCCTTTTGCTTCACAATTCCTTTCAGGTAACAAGAGTGTAGCTGGGTCGAGCGGGGGTAATAGGAGAATAGAACGGTGGTCTATAGATGTTGAGGTTCTCCCTAAATAGTATGGAAATAATTTTATTGAGAACTTTAGATAAGTGTGTCGTATTGTATACGTCATTTGATATTTAATTATGGTGAACCGAATAGGGTGAGGCGAACCCAACTTTGGAAGGGTGTTTTGCCACTATCGTACAAGATGTCTAATGACATACAACCTCGTGTTATCATAAGACATGGTTGTGCACATCCACCTGCTGAGTATATCTACGAGCACTACCTATATGATCTTGGAGTTTGGTTGAAACATAACGTTCAATTACAGACGGTGGAGATAGTTATATGTCAAGAGAAGACTCACCATTGGAAGGAATATGATAGTAATCTTCTCGTTTATCTTTGGGGTCTATTGGATCAACCAAGGATAATTCTCTGGACATATGATATCTATCATAACCTAGATTCATGGCCTCCTATGTACCAAGGTTTCCTTGAGCACTTCCCAAAGATTTTAATTTCCAAAACAGTTATTTACTGTACCTTTATGTAAGGTATCACTGTGAGGTGTTGTCCATGGTTGGGACATGAGTCATAGTTAGTATATATTTGTATTCAAACTCACAATATTTGTGTTGTTGTATTTTGCACGACAATTGTAGTAATAAAGTTGTAGTTGTTTTCTGTACCATGTATTTGGCGACTCCGAATAGGTTGGATGGATTGGACCTATTTTGGGGGTGTCACATTGCTCCACCAAAATGTATGTCAAAGATCACGATACATTTTGGTACTCCCAAGATGGATTGCAAACGGTGTATTTTGCACCTCCATCATGATTTTATACTTCAAGTCAGAGTCGTTAGGAACACAAAGTCTGAAGTTGACTCGAAGTATTCCTTCTTCATCGATTCTTGCGTCCGGAATAACACCTTCTTGTACTTTCTTCGTCATACGTATTAGCTCTAGGTCTGTAGCTTGAGCAACTTTAACTTTATCGATTAAATTCGGTTCTACTCGTATATTTGACATTATCATGTGGGTCCCTAGAGTTTTTAACTTTATCTCCATCCTTTGTAAGTCATAAAAATGGGCCTTTACGTTGACAATATTGCACTCGTACCTCCATATGATCTTCTACTCAATGCATCAGCTACTACGTTCGCTTTTCCAAGATGGTATTGAATGGTATGATCGTAATCTTTCAACAGCTCGAGCCAACGTCGTTGCCACATGTTAATTTCTTTTTGGGTGAAGAAATACTTGAGGCTTTTATGATCTGTATAGATCTCCACCTTCTCACCATACAGGTAATGCCTCTAAATTTTAATTGCGAAAACGACTGCTGCCAACTCTAGATCATGAGTAGGATAATTCCTCTCATATTCTTTGAGTTATCGTGAGGCATAGGCTATGACTTTCCCATGTTACATGAGAACACATCCTAACCTTCTGCCTGAAGCATCGCTGTAGATGACAAATCCCTCAGAACCAGATGGTATTGTCAGAACAGGTGATGAAAAGAGTCTCCTCTTGAGTTCTTGAAAACTCTTCTCACATTCCTCGCTTCAACCAAATTTTATATCTTTTCGAGTCAGCTGAGTTAATAGAGTAACGATTTGAGAAAATCCTTCCACGAATCTCCGATAATAACCAGCTAAGCCTAGATAGCTATGTACTTTGGTTACTAACTTAGGTTGCTCCCAGCTTTGTATTTCTTCAATCTTCGCTGGGTTAATAGATATATTGTTATTTGATATCACGTGCCAAGGAATGATACTTTTTCAAGCCAGAACTCGCATTTCTTCAACTTGGCATATAGCTTGTTTTCACGAAGCTTTTGGAGTATCAGCCTCAAGTGTTGCTCATGATCTTCACGAATTTTGGAGTAAATGAGGATGTCATCAATAAAGACAACCACAAAATGATCCAAATATTCCTTGAATACTTGGTTCATCATATCCCTGAAGTCAGTAGGAGCATTAGTCAATCCAAAAGACATGACTAGGAATTCGTAATGCCCGTATCGAGTTTTGAAAGCAGTCTTTGGAATGTCATAAGTTTTAATCTTTAACTGATAATATCCGGAGCGAAGATCGATCTTTGAAAAGAAATTGGTGCCTTGTAACTGGTCAAACAGGTCATCAATACGAGGTAACGAGTACCTATTTTTGATAGTGACATGATTTAATTCCCGATAATCAATACAAAGTCGTATACTTCCATCTTTCTTCTTTACGAATAGAACAGGAGAGCCCCAAGGAGACATACTAGGATGAATGAAACCGATGTCTAACAATTCCTGCAGTTGGGATTTTAACTCCCGAAGTTCAATAGGAGTCATTCGATATGGGGCTTTAGAAATGGGTTTTATACCGGGTTCAAGGTCAATACCAAACTCGATTTCATGCTCTGGGGGTAGGCCAGGAAGTTCTTCAAGGAATACATTAGGAAATTTATTAACAATAGAAATATCATTCAAATCTAACGTATTTTTGTTTAAATCCGTGACATGGGATAAGAAATCTTGACATCCATTTTTCAATAAACGAATGGCTTTATGGCTTGATATGACCGTGATTGACTTTAGTGGTTTGGTTGCTTGAATTCGCATAATAGGTTGGTTAGGAATATGTAAGCTAACAACCTTTGGAAAATAATCTATTTTAGAATGATGAGTAGTTAACCAATCAATCCCTAAAATCACATCAAATGCAAGTATTTTCAAAGAGATAAGATCGACATGTAATGTGAGGGTGCCGATTTAAATCAAACAAGACTTATAAACAATGGATGTAATGAAGGTTTCTCCCAACGGAGTTTCAACAGATAAGTCAAAGTCTAATTTCTCCAGAGTTAAATTTAAACGTTGAGCGCAAGTAGGAGAAATAAAAGAATGGGTAGAACCAGTATCAAATAAGGTATAGACTTTGCAAGAGTTTATGATTAGCTTACCCGTGCTAACCTCGTTCGGGTTCTTTTCTTTTTGGGAGGTCACGACAAACGCTCTCCCTTGAACTACCGGCTTTGACTTCTCTGGGATGACCTTTGGTGCCTCCATCCCAGCTGGACTTGACTTCACTACACGATAAAATTGGGCTAGGTGACCTTCTCTTCCGCAATTGTAACACGCTTTGGGTTGCTGCGTGCAGTTTGGACTGATGTGTCCCTCCCCTCCGCATTTGAAGCATACGATTGGTGGTCGTTCTCTTTAACAACGGGTGCTAGTGCTGACGTCTTTCCATCATTGTTGAATCTCCTTTTCTTGAAATTTCCACCTCTATTATCTTGGCCATGATTATCACCGAAGTGGTTACCATTTCTGGCATGTTAATTCCCTCCACGTTTGTTGTCACCGCTTCGATGACTGCTACCACTGGTATTGTCATTTTGCTGACTGCTCTCTCTTGGCAGGGTTGACTCATTATCACGTTCCAATAACTGAGCCTTATTCACAACATCTGAATACAATCAAAGTTTGTAAGAAATGAGGTATTAACGTATTTCGGGTTTCAAACCTCTTAGAAATATCCGCGTCATACGCTTCTCATTATCTACCAAATGGGATGCAAACCGTGACAACTCAGCAAATTTAGCCTCGTATTGCGACGCATCATATTGTTTTGTTCTAGCTTGATAAATTCCACCTCCTTCATGTGACGAATACTTTCGGGAAAGTACTTGTCGTTGAATAGTTCTTGGAACTTCTCCCAAGACATCTTCAGTGCGGCAGGTTGAGTACATTTTATAGATTCCCACCAATAATTTGCCTCTCCTTGCAACATGAAGGTGATAAAGGGAACCTTTTGCTCCTCGTAGCATCCCAAGACATTAAATATCTTGGTGATCTGCTTTATCCACGTCTCTGCCTTAAGTGGTTCTGGCTTTCCCAAAAACTTTGGTGGTCCCAGCTCCTTGAAATGGCTAGCAGTGACCATCCGTGAGTTGCCAGTGTTTCCACCTGCATTTTTTACAGGAGTCTCTCTTGCCTGATGTTGCATGAATTGCAGAAAGCCTCTGAACATCCCATCGTTCATCATTTAGTCGGTGCTGTTGTGTACATGAGGATTATTGCCTTCATGATATTATCCTGGTTATTGATCATCGGTGACTCAATGGTCTCATGTGCTCCATTGCTTATCTCAACATTCTCGGATGTCATTTTCAAACACTGCCACAAAACAAGGGTTAATTGATAAGCCACATATTATCCCTATATTTTGACCGACCAATTAAATAACAAATAAGCTTAGGTAGGTCATACTAGTGAAGGATTTACCCGTTTCTCCCCTCCTAGTTCTAGTCTCACATCTCAGCCAGGGATCATATCCCTAAGCTTTGATACCAACTGTGAGGCCCCCAAAATAGATATACATCACCCATTCTGAGTCGCCAAATACATGGTACAAAATACAAATACAAACTTAATTATACAACATGAGCTGAGAGTTTTAACACGAATATTATCTTCTAGACAATATCCAAACTCAAATTGAGTCCTCATTACAATTATTATCACACTATTTTATAAAATAGTGAGGACTACTACAACCACCATCTCAGACCGTCACTCCGTTCCCCGACTAGTCCCATCTACGTTCTCATTTCCTGAAGAGAACAATGAAAGCAAAAGGGTGAGCTCAACTAGCCCAGTAAAAAATATTATGACTACGATATTGTAGAATAAATTATCGTTAGCCTTCAGCAGTGTTAAACTGATAGAATACAATAGATAACAAGTTTAACTGCAGCGGAACAAATAATCCATTAGAAGAGTCAAGTAAAGCATGATATCTACTATCTTCTATGATTTAAAAAGTTTATCATCAATTTTATCGTTGAGACTCAGCTCAATTAATAATCCACATCACTGAATTATCCATGCACTACGGGCCAAGGATATTCATTAGTATCATATCCATGAATTATCCATGCACTACGAGCCAAGGATATTCGTGTTATCACCAATGGTCATGATTATGCCAACAACTGTGCATCAATGTACTACAGGCCAATGAGGACTTTTACCACATCATTTGTAACATTACAGGTCATGATTATACCGTATAATCCCTGGTCATAATCATACCAATCAATAGTCCATCTATGCACTACAGGCCAAAGATGACTTTCATCACAATATAAGCATGAGGATGATGACAATGATATAAGAATTCAATAAAATGAAAGTAAAGGATAAATTTTAAAGATTTATAATTCAATTTATCTAGAATTTAATAATGTCCAAATTATCAACATGATACTGCTTTATGGAGTAAAATTCAAGAATAATATTGTATCAAAAATGATTTGGACAGAAAAGAAATCAATTTTTGTCATGAATAGTACCCCGAGTGAATAGTATCCCTAAAATAGTACTTCAGGAATAGTACCCCGTGAATAGTACCCCGACATGAAAAGATTAAAAATTATCAATAATGCTTAGAATAATATTTTCATGAAAAGATACTAGATGAAGCGCAAATTTTAAGGATATTCTACTAATTTCAAGGAGTATAGAAGCAATACTTTAACAAAATAAGTATAGAATTCAGAATCTGAAACGAAATAATATTACTTACATACTACAGAGTATGGAAGAAAATATTATTTCATACGAATATTGAACAAAAATAATACCCCTTACCTTAAAAGGAGAGTATTTCTGACTGGTAGGGCGGAGATATTCTTGAAAAAAATTTGTACTATTTTCTACACTCAAAACTTCCTAAAACTCAAAAAAATACGCTCAATATTATAGAAAAAGAATTCTTTGATTCTAGTGTGATTTTCAATTCTAGACTAAGCATCCTATTTATAGGAGAACAGAAGGATATATTTAGGAAAAATCACGAACTACACAGTAATTTCAGACAAATTTCACGGGCACAGAAACTGAATTCACATGATTTACTATGCAAATACTATGTAGACACTATGCAAACAATATGCATAATAAAATATAATATATTCTATTTTTAATATATATATATATACTTTTTCTCTGACAGCATATATATATATGTATATAATACTTATATATATATATAAGTATTATATATATATATATATATATACATAACTGAGATAACTTTCTACCGATAATTTTGAAAAATGGGTAAGTGGGGGTCCATGTAATAAGCAAAATTTATAACAAATACTTCATAAAAATCCTCTCTATTTAACTCAATTCACTTGGCTTCACAAAACATATTTTTAAACAACAATTATTCATCAATAATATAACTTGCAATATTAACAATCAGATCATTCCCAAGAAAGAGGGGTCTTTTCGATAAGAATTTCTCCCTATTGGCGCGCAATTAGGTGACCAAACCCCTTTCCTCGACAAAACTTTCTAGACATTGTCAATAATGCAAATAATAATATGAATAACTTTGTCGTCTCAATTATTGATTTAATAATATAAAATATTATGACAATAATTGAATCAATAACGTGAGATACTATGCAGTAATTACTGTAGCAATAATTGAGTATAACTGAGTGACTTCTCACGTAAGCATCAATAATCAATACCGTGTGCTACTATGCAACCATGCGTATTACTGTACTTTTATCACCGGGTATTTCAACAGTTAATGGTAAAACTTTTGCCATTATTTTTACAAAAAAGATATTTATGTCATTTTCTAACTCCAACAATAATTCTATTGTGGGGTCCACCAATTATTGTGTCGTCGTACGAATATTCCCTGTTAAAACGAATATTCCCCGACCAATCAAATACTTTATAACAACTTGCAAACTTTGCAAAATTTATAAATATTATTCACAACTATAACATTATATCAAATCCACACCATAATATTCAAAAATATATTTTGAGAAATTAAATATTTATTCATAAAAGTTGGGGTCTAACAACACACACACACACACACACACACACACATATATATATATATATATATATATACATAATTAATATGCACATATAGAATACCATATTCTACTGGGATTGATTATGGACTTTTGTTCTAGTTTGGTTTACTAGAGCCACCAAGTGAACCAAAAGGTCAAACCAATGGTGCAAGTACAAAAATTAAATATAACTATTACATTTAAATTCGGGCTTCATTACAAACAGGTCTTCAAGCGCTCATTGCTTCCAATTATTTAAAATAATTCTAACTAGTCATATTACAAGATTATTTGCAATAAATAGAAATTTTGATCAGCAGTCAAGGGAAAGTACATAGAAGGGTGATAAAATTTATATCAAAAAATTTAGAGAAGACAAGGTATGCAAACCCCATTTATAAAACTCATTCATTCAAGCATCCTCATAAAATAAATTCAATCATACATTTGTCAATAGTCCATAATCAATCTCATTTATTATCATACATATTGTAAGACCACAACTTTTATGAATACAGATTTAATTTTCTATAAATATCTTTTTGAATAATAAGTTGTGAATTTGATATAATGTTATAGTTGTGGGTAATATTTACAAATTTTGCAAAGTAAGTAAGTTGTCATAAAATATTCGTTTGGTCGGGGAATATTTGTTTTATTAGGAAATATTCGTATGACGACACAATCATTGGTGGACCCTACAACAGAATTACTGTCGGATTTAGAAAGCGACAGAAATAAACTTTTCATAAAATAAAGGCAAGGCTTTTACCATTAACTATTGAAATACCCGGCGATAAAATTACAGTAATACGCGTGGTTGCACAGTAGCACACGGTATTGTACAGTATCCTTGATTATTGATGCTTACGTGAGAAGTCACTCAGTTTTATTCAATAATTGCCACAGTAGTTGATGCATAATATATTATATTATTGATTCAATTATTGTCACAGTATCATCTGCAAAATATTTTATATTATTAAATTAATAATTGAGACGACACAGTTATTCATATTATTATTTGTATTATTGACAATGTCTAGAAAGTTCTGTTGAGGAAACGGATTTGGTCATCTAATTGCGCGCCAATAAGGAGAAGTCCTTATCGAAAAGCCCCTCTTTCTTGGGAATGATCTAGTTGTTAATATTGTGAGTTATAATATTAATGATGAATAAATGTTATTAAAAATGTGTTTAGTGAAACTAAGTGAGTTGTGATAAATGGAGGAGTTTTTTATGAAGTATTTGTTGTAAGTTTGACTTATTACATGGACCCCCACGTACTCATTTTTTAAAATCATTGATAGAAAGTTATCTCAAATTTTGTTTTATTATTATTATAATAGTAATAAAATAGAAAACTTTATATATAAAATAAAATACTTTATAAATAGAATATATTATATTTTATTATGTTGCATAGTACTGCATAGTGTTTGCATAGTACTGCATAGTAAAATCAAATTTTTTTTCTTCGCCAGTGCGCACCCGTGAATGTTACTCCTGTGCAGTCCATGATTTTCTAATTCAAATAGTACCTTGCCATTCTCCTATAAATAGGATGCTTAGTTTAGAAAAGAAAATCACACCAGAATTAGAGAATTCTTCTTCTATAATATTGAGCGTATTTCTTTTGAGTTTAAGAAAACTTTGAGTGTTGCAAATAACGATATTATTTTTAAAACTCATTGGTTTCATCATTTGATCCAATGTTTTTTAAGAAAATAGAAGTACAAACATCAGCACGAAGTCAATAAATTTCGAAAGTGTAGCATAGCTAGTAGATTTAGAATATCCAGGTATCCATCAACTTCAATCTTTACTCCATTACTTCATTACTTAACCAATTCTTTTTATTTCTAGCACCACTAATGCTCTTATACTAAATATTCTTGTATTTCAACTTACAATCTTCCTATACCCCCAGTATAGTTCATCAAACTTACCGCACATTGGAAGTTCATGAACTTGCCACAATAATATGAGTTTAAGAACTTATCCTAGTCAGACCATAGGCGTCCATTCGCCGAGGGGTTCAAAACATACCATATTATTATGAGTCAGAAACTTACCATATGCATTAGTTTTAAGAACCGCATCTAATCCTAATAATATCTGACTAATCTTAATAGTTTCTAACTATCAAATATACACATGAGAAAAGAATCACCTTTTCACCACATATACATTGATAGCGCGACACCAACATTCCAATGATTATCAATGGGATAAACTGAGTGCAAGTACAAAACCCTCGCCCATACAAAGGTTTGTACAACTCAGCCATCACATGAGTCCTCAATTGAAATCCCCACCTAAATCTATCTTGCTTATAACTTGCTCTTTGCTCAATACGAGTTTTTCATACCTCATCATTTTTAACTCCTCGCGAGTTTACCTCATACTATTTCATAGTACATTATCTTCATAGCATCAAGCTATAATTATTCAAACATTACAAACCATCTTTCTTTTATAACTTAAACAGATCACGTTGTGATCTTATTCTATAATCATCTCCCTTAAAATTCTTTTCTTAACTCGTGATCGTTTTGTTTTACGATCCTCTTTCTTTTCTTTTTCATCATTTACGATTTCATTTATGCTTTTAATCTTACAGGCTTTGTCTATTCATCATTATTCGTTATCTTGGCTATTGGAGTTAGGGTAACTCCCATTTCTTATCTTTATATCTCTTCAAGATTCTTCTTTGAATTTTCTTGTTTATATAACAATTCTTCCTTTAAGAATTTCTAACTTCATTTACATTGCTCAACAATTCCTTCGAGTTCTACATTTTCATCATACGTATCCATTTTCTATACTTGGTACACATCGAGTCTCTAATAGTTTCAATATGGTACGCTAAGTGGTTTTCCACAAACAACCAACAAACTAGGTTCCGAGTTACTAGTTCGTATATACCTCCGCTCTATGAAGGAATCGTTTAGCCCAGATACCATACATCAGCTATTAAAGAGTACGATTGTACCATACTTAGATATAACTTTTTATTCTTAACTTCTTTATCATTCTCTTTTTATAGACATTGTCTATTTATTATCACCTTACATCCTTATTATTGGAGTTGAGTAACCCCACATTCATATTCCTTATAACTCTGCGAGATTCTTCTTTGAATCCTTTTACGCATGTTTTAATCCCTTCTTTATAAATTTCTTAAAGTACTTCTTATTGTTCAAACTCTATTTGAGCTTATTCGTTCATTATCTTCACCTCTCTTCTCTAAGGTTATAGCCTAAGGTACTCTTACCTAAGGTTTTTAACCTATCGGCTTTGATACCAACTGTAACGACCCCAAAATTCATACAATTCAACTATCGACTTCTGTTGTTAACAATACATTCAACCTCTAATTTTACATCATTAAACGATAATATAACCATTGAAATTTTCGAAATAATTAAAATTTTCTATTACAAACTATTCTCGTTCCCAAAACTTTCAACCTTTACATTTAAATATCTTAGAATCATTTTAATACAACAAGAGTTTACATCGCGAAACGATATTACAATTCAACATTAATACATTATTCGGAACCTTAAACATGGTTCAAATAAGAATAACTCAGCCAAAGTGTATAAATCTTCAAGTATCACATCTGATTCATATCTTTCAAGTAGCATATAACTTTACCTTAAATCTTTAACCTGCAAAAGTGGTTATTTGCAAGGTTGAGCTCGAGAGCCCAACAAAATCTAATAGTTTTCATGCATCACATAACGCATAATAACATGCTCGATATACTTCTCATAAACATTGGACTAACATAATATACATGCTGTAGTTCATATAACAAGTATAAAGATTGAGTTCCTTACTCAATCAACATTCATTACTCAATCAACGTAGTCATAAATTGACGTTAACATTTCATACTTTCAACATTAATATAACACACCATGCTATTTGAAATAAAGATTTCAAACAGTTCATCATCAAATTCACATAGCAAATAGGAACTGAAAGACTTGCCTTGATCGTTGTTTACCAATAATAGTTTAACAGCTTACAGTTATCTACACTTCACGTGCCCTACACAATTATATAATCATACACATCAACTATTCGTCACATAGCAACGCATAGTAGTTGTAATGTAAACTTTACTCTATATCTCATAAGTCCGATGACATAAAACTTTGGATATGCTATAAAAATCATATTAATCTATTTTTAAAAGTTATTGGACACCCATTTCGGATAAGATAGACAGTCAAAAACAGTGTTCAAAAAGGGGCGTTCAAAACTATTTTTCATTCTTTCCCAGCTTTACCCTCTCTCGCTAAAACAGTCATAACTTTTCCGTTTCAAAACATTTTTGAGCGATTCTTGAGCTCACGCGAAGCTAACTTCCAGGAATACAACTTTTATTCTTTGACCTTTTCCAAATTCTATACACAAAATTCCATAAAATTAGTTCAAGGTGACTGCCCCGAGTTGGTTAGACAGTTTTAACGCGACTACTTTGAATGGTCATAACTCTTTGCTCCGAAGTCAGAATTAGTCCGTTCTAGAGTCAATGGAAAGCTTATTCAGTGTACTATAACATACCAAAAGTTCAGAATTGTCTAAACAATCCAGCTAACCCCGAAGTTTCATTTTTGGATCAGCAGTCCACTAGTTTTTGGACTTCTCGTTTTGACATCCAAAACTCGTCTTGACTCGTTCCAACCCAACTTTCTTTACAAATAAGTCTTATTTAACATAATCAGACTCGTCTAACGTCTCGGATCCATATCTCTAATTAAAATTATTAGAACTCATTTACATAATAAATTTCAAGCCAAAATAAACATAGTAAACTAACTAGTTTACTAACAAAACTAACTAAACTTCCAAAATTTAAACTTTAACTAACAAACTAAATACAATATTTAAAATAATAACATTATCAAAAATTAAATAAGAAACATACCCAAAAATACGAGTTCCACAAACTGAATACGCACTTCCATGCCAAAATTTAACTAAGGAGGTCTTTATAAAAAGTCCTTGTGACAAACGAGATTTTGTAATTTAATTTTAATATTTATTAAATTAAATAAATATTTTTTGATGATTTAATTATTAGATTAAATAATTAATTGATGAAGTTATGGTAGATTAATTTAATTATATGTGTTATATTTATTAAATTAATGTGGAGAATTTTATTATTCAAGTATGTAATTATGTGAGTTTATTAAATTAAAAGAAATATTTAATAAGCCTAATATTATTTTAATAATTAATTAGAGAATTAATAAATTTGACATAATTAATAAATGAGAGATTTAATTATGTTAACGAGAAAATATTATATTTTATTTAAATTAAATGAAATAAGATATTTGAATTATTGTGTAATTGGGTGTGACATGATTAAACTATATTATAAGAAATTAATTAAATTAAATGAAAATCGTCTTTTAGTGGTTAGCAAAACAGAGCCCTATTAGGTGTTGGGCAGTTAACCCATGAATGGGATTAACTGACCACCACGCCAGTTACTTATGCGCATCAGGCTTATTATTCTCTTACGCATTTTTCTTTGAAGCTTGAGAGCTCAGAGAGAAATTGAGAATTTGTTAAGGGAAATTGTGAATGAGTGATTGAAGAAGTATCTGAGAAAGGTTTTCCCTACTAAATCTACACTACACTTTGGGTAATCTCTTCACCCCAGTTTTTTTTATTTACATTATTAAAGTTTTCATGAAAATGGCTTTCAAGTTCTGTTAAATCTCTGTAATTGGAAATGGTAGTGATTATGTGGATATACATGTGATGATATGTTAATATAGCATGTTCTTACTATATATTGTATGGTTCCATAACATCAGTTTCATAAAAATATGTCGTATATTGTTGCTACAAAATTAGAGAGTATAGAAATATGGCCATATGGCCCTTACACGTAAATTTAATATGTCAAACATATATTGTCTCAGAAATTTTACACTTGTATATAATTATGTATGTTAAAACGAAGAAAACGAATTTCGAATGGACATATTTGGTGTTATAACGAACCCTTAGTGTTAATTTTCATGTTTTGTTTTCAAAACTTTCAAGAACATCAAGAACAGTAAAATTACATGTTTTGATTCTATAAATTATGTGTTTTAACTTGTTAAAATCATGCTAGAAGAGTTGGGTAGTAGTTATATGTGTATTACAGTATTTGGGTATGTCTAAATTCGTGTAAGAATAAATTAAATGGAGGTTTTGGCTATGTTTTGCAATTTTTCGCGAATTACGTAATCATTATCTTTGGTTCGCCATACAAGGCCGCTAACTCCTCGCTTTATGTCCCATAACAAGAATACCATCATATGGCAGTCAATGCATGGCCATAAGAATACCATCAGGCCATAGCCTCATCATAATAATTAATACATCATCATGTCATATATACATCAGCAATAAGTAGTACACCGCATACCGAGAACAAGTTTATCAAAGTGTAAGCAATACCACTCTGCATGATTGTCCGTAAATTAAAATTTTTTAATTGTTCAAGTCTAAGAATGTGATAGTAACCTAATCTAATGTACATTCAAATATGTTAGACGTATAATGAGACGTTAAAATAGATTCTTAACATGTCAATAACGTATTTATGTGTGGATTGAATTATTGAACACATAGTTAGCTTATTGTTCGTGTAATGTTATATTATGTGACAATAAGTGTGGTAATTTGACTAAGTATAGTCATACCCAAAATTTAGACAAAAGAATGAATGTATGATGACTAGTTACATGATAATTAACTGGTATTGCGAATGTAATTGGTATGTAGGATTAAATCAAGCAACGTGTATAAATAACGTGTAATCTACGCACGAGGCAAGTTTCCTAACCCTACTCGTTATGCTTATATAAGTTTATAAATTTACCTTTTTACATCGAACAAATTCTCGTTATTATTGATCAAATCCATTTTGTTATATTAAAGTTTATTAATCTTTTCAAAGTATGATTCTGTTATACAATACTTATTCTGTTGTATATCCCTTGAGATTGTTATTCGATTTAAATATTTGATACTGTTGAACCTTGTTAGACTAGTGAATGATTCAACTAGTCCATAGTTGAAGAACGTTCTAAATTCCAGAACCCTTGTTCAATTATCCAAACCAAACTTCTTTTGGTGCGGATTCTAATGTAAAACTGAGATGAACAACCCTGTATAGGGGATTACTTATGCGTTAGCGTTAAGATATTGTGCATGATGGTACTAAGGGTCGATCCCCTAAGTATGAGAAAGAAGAGTCCATAGTCTTATGATCATTAAAGGTTTCAAGTATAAACACTTGACAACCTAGGACATAGTTCAAGGTCTTATGACCCTCAGAAGTTCTTTTGATTCTTGTTATTCATTCTTGATTCAAAAGCCGAGTTTTCTTATTTCAGAAGTCTTTGATTCATTCGCATGTTATTATTTTATTGTTATATTGTTATACTTGTGGGCAATCATGCTCACTCTTGCGTAATAATAACATTGCAGTTAAGAACAAAAGATCTGACGAGCCTTCCACTAGCAAAGGCAAGGGCAAGATTAACAAGTGATGAAGACTTTTTGTTTATGTGATTATGTATTTATGTTTCAGACTTGATGTTGTTTAAGACTTGTTATTTGTTTATATTTTCGCACAGATGTTTAAGGTTAGATTGACCTGGGATTATATTTATTATGCAGATGGTGTAACCCCATAAGGGGAAGATTTATTTATTTCTATCTATTGCATGGTTTGCATTTATTATGGGTAGATAGATAGATGATATTTGTACAGTGAACACCAAATCCCGTGGAATTGAATTACCGGGTTTGGGGGTGTCACAGTCCTCCCACAACAAAGCCTTTCTCAAAATTGGAAGCCTTATTATTGGTGAATGAAACAAAAGATCAAGCCCTTCTATTTATAGGTTTAGCAAAGGGTAAAGTTCTCAATTTAGTTGATGTGGGACTTGGTTTATACTAATTCTAATTTGTTTATAATAGTATTTGCTATTTTCAATATGCTAAGTGTATTCATTCATCACGAATTCGTTTCTTAACCAATTCGATCCGTTCAAGTTGCGTTGTTTTCATTTTATAGAGGAGAACAACAATCATCCATCAATTTAAAGTTTCCATCACGAATTCATCATCAACTTTAGTCCCAAAGTACACCAAAACATACATTACAATCAAAACCCAAATTCCTTTTCTTTAGTATAAACACATGAATTTGATTTCTGAAAATTTGTTTCTAGATGACCATTATCAAATTATAAATATCTAATAACATATATAACATCGTAACCCACAAATTCATTAACCAAAACTCCAATTTTAAAAGAAACTCAAGAACACATAAACTAAAAATATAAACTAGATTATGTACCTTTAATTCCTTAAGAAATAAAATTAACCTTATCAGTAAAATTATAATTTCTATTCAACCATTATAATCATAACATTATTTAATAGATTCTCACTCCTCTAATTTAATTATTTAATTAAATTAGAATATCACAATTATACTCGTGTAATAAAATACGTATAAATCACATCTATTTTATCACACTTAAATAAACTATTCCATAACAATTTTTTATCAAATATTTATTTAATACCATAAATATTCATTTTATTCCATAAAGTTTCTAACTAAAATATTTAATGTACTTAATAAATATTTTACTCGCATTATACTAACATTTACATTTTCATGCAATATATTACCTTCTCACTTTATTAAATCAATTATACTTGTATTAATTCACTATTTTAATTAAGTGAATTATTCACATTATTTATGAAACTTAACTCATAATAATTTCCATTACCCACAATGCATAATAATTAAAATTATATTATCTCATAAC
The DNA here is from genome assembly GCA_020205605.1 of Panax ginseng. Taxonomy (NCBI): domain Eukaryota; kingdom Viridiplantae; phylum Streptophyta; class Magnoliopsida; order Apiales; family Araliaceae; genus Panax; species Panax ginseng. Next base: position 55,660,158 of record CM035130.1, on the reverse strand, counting down.
ATAATTTCAACTTAATTAAATTAACTAATATTATTTAATTTCTTTAATTGTTTAATTAACTATTAAATCTCACATTCTCCAACATATGAGTATATAACTGTCTTCACACCAAATCAAATAATTCAAAATATATACACCTCATAATAAGAATTTTAATTATTAAATTCTTATTTTAATAACTTATGAAAATTCGGGTTGTCACATCATTGGCCCGTAGTGCATTGATGGACAATTGTTTGATATGATCATGACCACTGGTGATAATAACGAATATCCTTGGACCGTAGTGCATGAATAATTTGTGGATGTGATACTAACGAATATCCTTGGCCCGTAGTGCATGGATAATTTGGTGATGTGGATTATTTATTGAGATGTGTTACAGAGATAAAATATTGATGATGAACTTTTAAATCATAGAAGATAGTAGACATCATGCTTTACTTGACTCTTCTAATGTATTGGTTGTTCCGCTGGAGTTTAACTTGTTTTCTATTATATTCTATCAATTTTACATTGTTGAAGGCTAAGGAAAATTTATTCTGCATTATCTTAGTCATAATATTCTTTATTGGGCTAGTTGAGCTCACCCTTTTCTTTCATTGTTCTCTTTAGGAAATGAGAATATAACTGGGACTAGTCAGGGAATGGAGTGATGGTCCAAGATGGTGGCTATAGTAGTCCTCACTATTTTATGAAATAGTTTGATAATAATTGTAATGAGGACTTCATTTGAGTTTGGATATTTTCTACGAGACAATATTCGTGTTAAAACTCTCAGCTTACATTTGTCGTATTGTGTAAATTAAGTTTGTATTTGAATTATGTACCATGTATTTGGAGACTCAGAATGGGTTGTGTATACCTATTTTAGGGGCGTCATAGTTGGTATCAAAGCTTAGGGATATGATCCCTGATTGAGATTTGAGGCTAGAACTAGGACGGGAGAGACGGATAAATTCTTCGCTAGTATGACCTACCTAAGATTATTTGTTATTTAATTGGTCTGTCAGAATATAAGGACAATATGTGACATGCCAATTAACCCTTGTTTTGTGGCAGTATTTGAAAATGGAGATAAACAATGGAGCACATTAGATCGTTGAGTCACCACCGATCAATAACCAAGATAATGTGCATCAGGAAGGTAATAATCCTCATGTAAACAACAACACCGACCAAATGATGAATGAAGGGATGTTTAGGAGCTTTCTGTAATTCATGCAACATCAGGCAAGAGAGACTGTTGTTCAAAATGCAGGTGGTAACACTGGCACCTCACGGCTGGTCACCGCTAAGCAATTCAAGGAGCTGGGACCACCAGAGTTTTTGGGAAAGCTAGAGGCACTTAAGGTAGAGATGTGGATTAAGCAGATCACCAAGATATTTGATGTCTTGGGATGCTCTGAGGAGCAAAATGTTTCTTTTTCCACCTTAATGTTGCGAGGAGAGGCAGATTACTGGTGGGAATATGTGAAACGTACTCAACCTTCCGCACTAAAGATGTCTTGGGAGAAGTTCCAAGAATTATTCAACGACAAATACTTTCCTGAGAGTATTCATCACATGAAGGAGGTATAATTTATCAAGCTAGAACAAAACAATATGGCCGTATCATAATATGAGGCTAAGTTTGCCGAGTTATCTCGATTTGCATCCCATTTGGTTGATAATGAGGAGCGAATGACGCGAATATTTCTGCGAGGTTTGAAACCCGAAATACGTCAATACCTCATTTTTCACAAACTTTGCTTGTATTCAAATGTTGTGAATAGGGCTCAGTTATTGGAGCGCGATAATGAGTCAGCCCAACCAAAAGATAACTACTGACAAAACGATAATACAGTGGTAGCAGTCATCAAAGTGGTGACAACAAATGTGGAGGAAATCATCATGCCAGAAATGGTAACCACTTTGGTGGTAATCCTGGCCAAGATAATAGAAGTGGAAATTTCAAAAGAGGAGATTCAACAATGATGGAAAGACAACAACAACATCACCCATTTTTAAGGAAGGAGAACGACCACCGGTCGTATGCTACAGATGCAGAGAGGAGGGACACATTAGTCCAAACTATACGCAAAAACCCAAAGCGTGTTTCAATTGCGAAAGAGAAGGTCACCTAGCTCGATTTTGTAATGTAGTGAAGTCAAGTCTAGCTGGGATGGTGAACACCAAAGGCTGTCCTAGACAAGTCAAAGACGGTATTTCAAGGGAGAGCGTTTGTTGTGACCTCCCAAAAAATGAGGAACCCGAGCGAAGTTATCACGAGTAAGCTAATCATAAACTCTTGCGAAGTTTATACCATATTTGATACCGGTTCTACCCATTCTTTTATTTCACCTACTTGCGCTCAACATTTAAATTTGACTCCGAAAAAATTAAACTTTGACTTATCTGTTGAAACTCCGTTGGGAGAAAACTTCATTACATCCACTATTTATAAATCTTGTTTGATTCAAATTGGCACCCTCACATTACCTGTCGATCTTATTTCTTTGAAAATACTTGCATTTGATGTGATTTTAAGGATTGATCGGTTAACTACTCATCATGCTAAAATTGATTGTTTTCGTAAGGTTGTTAGCTTTCATATTCCTAACCAACCTATTATGCAAATTCAAGCAACCAAACCACTAAAGTCAATCACCGCATATCAAGTCAGAAGCCGCTTCGTTTATTGAAAAACGGATGTCAAGCTTTCTTAGCCCATGTCACGGATTTAAATAAAAATACGTCAGATTTGAATGGTATTTCTATTATTAATAAATTTCCTGACGTATTCCCTGAAGAACTTCTTGGTTTACCCCAGAGCATGAAATCAAGTTTTGTATTGACCTTGAAACCGATACAAAACTCATTTCCAAAGCCCCATATCGAATGGCTCCTATTAAACTTTAGGAGTTAAAACCCAACTGTAGGAATTGTTAGACATTGGTTTCATTCCTCCTAGTACGTCTCCTTGGGGTGCTCCTGTTCTATTCGTAAAGAAGAAAGATGGGAGTATGCGACTTTGCATTGACTATCGGGAGTTGAATCATATCACTGTCAAAAATAGGTACCCGTTGCCTCGCATTGATGACATGTTTGACCAATTGCAATGTGCCAAATTCTTTTCAAAGATCGATCTTCGTTTCGGATATCATCAGTTAAAGATTAAAACTGATGACATTCCAAAGGCTACTTTTAGAAATCGGTATGGGCATTACGAATTCCTAGTCATGTCTTTTGGATTGACTAATGCTCCTGCTGCCTTCATGGATATGATGAACTGAGTATTCAAGGAATATTTGGATCATTTTGTGGTTGTCTTTATTAATGACATCCTTATATACTCCAAAAGTTGTGAAGATCATGAGCAACATTTGAGGCTAATACTCCAAAAGCTTCGTGAAAACAAGCTTTATGTGACGCCCCCAAAATAGGTATACACAACCCATTCTGAGTTGCCAAATACATGGTACAGAAAACAACTATAACTTCATTATTATAATTGTCGTGCAAAATACGACAACACATATACTGTGAGTTTAAATACAAATATTATCTTCTAGACAATATCCACACTCAAATAAGTCCTCTTTACAATTATTGATACACTATTTTACAAAATAATAAGGACTGCCAAAACAACTGTCTTGAACCATCACTACATACCCCGACTAGTTCCCGCTATATTTTCTCATCCTAAGAAGAAAAATAGAACAAAAAGGCAAAGGACGAGCTCAACTAGCCCAGTAAAGAATATTATGACTAAGATAATGTACAACAAATTATCATTGGTCTTCAACAAGGAAAAATCTGATAGAATATAATAGACAACAAGTTTTAGATTAACAACTGCAGCGGAAACAACAATTGATTAGAAGAGTTAAGTAGAGAATGAAGTCTACTTTCTTCTATGATTTTAAAGTCCATCATCAATATTTTATCCCTATAACATCAATCAATATACATCTTGAATCAAATATTCATCTTTGCAATACGGGCCAAAGATATTCATTCGTATCACCAGTTGGTTATGTTCATCTCAACACCTGTTCATCTTTGCATTACGGGCCAAAGATATTCATCAGATAATCATTCATCTTTGCATTATAGGCCAAAGATATTCATCAGATAATCATTCATCTTTGCACTACAGGCCAAAGATATTCAATTATATCACCATTTAGGACTCAGGATGATGAAAAAATATCTTAAAGAAAATGAATCCAGTAATATAAAAGATCAAAGATTAGGGATTCGTATTTCGGTTTATCCAAGTTCAAAAATACTCCATAATAATCAATTGTGGAGTAAAATTCAAGAATGAAGATCAAAACATAGATACAATCAAAGATAGTAACCATAATAGACAACTTGGACAAAGAAAAGAAAATTTATTTTTTTTATGAATAGTGCCGTATATGTGAATAGTGTTGTATACGTGAATAGTAACCCCGACATGAAAAGGTAGAGATTTTACAAGAAAAATCATACTTCGTGAATAGTACTCGTGAATAGTGTTGTATACGTGAAAAGTAACCTCGACATTAAAAGGTAAAATTTCACAATAAAATTCAGACCAATATTTTGGTATAATGATATTGAAGAAATAACATCATTTACGAAGAAAATAACATCCCTTACCTCAAAAAAATAATACTTCTGGCTGAAATATCGTATATAACGCTGAAGGAAACTTGCACTGAATAACAACTCTCAAAGTATCTAAATACACACAAAAATAGGCTTGATATTATAGAGAGAGAAAACTTCTGATTCTGGTGTGATTTTTAATTCTAACTAAGCACCCTATTTATAGGAAAATGCTAGAACGCCAAAGCAGACTAAATTAATAAAATTTTAATATTTTTTTTCTACGCACACCCCTTGACAAATTCAGCACTCCACTTTTGAACCAAAAAATTCAACACATTTTTCCACCAAAAATAAAAGTGGGTCCCACCCATGTTTTTAATAAAAAAATATTTATTTCCAAAACTTTAATAATTCATAATAAATAGCCCTTTTATCAGAAAAATTCGAATCTCATGTCTATTCCATAGAAAATTTAATTCTCTACAACTTTGTAGAAGAATGTTTTTCTAAATTCCAAACAGAAAATGTCCGAAATCCATATACAGACGATTTTTAACACCTCCATTCTGACAAAATACTGATAAAACACCTCAATATTAATTCATTCATTTATATCCACATAAAATAAATATTTCCTTATCATATAAATCAATAATTAATTATTCACAAATAATATTACAGAATCACAATTATGACAACCAGGTCGTTCCCAGGAAAGAAAGGGGCTTTCCGATAAGGAATTCTCCTTATTGGCGCGCAATTAGGTTACCAAACCCCTTTCCTAGACAGATCTTCCTTAGATATTGTCAATAATGCTATCTAATAATATTATTCAAATAATATGAATTATTGATCTGATAATGGGAAATACTTTGTAGGGACAATTATTGAAATAACAATAATATAAAATATCAACGTAGCAATTATTGAATCAATAAAATAAAATATTGAACAATAAATTACTTTGTAATAATTATTGAGTAAGCCTTCTTACGTAAGAATCAATAATCCAAAATACTTGTAATACCGTGCTATTCGCAAGCAACCACGCGTATTACTATATTTTAACCACCAGGTATTCCAACAGTGTTAACGGTAACAATTATTACGCCGTTATTTATAAAAAATCAAACTTGTCATTTTCTTCATCTGACCTATTTCCATTATGGCGCCCACAAATGGCTGCGCCATCGTACGAATATTCCCCGACAGCAAGAATATTCCACTACCAAACGAATATTCCCCGACAATAATGAATATTTTATAACCACTTGCTTATTTTGCAAAATTTGCACATTTCACCCATAACCAAAGCATTATATCAAATTAACACCTTATTATTTCAAAATAATGAATAGAGGAAATTTAATTTAATTTATTAAAAAATTGGGATCTTACAACCTCCCCCCCTCCTTATTAAATTTCGTCCTCAAAATTGACGTACGTACTTGGTGTTTCGAAAAGGTGAGGGTACTTCTCTTTCATTTCTGATTCCAACTCCCAGGTCATTTCCTTAATAGCATGGTTCCTCCACAAAACCTTGACTTGTGGTATAACCTTTGTGCGTAGGACATGCTCCTTCCTATTCAAGATCTTGACAGGTACCTCCTCGTACGTTAAATCTTCGGCTATCTCATCTGGTTCTAACTCAATAATGTAGTTTGGGTCGTCCACATATTTACGTAACATCGATACATGAAAAACGTTATGAATACACGACATACTTAGAGGTAAAACGAGTCGATAGGCCACAGTTCCTACTCGGTTAAGAATCTCAAATGGACCAATAAATCGAGGGTTGAGATTTCTTCTCTTCATCCACTCTTACTTCTGGAATAACACATTTTTTATACTTTCTTCTTCATATTCATCAGCTCCGGGTCTGTGGCATGTGCATCCTTAACTTTATCGATTAAAGTCATTTCTACGCGTATATTTGACATCATCACGTGGGTACTTGGAGCCTTTAACTCTATCTCCATCCTTTGTAAGTCGTACAAAATGGGTCTTTGTGTTAACAACATCGCTTTCAGAATCAGATACGATCTTCCACTCAACGTGGTCGCCTATTACGCTCGTTTTCCACGATGGGTATTGTCGTAACATGTCTTTGAAATGAGTTTCCTCTTAAGTTCTTGGAAGCTCTTCTCACGTTCCTCGCTCCATCCGAATTTTATATCTTTATGAGTCAGTTGATTTAATGGAGTGGCAATTCAAAAAAAAAAAATCCTTCCACGAATCTCAGATAATAACCAAGCCTAGAAAGCTACGTATTTCGATTACTGACGTAGGTTGCTCTCAACTGTGACTTATATCCTAACCTTGGATAGCACATCACAATGGAACCTATCATTTTACCACCACACAAATATATCGTCCCCTACAGAGAGTTTGGCTTCGGTGCATTCCACAAAGGAAGTCACCAGATAGAGGCTCGGGTACCAACTCTTGTAGTTGGGTTTTTAACTCCTGAAGTTCAATAGGAGCCATTCGATATGGGGTTTTAGAAATAGGTTTTGTACCAGGTTCAAGGTCAATAAAGAATTCAACTTCACGTTCTGGGGGTAGACCGGGAAGTTCTTCAAGAAATACGTCAGGAAATTCACTAACAACAGAAATATTATTCAAATCTGATGTATTTTTGTTCAAGTCCATGACATGGGCTAAGAAAGCTTGACATCCATTTTTCAATAAACGAATGACTTTATGGCTTGATATGACAGTGATTGACTTTAGTGGGTTGGTTGCTTGAATTCGCATAATAGGTTGGTTAGGAATATGAAAACTAACAACCTTACAAAAATAATCAATTTTGGCATGATTAGTAGTTAACCAATCAATCCCTAAAATCACATCAAATGCAAGTATCTTTAAAGAGATAAGATCAACAGGTAATGTGATGGTGCCAACTTGAATCAAGCAAGATTTATAAACTCTAGATGTAACAAAAGTTTCTCCTAACGAAGTCTCAACAGATAATTAAAAGTCTAATTTCTCTGGAGTCAAGTTCAAACCTTGAGCACAAGCAGGAGAAATAAAAGAATGAGTAGAACCGGTATCTAGCCAAGTATAGACTTTGCAAGAGTTTATGATTAACTAACCCGTGATAACTTCGTTCGGGTTACTCGCTTTTGGAGAAGTCATGAAAAATGCTCTTCTTGAAACCACCGACTTTATTTATCCGTATCCGCCTTTGGTGCCACTGTCCCAACCGGACTTGATTTCGCTATAGGACAAAATCGAGCTATGTGACCGTCTTTTCCATAACTAAAACATACCTTGGAAGGTTGTGAACAGTTTGGACTTATGTGTCCATCCTCTCTGCATATGTAGCATCTAATGTAACACCCCGAAATTCGGTCTATTTTTACACCCGGACTCCGTACGCCACGATCCCATCTTCTTCCAAACATACATCATTATATAGCTAAATATAACAACATACATTCTCAAAACCCAGGTTCTAAAACCTTAAAAACCTCTTCCATTACAAATAATGATAATTACATTATTCTTTACATCTTGTACAAGTGACTTTTATCCGCCACCAAGGATACATAATCATTCATTAAACTATTCTATAGTTTAATTCTATCATTCTATATTACAAGTCTTCACTTGATCTTCACGCTCATTCATATAATGAATGGTACATCTTCTGGATACCGATCGACTTGATCTTTGTGGGATCCTTAAGTTCTTCTAACATCGTTCGCTGAAAATGTTTTTATTTTAAGTAAGTGTGAACATTCAATTTCCCATCAAGTCATAACAGTTGAACAAACAACTTTAAGAATTCAAACATTCTTTTAAGACTTCAATAAACGAACAAAGGTTATGAAGCATCTTGAATAATAGGAATAATCTCGATTCCTATCATTTTAAAACATTAGTCACATTCACTTTGAAATACTTTCATTTTTCTACTCTCTTTCATACACATTTTGTTTCTCTAGAATCAATATCACAGACTTAATAATAACGGTTCATGTATAAACAGAACATTCTCATATTGAACAGTTTAATCACAGAACAGTTCATCTCATAAAAACACCAAAGTGTTCACATTGTGGCACAAGGCCTCATACATTCTACCACCTTGCACAAATATCACACATTTGCACATAGACAGAACTTCTCAAGTTCAACATCTGAGAAGTTTTAGAAACTAGCATTCATTTAAAATATGAATGAAGTTAGAAACTTGCTTTTACACACACTTCTGACTTTATAGTTTACGCTGAACTGCTCATTCCAATTCCTAGGTAGCACATAAGGAAATAACACATACACCAATTAGTCATATACTTGACTTTACACATTGGTTTACTTAAATTTACTTCTTAGGGTTTGCGTTCTTACAATCTAAGTTTACGCAACTAACCTCCTTTACCGGTTAATGACTTCATGACATACGGAGATGTCTTACTCAATACTTTCATCATCTTTGATGATTTGCATTCTTATCTTCTTCTTATAACTTTTCTTGGACTCAGCACACATCGTGTCTCTGCTAGCAGTCCATATAGTACTCTGAGTGGTTTCCCACAAACAACTAACAAATAAGTTCCCGTCTCATCTACACTGCCCATAACAGTGAGTTAGATCGGTTGCCAGTTTTGTATATACCTACGTTCTCTGAAGGAATTGTTTAGCCCAACTCCCATATGTCAACCATCAAAGGTTACAATTGTACTATAACCTAACTTATTTTAACATATCCAAACCATTAAACTATAACATTCGTTAAGTCAATTTCTTATTCCTTATGGCTTTCTGGCAACTAAATGCTATACCTCAGGGTTCATTCTTTATCGTCTAAGTCATACAATCTTTTGTATACTCAGAACAATCATTCCATATTCATTCTACGTATTTATAGCGTTAAGCATTTTACGTTACCTTATTCTTATCTTACAACGTTTGGTTCATTCCACACGGAACATCTTCCAAGTTATAACCATTAACTCGGTTTCTTTACGTTATACTTACTTGTCTTTAATTCAGCTTCTTCTCCGTTCATAGGTTTAATCATTGGTCTTCATTATCTTACGGTAAAACCATACACGGGGTGTAGGTTCTGCCCGTTTAATATTCACGTACACTTAACCTTCACTTTGGTTAAAGTGTTCAACGCTTACATCTCATTCTAACATTCTCCATTCGACTCACATTCCGCTTTCATTAATCTTATTACCGTTCACTACGACTTTCTTGATAATTCATATCTTACTTACTACCTTTGTCAACGTCTAAGTTATACAACCAATGTATACTTAGAACGTTCGCTCGATGTGAATACGATTTACGAGAATCGTTTACGTATTCAATGTTTACATTGTTCATCCCTTAATCTCTCATTCAACCTTTATCTAAGGTTTTAATCTCTTTCATTCATTACTATTATCTGAACCCCATGTTTAATATTCTTTTTTAATATCAAAGCGATACGGTTCGTTGTATGCTAAGACCGATCGTTCATCGTAACAACGTTGCGTTCACAGCGTCTATATGCTTTACATTCATCTCTCATTACCATGTTATAACATCAAAATATTATAAATTACCATCGTCACTCAACATCTAAGGAATCACAATCATAGCAATCCCCCATGTTCATTTCATTGCGATTACGGTCCCCGGATATCGGTTCCGTAACCTGCGTCTACATTCTTTGTCTTTTAATCTCGTTTAATCTTTTTGTTCAACCTTCATCAAAGGTTTAATACACTTGATTAAGTGTTACATTAGTTGAACTACATGTTCATATTTCTTTCTTGCACATCCCCCAGTAATTGAGCAGTTAAAAACTCATCATCAAGCAATCGTCTTGCATCGGCATTGCATGCATTTCCATGCCCTTCCTTTACCTCATACCGCAAATACCACTGCGATGTCAAACCACCGAGGTCAAGCACATGCGGGCCACTCCCTTCTCTATTTCTCATGCCGTGGTGCCACTCAGTAGTAGCTAATGGCCTGGCCTCGTGTCCGCAGTCATTGCCTCCTGTTGGCTTGACTCAGCCAATGCTGTACTTTAGAGCATAAAACCTAGAAAATTTTTCTAAGTCTTAGAAATTGCTTAAGATTCTTACTTTCCGATTGCATAACTTATTCGTTATAACTCGGAATGAGGTCATTCCAAAGCCATTCTCTTCTTTATCTTACTTACTTCGATTAACCTTGGATAGAACTTTATTTTGAATCCATTAACGTGCCATTCAATTGGCTTAATCTTTGCCCTTCGTTCATTTTACGTTTTTAACGCTCTTCATTCGTTCGTCTGTAATTCGGTCATCCAAACTCAGAATTCATTCGTCCTTGAGTCCACGACTCACATTTTCTGCACTCTCTTACTTTCTTATGAAACCCTACACATTCGGGTTCATTTACATGCTTTCTATTTCTCGTTCATCTTTTACGAATTTTCGCCGTAACTTCTTTATAGCTCAGTTTTAATCCGTTCTTCATGAACGTCTCTAATATTCCTAACCAAGCAATAAGCAACTAACTTATACGCAATGGTTTTAAACTTGTCCATCAACAACAATTATCCTACGATGGTTTTAAATTTGTCCATCAACAACGTTCTTCGCGTTCTTCGTGTGTTCTTCGCGTTCTTCGTTCGTTCTTTATTTTTTAATCGATATTTTGATTACGATTTTACTTTTTCTTAGAATTTGATGTTATAGAACACCATTCCTTACTTAATTCACCTACTCATTCATATAATCCATTCGGATCGTTCTAATTCATTACGAATCTTACACTTCCATAAGAAATTTATAAAATAAACTTCTAATTCTTATTTCTTCTTTTATCAATGATTTCAACCATATGAAATCATTCCTAACATCATTTACTTCTTTTTCTCATTAAGCTACATTTTTAACATATAAACTTAAAGAAAATTATCTAGAAGTTAGGTTTTCGGATTACCTTTCTTCTTTAATCTCCTTCCGTCGGACAAAGTTTGCTCTCGAGCAAGCTTTTCCTCTTCCTTTTCCTTCTCTTTTTCATCCGAAATCTCTTTCTCTCTCTCTCTCTCAAAAGTTGTAGGATTTTTAAAATCCTAAACAAATGAGTTAAACTTCCTATTTATAGAAAACCAAGGCTAGGGGTATTTTAGTTATTTTGCCCCAACCTCCTTACTATTCACACCTCCTTAATAGACCTCCTTACTACTTGGAAGCTTCGTGCTTCTGTCTTGCGAAATTCGTCCGACAGTTCGAAAATTGCGATTCTCGGAATCCAAATATTTTTGGATATTTTGTCTTTCCTTTACCGATTAACTTTTACGTATTCTTCGGATTTTCGAAAAACTGAAAAACACTTTTCCACATTAAGCGTTTTCCTTCACATTTTCCCTCAATGTAGCTAAACGAATGAAAGTACATAATAGTACTTTTTGTCATTTTTATTTCGTCCGATTTCTGTACGTTTTTCGAAAAAAACTTTTATCGACCTACTTAACTTTCCATGACATATTATCGTCAAATCTTTCGACAGAATGTCATTTCGACATACCGAACTCTCGAAAAGGCTTAGGTTATTCAAACCCTAACCCTTAGGATTTCGTCGGGTGAATAGTGCCTATTTCGTCTTTTTCCCCAGAAATATTTTGTTCACGAAAATTTTTAATTTTTGTCTTGAAAATTCGTACTCGTTCAGTCTAGCTCATAGACAGAATCCTCCTGACTTATAATCATCCTAGGTTCTAGAACGATTAATAAACACATAGCACAGAATATTATTAATAAGAATTTATTTTATTAATAACTAATTTTTTAAATCTTAAATTCTGGACAATCCGATTTTCTGGGTTGTCACATCTAACTGGCGGTCGTTCTCCTCCCCTAGAATTTGTTGCTGGTGATGGTGCTACTGCTGAAGTCTTCCCATCATCGTTAAATCTTCTTTTCTTGAATTTTCCACTTGAATTATTTCTTCTATTATCTTGGCCATGATTACCACCGAAGTGGTTACCATTTCTGGCATGATAATTTCCTCCATGATGGTTATCATTGTTCCGATGGCTGTTACCACCGGTACGATTACTATCGTGTTATTGGTCGTTCTCTTTTGGTTTAGCTGACTCATAATTCCGCTTCAATAACTGAGCCCTATTCACTACATCTGAATATAAACAAAGTTTGTGAGAAATGAGGTATTGACGAATTTTGGGTTTCAAACCTCTCAGAAACATCCGCGTCATACGTTCCTTATTCTCTACCAAATGAGGTACAAACCTGGATAATTCCACGAACTTAGCCTCGTACTGGGACACAGTTATGTTGTTCTATTCTAGTCTAATAAACTCTACCTCCTTCATATGACGAATACTTTCACGAAAGTACTTGTTATTGAATAGTTTCTGGAACACTTCCCAAGATATATTGAGTGCGGCAGGCTAGGTACGCTTCACAGATTCCCACCAGTAATCTGCCTCACCACGGAACCTTCTATTCCTCTGTGCATCCCAAGACATCACATATCTTGGTAATTTACTTAACCCACGTTTCTGCCTCGATCGGATCTGGCTTTCCCAAAACTCCAGCGGTCCCAACTCCTTGAACTTCTTGGCCATGACAAGCCGCGCGTTACTATTATTTCCACCCGTATTTTGAACATGAGTCTCTCTTGTCTGATTTTGCATGAACTGCAAAAAGCTTCTAAACATCCCATCATTCATCGTTTGATCGGTGGTGTTGTTTATAGGAGGAACAATGTCGTCCTGTTGCACATTCTCCTAGTTGTTGATTAAAGGTATCTCCACGGTCTCATTCACTCCATTGTTAACATTTCTAGCTGCCATTCTCAAATACTGCCACAAAATAGGGTTAATTAAACAAATTAACATGCCACATAATATCCCTATATTCTGACCGACCAACAAATAAGCTTAGGTAGGACACAATAGCAAAGGATTTACTCGTCTCTCCCCTCCTAGTTCTATTCCACGATCTCTGCCAGAGACCATATCCCTAAGCTCTGATACCAACTGTGACGCCCCCAAAATAGGTATACACAATCCATTTTAAGTTGCCCAATATATGGAGCAGAAAATAACTACAACTTTATTATTACAATTATCGTGCAAAATAAGACAACACACATACTGTTAGTTTAAATACAAATAATGTCTTCTAGACAATATCCATACTCAAATACGTCCTTTTTATAATTATTGATACACTATTTTACAAAATAGTGAGGATTGCCAAAACAACTGTCTTGAACCATCACACCATACCCCGACTAGTTCCCGCTATATTCTCTCCTCCTGAGAATAAAAATGGAATAAAAAGGAAAATGATGAGCTCAACTAGCCCAGTAAAGAATATTATGACTAAGATAATGTACAACAAATTATCCTTAGTCTTCAATAGAGAAAAATCTGATAGAATATAATAGACAACAAGTTTTAGATCAACAACTGCAGCGGAAACAACAATTGATTAGAAGAGTTAAGTAGAGAATGAAGTTTACTATCTTCTATGATTTTAAAGTCCATCATCAATATTTTATCCCTATAACATTAATCAATATACATCTTGAATCAAATATTCATCTTTACATTATGGGCCAAAGATATTCATTCGTATCACTAGGTTGTCATGTTCATCTCAATACCTGTTCATCTTTGCTCTACGGGCCAAAGATATTCATCAGATAATCATTCATCTTTGCACTACAGGCTAAAGATATTCATCAGATAATCATTCATCTTTGCACTACAGGCCAAAGATATTCAGTTATATCACCATTTAGGACTGAGGATGATGAAAAAATATCTTAAAGAAAACAAATCTAGTAATATAAAAGATCAAAGATTAGGGTTTCGTATTTTGGTTTATCCAAGTTCAAAAATACTCCATAATAATCAATTGTGGAGCAAAATTCAAGAATGAAGATGGAAACATGGATACAATCAAAGATAGTAACCATAATAGACAACTTGGACAAAGAAAGTAAAATTTATTTTTTTTGTGAATAGTGTCGTATTCGTGAATAGTGTCATATACGTGAATGTAACCCCGACATGAAAAGGTAGAAATTCCACAAGAAAAATCATGCTTCGTGAATAGTACTGTATTCGTGAATAGTGTTGTATACGTGAATAGTGCCATATACGTGAATAGTAACCTCGACATGAAAAGGTAAAAATTTCATAATAAAATTCATATCAATATTTCGGTATAACGATATTGAAGAAATAACATCATTTACGAAGAAAATAACATCACTTACCTCAAAAGAATAGTACTTCTAACTAAAATATCGGATATAACGCTGAAGGAAACTTGCACTGAATAGCAACTGTCAAAGTATCTAAATACACAGAAAAATACGCTCGATATTATAGAGAGAGAAAACTTCTGATTCTGGTGTGATTTTCATTTCTAACTAAGCACCCTATTTATAGGAAAATGCTAGAACGTCAAAGCAGACTAAATTAATTAAATATTAATATTTTTTTTTACACACACCCCTTGACAAATTCAGCACTCCACTTTTGAACCAAAAATTTAGCACATTTTTCCACCAAAAAACAAAAGTGGGTCCCACCTATGTTTTTAATAAAAAAGCATTTATTTTCGAAACTTCAATAATTCATAATAAATAGCCATTTTATCAGAAAAATTTGAATCTCATGTCTATTCCTAGGAAATTTAATTCTCTACAACTTTGAAGAAGAAAGTTTTTCCAAATTCCAAACAGAAAATGCCCGAAATTCACATACAGACGATTTTTAATACATCCATTCCGAAAAAATACTGATAAAATACCTCAACATTAATTCCTTCATTTATATCTACATAAAATAAATATTTTCTTATCATATAAATCAATAATTAATTATTCACAAATAATATTATAGAATCATAATTATGACAACCAGGTTGTTCCCAGGAAAGAAGGGGGATTTCCGATAAGGATTTCTCCTTACTGACGCGCAATTAGGCGACCAAACACATTTCTTAGACAGAACTTCCTTAGACATTGCTAATAATGCTATCTAATAATATTATTCAAATAATATGAATTATTGATCTGATAATGGGAAATACTGTGTAGGGATAATTATTGAAACAACAATAATATAAAATATCAACGTAGCAATTATTGAATCAATAAAATAAAATATTGAACAATAATTACTGTAACAATTATTGAGTAGTGCCTTCTTATGTAAGAATTAATAATCCAAAATATCGCGTAATACCGTGTCTTCTTCGTGCAACCACACGATTCTCGTATTGTAACCACCGTGTATTCCAATGTTGTTAATTCAGTATAATTACACCGTTATTTATAAAAACTCAAACTTATCGTTTTCTTCATCCGACCATTTTTTGTTATAGGCCCACAAATGGCTGCGCCATCGTACGAATATTCTCCGCCAGCAAGAATATTCCACGACTAAACGAATATTCCCAGACAACAATGAATATTTTATAACCACTTCCTTATTTTACAAAATTTGTACATTTCACCCATAACCAAAGCATTATATCAAATTAACACCTTATTGTTTCAAAATAATGAATAGAGAAAATTTAATTTTATTTATAAAAAAATTGGGGTCTTACACTTTATGCCAAGTTGAAGAAATACGAGTTCTGGCTTGAGGAAGTAGCATTCCTTGGGGACATGATATCAAATCATGGATTATTTGTTGACCCGGTGAAGATTGAAGCAATAAAAAGCTGGGAGCAACCTAAGTCAGTAACCGAAGTACGTAGCTTTATGGGCTTAGCTGGTTATTATCGAAGATTCATGGAAGGATTTTCTTGAATTGCTACTCCATTAGCTCAGCTGACTCGAAAAGATAAAAAATTCAGTTGGAGCAAGGAATGTGAGAAGAGTTTTCAAGAACTCAAGAGGAGACTCATTTCAGCACATGTTCTGATAATACCATCAGGTTCAGAGGGATTTATCACCTACAGTGATGCTTCAGACAGAGATTTAAGATGTGTTCTCATGCAACATGGGAAAGTCATAGCCTATGACTCACGACAACTCAAAGAATATGAGAGAAATTATCCTATTCATGATCTAGAGTTGGCAGCAGTCGTTTTTGCACTAAAGATCTGGAGACATTACCTGTATGGGGAGAAAGTGGAGATCTATACGGATCATAAAAGCCTCAAATATTTCTTCACCCAAAAAGAACTCAACATGCAGCAACGACGTTGGCTCGAGCTGTTAAAAGATTATGATCATACCATTCAATACCATCCTGGAAAAGCAAACGTGGTAACTGACACGTTGAGTATAAGATCGTATGCGGGTACGAGTGCGTTATTGTCAACGCAAAGGCCCATTTTGTATGACTTACAAAGGATGGAGATAGGGTTAAAGACTCCAGGGACCCACGTGATGATGTCAAATATACGAGTATAACCGACTTTAATTGATAAAGTTAAAGCTGCTCAAGCTACGGACCTGGAGCTGATGCGTATGAGGAAGAAAGTATAAGAAGGTGTTATTTCGAAAGCAAGAATCAACGAAGAAGGAATACTTTGAGTCAACTCCAGACTTTGTGTTCTTAACGACTCTGATTTAAAGTATAAAATCATGATGGAGGCACACAACACACCATTGAAATCCATCTTGGGAGTACCAAAATGTATCGTGATCTTTAAAATACATTTTGGTGGAGCAATATGAAGAGAGAGATAGAGGAGTTTATCTCAAGGTGTTTATCTTGTCAACGAGTCAAGACGGAGCATCAAGTACTAAAAGGTTTATTGCAACCACCTAAAATTCCATAATGGAAGTGGGAGCACATCACCGTAGATTTTGTTACTGGTCTTCCCAAGGTTTCTCAAGGCATAGATGTAATTTGGGTCATTGTCGATAGATTAACCAAGTCTGCTCATTTTTTACCTATACGAGAAACTTATTCACTTAAACATCTTGCTCGTATATACATAAATGAGATTATAAGACTGCATGGTATGCCAGTATCCATAGTTTCTGATCGAGACCCAAGATTCATTTCACAATTTTGGGTTAGTTTGCAGAAAGCTATGGGCACAGATTTAAGATTCAGTTTTGCATATCATCCTCAAACGGATGGGTAGTCGGAGAGGACTATTCAAACTCTTGAAGATCTATTAAGACTCTGTGTCCTAGACTTCAAAGGAAGTTGGGACAAGTTCTTGCCATTAGTGGAATTCTCCTATAACAACAGTTATCAAGCAAGTATAGGTATGGCTCCATTCGAGGCGTTGTATGGACGCAAGTGTTGTTCTCCAGTATGCTGGGACAAGGTGGGTAAAGCAACGTTGTTGGGACCAGAATTGGTACGTATAACTACGGAAAAGATTCAAATGATCCGGCAACGTATACAAACCTCACAAGATCGACAAAAGAGTTATACTGATCTTCATTGAAGGGATGTGGAATTCAATGTTGGAGATCATGTGTTATTATGTGTTGCTCCATGGAAAAGAGTTACGAGATTTAGAAAGAGAGGAAAGATTAATCCTCAATTCATTGGTCCATTTGAAATCCTTGACCGAGTAGGAACTGTGGCCTATAGACTCGCCTTACCGCCAAGAATGTCTCATGTTCATAACGTTTTTAATATATCTATGTTATGTAAATATGTGGAAGACCTGAACCATTATTGAACTAGAACCAGACGAGATATCAGAAGATTTAACGTATGAAGAGGTACCTGTTAAAATCTTGGATAAGAAGGAAAATATTCTACGCTCAAAGGTTAGACCTCAAGTCAAAGTTTTGTGGAGAAATCATGATATTGAGGAAATGACCTGGGAGTTAGAATTTGAAATGAAAAACAAGGTATCCTCACCTCTTCGACATGCCAGGTACGTACACCAATTTTGAGGAAAAAATTTCATAAGAAGGGGAGGTTGTAAGACCCCAACTTTTATGAATAAAGATTTAATTTTCTCTAAATATCTTTTTGAATAATAAGGTGTGGATTTGATATAATATTATAGTTGTGGGTAATATTTATAAATTTTGCAAAGTAAACAAGTTGTCATAAAGTATTCATTTGGTCGGGGAATATTCATTTTATCAAGGAATATTCATATGACTGCACAATCATTGGTGGACCCCACAACGAAATTACTGTCGGATTTAGAAAGTGACAGAAATAACCTTTTCATAAAATAATGGCAAGGCTTTTACCGTTAACTGTTGAAATACCCGGCGATAAAATTACAAAGATACTGGCGTGGTTGCATAAAGAGCATACAAGATTGTATAATATCTTTGATTATTGATGCTTACGTGAGAAGTCACTCAGTTTTATTCAATAATTGTCATAGTAGTTGATGCATAGTATATCAAATTATTGATTCAATTATTGTCACAGTATAATCTGCACAATATTTAACATTATTAAATCAATAATTGAGACGACATAGTTATTCATATTATTATTTGCATTATTGACATTGTCTAGAAAGTTTTGTCAAGGAAAGGGTTTGGTCATCTAATTGCGCGCCAATAAGGAGAAATCCTTATCGGAAGCCCTCTCTTTTCTGGGAATAATTTGGTTGTTAATATTGCGAGTTATAATATTAATGATGAATAAATGTTATTAAAAATGTGTTTAGTGAAGCCAAGTGAATTGTGATAAATGGAGGGGTTTTTTATAAAGTATTTTTTATAAGTTTGACTTATTACATGGACCCCCACTTACTCATTTTTCAAAATCGTCAGTCGAAAGTTATCTTAATTTTTGTTTTATTATTATAATAATAATAATAAAATAGAAAACTTTATATATAAAGTAGAATACTTTTATAAATAGAATATATTATATTTTATAATGTTGCATAGTATTGCATAGTGTTTGCATAGTAAAATAATTTTTTTTTCTTCGCCGGTACGCGCCCGTGAATGTTACTCCTGTGCAGTCCATGATTTTCTAATTCAAATAGTACCATGCTATTCTCCTATAAATAGGATGCTCAGTTTAGAAAAGAAAATCACACAAGAATTAGAGAATTCTTCTTCTATAATATTGAGCGTATTTCTTTTGAGTTTAAGGAAATTTTGAGTGTTATAAATAGTGCAAGTTTTCTTCAAGAATATCTCCGTTATACCAGTCTATACCAATCAGAATTACTCTGTTTTTAAGGTAAGAGATATTATTTTTGTTCAATATTCATAAGAAATAATATTTTCTTCCATACTCTATAGTATGTAAGTAATATTATTTCCTTTCATATTCCTAATTCTACACTTATTTCGATAAGTATTGCTTCTATACTCTTTGAAATTAATAGAATATCCTTGAAATTTGCGCTTCATCTAGTATAGTTTCACTAAAATATTTTTCTATATATTATTGTTAAATTTTAATCTTTTCATGCCGGAGTACTATTCATGGGTACTATTCATATATACAGTACTATTCATACATACGATACTATTTACGAGGTACTATTCACGAAGTACTATTCACGACAAAAATTGATTTCTTTTCTGTCCAAATTATTTTTGATACATGAATATTATTCTTGAATTTTACTCCACAGAGCAGTTATCATGTTGACAATTTGGACATTCTTGAACTCTGGATAAATTAAATTATAAATTTTTAAAATTTATCTTTTCTCCCACTTAATTGAATTCTTATATTATTGTCATCATCCTCATGCTTAAATTGTGATGAAAGCCATCTTTGGCCCGTAGTGCATAGATGGACTGTTGATTGGTATGATTATGAGAACGAATTATGTTTCGATATAATCATGACATGTAATGTTACAAATGATGTGGTAAAAGTCATCATTGGCCCGTAGTGCATTGATGGACAGTTGTTTGGCAGGATCATGACCACTGGTGATAATAACGAATATCCTTGGCCCGTAGTGCATGTATAATTCGTGGATGTGATACTAACGAATATCCTTGGCCCGTAGTGCATGGATAATTCAGTGATATGGATTATTTATTGAGTTGTGTTACAGAGATAAAATATTGATGATGAACTTTTAAATCATAGAAGATAGTAGACATCATGCTCTACTTGACTCTTCTAATGGATTGCTTGTTCCGCTGCAGTTAAACTTGTTGTCTATTATATTCTATCAGTTTTACACTGTTGAAGGCTAAGGATAATTTATTCTGCATTATCTTAGTCATAATATTTTTTACTGAATTAGTTGAGCTCACCCTTTTCTTTCATTGTTCTCTTCAGGAAATGAGAATATAGCTGAGACTAATCGGGGAATGGAGTGATGGTCCAAGATGGTGGCTATAGTAGTCCTCACTATTCTGTGAAATAGTGTAATAATAATTGTAATGAGGACTTCATTTGAGTTTGGATATTGTCTACGAGACAATATTCGTGTTAAAACTCTCATCTTACGTTTGTCGTATTGTGTAAATTGAGTTTGTATTTGAATTATGTACCATGTATTTGGTGACTCAGAATGAGATGTGTATACCTATTTTGGGGGTGTCACACATATCATCATATGCATTAATAAAATATTCATTTCATGAAAATAAATATTCAATATATATATTGATATAATTTAATGGGCAATTTTAGTTAGCATAAAATTTAATTTTGAATTTAAAAAAACTTCAAATCAAAATAAACTTATTTATTTTAATTTATCTAATTTTGAATAAAAATAAACTCCTTTATTTTTAATCAAATTCCTAATAAAAATAAACACATTTATTTTAATTAACATGGAATCCAATTTTAAATAAAAAAACTCCTTTATTTTAATTTTAAAATTGCTGGAAAAAATAAAATATGGAATTTAATTCCAAGTCAAAATAAACTCCATTATTTTAACTTTAGAAAACAAAATATGTGAAATCCTATTCATTATCAAAATAAACTCCTTTATTTTAGATAACATGGAATCATATTCCATATCAAAATAAACTCTTTTATTTTAGGAAACATGGAATCCTATTCCATATCAAAATAAACTCATTTATTTTAGGAAACATGAAATCATATTCCAAATCAAAACAAAATATTTATTTTAATTCAAATAGAATCCTATTCCAAATCAAAATAAACTGCTTTATTTTAGGAAACATAAAATCTTATTCCATATCAAAATAAACTCCTTTATTTTAGGTTTATTTTAAGAAACATGGAATCCTATTCCAAATCAAAATAAAATATTTAGTTTAATTAACATGGAATCCTATTTCAAATCAAAATAAATTATCTAATTTAATTAACATTTTATTTTAATCCAATTCCAATTCAAAATAAACCTTTCATCTTAAATTAAAACATAAAATAAAAAATTTAAAATCCTAGGTGTGACGCCCCCAAATCTGGGTTTCTTCCAACCCGACATATGGTGCTCCACGGTGCTACAATTTACACAAACATTCAATTGAAATGCCTCCAAAAGAACGACTATGTCTTATAAATTCCAAAACAATATTACCATACCCCAGGTTCTTTATAACCGTTACATTTGTTCTTGTCATAATATCAAATATTATCATTACAAACCTATACTATTACATAGGTAATCTACAAGTTTGCCTTAGCCTTCACTTTATCCTTGTTGGATCCTTCGGTCCGTTCGGTCTAAGCTGCATTCATATGGTTCAAGCAAGAGTGAGCATAACAAGCTCAACAAGTACAACAATTTCTTTTAAATGACATGCTTGAAACTTAGGAATCGTATATCTTCAGTAACTGGATAATAGTTACAAAGTACTATCAATAATGCAAAATAGCACTTCTTTTCTTTCAAAATGTTTTACAATAACAATATTCAGTAAAACATCAATTCTGGTCCAAGACCATGAGCGTTTCATATTTTCTTTGAAAAGGACAACCCGACACTAAGTCCGTAAGTCCGACATATCTTACGAGCACTTCTGGGTGATCAGCCCATAGTACTCTATGTTGATCAACACTACATCCTATTAAACGTATGTACGTTTAAGTTTTGGCAACCTCGCGTGCCCATCGAATAATCGATGAAAAATACATTTGTTTATTCATACTCAGGCTTACCTTAAATCCGTACCAAACAATTGGCGTAGGATAGCGTTAGCAATTCTATATTGAAAGGCTTGTAAATAAATCAATCAACTCTCCAAGATTAGTCTAGCCGAGATAAAACTGGCATCGACCATTTAGTAAAACACTTCATGCATCTCATTACATGAATCACAAAAAACTTGGCTAACACGAAGGTTAGACAAACATTTAAGAAAAACTTGCCTTCAGCGTCTGCTACAGTAAAAATAACTTTTCCTTTCAGTCTTTATGGTCTCTACAATACATAACCACATAACATACCACATTAGGTCATGAATGAACATACATGGTTCCTAATGAATCTTACCCTTCTTCTCAATCTAATCATATATTAGATTTGTTACTATTGGTTCCGGCTTGCTATTATATTCTACATTATTCTTACCAACTTCTTTCTCTTCTATGTCTTACGTGGATTTACTTCATTAATAGAACTCGTTTCGAGTTAATCATCCTTCCTAACGGCTTACTAACATCCTTACGTTAATCGAAACTCGATCGTCATTTAGTTAAGTACACTTTATTGCATACCGTTTGCGTTTACGTAATATTTAACAACTTTTAGTTGTAACTCTTAACGTTATAGTCCTTATCATTATTGAATACGGTTCACGTTCCTTATACTTTACGTTCGTCGTTTAACTACTCATTAAACAACATTAAATTCCTAAAGTCATCACTATAACAATGATTTAGGAAAGGCCTCATCATGTTCATTAAGTAATTACATGACCCATACTGGTATTGCAAACCATTGGATTCATAATTAACTTGGTCAACAAATTTCTACAGCCGGCTTAGTACATTACGTTGTTCTCATTACATTCATCTTCAATTGGTTATCAACCTTTAATCTTCATACATTAAGTGTTTAATAATGCCTTAGCAATGTTATGTTAACACCTTATTTCATTACTAATGAGTTATCTTTCCTTCTATACTTGTAAACATTTTTGTCTATCAAAACTCGGGATCAAGCGCCTGTGGTGCCACACTTAGTTTTTCATCTCGCTGGCCAAGTGTCATGAAAGTTAGCAAGATGCCTCGACACTATTACGGAATTGCTTACCACCCATTTGCTTGTGTTGTTGGCCATGGCGCCAACTCTCAGGCTCAACTAGTTTGCAAAATTTGAAAATTTTACTAAACTCCCGGACTCATAACTTCTTCGTTATAAGTCCGAATTGGCTCGTTCAAAAGCCTACGGTTCACAAATTACATACTCTACACGTTCATGCAAGAATTTTATCTATTTGACTTTGTTTGCTAAAAATTCACCTATTAGTTCATTTTTAACGAAAACGATAAACGTTCGTGAACGTTCAACGCTCGTTTCTTCGTTCTAAGTCGAAATTCGGTAATTTTTGAGTTCGCAACTCTATAATGCCAAATATGACTTGTCTCTATTGAAAACCAATGTTTCTAAGCTCAATATCAAAATTTGACTTCCATTCCGAGAATTTCACGAATTCGACGAGTATCATCCAAACTCGTAAATTTCGCCTTAACTTCATTTCTTATGATTTGTTCATCGTTTCAAATGGATTCAATCTATCATATTAATATTTTGACATACATACTTCATTAACTTATTGACATGATAAGTTATTACTTGTTCTTCATTAGTCTATAACTTGTAAAAGTATGAACTACTTATGAATTCACTTTGCATGACTTATCATAACTTAAATCTTTTAATCATCATCCTTACTTCTTATTATCATACAACCTTATTATTTCAACATAAAATAAGTTCCTACACGTTCTCCCTTGTTTCAGAACTTATATGATTACAAATAGCTTATTCATGACTTATACGGCTTATTAAGACTTAAGCTCTTTGATTACTCATTCCTATCATTCCTTACCAACATGTTCTACCACTACCCATCTCCCTACCTATGGAAGAGAAAGAGATTCATAGTTTAAGTTCTTACCCTTGAATATTACTTGACTAAGCTTTAATCTCCTTCTTGCTTCTTGAAAATCTCATAATGGAAGTTTGACTTATAAGTTCTTACTCTCTCTAACCAATAAGTTGCTTAACTTGAGAGGAGTTGAGAGAAATTTATCAACCAACAAATGAAGTGCGGCTTCTCTATTTATAGGCAATCCTAAGTTAGAGCATTATGGACATTTAGGCCATCCCACCTCCTTAATCACCTCCTTACTATTCATTACCTAGCTATTAAGTAAACTTGGCCAATAAGTCTACTTGCTAGTCACCTAACTTATCCATTACTTGCTCATCACAACTTTTACTTGTTCACCACACATAAGCACTTTACTTGCTTATCACATTAATTACTTGGCCAACACAACACTTAGCCATTAAGTTACTTGCTCATTACTTTGGATCACCCATGGGTTGCTCCAATGGATCAAGCTTTACCCTTTGGATCTTACCTTGGGCTTTACATTCAATTAGCTTAATTAACTTATCTTATACATTGGGCTTACAATTAAACAAACACTTGGGCTTGTTCAATAATTTACATAGGACTTAACATTACAAATAATTGGGCTTTAACATTATTTCGTATTGGGCTTTATTATTATCCCAATTGGATATTACAATCTCCTACACATTCCTACAAATTCAATACATTTGGCTTAAAGTCTTATAACGTATAATCTACGTATTAATCTCGTATTCCAACTCGTAAACATATTTAGTATACGACATTCCATCAGTCATACAAACTCGTATAATACTTTGTATCATACTCGTATTCATTACCTCGTACAATACTTACGTATTATACAATCATTGATTTAATTCATTAAACGCATTTAAATTCCTTCTTGGAAATCACTTTCCCTAACCGTTAGGTTTTAAGTCCGCATGCAAAAAACTGCGTTTGCCATAACTAAAATATTATTGGATATTCCATCTCACCTCGATATTCTATCATTACATATTTCTCGGAAGTTCAAAAAGAATTCCCGAGCAGAAATACGTGAATAGTATTTTTCGAAAAATTTCTCGGTAAACTTTTATTTTCGTCTTGGAAATTCAAACACTTTAATTCTACCACGTAGCCAAAATACTACGACATTCCAATATGTCTAGGTCATAGAACGACCTTCAAATAGCTTACTCTCATAATTAATTAATTAAATTCATTAAATCCACATAATTAAATAAAAATTTAATTCTCAAAAATCCAAATTTTCTGGGGCGTTACACTAGGATTCAGTTATTTGCTATTTCGTTCTAAAAAAATGATTATATACTAACAATTATGTCCAATAAAATTGTTCTAAACATATATAAACATACATATTGAATAAAAATAATTAATAATTCGCATAAAATTTGGCTATGATGCCACTGTTAGGTTTGTAATATCCATGGACATACAATCAAATTGCATATAAACAAGCATGTTAAAATTAGATTTTAAAATTTTACAAACAATAACCAAATTCATCCTTTATGTGTATGTAGACACTCGAAATTTTGTTTTCCTGTTACTAACTATGCAGGAGGACAAAAACGTCTTTTTCACACTCCAGAGATAACCCTGGAGGACCACAACATCAATTCTAACCCCGAAGATAGCTTGAGAAGTTAATTATAAACCCCGGAGTCAACCCCGGGAGGTCAAACCAACCTCAGAGATAACCCTGAGGACATTCAGAGTCGACAGTAGGCCAATCTCAGAGAAAACCCTGATAAAAGACTGCTACAACTGCGCCAAAACCGGAGATAACCCCAGAAAGGGGAAAAATGGTCATTTTGCTAACTCAACTTCAACTCAAATCACATTAACTCATTTAAACTCAAAAATTCTTCAAAAGAAGTCCCACAAGAACCATATCTTAACTTCCGAGCGCAAACTACACAAAACGGCTCAACGGACTGCCTAACGGAAACCTGGAAATGCCATTTCGGTCATGGACCCATCTTTCTGGGATCAAAAAGGGCAAATCCTATGTCATTTCATAGCTCTCGGAAAGAGCTTTCCAGAATTGTATTGCACGCCTCAATTGGAGGCTCGAATTGAAGTTCTACAAGTTCGAGCGGACTTCACGTTACACGCGTTCACGTACATCGAGACGGCAGGACTCATGAGTTCAAGGCACCGAGGCACCAGCAGCATGCATCTCATGGGCACAAGATATACACTAAGGGCTCCCCTCTTTATAAATATAGAGCTTGAGGTGGCCATATTTGTAACAACCATTAATTTTAAACTCCTTAATAATTAAATATGTGATTTAATTTTAATGAGTTAGTTTTGTGAGGTTATTTAAACCTTATGTGGTTATGTGAATTCATGAAATGATTAAAGGGAGTCACTAATAGTTTATTTAAATTAGTGGACTAACCCTAAGAGTTTGATATCAAGAAATTGATAGGATTATTAAATATTTAATTTATTTGAATATAATAGCAAGAGTTGAACATATTGATTAATTTCAATTATGAGTAATTAATTGATAATGTATTAATTAATAATTATTATGAATAAATAATAATTAATGTGTAAGAGATTAATAATTTGTAAAATGATTATATGTTACTTGATTAATTTGTGCAATATAGTAAACCTTTATTATATGGTAGTTAACTATATATTTTATATAGTACAAGGTGGCACATTAATATGTCTATATATTATATATATAGACTATATAGTAAGAGTTATTTGCATTCATGTGAGTTGCATAATAATATGTTATATGATGTGGAGTGTGTGGGTAAACATTCATGTATATCCTATTGACATATAATAATATCAATTATTAAATTAATAATGATTTCATTAAGTTATTATGATAATAACAGTCATGGTAGTTGAAAATGTACATGAATTATATGTATGTGCACTACTTGATACCTTGTAATTAGGAAATACATTGTATGCTCTTTAAATCATTATAACCTATGTTATGTGAAATATAACTAAAGTTTATATTATGTGTATATATGGTATAAGCCAAATGTTGCATTTCATTGTTTGCAAATGCTGAGGATTTCTCTTTCCCATAATAAGAGTCCCATTTCTTTCTTACATGTGAAAACAAAAGAAGCTAGCAAACCAACTCTATTCTTCATCTCAAATTCATCAACCTAGATCAATTAGTGGATGGGGAGTGAGATTCATGATTGAGATTACCAACTCTCACCAACTCTCTCTTAACCCTTGTGCATTCTTGAAAGCCAATGGTTTGATTTGTGAGGTAATAACATTATCTAGTTAAACATTATTCTATAAATAAGTCCTTCATCTTCCTTGTTGCAATTGCTGAGATTTAATTGCCAAGGAGCTTGTAAGGAGTGAGAGTATTGCAACTCAATTACCTCAAGAGGTATGAAAATCCCAATTTATGTTCTTAGTTGAGTTTTGTTAAGATTCTTTGAATTAAGCATGTATTGGTTGATAGTTGGTTTGGGTTATGTTTCTTAGTGCTATACATACTTATAAATGTGTTGGGTGATGTTAGAAACAATTTTTGTAAGGACTTTGTATGGTGGGTTCTTTGAATCACGAATGAGAGAAAGCTACTGCCTCTCGATGCAGTATGGCGCAATTCAAGCGCTCTAATTGTAGGGGTGCGGCATATGTTCTTTTCCATAACCCAAACTTAGTTTCTTTTTCTGGCATAACACAGCTGCGCCCTAATTGTACTAGGGTGCAGAGACAAAGTGCTTGGCCAGCCTCGCACTGTAACCGATGTGTTCTGTTATGTTATGTTTTTGTTTGTGCTAAGTTGTTAGTACATTGTAGAACGAGCTTGTAAACTATTTTAGCATGCACATGTTAGCACATGTATATGGGATGAGCAAGTATAGCAATGATGGACACCACACTTGTGGTCTTGAAATGATATTTGTGATTTCAAAGTGAACTTTGTCACGAACACATCATGTGAGCGTTCTGACTTTATGAACATGATAATATGGTTTATATTGACATGAAATGCAAGACAAAAGTGATTGAACACACTAGCATACATGATTGAAAGATTAGACTATTTTAAAGATAAGAAACTTAAGACTTTTTCAAAGAGAACTTGATGAAGATTTTTATTTAGTAAGTTCTAACTATTTGAGCATGCATATGTGACTTTAATATAGGTTATAAATGCATGAGAGTTATATGCTAATATGCCTTGTATATGCTAAGTTGACTTAGTGTAAAATTCAAAGAAAATTAGAATGAGAAAACTAATGTCATCAAGAAATGAGTAAAGTATACATGTGTTGTCTATATACAAGCATGACTACTGAGTATTGAATGATCAAGTTGTAAGGCACAAATGATTACATGACCTTTTTATGTTTTAATGACATATAACTTGTAAGTTAAACTTGTGATATTGAACTCAAGTATGATCATGTGTTATATGTGAAACTCTAACATGTATGTGTGTTAAATGGTATGTGTGATTAGTGTGTTAGAGTTGGGCTGAAGTCAGGAGAGCAGAAACTCAACCTCAGTTCGGCTGGGGGACAGTATAACTGCTAGCCCCTAAGCTTCTAGACCAGCAGCAATTCTGTAATCCTGCAGCTTTGCCATTCTATTTTATTTGAAGTTTCAAGGCATGCTTATATGATTGCTTTACTTTGTAATATATGGCCAATGTACCATATAACGTGTTAAGAAGCATGCTATGTGAAGACTTGAGTATTTTAAGTGTAGACTCATAATAGTTTACACATACTAATTGAAAGATCGACTTGTTAATGTTAGGTCATTTCAACGCGAGTTAGTTAAAGCTAGTATTATATTGTAGCTGAGCAAACAGGCAAGTTTCTATGAACTTCACTCTTTGATTGTGCAAGTTCCTTAATTCTTACTCTTTTACTTGAGCAAGTATACGGACACTATTTTATTGTGTTGCAGGTTTCCTAACTTACACAACTTTGTTTGTTGTGAAAGTTTCTAATCCTTCTCATATTGTATTGAGTAGGTTATTGTTGAATTGAAAGTTATTCATTTAAGCTTGAATCTTATTTCCAAGCATGCTATTAAGTGGTTTAATTACTTTAAAATTATTCTACATCGATATTATTGATATTCGCTCTTAGTGCACTTGAGTTCGTACAGTCTTGG
Source organism: Panax ginseng (assembly GCA_020205605.1). Classification (NCBI taxonomy): domain Eukaryota; kingdom Viridiplantae; phylum Streptophyta; class Magnoliopsida; order Apiales; family Araliaceae; genus Panax; species Panax ginseng. The sequence goes on along the minus strand of CM035130.1, from coordinate 55,630,476 downwards.
ACTTGTACATCATTTAAAGTTCAATAATTCTTGAACTGTGTTAGATAGAGTCTGAACCTTTGTTTGGTCAGACAAGCGTATGATGTTTTATAAAAGCTATCCAAACCAATTGATGGTAAGGATTCTTAGACTGAAAGAACACCCCTTCTATGATAGGGGAGTACCCCAGGTATCTAATATAACATACACAGAGCATATTTAAATGTTATGCATATACATAGTGTACGTGAGGCTGATCCCCTCAGGTACTTATTCTATAGCTAGTAACCAAAGGGTTGATTCCATTGGAGTGTTATAGTTCAAAGTCTATTTGACTAGCAGTTATTCTAAAAGCAATCATTATCTTTGCTTGAGATATTCATATTGTTGAATCCTTCAAATATGCATATTGTTGAATTTATTTTCAGTTATTTTTCCATTCATCATGATATATCCTTATTGTTGTATTTAAACTTGCGGGGCAAACTTGTTGCTCATTCTTGCTATATCATGAATTATATTACAGCTAAGCCCGAGACCTCAGGGAAGGACAAGGGTAAAGGAAAGATGTAGAATAGTGGCAAGGGGCAGACTTTTCCTTATGCCTAGTTTAAATTACTATTATGTAATATGAACCCTAATAATTATTTTAGGGTATGCTTGTAAGATGATACTAAGGTTATCGTATCTTGGGACTAGTAACACCTTTTGAATGAACGACGTACGTTTATTATATTCCGCATTTTAGTTATCGTATATTGTTTAGAGGTGGATGTTAGAATTTTATCATGATGACCGGACCGGGGTCAGAGGACCCGGATTCAAGGGCGTCACAGGTTGGTATCAAAGCCGTAGGTTATAAACGTTAGGAATGCGAAACCTAGGTTATAACCTTATTAGAAAACTCAAGTAGAATATGTAAGTGATGGGTTGAGGAAATCCATCGAGTTTTATTGTGATAATGAAGTTGTTTATTTAAATCAAAAATGATTGATAGGCGTTTTAAAATTCTTAATGCTAACATGAATAGCATATAACATAAAGCCTAATAATTTTCTTCCTTTCCTCAGATCATGCTGCCTAGGAGAATTCCACGGAATCAGAGGGAGGAAGGATCTGTTAACAATGGTGGAGGGGTAAATGTTGATCCAATGCAGAACTTCGTTAAGCTATTAACTGAGGCAATGCAAAACAGACCTCCACCAGCAGCAGGGCAGCCAGGACAACACTTGGCTAGCTTTAAGGACTTTAAATTGGTAGGACCACAAGAGTTCTGAGGAACTTTGGATCCAATTAAAGCCCAAACATGGATAGAAGAGATGGAGAAGGTGTTTGAGGTCGCACGCGTGGCTGAACCCCAAAAGACGAGTTTTGCCACTTTCATGATGAAGGGCGAAGCTAACTATTGGTGGAAAGCCAATAAGGGGTGATGAATGGGTAATATACCCATGAATTGGATACATTCGGGCTTAATTTATTGTTGTTCTCAAGTCTTTTAGGATGTTTTTTTGTGTTTGTGTCTATTCATGCATGTTTTATATTGTTTTGTAGGAATTGAGACAAAAGTTACTTGGATCGACTTTTGGGGTGGCTAGATTCGCGTTTTCGGCTTGCCATTTACACAACAGTCACTTCAGAGCCAATTTGACTATAGCTCTGGACATTATTTCGAAACACTCAAAGAATGAAAGTTGTAGATTTACTTTTCCTCTTTCCGGACCATCTTGAATCATCAAAATCGGAGTTTGGATGAAGAAGTTATGGTCATTTTCCCAAAGGACATCGGAGCAGAAAATGTCAGAACTTGTAATAGCGCCGGGGCGCTATTCTTAGTTCATTTCCCAGCGCCGGGGCGCTATAAGGCATTGTCTAAGCGTCGTTCTCAGTGCTGGGGCCCTAAGGAAGAGGTTGGGTGAGGCCTGGACGCGTTTTGGGTGAATTTTGACACATTTTGACTCCAAATTGGATTGGATTTGTTCCAAAACTAAAAATTGGACTTGTAACCTATAAATACATGATGTAAGGCATAAATAGGGGGAGATTACATAGATTAGACTAGATTAAAAACTCCATTAAATTAGAATCTAAACCCTAGTTCTTAATTAGCCATTAGAGATTGAAGCAAATTGAAGAACACTGAAGATCAAGAGCAAGAGAAAGAGGATTCTCAAGGCTACTGACAATAGATTATATTCTCTTCTCTTCTCTTACTTTTATCTTTTAATGTCTATTCAATTGTGGATTCTTGATTTTAATTCATTAATTATGAACTAACTCTTTCATTAAGATTTCAATTGAACTTTTTATGATTATGAATTGATTATCTGATTTATTCTAATTATTTATGTTGAAGTGAATTGTTCATCTTGCTTTGTGCTTATTGATTAATTATCTGATCAGTAATTACCTTGTTACTCTAGAAGGAATTGAGAAAGGAATTCTAGGGTTAGAACTGGGCATGGTGACATGTGACTTAGTTATTTGCACAGTGAATAATTAGATTTGTGAATAGAATGAGAATATCTATTTCCCTCATGTAACACATAAGGAATTGGGATTGTAACGAGTTTAATTCAATTATTTTGCATAGAGATATAACAAAATTAATCTGGGTTAAATAGAAGGCAATTGATCACTCGAGAGAGGGCTTTTGGAATTTAAGAATTCCTGTTAACAATTCAGTAGACATAATAATTGGAATAGTTGAATAATTGATTTATAATTCATAATTGGGAATATTGGAGTCTTAATCTTTATTTATCTGAATTCATTCGTTAAAATCTTAGTTTTAATTGATTAATTTAGTTTTCTTAATTAAAAAAAATCACAATTTGCGATTGTTTAAATAAAATTGGTTTGGTTAAGAATTAGTACTTGGTGATTTTTATTAAATAATTCCTCGTGGGAACGATACTCTACTTTCACTTTATTACTTGTTAATCGTGTATACTTGCACGTATTCATTGATTACGAAATCGATCAACAAGTTTTTGGCGCCGTTGCCGGGGAATTAATTTAATAATTATTTACCAATATTAATTTCAATCAAATTAGTCTTAATTTAAACATTTTTTTTATTTTTAATTCTCTTCTTATATTTCTCTCATTTTAGGTACCATGGATGACTTTGACTATCAATGGCCATACACCTAACATGAGTCAACCAAGGGGGAGCGGAGATTGATGACTCTCGAGAAACTTTTGCATTATCAAGACAGATGGAGACACTTTCGAGGATGTTTGAAGCTTTTGAAGCTCAACGTCATCAAAGTGTGGCGGTTATTTGTGATTATTGTCTTTGGAAATCATATGAGTCATCAATGCGCCATCGGTTTGAGCCAAGATAAAGATGGTGGTGGTGATTACCCCAATAATTATGTCTATCCCAAAAACTATCATCGAGTTTGGGGTATCACCCGGATTTTCATGGAGTATCAATCAAGATCAATTTTATGCTCCAAGTCCAACAAACCCACCAGATTTCTCGTGTCCACCTCCACTACAACAGAAGAACATTCAAATTGGGAGGAAGCCTTGGAAAAAGTTATTAAAGCTTCAAAAGAAACACGAGGAACATGAAAAGAAACTTAATCAAATGGAGCCGAGTATACAAAGTCGTAATGCATCGATCAAGAATCAAAAATCAATTGGGTCGAGATAGCACATGCGTTGAACAATCGCCCTCAATACACTTGGCTCTATGACATGAATTACGAGGACCGATGGTGAGCCCGAACCAAATCAGAACCGGATGTGCCAAATGATATAGATGTTGAAAGAGAGGAAAGACTTGGGGACCAAGAAAAAGAGATCGACAAAGATCTAACTTTGAGTACCAACGAAGATGAGCCAATTTCATTAGTATCCCATGTGCCTCCTCCGCCAAAGTTCAAGAATCCGGGCAGTTTTGCAAAACCATGCCCAATTGGAAGTCATGTCGTCGGCAAAGCTCTTGGTAACGTAAGAGCTAGTACAGTTGTGGAGTCATGGTGGGATGAAAAGGAGAAGATAGAAGAAGATTCCATTATGTTTATTAAGCTTCAATGCCCTAATCTGATCATCGACATAATGAAGGAAACACCTAGTGGTTTGCCATTCTTAATGGGGATCCTATCTACAAAGAGCATGCTAGGTGACTTTAATTCAAGGGTTTTTGCTAATGGGAACCTCCCAAAAGTAACATTGCTTCTGATGGATGGAGGGTTCCTCAATTTTCGTAGGGGAATTGGATAGAGAATTGAAGAAGTCAGGCTGAGACTATAAAATAAGCGCTTATTGGGAGGCAACCCAAGTTCAATTTTTATTTTTAGTTTTTATTAAGTTTTATATTAGTAGTTTTGAATTTGCATTTATTTAGGATTTTATAAAATTACTTCTATCATGGTTTTACAGGTTATTCAAGTCAAATTCAAGTTTGGTACCCAATTTGTTCCATGTGCTTATCCTATTCTCCAAAATTAGCGGACAAGGAGGAAGATTGCTATATTTTCAGGGAAGTCCTCTACTTTAATTTTTTCTATTGTAGCCATTAAGGACAATGTCTAGTTTAAGTTTGGGGGCATTTTAGTGTCGTACTGCATATAGTTAGTTATCTGCATAGTAGTTTATTTTTTTTATGTGTTAGCATTATGTTTTTTTAGGTTGCATGTAATACATGGTATTTTTTTTTTGCATCTTCATATATGTGTTCATGTAGTATAATTGCATTTTTTTTATTTTTGCATGAATCATGTGATAGGTTGGTGTGGTCTTAGCTCTACCTATGATAAGATTGGTTTTGCATGTTAACTTGAAATAAAGATTGATAATTGATGATGAGTTCTAATTTTAATCATGATGATAATCTGAGCCCGTCTGAAACTTATGTAACTGGTTAGCACTTAAAGTTTAACTGTTTTAATCCACTTGGTTCAAGGGTTTCATAATTTGTTTCTGAGGGAAAATCTTTGTAAAATTTAAGGAAATTAGTGAACTGGCGGTAAAGGTTGGAATGACGTAAAAGCTTGAGTTTGGGGGAATCTATGGGATATATATACTAAAAAAAAATTGATGAAGAGAAAAAAAAAATAGAAAATCAAGAAAAAATAAAAAGAAAAGAAAAGAGATGATGAAAAATGAAGAAGAGAAAACCGTGGTTAGTTTTGTTTCGGGGCCTTTGTTACTTGAGCAAGTACGCCCGAAGGGGTGTCTTAACACCTAACGCCCTAAAGTCTTATATGGTCTGGGAGTCGTTGGTTGAAAGCTCGCTAAGGGGTGGCCTTTAGCCCTAATGGAATGAGACATTGCACGCCCATAAAAAAATGAGAAAGAGCAAAAAATGCCCTCGTGGTTGAATAAAAGTATAAATAAATCTCAGATTTACCCTTAGATTGGGTAATTGCTTAGTTTTAACCGGAGTTGTCATGTTCACAAAAGTAATTGAATTGAAACCGAAATTTTCCTTATAAGAAGTTTGTTATGTGATTATCTTGAACTGTGGTTGGTTAGAATGGTTAACAAGCACACACACACACAACATGGGTGATGACAGGTTTGGGTTGACTAATTGGTTAGAGTTATGGATTTTGAATTGATTGGATATATTGTTTGAGTACCAATGGTATCTTTGAGGCCTGTTGCTATATATCATACTGATTTATTACTCGGTTCGTAGGTATATTAGGAAGTAGATTATGCATATGCATTCATTTAGTTGAGTTATTTTGTTTATTTTTAGTTCTTTAGTGTTTTTGCTTGAGGACAAGCAAAGGTTTAAGTTTGGGGGTATTTGATGAATGGGTAATATACCCATGAATTGGATACATTCGGGCTTAATTTATTGTTGTTCTCAAGTCTTTTAGGATGTTTTTATGTGTTTGTGTCTATTCATGCATGTTTTATATTGTTTTGTAGGAATTGGGACAAAAGTTAGTTGGATCGACGTTTGGGGTGGCTAGATTCGCGTTTTCGGCTTGCCATTTACACAGTAGTCACTTCAGAGCCAATTTGACTATAGTTCTGGACATTATTTCGAAACACTCAAAGAATGAAAGTTGTAGATCTACTTTTCCTCTTTCCGGATCATCTTGAATCATCAAAATTGGAGGTCAGACGAAGAAGTTATGGTCATTTTCCCAAAGGACATCGGAGTAGAAAATGTCAGAACTTGTAACAGCGCCGGGGCGCTATTCTTAGTTCATTTCCCAGCGCCGGGGCGCTATAAGGCAGTGTCTGAACGTCGTTCCCAGCATTGGGGCACTGGGGAAGAGGTTGGGTGCGACCTGGATGCATTTTGGGCGAATTTTGACACTTTTTGACTCCAAATTGGATAGGGTTTGTTCCAAAACTAAAAATTGGACTTATAACCTATAAATACATGATGTAAGGCATAAAATAGGGGGAGATTACATAGATTAGACTAGATTAAACACTCTAATAAATTAGAATCAAAACCCTAGTTCTTAATTAGCCATTGGAGAGTGAAGCAAATTGAAGAACACTGAAGATCAAGAGCAAGAGAAAGAGGAGTCTCAAGGCTACTAACAATAGATTATATTCTCTTCTCTTCTCTTACTTTTATCTTTTAATGTCTATTCAATTGTGGATTCTTGATTTTAATTCATTAATTATAAACTAACTCTTTCATTAAGATTTCAATTGAACTTTTTATGATTATGAATTGATTATTTGATTTATTCTAATTATTTATGTTGAAGTGAATTGTTCATCTTGCTTTGTGCTTATTGATTAATTATCTGATCAGTAATTACCTTGTTACTCTAGAAGGAATTGAGAAAGGAATTCTAGGGTTAGAACTGGGCATGGTGACATGTGACTTAGTTATTTGCACAGTGAATAATTAGGTTTGTGAATAGAATGAGAATATCTATTTGCCGCATGTAACACATAAGGAATTGGGATTGTAACGAGTTTAATTCAATTGTTTTGCATAGAGATATAGCAAAATTAATCTAGGTTAAATAGAAGGCAATTGATCACTCGAGAGAGGGGCTTTTGGAATTTAAGAATTCTCGTTAACAATTCAAGAGACATAATAATTGGAATAGTTGAATAATTGATTTATAATTCATAATTGGGGATATTGGAGTCTTAATCTTTATTTATCTGAATTCATTCGTTAAAATCTTAGTTTTAATTGATTAATTTAGTTTTCTTAATTAAAAAAATCACAATTTGCGATTGTTTAAATAAAATTTGTTTGGTTAAGAATTAGTACTTGGTGATTTTTATTAAATAATTCCTCGTGGGAACGATACTCTACTTTCACTTTATTACTTGTTGACCGTGTATACTTGCACGTATTCATTGATTGCGAAATCGATCAACAAGGGGCAAACAGAAGAGGGAGTTATTCCTTGGGACAGATTTAAGGAGCTATTCCTCGAGAATTACTTCTCGGAGAATACGCAGCAGGATATGAAAGTTAAGTTTCTGGAACTGAAGCAAGGTAGTATGTTTGTCGCAGAGTACGCGGTGAAATTTAACGAGTTAACCCGATTCGCTTCACATCAGGTTGACACGGAGGCCAGGAAGGCAAGAAGGTTCGAATTAGGACTGAAACAATGGGTGCAGAAGGCAGTGGCTGTGTTGAAGATTAAGACTTACTCTGATCTTTTGGAAAGGGCTATCATTGCTGAAGGAGGAAATGAAGCCATCGTTCGATTCAAACAAGAAAAGAAGACCGACAAGGAAGGGTAGAAAGGGGGAAGTAGCGGAGGCAGCAACCCCAACAACTATAAATGGACGGAGAGCCAATCCTCTGGAGGCAACAAGTCCGGAGGGGAGGCCAAGAAAAGTATGAGGTGCAATAATTGTGGGAGAAATCACTTGGGGGAGTGCATGAAAGGAAAGAGTGTTTGTTATCATTACGGATAACCAGGGCACATGGCTCCTTAGTGTCCGAATAAGCAGAATGGAGGTTGTTTCTCATGTGGAGCCACGGACCATCAAATTAAGGATTACCCGAAGAAAAAGAGCGATGCAGCTAGCGACAACTGCAACAACAACAAAATGGGCTGAACATTGGAGGGTCAGCCAGTCAAGCCAATAGACCAACGACACGAACATTCAACATGACCGTACAAGATGCGGTGGAGTCTAAGGACGTGGTGTCAGGTATCATTCCGATCAATGATATAGATGCATACGTGTTATTTGATTCGGGTGCTACCTGCTCTTTTGTTTCTGAAGAATTTGCTAAATAGTTTGACTTATCCCATGAGAGATTAGAACACCCTATGAACGTAGAAGTAGCGAACAAGGAAATTATCCCTGTAGAATACATTCATAGGAATTGTTATACTGAATTGCGGGGATTTAAGCTCAAAGTAGATTTGATACCGATTCATTTGGGGGAGTTTGATGTAATCATTGGAATGGATTAGTTATCAGTTCACGGAGCAGTTATAGATTGTAAGAAGAAATGTGTACACCTTAAGACTCCGAATAAGTCAAAGGTGATATTTTATGGTAGTAAATCGCCGAGATAATCTCATTGTCTGACGATGGTGCAAGCGCAGAGATTGCTTAGGAAGGGTTGTATAGGTTATTTGGCTCACGTGGTTGATACTCGATGAGTCAAGGGTGAACTGAGTCAAATACATATTGTAAGGGAGTTCGTTGATGTCTTCCTAGACAAGATTCCAGGATTGCCATCGGATAGAGAGATTGAGTTAGTCATTGATTTGGCACCAGGGACAACACCGGTATACAAAGTGCTGTATTGTATGGCACCGGTAGAGATAAAAGAACTAATGGCTCAATTACAAGAGTTGTTAGATAAGGGATACATTCGACCTAGCGTATCACCATGGGGAGCACCAGTCTTATTCGTAAAGAAGAAAGATGGGTTGCTAAGACTTTGTATCGACTACTGAGAGTTGAACAAGGTCATCATTAAGAACAAGTACCCGTTGCCCAGGATAGACAATTTATTCGATCAGTTGAAGGGGGCAAAGTATTTTTCAAAGATTGACTTGAGGACCGGTTATCACCAACTGAAAGTGAGGCCGGAGGAAATTCCAAAGACGATATTCAGAACTTGGTATGGACACTTTGAGTTTCTGGTAATATCATTTGGTTTGACGAACGTGCCAGCAACATTTATGGATTTAATGAACAGAGTGTTCAAACAATATTTGGATAAGTTTGTTGTCGTATTCATCGATGACATTCTAGTGTATTAAGAAATGGAGGAAGAACACACCGAGCATCTTTGGATAGTGTTGGAGACATTAAGGAGGGAGAAGCTGTATGCAAAATTCTCCAAATGCGAGTTTTGGTTGCAGAGAGTGCAGTTTTTAGGGCACGTTATCGATAAGAATTGTGTTTCGGTGGATTCAGCGAAGGTAGAAGCAGTTATCAATTGGGAGCAACCGAAGACGCCGACAGAAATCAGGAGTTTCTTAGGATTGGCGGGATACTATCGAAGATTTAATCGAGATTTTTTGAAATTAGCATCACCGTTGACTAATCTTACCAGAAAGACAGTTTTCAATTGGACGGAGAAGTGTGAAGAAAGTTTCATAGAATTGAAGAAGAGGATTAGTCAAGAACCTGTGTTGGCCTTACCGGACAACACGGGAGGGTTTGTAGTGTATAGTGATGCGTCACACAAGGGACTTGGCTGTGTATTGATGCAACACGACAGGGTCATTGCGTACGTTTCACGTCAACTAAAAGATTATGAGAAGAGATATTCGACTCACGACCTGGAGTTAACAGCAGTAGTTTTTGCCTTGAAGATTTGGAGACATTATTTGTATGGCGAGAAATGTGAGATATATACGGACCACAAGAGTCTGAAGTATATCTTCAAGCAGAAAGAATTAAACATGAGGCATTGCTGATGGTTAGAATTGATCAAAGATTATGATTGTGAGATTCTGTACCATCCAGGCAAAGCAAATGTAGTGGCAGATGCCTTGAGCAGAAAAGGCAGAGAGAAGTTATTGAAGTTAACTATTCAAGAAGAATTGGTGAAAGATTTCGAATGACTAAACTTGGAGATTAGATATCCGACGGAGGCGAACGAATAATTATTTACAGTAACAGCAAGTCCGACTCTATTGGATAAGGTTAAAAAAGCACAAGAAAAAGACGAAGATTGCAATAACATCAAGAAGTGATTGACTGAAGGTGATGAGTTGAAATTTAAGATTGATAGCACTGGACAACTAAGATTTGAAGGATGAATTTGGGTACCGTTAGTACCAAAACTGAGAGAAGAGATTTTACAAGAAGTGCACAGTACGAGATATTTGATACACCTAGGAAGCACTAAGATGTACCAATATTTGCGTCACCACTTCTGGTGGCCAAACATGAAGAGAGGTTGCAAAATGCATAAGTAGATGCGTAACTTGTCAGAGGGTCAAGGTAGAGCACCAACGACCAAGCGGGTTATTACAACCATTAGAGATTCCAGAATGGAAATGGGACCACATCATAATGGATTTTGTGGTGGGACTTCCGGCAACGCAAAAAGGGCACGATGCCATATGGATAATTGTAGATCGTCTTACTAAGTCAGCTCACTTTTTGCCAATTAAGATTAAGTATAGTTTGGACCAGTTAGATAAATTGTATGTTAAAGAAATTATCTTGAGGCATGGTGTGCCGGTATCTATTCTATCAGATAGAGATCTGCGATTCACGTCAAATTTCTGGAAGAGTCTTCAAGAAAGAATGGGGACACAACTACGAATGAGTACCGCGTATCATCCGCAGACCGATGGGCAGAGCGAGAGAACGATTCAGACACTTGAAGACATGCTCCGAGCTTGTGTGATGGACTTCAAGGGTAGTTGGGAGGATCACCTTCCATGAATAGAATTCATGTATAACAATAGTTATCACGCCAGTATTGGAATGCCACCGTACGAAGCATTATATGGGAGGAAACGTAGAACGCCCTTATGCTGGGACGAAGTTGGAGAACGTCGACTGTTTGGACCAGAATTGGTACAATAGACGGTAGAAATGATCAAGGTGATAAGAGTACGTTTAATAGCAGCTCAAGATCGCTAGAAGAAGTATGCGGATTTACATCGCAAGAAGAGAGGTTTTGAAGTAGGGAGCTATGTATTTCTGAAAGTATCTCCCCGGAAAAGGAAGATTCATTTTGGGAAGAAGGGCAAGTTGAGCACTAGGTTCATAAGACCGTTCGAGATTTTGAAGCGAGTCGGTGAAGTGGCGTATGAGGTAGCGTTACCTCCTGAACTTGAAAATATTCACAATGTGTTTCATGTGTCAGTATTACGGCGATATAAACCGGATTACAAGCACATTATCTCCTATGAAACAATTCAAGTTGAGAAAGACTTATCGTATGAGGAAGTTCCTGTCCAGATACTAGATAGGAAGGAACAGAAGTTGAGGAATAAGATTATCCATTTCGTTAAGATTCTCTGGAGGAATCACGCAGTAGAAGAAGCTACGTGGGAGCTAGAAGAGAAAATGAGAGCGAATTATCCATTTTTATTTGAGTAACCTTATTTTTACAATTCCGAGGACGGAATTTTTATAAGGGGGGAAGGATGTAACGACCATGAATTTTAAACTCCTTAGTAATTAAATATGTGATTTAATTTTAACGAGTTAGTTTAGTGAGTTTATTTAAACCTTATGTGGTTATGTGAATTCATGAAATAATTAAAGGGAGTCACTAATAGTTTATTTAAATTAGTGGACTAACCCTAAGAGTTTGATATCAAGAAATTGATAGGATTATTAAATATTCAATTTATTTGAATATAGTAGCAAGAGTTGAACATATTGATTAATTTCAATTACGAGTAATTAATTGATAATGTGTTAATTAATAATTATTATGAATAAATAATAATTAATGTGTAAGAGATTAATAATTTGTAAAATGATTATATGTTACTTGATTAATTTGTGCAATATAGTAAACCTTTATTATATGGTAGTTAACTATATATTTTATATAGTACAAGGTGGCACATTAATATGTCTATATATTATATATATAGTCTATATATTATATATAACTATATATTTTATATAGTACAAGGTGGCACATTAATATGTCTATATATTATATATATAGACTATATAGTAAGAGTTATTTGCATTCATGTGAGTTGCATAATAATATTGTTATATGATGTGGAGTGTGTGCGGGTAAACATTCATGTATATCCTATTGACATATAATAATATCAATTGTTAAATTAATAATGATTTCATTAAGTTATTATGATAATAACAGTCATGGTAGTTGAAAATGTACATGAATTATATGTATGTGCACTACTTGATACCTTGTAATTAGGAAATACATTGTATGCTCTTTAAATCATTATAACCTATGTTATGTTAAATAAATTGTGTAGACATATTTTATAACCAAAGTTTATATTATGTGTATATATGGTATAAGCCAAATGTTGCATTTCATTGTTTGCAAATGCTGAGGATTTCTCTTGTCCCACAAGAAGAGTTCCATTTCTTTCTTACACGTGAAAATAAAAGAAGTTAGCAAACCTACTCTATTGTTCATCTCAAATTCATCAACCTATATCAATTAGTGGATGGGGAGTGGGATTCATGATTGAGATTACCAACTCTCACCAACTCTCTCTTAACCCTTGTGCATTCTTGAAAGCTAATGGTTTGATTTGTGAGGTAATAACATTATCTAGTTAAACATTATTCTATAAATAAGACCTTCATCTTCCTTGTTGCAATTTATTAGATTTAATTGTCAAGGAGCTTGTAAGGAGTGAGAGTATTGCAACTCAATTACCTCAAGAGGTATGAAAATCCCAATTTATGTTCTTAGAAATCACTTTCCCTAACCGTTAGGTTTTAAGTCCGCATGCGAAAAACTGCGTTTGCCATAACTGAAATATTATTGGATATTCCATCTCACCTCGATATTCTATCATTACATATTTCTCAGAAGTTCAAAAAGAATTCCCGAACAGAAATGCGTGAATAGTGTTTTTTGGAAAATTTCTCGGAAAACTTTTATTTTCGTCTTGGAAATTCAAACACTTTAATTCTACCACGTAGCCAAAATACTACGACATTCCAATATGTCTAGGTCATAGAACGACCTTCAAATAGGTTACTCTCATAATTAATTAATTAAATTCATTAAATCCCCATAATTAAATAAAAATTTAATTCTCAAAAATCCAAATTTTCTGGGGCGTTACACTAGGATTCAGTTATTTGCTATTTCGTTCTAAAAAAATGATTATATACTAACAATTATGTCCAATAAAATTGTTCTAAACACATAAACATACATATTGAATCAAAATTTGCATAAAATTTGGCTATGATGCCACTGTTAGGTTTGTAATATCCATGGACATAAAATCAAATTGCATATAAACAAGCATGTTAAAATTAGATTTTAAAATTTTATAAACAATAACCAAATTCATCCTTTATGTGTATGTAGACACTCGAAATTTTGTTTTCCTGTTACTAACTATGCAGGAGGACAAAAACGTCTTTTTCACACTCCAGAGATAACCCTGGAGGACCACAAAATCAATTCTAACCCCGGAGAAAGCTTGAGAAGTTAATTATAAACCCCAGATTTAACCCCGAGTGGTCAAGCCAACCTCAGAGATAACCCTGAGGACATTCAGAGTCGACAGTAGGCCAATCTCAGAGAAAACCCTGATAAAAGACTGCTACAACTGCGCCAAAACCGGAGATAACCCCGGAAAGGGGAAAAATGGTCATTTTGCTAACTCAACTTCAACTCAAATCACATTAACTCATTTAAACTCAAAAATTCTTCAAAAGAAGTCCCATAAGAACCATATCTTAACTTCCGAGCGCAAACTACACAAAACGGCTCAACGGACTGCCTAACGGAAACCTGGAAATGCCATTTCGGTCATGGACCCATCTTTCTGGGATCAAAAAGGGCAAATCCTATGTCATTTCATAGCTCTCGGAAAGAGCTTTCCAGAATTGTATTGCACGCCTCAATTGGAGGCTCGAATTGAAGTTCTACAAGTTCGAGCGGACTTCACGTTACACGCGTTCACGTACATCGAGATCGAGCGGGGACCATGAGTTGGGGCACCGAGGCAACCAGTAGCTTGCATCTCATGGCTACCAAGATATACACTGCGGCTCCCAAATTTCTATAAATATAGAGCTTGAGGTGGCCATATTTGTAACAACCATTAATTTTAAACTCCTTAATAATTAAATATGTGATTTAATTTTAATGAGTTAGTTTTGTGAGGTTATTTAAACCTTATGTGATTATGTGAATTCATGAAATGATTAAAGGGAGTCACTAATAGTTTATTTAAATTAGTGGACTAACCCTAAGAGTTTGATATCAAGAAATTGATAGGATTATTAAATATTTAATTTATTTGAATATAGTAGCAAGAGTTGAACATATTGATTAATTTCAATTATGAGTAATTAATTGATAATGTGTTAATTAATAATTATTATGAATAAATAATAATTAATGTGTAAGAGATTAATAATTTGTAAAATGATTATATGTTACTTGATTAATTTGTGCAATATAGTAAACCTTTATTATATGGTAGTTAACTATATATTTTATATAGTACAAGGTGGCACATTAATATGTCTTTATATTATATATATAGACTATATAGTAAGAGTTATTTGCATTCATGTGAGTTGCATAATAATATTGTTATATGATGTGGAGTGTGTGCGGGTAAACATTCATGTATATCCTATTGACATATAATAATATCAATTGTTAAATTAATAATGATTTCATTAAGTTATTATGATAATAACTGTCATGGTAGTTGAAAATGTACATGAATTATATGTATGTGCACTACTTGATACCTTGTAATTAGGAAATACATTGTATGCTCTTTAAATCATTATAACCTATGTTATGTGAAATAAATTGTGTAGACATATTTTATAACCAAAGTTTATATTATGTGTATATATGGTATAAGCCAAATGTTGCATTTCATTGTTTGCAAATGCTGAGGATTTCTCTTGTCCCACAAGAAGAGTTCCATTTCTTTCTTACACGTGAAAATAAAAGAAGCTAGCAAACCTACTCTATTGTTCATCTCAAATTCATCAACCTATATCAATTAGTGGATGGGGAGTGGGATTCATGATTGAGATTACCAACTCTCACCAACTCTCTCTTAACCCTTGTGCATTCTTGAAAGCTAATGGTTTGATTTCTGAGGTAATAACATTATCTAGTTAAACATTATTCTATAAATAAGACCTTCATCTTCCTTGTTGCAATTGCTGAGATTTAATTGCCAAGGAGCTTGTAAGGAGTGAGAGTATTGCAACTCAATTACCTCAAAAGGTATGAAAATCCCAATTTATGTTATTAGTTGAGTTTTGTTAAGATTCTTTGAATTAAGCATGTATTGGTTGATAGTTGGTTTGGGTTATGTTTCTTAGTGCTATACATACTTATAAATGTGTTGGGTGATGTTAGAAACAATTTTTGTAAGGACTTTGTATGGTGGGTTCTTTGAGCGCCCGAATAGAGCAAGCTATCGCCTCGATGCAGGCATGATGCAAATTGCACCCTAATTGTACTAGAGTGCAAATAGCAATTTCTATATAACCCAAACTTAGTTTCATTTTCTCGGCATAACACAAATTGTAATAACCCGAGATTTCCTAAATAAAATAATTAAGAAAATTTATGATAAATTTTTTTTTTTTATTATTTAATGACGAGAATAAGTGTCTAGTAATGTGAACGATAAATATGAATATATTTATTACTTGAAAAATTAGAAATAATTTTAAGTAAAATGTTTTCCATGATAACATGATTGGAAATAATATATGAAGTGATAATTAGAACTTATATAATATATATTTTATTATATAAATTGTTCAGAATATTTAAATCAAGTATTTTAACTTGATATGCGAAAGAGAAGTCAGATATGAGATCCAAACCCTGAATTGGGATTATGATCAAGAGATGATAATAATAATATTATATTATTATTATAATGATTTTACAGTACAATAATTATGTACTGTGTATGTGCGGACAGATAATATTGAGCAATGACGGTCAATTAGGTCATAACATATTACCGTGCTGTGAAACCCTAATTATTAAACTCAGTTATGAGAAATGACTGAGTAGTATATGAAGTTACTGTGTATATGAAGTTACTGTGTACACGAATGTCGGTAATTAGAAGAAAAACCCTAATTACTATTTTACGCTGATAACTAGGACAAACCCTAATTATTACAACCCTAATCGGTTGAAGTTAGAAACCGTAATGATCGTATGTTAGATCATACACATATAATTAGAGAACCCTAATGGTCAATTAGAAAACCCTAATTGATAACGTTAAGAAACCCTAATTAGAAAACCCTAATTTTCTATAGAAAACCCTAATTTAAAATTATCGGGTTTAGTTACGATGTTATTATATAAATGTTTTAAATTACCAAATGATAGAAATTAATTGGTAAATGGTAAGAATTATAATCTAATGGTTAAATATTACATTTAATGGCCTTTTACAAAATGCCCTTGAATTATATGTGAAATGACCAAAATACCCTTTTTGTCATTTTAGTGTATTATTACTTACATTATTGATAGGATCTTGCAACAAGGATGCCCAACATACTTACCCTACATGCTATCAGCTCTCAAACAAGGGAATCATCCCACTTTAGCATCCAAGGTATTTAAAATTATTTTTTTAAATTAAAGGAAAGGAAAAATGCATTATTTATGTCTTATTGCTACCACTTGTCCACAAAATCCTACCAATCCATCTAGAAATTACCTATGGGTCAGTAGTATTACCATCAATCACCACTATAATCATTCCATTGCATTATTTTATGAATTCAAGAGAGAAATGCACCATTTTGGCCTATTTATACCCAAGCACTTAACTACATTCTCCCTAGCCTAAACCTACGAAATTCTCTCATTATATCAGTCTATAAACAAGCCCCATTCACACTAATAACAAATCAGTAGCCAAAAATCAGAATCAAAGCTTAAAAAGGTATAAACCCTAGCTTGATTTTTCTTAAACTTTTTAGTGTTAGATGTTATGTTTAAATGTTAAAACATGTTGATTATAGTGTCTAAGGATGATCCGGTTTGCTTGATGTTGATTCCATAACATTCGAAGCTCCTGGATTTGAAGATCTTTAAAATCTGAAAATTTTCATTTTTGTGTTCTGACAACGAATGTTAGAGGCTGTAGATCCCATCCTGTTAAGAGTTTTTGATGTTTAAAGCTTGCTATGTGTAGCCTGGTATGTTGTCTTTATTCTGCAAAAAGGAATCATGGTCATATCTGTTGTAGATTAGAAGTTATTTATGGTCAAACTACCGTTATCGATCGAATCTCCAAGAACATTTCTGGGTTTCCCAGAAATGTTCAAGAACAGTTGTTGAGGTCACATTTGACCGGCCTCTTTCTGTTGGATCTGTTGTTGTTATATGCCTTATATGTAATAAAGTTGTAGTATTACATGTTATCTACAACCTGGAAGCAATAGATCACTTAGATCAAACTCAGAATGAAAGATATAAAGATCCAAAGTAGCACGCACGATCGGGCTTTAAAATTCGAAAACCCGAATTGGCATGCAAGTTTTGTCGAGAGTTTGATGATTTATATCTTTGGTATTGTTAATGTTTAGACTTGAAACTTGATTTAATCATGTTCTCTCGTAAGTTGTACTACATAGCCCGACGATAAAAACACTTATAACATGTATGATTGACCGAGAATAAGACCACTAAGGTCGTCGTTGACCGCGCGTTGACTAGAGTTTTCTCGGGCAACCCGTAAACATGAAGAACACGTCCCACAAGGTTTTCTATTGATCATATCTCACAGATTTGTTGTTGTTTGGTCGTGAAATGAGTATATAGTTGTAGTATTACATTAGTACTACAACATCGAAGCTTTTGCAAGTCCAGAAAACATTTAGATCATGGATTTAAGGCTCGGTCAAACTAGCACCTTTGTGCACCGACATGAAGCTCAAGAACACCTATAGCGATTTTGCCTGTTACGCTATATAGATGCCTTTAGCGACAATTATCTTTTTTATTTTCCTAAATTAATTTAAAAATTAGAAAAATTAGTTTTAATTATTAAAATACCAAATAAATTATGAAAAATTATTTTAAAGTCCTAAAAATAGTTTTAATTATTTTGAGTATATTTCATAAATATTTAATATTTTGAAATATAAAGGTATTTATTTATTTAATTATAATATTAAATAAATGATTTAAAAATAGTTTTAATTCATGAAAAATCATGAAAAATTATTTTATGGTATAAAAAAATATTTTGAGTTATAAAATATAACTTTTAATATTTAGAAGATAATTTCATTAATATTTATATATTAATGATATTTAGTTAATGATTTGTGATATTAAGTTTATTTAATATTTATATTAAATAAATAGTTTAAAAATGGTTTTATTTATTTAAAAATCATTTAAAGAGAATATTAAGGATTTAAAAATATTTTAAGTTATAATTAATGACTTTTAATATTTGATAAATAGTACATTAATATTTATATATTAATGGTGATTATTTAAAAATGATTTTAATTATCTTAAAAATCATTTAAGGGTAAAATAAATGTTTTAAAATAGTTTGAGTTATTATAAATAACTTTTATATTTTGGCAATGGTTTCATTAATAGTTAATATAAATTAATTATTAATAATAGAATTGTTTGATGTTTAAGTCATATAATTATAATTCGATGTTTGAAAGTGATATCCTGTCAAACTAGTCGACTAGAAACCTAGGTTATGAAGTCCGTGATTTGGTGAAGAGCACCCATAGTAATGCTTATATCACTATAAGCCTTGAGTGATGATTTGATTTATTTTAAATTTTTCAATTTCGAAAAAATTCAAAATGATTAAAAGTAAAATGTCCGATATTTACGGATGTTGAGGTATAGAATAAGAGTCTTGGACTCAAGATGCACCGATAAAGTCAAGTTTGACGATGCAGCAAACCGTCTTGAACCTATATAATAGAAAGAAAAGACTACCGTAAGAACATGGATGAGATATTTGAAAAATGTATAAAAGTATAGAATGTGAACTAAAAGTATGATCACCGCGATTATGTGATGACATAATTAGGCTATGTCTTTCGACCATAACCGATAAAGATTTGTGTGTTATGATATATTGTTCTAATCGGACGAATGAATGACCTGCTTATTGATAGGTTGTGATAAAGAGATAAGATCTAAGTTGAGATTTGTAATCAAGAAATCGTGCAAGTATCCTACCTTTGCATTTCCTTTATGCAATGGACATGAGTAAGAAGTTTCGTAATTATTCTATTCCCCGCATGATTATGTGCGCTTTTGATTATCAACATGTTAGCTCAGATATATATTCTGTTAAGTTGATTTCTAAATGGTTATACAAGTGTCCCCACTTGGATAATCATGGCATTTATTCACATGTTGATATACCATGTCAATTACCCGTATACATATATGTTGAATTACATATTATTGTTGAGCAAGATTAAAAACCTTCGGGTTTGGAACCAGGCATGTATGAACATCCCGATAATGGGAAAATTTTTATGCGCTTCGGCGGACAAAGGATGAGCGATGAATGTCGTTCTAGTTATGTAGTATTGATCAATACAGGGTACAACGGGGCTGATCACCCTCCGTGCCCGTAAGTTATGACGGTTTGCGGATGAATTTCTGTTAAACCTTTTCGAAAATGAAAAACAATGTTCATAGTATGTGTCTTAAACCCTAATTATGGGTGGAGCCTAATTTCAAGAAATTGAAAGAGAATTGTTATGTGAATCTTTTATCAGTACAGATTACTTCACAACTTTTGATTCGTTGTAGAAGTGTTATATATAATTGCTATTACTTGCTGGGCACTCAAATGCTCATCCTTGCTTAAATTAAATGTTTTCAGTTATGTATAAGCAACCTGAAGGCTCAGGCACGAACAAAGGAAAAGGAAAGTCGATCGAATAAGTGTGTATTATGAGTTAATGGTTATAAATTTGCATTGGGTATCTATTTATGTATTGAAAGGAATGTATTTGAAGGTCTCACACAGGAAGTAAACTTTGATGTATGTAAATTAAGTTTGAATGTAATATTACTATTGTATTATTCAAATTTTATAGAAATGGTATCGTGAAGCACCGAGTTCGGGTTTCAAGTACCTTGATTTGGGGCGCTACAACAACAAGCGCTTTAATTGTACTAGGGTGCGAGACAAATTTACCAGCTCTGCACTTGTGTAACCGATGTGTTCAATTATGTTTCTGTTTGTGATAAATTGTTAGTACATTGTAGAACGAGCTTGTAAACTGTTTTAGCACGCACATGTAAGCACATGCATATTGGATGAACAAGTATAGCAATGATGGACACCACACTTGTGGTCTTGAAATGATATTCGTGATTTCAAAGTGAACTTTGTCACGAACACATCATGTGAGCGTTCTGACTTTATGAACATGATAATATGGTTTATATTGACATGAAATGCAAGACAAAAGTGATTGAACACACTAGCATACATGATTGAAAGATTAGACTATTTTAAAGATAAGAAACTTAAGACTTTTTCAAAGAGAACTTGACGAAGATTTTTATCTAGTAAGTTCTAACTATTTGAGCATGCATATGTGACTTTAATATAGGTTGTAAATGCATGAGAGTTATATGCTAATATGCCTTGTATATGCTAAGTTGACTTAGTGTAAAATTCAAAGAAAATTAGAATGAGAAAACTAATGTCATCAAGAAATGAGTAAAGTATACATGTGTTGTCTATATACAAGCATGACTACTGAGTATTGAATGATCAAGTTATAAGGCACAAATGATTACATGACCTTTTTATGTTTTAATGACATATAACTTGTAAGTTAAACTTGTGATATTGAACTCAAGTATGATCATGTGTTATATGTGAAACTCTAACATGTATGTATGTTAAATGGTATGTGTGATTAGTGTGTTAGAGTTGGGCTGAAGTCAGGAGAGCAGAAGCTCAACCCTGTTCAACTGGGGACAGCCAGCAATTGCTACCATCCCCTAAGTTTAGACCAGCGCAATGCTGTAAATCTGCAGCTTTTGCCAAATTCTATTTTTGGTTTGAAGTTTCAAGGCATGCTTATATGATTGCTTTACTTTGTAATATATGGCCAATGTACCATATAACGTGTTAAGAAGCATCTATGTGAAGACTTGAGTATTTTAAGTGTAGACTCATAATAGTTTACACATACTAATTGAAAGACCGACTTGTTAATGTTAGGTCATTTCAACGCGAGTTAGTTAAAGCTAGTATTATATTGTAGCTGAGCAAACAGGCAAGTTTCTATGAACTTCACTCTTTGATTGTGCAAGTTCCTTAATTCTTACTCTTTTACTTGAGCAAGTATACGGACACTATTTTATTGTGTTGCAGGTTTCCTAACTTACACAACTTTGTTTGTTGTGAAAGTTTCCAATCCTTCTCATATTGTATTGAGTAGGTTATTGTTGAATTGAAAGTTATTCATTTAAGCTTGAATCTTATTTCCAAGCATGCTATTAAGTGGTTTAATTACTTTAAAATTATTCTACATCGATATTATTGATATTCGCTCTTAGTGCACTTGAGTTCGTACACTCTTGGACTTGTACATCATTTAAAGTTAAATAATTCTTGAACTGTGTTAGATAGAGTCTGAACCTTTGTTTGGTCGATGTTTATGATGTTTTATAAAAGCTATCCAAACCAATTGATGGTAAGGATTCTTAGACTGAAAGAACACCCCTTCTATGATAGGGGAGTACCCCAGGTATCTAATATAACATACACAGAGCATATTTAAATGTTATGCATATACATAGTGTACGTGAGGCTGATCCCCTCAGGTACTTATTCTATAGCTAGTAACCAAAGGGTCAATTAGCTATTGATTCCATTGGAGTGTTATAGTTCAAAGTCTATTTGACTAGCAGTTATTCTAAAAGCAATCATTATCTTTGCTTGAGATATTCATATTGTTGAATCCTTCAAATATTCATATTGTTGAATTTATTTTCAGTTATTTTTCCATTCATCATGATATATCATGAATTATATCATGAATTATATTACAAACTTGTTGCTCATTCTTGCTATATCATGAATTATATTACAGCTAAGCCCGAGACCTCAGGGAAGGACAAGGGTAAAGGAAAGATGTAGAATAGTGGCAAGGGGCAGACTTTTCCTTATGCCTAGTTTAAATTACTATTATGTAATATGAACCCTAATAATTATTTTAGGGTATGCTTGTAAGATGATACTAAGGTTATCGTATCTTGGGACTAGTAACACCTTTTGAATGAACGACGTACGTTTATTATATTCCGCATTTTATTTATCGTATGTTGTTTAGAGGTGGATGTTAGAATTTTATCATGATGACCGGACCGGGGTCAGAGGACCCGGATTCAGGGGCGTCACAATATTTGCAAGAAAAAAGGCGAGGAAACCCTGTCAAATTTGCTCTGTACACACCCTATATGGAGTGCTTTCTCATTTTAAACACTTGTAAGCTCACATATAGCAATATTTTTACCTGCTGGAGCCGAGTGTTCATCCACTTAAAGTCATATAAGTCTTCTTTGGCAGCCCACTGTAAGCCTTCTTACACACTACAAAGCCTTTCTCTTCATCTTTGCACACACTCTTCTTCACATTGAGAGTCGTGTTGTGTGTGTATGCCTGCATCTCATTCCGTGATTTTCATTTCGGTTTTGTATATATACACTTATATATATATATATTTATATATGGACTAACATTATCGAAGTTATGCCTCGATTGAGCCTCGACTCACGTCCTAGCATTTATTTGCTTATATATATATATATATATATATATATATATATATATATATATATATATGAACTGAACTGTCGTTTAACTTTGTTCGATGAGCCCGATTTTACATCCTGAGCGCTTTCGCTTATATATATATATATAGCGATAAATTATCAAATGATAAACCGAAATGGGATCGATATATATCTCCGCATCGCTTATCGCTATATATATATATATATATATATATATATATATATATTTACATTTACATCAGTTCGGAGTTTACTTCGTGGCCTTTTCGCTTTATTTACATTTAGTCCCGCCTGAATTTACTTAAGTATATTGATCGTGTTATTGCTTTATTTACATTTCGATCCCCATGGAGGTGCTTCTTGGTGGTTGATCATGTCTATATATATATATATATATATATATATATATATATATATATATATATATATATATATTTACCGCTTTTATATAATTACATTTCCGATCCCCATGGAGGTGTTTCGTGGTGGTTGTTCATGTCTTTATAGATATATATTTACCGCTTTTATATATTTACATTTCCGATCCCCATGGAGGTTCTTCGTGGTGGTTGATCATGTCTCAGTAACTTTCATATAATGTCATGGGTGCCTAACACCTTCCCTCCGCATAATCAAGCCCCAACCCAAATGAATCTTAAATTATTCACAGAATTTCCTTGGATGGCTCTTATATGAATTATTCACATCATGTCGGGGGTCAATGTCCGCAAACCTTTTCTCTCACAGCTATTTAGCAGGTGTCAACCATTAAAAACACCAACCACTAGTTAAAAACACCAACTTTTTTAAATCAAATCATCGACATATACATGTCGGACCTTTTTCACTTGTTTTTTCAAACAAATCTCACATAACATGAGAACACCAAAGAACAAGAATAGAAAAGGTACAAATAAAAATCCCGACGCCGATGTGTGGCGACTCACTGGGACTCCAAAGAAGAGGGCTTAAGTCGCTACTACAATCTTTTCAAAACTCATATATGCTTGTGTGTGAATGTTGAATTTACATTTTTGATGAATGTGTACAAATGCATTTTACTTATCGCACCGCAATATATCTATCTCATGATATTATTGTGTGCTTTCAGACATGTCATCATTCCATAAACGGTGAGACACGCTTGTATGTGAATGTATGTTGTGTGGTTCCTCCACCAGAGGCTATCCTGCTTGTTTTGATTATCGGACTCAGAGGGAGACTAATTCCAACGAGGCTCAGAAAGGCACCACCCAGATTCGCCCCAATTGAAAGACCGGATTAACTTCCCATTAAGTAAATTATGATGATCTCGGGAACCTTCATGCCAAAAAGCCATGAGAGTAACCTAAGATAGGTCACCGATAAACCAAACGCGAGGAAAGTCTCTTCATGCTTTCCATTTTCAATTACTTGTAAAGACAATTACTTGTAATTTCATTCCATGTTAATCTCTATGTAATGGAAAATATGAAGAATATATGTACATGCATATTATAGGCTTGACATGCTATCAAATGACACCTGCTTTTGCAGGATAATATTCCTAAAATGGACACATTATGATAGATGTAAATTTTATACATTCCCTAAGACTAAACTACGTAAGTCTTTTTTTTTTGTAGGGAAGCAATTGGTCCTGCTTCCCGCTCAAAGTCCAAAAGGCATTAAGCCCACAACCAAACATGGCTAAAAGTGCCCAAATTTCTGATCCTACCCCTGCCTCTCTCATGAGGAGTTCAAAAGATTAAGTTATCAAATTACAGAGTTGGTTGTTATGCTCAAAGAACTACACCAATCTACTCAGGGTCCACAAATACCCATCCACACATAATCCTCTCGCATACGGAGGAACCTGTACAAACAATGCCTACTCAATCAGAGTCATTCATACCAGGGGGAAGTCAGGGTATTGGCAAAAAGATGGAAACCCAGATACCTGAACCTCATTCCAATAAAGGAACCAACAAAACCCCTAAAATCACAAAACTCAGGGATGATCGAGAAACTGGGGATATAAGAAAGAAAGTCCAACAAATGGAGGAAACCATCCGGTCAATCAAAGGGACTGGAAACTATGGTAGTGTCACCTATTCAGATCTCTCAGATATTCCTGTGGGCTCGATATCCTGACAAATTCAAAGTCCCAGAGTTTGAAAAGTACAATGGGGCAGGAAATCCCTATACGCACCTAAAAGTATATATTAGCGAGTTGGGGTCTTATGCTGAAGATGAAAGCCTCAAAATGCAACTTTTCCAAAAGAGTCTCACTAGAGAGGCTAAAGCCTGGTATGCCCGACTTGACAATGCCAAAATCCACAACTGGGAAGAATTGGCCCACGCCTTTCTAAATCAGTACGATTTTCAGTTACAAATGGCACCAGATCGATACCAAGTGACTAAAGTCAAAAAGCAAAGTAATCAATCTTTCCGAGAATATGCCCAAAGGTGGAGACATCTAGCAAAGAAAGCAAGTCATTCCATCAATGATGTAAACCGAGATGGTAATGACGCTTATTAATATCCAAGAGGCTCCTTTACTATGAGAGGATCCTAGCAGTATAGGAAAGCCATTCTCGAAAATGATCAAACACGACTAAATGGCGTAGAGATGGTCTCTAAAGGCAGCAAGATTAAAGACTTCACTTCTTTGGAAGCAATGCCAAGCATATACAGACCGGAAAGTATGCGAAATGATCCCAAGGGGGTACCCGATAAAGGCACTCAAGATGTATCCTTTGTTGTACAGGGCAAACTAGTAGACCAACCTACAAATTCCCCCATTTGGAAAAAGCGAGACAATCTGCCATTTCAACAACAAAGTCGCATTTAACCAATTCCAGACAGAAAAAGAAAATTTGAGAGAACGAAAAATCGTGTTCACTCCACTAAAGCGATTCTCTTGAAAATGTATCATGATATTGATGGATCATAAGAAAATTACCGAACGGCTCCACCTCTCGGAACTGTGGAGCAAAAGATACAATCCAAGCCGTAGATGTGCTTACCACTCAGTGGTCTCCAGACACGATACACAAGATTGTTGGTCCTTAAAGCATAAAATTCAGAATCTGATCGAAAGTGGCAGTATTGTGGTCCAACAACCTGACCAACAAAATGTCAACACCAACCTTCCGATGCAGCATGATACGGAGGAAGTAAACATGATCGGGTCAGGAAGCGCTGAAATGTATCCAAATCATAAGTACATACGAAGGATAGAGGAATACCCCCAAAGGCACAGATCAAATGTCCTAAAGTGGGAAAACTCAGAGGAGGGTATGATAGTAATGCAAAAATTAGAGACGATCCAGAATCAAGTAAATCTGCTTGCTAAGTCGATAAAGGCGCACAACATCAGATACAAGGCGCTTTTTCACCAACTATCGTAAAGCCAAGAGAAAAAAGAGGTCAACCATAATGCAAACCCATATCTCCACATGATGAGCCAAATAAATGAAGAAGATCAAAGCAAAGCTAAAAGGAGAAGAAAAGGGATTGATAAAATTGCTAGAAGATCTCGCCAAATGAAAAAATCGATCGGGAAATGCGAATTCTCAAAGAAGAAAGATCAAACAACCTCCAAAGAGCCCAAAATTCACCCCTTCGAGCAAATCAAATGAAGAAATGCTATACTTTCCGATAAGCGAAGGATGGATTACCGAAGTCAGTCAGCCTCCTATAAATCCCAAGATAAAGAGTTATGATTCCACCAAGATGTGTTTCTACCATTCTAACTCACTTGGACATACGACCGAGGAATGTTGGTCTTTGCATACATAAAAAATCCAAGATCTCATTGAAAATGAAGAGTCAAGATAGAATTCCTCATGACCGTAAAAGGCGAAAAGAAAATAAAAGCTTAATATGTCCACTCGAGACAAAGTAATTCAGAGGAGGTAAAGGCCATGAGCACCAATCCTCGCAGTAACACAAGATGGATTAATCCTAATGCATCGAATGACAGAGAGACACGGAATCCCCAAAGGATATTCCTCCGCCAACATCAAACATCTTCTCGTCCAAAGATAGCAACCACGCTCCTCGATTTTATCACCTTGATGATGAGGAGGAAATACTAATCCTCGCCCAAGGAAGGAAAAGCAAAAGGAAAATTCTTGCAAGAAATGCAACCACAATTCGAGGGAGATTTCATGGTCGAATCCTCTCAAGCCTGTGAAAAAATGCGAAGAAATGATGAAAGAAAAGATGGTGAGATTGTTTGGGAAGCCAACCCATCAAGAATCCAGAGTTCATCCTTTTTGCGATGGGTCCAGCTTCAAGCGCCCATGAGGAATGTATCGCATCAGGGGCGATCAAGTTATGGCCATAAGCGAAGATATTCAAAATCAAGAGGTAACCTCTATCATGAGCCTCAAGGCAACATCACCACTCGACAAACCGGACTATCGTGCCTCAACTAGCCAAGAAGATGTAGATCCAGGGGTAAAGTTGTGAGTTCCAGAAGATGTTGGGACTGTATCACTTTCTTCAAGAAGATACCTTTTATTTTCCATGCATGTAAATATTGAAAAAATCAAAAAAAAAAAAATCAAAAAAATAAAAATCAAAAATCAAAATCAAATCAATTAGGTTTCAAATTCACATGGGGGCTAACTACGTCGACCTCGATCTCCCCGATACCGGAGTACGTAGGCAACCATATTCTATATGGCCTTGCGTCAAAAATAAAAAAAAAATTTCTACCCTTTCTCAAAAAAAAAAAAAACAACAAAAACACTTCTACCCTTTCTCAACATAAACAAAAACAACAAAACATTCCTACACCTTTCTACATTTTAAAGATTGAACCTCTTACACCAGTTCTCACTACGAAAAGACCCGATCTCCCCTCATCAATGGGAGTACGTAGGTACCATTTATGGTGCGGTCAAATCAAACAAAAAATCCAAAAACCCAAACAAACACTTCAATGTCATTCCATCAAATCGACACAAGTCCCGTAAAAGGAAGAAACAACGATACACCAAGACAACCAGCAACGAGGACCTTCAAAGAGCCGACACCCTCAATCACAAGTCTTCATCAAATCA
The DNA here is from genome assembly GCA_020205605.1 of Panax ginseng. NCBI lineage: Eukaryota > Viridiplantae > Streptophyta > Magnoliopsida > Apiales > Araliaceae > Panax > Panax ginseng. Next base: position 55,602,534 of record CM035130.1, on the reverse strand, counting down.
AAAGAAAACCATCAAGGCTAATTTTGAGAACAAGTCAGGAGGGCATCCAAAGCCCAAATCTGCTACCTGCTCACCATATGGTATAGAGGTAAAAGGCTCTCATGACCTCAAAGATCTTATCACCCCATCTTTCAAAGCAAATATCCTGCATAACAAGCAAGGTCAGGGTAATTTCAAAATTGGCATGACAACCCGATGTTATGCGATTCTTACAACCGCATCGGGGCAATCTCGAAAAAGCGATACAACTCAACACCGGGGCATTTATCAATAATCCTAAAGAGGAAAATGCACCAACCAACACCATCAACATGGTACATCATCATCGAGCTTCCTCACATCGCCTCACTAGCGATTTGGTATGATCATTTAGTCTTTTCCAATCATACTATTCTCTCGTAATTAATAATCCATATGTGAGGTATGACTTTTTCATCTCTTTATGAGCTTTTAGTCTCCATTTACATGCATTAGCTTATAATATACATGTTAAGTATTCTTAGAAAAGGATTTTTCTTAACTTGTTATGAATGGGATTAATTTTTATAAGTGTCCATGGGGCGAGAATCACGGGAACGATTAGAGATTTAAGACTATTCAACCTTTTGATTGGGCACGACATCCCAGTTCAAAGCGCTTTTTGGAACATACTTGACCTCATATGCATGTCTGCACTTTTATGATTGCCCCTGACTCTTAGTTGTGGGGTATGAAGCTATGGCAAAAATAATGGCAAATAATGAAAAGATAAAAGATAAGTCGCCAAATTAATGTCTCAATCGCGGGCCTAGGTTGCTCGAAGTTATTAAGCCCGAGGGGTGTCTTTACACCGTGCCCTAAAGCCATCTCGTTTGGGAGTCATCGGCCTAACGCTCGTTACATTGGGTAATGTAGCGCCTAAGAAAATGAGCATTACAAAAGGCAAAACCTGAGCAGATCCGAATCGTGGCATAGGTTACTCGAGTAATTAAGCCCGAGGGGTGTCTTTACACCTGGTGCCCTAAAGCCCTCTAGTTTGGGAGTCATCGGCCTAACGCTCGTTACATTGGGTGACTTAGAGCCTAAGAAAATGGACCTATAAAACTCAAGCAAAGAAGTGAATAGAGTTATCTCCTGACTTATCTTGAAGCGTGGCCTTTATTACTCGAGCCAGTAAACCCGAAGGGGTGTCTTAACACCTGGTGCCCTAAAGCCCTCCAGTTTGGGAGTCATTGGTCCAAAACTCGTTACATAGGTAATTCTGAATAGCCTAAGAAAATGAGACAAGATTAGGTGAGAAAAAAGAAAATTTGCCAAGACATAGAAATAAAGCCCTCTAAAGAGTCAAGGCCACCATAGGCGTGTGTGTCATATGAAGTCAATTTCATGCAAAAAATAACGCTTAGAGCGAAGATGAAGTTTCTCTAATAAAGGGAGATAAGTCTTTTAAAATCTAATCCTGCCCATGAATAATGACCATGGATGTTTACAAATTTCCTTGCAATTTCATAACTCATTCTATTTCATAATTTGTACTTCAAATGCCTTATTCACAAGAGTATACTAATCTTGATGGCCAAACCGTCAAGCTTTTCGTACATTTTGCTCTTTTGATGTGCAAGATATTGCTCACTCGCGACTTGGTTAACAAAAAGAGTTTCCCATATGAATCCCTGACAACAACATGCGAAAGGACTGGGGCATTTTCCAATTCCAAGAAATGGAAGGAGTTTAAGGCGAGATCAAGCTTCTCATCAAAAGAAAGGAGAGAACTCCTGAAGGAAATCATGGCGACGTAAGCTTGCCCCTACAGAAGAAAGGGAAATTTTTCAAAAAAGTCCTTAACTCAAGAGCAGAAGGCCAATGACGAAAGGTCTAGCGAATGAAATCCTCACCATCAAATGTGTCAACTCACGCAAGTCCTCACGAGTCGAGGCCTCTACATCAAGTTCAAATCAAGCAAATGAAAGAAATGGGTCAGTACCTCTCAGGGATGTCAAGATCATTCAGATCATCACCAAATTTCGTTATAATCAAAAGCTCAAGGAATGGGGCACAAGCACCCCAACAAATGAAAAGAAAACTCCAAATCGCCTCGTAAAGGGTGAGGTAAGTTTCTACTCCGCACACTTTAAAATGTGCATCAACCTAGGATAATAGACTCCTAAGGACAAATCTAGGTCATCACATCATGCATGATCTCGCACATGTGCAAAAGCGCTACATCAACAGACATCTCCATCAACATTTAGCATGCATCTCCTAGAGATTTAAATATGCATACATTAAATGTCTAGATTAGAGGAAAATTCCATCGTACATCATCAATGTTGTCATCAATCCAAATGTAACATCAAAGTGAAGTCCGTGAATTAAGTCGTTGAATATTACTTCAACGAAGGTATCGAAGAACCGATATTCTAAACCATTGGCATCAATTTCGCATAACATCGAGCCATTTCAAATGATGAAAGCTTTGTATAGATACCACCGCTCGAGTAGGAACCAAAATAGTTTGCAATGTCAACAGAGAAAACTACTAAAGCAGGTAGGCACCATTAAAACTACTAAAGATATGGTATCGGGAAGGTCCGATGATTTTAGAACTTCATCCCCAACAGAGATGTAGAAAACATCTCAACTTATCTTCATCAAACAAGCATCAACAACACCGATAAAAAGCCAAACCGTTGGAGTCAACACCAGCATAGGCATCAACAATAACCGGTAAAGGTAAAGCGATTTATGATGTAAAATGCGATTGCGATTTGCATGATTTGCATGTGCAATGCGCAAAATGCGATGCGAATTACGAAAGCGATTATCGCCAAATGCGAAGTGCAAAATGCGAAATGCGATATGCGATTTATGAATCATGATTTGCGAAAGCATTTTAACATTCATCATAACATTCATTACATTGCGATTTGCATCATTCAAAATACCTTCTCATATTTCAAGTAAATTAGTATCTTTATCATGTCCATTTCATTACATTGCATGAACATGATAAAGAGGGGCATCTCAGAGACACTCAAAATTTCATTTTCCTATTACTAACTATGCAGGAGGACAAAAGCATCTTTTCACTTTCCACACTCTGAGACCATAACATCAATTCTCCCTAGGACCACAACATCAATTCTAACCCCGAGATAACCCCCCTTCAACCCCGAGATAACCCCCGAAATCAACCTTGAGATAACCCCGGGATCAAGTCAAAGCCCCGGAGGTCCCCAGAGGTCAAGCCAACCTCGTAAGATAACCCCGAGGACATTCAGAGTTGACAGTAGGCTAATCTCAGAGATAACCCTGAGAAAAGACTGCTACAACTGTGCCAAAACCGGAGATAACCCCGGGAAGGGGCAAAATGGTCATTTTGCCAACTCAACTTCAACTCAAATCACATCAACTCATTTCAACTAAAAAATTCTTCAAAAGAAGTCCCACAAGAACCATATCTTAACTTTCGAGCGTAAACTACGCAAAATGGCTCAACGACTGCCTAACGGAAACCCAAAAATGCCATTTCGATCATGGACCCATCTTTCTGGGATCAAAAAAGGGAAAATCCTAGGTCATTGCATAGCTCTCAGAAAGAGCTTTCCAGAATGGTATGGCATGCCTCAATCAGAGGCTTGGATTGAAGTTCTGTAAGTTCGAGTGGATATCACGTTACACGCGTGCACGTACTTCGAGACGATGGGACTCATGCAGAGCCTGGGCATCCCCGGGCAAATGCAGTGCATTCATGCCACAGTGCCAGTACACACTCTATGGCTCCCAGCTCTATAAATATAAAGCTTGGGGTGGCCATATTTGCAATAAAAAAAGGTGAGGAAGCCCTGTCAAATTTGCTCTGTACACACCCTATATTGAGTGCTTTCTCATTTTAAACACTTGTAAGCTCACATATAGCTATATTTTTTACCAAGCGAGCCGAGTGTTCATCCACTTAAAGTCATAGAAGTCTTCTTTAAGCACCCCACCGTAAGTTTCTTCTTACACACTTATAAAGCCTTTCTTCATCTTTGCACACACTCTTCTTCACATCGAGAGTCGTGGTTGTGTGTGTATGCCCCTACTTCTATCCGTGGTTTTTATTTCTATATATATATATATATATATATATATATATATATATATATATATATATGGACTAACATTATCGAAGTTATGCCTCGATTGAGCCTCGACTCCGACGTCTTATTTAGCGCTTATATATATATATATATATATATATAATATATATATATATATATATATATATATATATATATATATATATATATATAATATCTATCAAATGATATAAATCGAGAGCCTAGATTTTATCGATATATATATATATATATATAATCATTTAAATATAAATGATTACATTTATCGATTTATATATATATATATATATATATATATATATATATATATATATATATATATATATATATATATTTACACACAGTTCGAGTTTACTTTATTTATATTTATTTACATTTCGTCAGCCGGAGTTTACTTCATGCTGGTTGATCTTTTTACCGCTTTATTTATATTTAGTCACCTGAGAGTTTACTTCGTGGCTGCTGATCGATTTATTTTTTTTATTTACATTTTTGATCCCCATGGAGGTGCTTCGTGGTGGTTGATCATGTCTCTCTATATATATATTACTTCGGTGGTTGTATATATATTTATATTTTACATCGATCCCCATGGAGGTGCTTCTATGGTGGTTGATCATATATATATATATATATATATATTTATATATATATATATATAATCGCTATCGCTTTATAAATAAATCATGGCATCATGTGAGCCTAGAATCATGTGATCACAGATTCAAATTACATCAATCTAGATTCGGTTCCCGTGATGGACATTTTCAAATAAAGCAACTTTTGTAAATTATTCACGGTGTTTGAATTTCCTTAGATGGCTTTCATGCCCATGAGGAGTTCGAAGATTATATATATTATTTTCTCAAGATGCTTCAGATCTCAAAAATAAAAGCAACCAAGCCAACATTTAATAATAAAATGGAAGTATCAAAGGCCTCAATTACTATTGAGCATGTGGTTTGAAAAACCTTTTATTGCTCATATATCTTGTTTAAAACTCAATTTTTATACAAATTCAAACCCTTTGTATATAGGTGCTAACGAGGCCTCACACTACTTCCAAATAACAAACATCGATTGACCCACACACACACACACACACACACATTCATATAACAGCTTTATTGAAAAGTGGCGGTCACCGTGGTAACACTGGATGTCTCTGGTGCCTAACACCTTCCCTCCGCATAATCAAGCCCCCAACCCAAATGAATCTCTTGATTTCACAGACCTGCTTTAGCAAAGGTCACACATCACCGGGTCAATGTGCAAACCTTTTCTTGATTGCGTTGGTAACCCAAATAAAACACCAATCAAGCGACTTTTATAAAAATCATCATATATACATGTTTACCTTTTTACTTATTTTTCAAACAAATCTCACATAACATGAGAACACCAAAGAACAAGAACATTTTCACAAATTTTTCAAAACAAATCTCACAATTACATGAGAGACACCAAAGAATCAACCCTCGTAGATCAAAGATTCAAATAAAAGTTCACCTCCAAGGAATAATATGTATTCAAGAAGATAGGTGTTGACAAAACCCTAGTTTCTATCTTTATAGAAATTTTAAGTACTCTCCCAACTATTGAAAGTTTGTCTAACCCCAACCCATAATAAGACTTCTCTTATTTGTAGATGTAGGCAACCCTCCTAAATTATTTAGGAATTGAGTTTTATTTTAATTAATTAAACTCTTTTAATTAATTAGATTCATAATCCAATTAGGAACATATGAGAGTACTTTTAGTAATTAATTCGCAAACCCTTTTAGGAATTAAAATAATAATAATAATAATAATAATAATAATAATAATAATAATAATAATAAGACTTCTCTTATTAATTTATATTTAATATTTCCAAAATATTAAATAATAAATATTAAGCTATTTAACTTATTCTATCACCATAGATTAAATTAAATATACTTAACTTATTATTATGATTATGTCATTTACTTCTTAAATAAATATTTTCTTTTTGCGGTATGACCCTTTAGGTTCTCCATATTAAACCAGTTGTAAATAAATCAATTAGAATGATTCTAATCTTATTCAAATAAATAAATTAAAATATTTATTCATTTAACTAAATAATATTTATTCTACAATAAGGGTAATCCACCTTAGCAATCAACGACTTTCCAGATAATATAGATTTGAACATTAATCATAAAAGAACCTTTCAATGAATAGTTACCGTATAATTCAATCATTCTATCATACAATGTCCCAATTAAATATAAGACAAGGAATTAATGTCAAGTATTATTTTATTTAATTTATTATATTTTGATTCTCAAATTCACAATTCTAAATAATGCAAATTAGAAATTACTTTTTAATTTCATTTTGCCATTGCAAATGACTACTGAATTGTTATTTATCGAATCACATAGGACATTCTCTCTTACTAAAAGTAGTAAATTCTTTGTTGATCATTCATCTATCTCCATATACAACTTATTATATGTAGCATCCCCAAATCCGAATACTAATCACCATGAACTTGGTACATCAATTCTATAACTATTGCGAAAGATATAAACATAAATTGTTTATACAATATCCTTTACAACATAATACCCAAGGTCGATAACCTTAACTTAATACATATATTCATATACTACATGACTTACAATATTATTTGTCTTCAATACTATTTACAATTTTAACTGTACAATAATCCATTCATATAACTTGTCTTTGCCTTTGCCTGTGTCCGAAGTATTCTTCATAATCTGAAATATTTATCATGATATAGCAAGGGTGAGCAACAAGTTTGCCCAACAAGTTTAAGATACAATTGAAGATATATCATGATTGAAAATAATAATAAGCTAGCTGACAAACTTTCAACAATATAATAATTATGAAAGAACATGAATCAATTTTCATAACTGAATGACCGAGTCAATAACAATGAATGGCCAACAATGAACATGAACAACTATAACTGAACCAAATGGTAATGAATGTGATCAGCATTTCATACCTGATGAACATACACAACATGCACAACGTGTGAATTAATAATTCATAGATGTGGTATAATCAATAATGATTATCCACGAACATGCTTTACAATAATAACTTGAGTTCGACTTGCTTAATTAAAAGTATAGTTCAAAAAACTTGCACAATAAGAATATAATTCAGGAACTTGCCTGTACCGTCGATTACTGCTACACAATATATTTTAGCTTTAGTTGAAAGACCTATTATTGATAATATTGATCTCTCAATTAGAATAATATCATCACATACACTACTGTTAATTACAGTCATTATACAACTTAAACACTTATCACATAATCAAATATTAGATTACTCCTTAAAACATCATTATTAGTATCGTCCTTTGATAATTCTTTAATCACTATATTATATACATTATGATTTAACACTTTAATCTTATATATTATAAGTTCTTCTTTAAAATCTAATAACTCAAATACTAATCCAACAACCTGGATTATCCAAACATACCAATCCAACAACCCATATCGAAATCCAGCAAACTGGATTCCAAATCCAGCAACCAGATAGCCAATACAACAAACTAAATTGCAATCCAGCAAACTGGATTCCAAATCTAGCAACCAGATTGCAATCCAGCAAACCGGATTCAACAGGTTTTTAATTCAAGAACTCGCTTTCCAATCCAAAGAATTGATTTCAATGATTTTCAATCCAAAGAAGTTGGATTCATTAATTCTTCAATTCAGCAAGCTGGATTCATTATCTCTTTTCACGAAAATACCAAATCAATTTATATTTTTCTATCCTTTGTCCAAACATATATACATATATTTCATATAGAAAATTTTTTTTTTTTATAATTTTTCAACTCCCTTTAATATTTAAAAAAAATCATTTTTAGTTCGTAGCTTAAGAAATTAGCCCTATCATGCTCAACTCCAAAAATTCCCATCTCTTTACATAATCTTATACTTGTTAACGTGAACCTCCATCAGAAATTTTGTGGACATCTGAGATTCTGAAACTCCTAAGTATAGACTTTTTCAAAAAAAATCCCATAAATTAAAATGACCATAACTTGGTCAATTTAAGTCGGAATAAGCTCATTTTTGGACAAAAGCTACTTTATATCATATATTTTCATGTCCCAAAAGGCCAGAATTTATTTCATAAATTAAGTGGCTGAACTACCCTTGCAAAATCTTGGACAATTTGTTTTTGAAATTTTTCACTTTTTCGCGCTTTGCTAAAAACAGTCCATACGGAAATCTACAACTCTTTTTTCAGTGATTCCACTTGGAAATGTTAGAAAACTCATCATATTATCATCCCAAAGTTTTCTAGAATTTTAGAATGTCATAAAAATAATGAAACTGCCCCTGGAAGTGACTGTCCAAAAATAGTTTGTTTCTATTTTTAAAAATGAAACTATTTTGGCTAAAATAACCACTAAGGCTTGTGTAGTCAACATTTTTGAGTGCTACCACTTGGGTTTAGTTCTTAACTTACATATCTAGTACCCCTTTTTGACGAATCACAAAAATAGTGTGTAGATCAAAAATGGTGGAAATCCCAAGTATATAAAAATTTATGGTTTATAAACTAGAAAAAATTACTTTTCTTTTCTTTTGATTTCCAAACAATTCAACACCCAAATATGGGTATATCTAACATAAAATACTCATCAACAAGTAGATACAAAGTTTTTGAGTTTAGAAACATAGATTCTTATTTCATCAAAATAAATTAAGTAGAAGGAATAACTAGTTTATAGATAAACCTTTATACCTTTGCTTGATTTCCTTCTCCTTCTTCTAAATTAAGAGATGAGGTGTGGTGGCTTAAACATTTTCTTCCCATTTTCCTCCTAAGGTGGCTGCCGAAGCCTCTCTTCTCTCTCTATTTTGTTTTCTTTCTCTCTCTTTGATTTAGCAAAGCTTGTGAATCTAGGAGGATAAAATATCTTAATTGATATGGTGACACATGAGTTAGAATTTTGTGAATAAAAATAGAACACATATGCTTACTCCTCTCCTCATATATCCCACCACCTCATCCTCTTTCTTTCTCTCTCTCTCTAGTCACCTTAGATTTACTTACACACTTAATTATAAGTGTTAGTTGCATGGGTAATTGGACACATAAGGAGAAAGTGGGCAAAGATTTAGTGGACCAAAATGATATACCATGCCTTTTTTTTCTTCCCTCAAGTACCCAAATGTGGGCCTTCTTTTAATCCACCAATTCTCTCTCTCTCATTAATCATCATTGATGTATGTGGGAGATTAGTAAACAAAGTGGCTCCTTAGTAAACTTGACACCTAGCTTAACTTGGTAATTATCTTTTAACAAATATGAAGCTAAAAATGATGACAAGCATTCCCTTTTTCTCCCCTCATGTAGCCACCAAGTGGCCCAATTTCTTCCATGTTTTGATTCCTTTTAATGTAATATCTAATATATCAAATGTCTAAAGTACCACCAGAGACACTCAAAAGTTTTTTCACACATGTTACTAACATTGCAGGAGGGAAAATTTGTCTTTCGGAGATAACCACGGAAGACAAATTTCATATCCATTACTGAGATACCAATCGGAAGTTCGGGCCTCAACCTCGAACACACACCAGGAGTATTAGTTCCAACCTCGGAGATAGCCCCGAGTTTCATCCTTGGAGATAACCCCAAGGAATGCCGTTGCAGTTAAAATGAGAAAGGCACATATAGCTCACTTGTATATAGCTATACTTTCTCATTTCAAACATTTGTTAGCTCACATATAGCTATATTTTTACCAGCTGGAGCCGAGTGTTCATCCACTTAGAGTTATAGAAGTCTTCTTTGGCAGCCCACTATAAGCCTTCTTACACTCTATAAAGCCATTCTCTACATCTTTGCCGACATTATTCTTCACATTGAGAGTTGTGTTGTGTGTGTATGCTTGGACTTCGGTCCGTGGTTTTCATTTCTGTCTGTATATATATACTTCTATATGTATATATTTATATATATGGACTAACACTATCGAGTTATGCCTCGAATGAGCCTAGACTTATGTCTGAAACGTTTACTCGCTTATATATATATATATATATATATATATATATATCTGGAGCCTGAATTTTATATATATGAACTATTGTCGAACTCTGTTTGATGAGCCTGGATTTTATATCCGGTGCGTTTACTGCTTTTATATATATATATATATATATATATATATATATATATATTTAATCGCAGAAATGATAAACCGAGCCGATTGAGAAACATCCCGTATTTACTACCTTTATATATATATATATTTACATTTCATGACACAGAGTTTACTTACATTGGCCTTTTACTACTTTATTTACATTCTGTCTCGCCTGGAGTTTACTTCATGGCAGTTGATCGTTTTTACTGATTTATTTACATGTAGTCCCGCCTGGAGTTTACTTCGTGGCGGTTGATCGCATTTATTACTTTATTTACATTTCTGATCCCCCACAGAGGTGCTTCGTGGTGGTTGATCATGTCTATATATATATATATATATATATTACTTTTATATATTTACATTTTCGATCACCCATGGAGGTGCTTCGTGGTGGTTGATCATGTCTCATATATATATATTTACAACTTATATATATATATATATATATATAACTGCTTCTCGCTTTTCATATAAATCATGGTATCATGTGATCCTAGGAATCATGTAATCACTGCATTCAAATCCAATTGAATCTAGATTCTGATTCTCGTGATGGACATTTTCACCGTAAGCGACTTTGTAAATTATTCACGGTGTTTGAATTTTCTTAGATGGCTTTCATGCCCACGAAGAGTTCTAAGATCGCTATATATTATTTTCTCGAGATGCTTCAGATCTCTAAAATAAAAGCAATCAATAGAATATTTAATAATAAAATGGAAGTATGAAAATGTCTCAATTACTATTGAGCATGTGGTTTGAAAAACCTCTTTTACAAAACCTCACTTTGCTATATCATGTTTAAAAATGAATTTTTCATATAAATTTAAACCCTTTGTATATAGGTGGGAATGAGGCCTCACACTACTTCCAAATAAATTGCACATTGATCCACACACACACACACATTCATAATAGTTTTTTTTTGAAAAGTGGCGGTCACTATGGTAACACGGATGTCGGGGGGTGCCTAACACCTTCCCTCCGCATAATCAAACCCCCAAACCCAAATGAATCTCGGTTTCACAGACTCATTTAGCAGTGTCACATCACTGGGTCAATGTGCAAACCTTTTCTCGGTTACGTTGGTGCAACCAGCTAAAAACACCAACTGGCGACTCTTACAGTCAAATCATCGACATATACATGTCAGACCTTTTTCACTTATTTTTTCAAACAAATCTCACATAAAATGAGAATACCAAAGAAAAGAATAGAAAAGGGACAAATACAAATCCCGACGTCGACAGGTGGCGACTCTGCTGGGGACTCCAGTAAGAGGGCTTAAGCCATTACTACAAGCTTTTCAAAACTGTTATATGCTTGTGTATGAATGTTGCATTTACATTTATGATGAATGTGTACGAATGAATTTAATTAATGCACTGCAAAATATCTATCTGTGATATTAGTGCTTCACACATGTCATCATTTTTCATAAATAGTGAGACACATTGTATGTGAATGTATGTTGTGTGGTTCCTCCACCAGGAGGCTATCCTGTCGGTGTTTGATTACTGGACTCATAGGAAGACTAATTCCAACGAGGCTCAGGAAAGGCACCACCCAGATTCGCTACATTTGAAAGACCGGATTAACTTCCTGTCAAGTAGATTGCGATGATTTGGGAACCTTCATGCCAAAAAGCCGCGAGAGTAAACCTAAGACAGGTCAGCCTCTGATAAACCTAACGAGGAGGAAAGTCTCTTCATGCTTTCCATTTTTGATTACTTGTAAAAGCATTTACTTGTAAATATCATTTCATATCATTTCATCGTAATGGAAAATATGAAGAAATATGTGCACATGCATACTAGCATGCTATCCTATATTACAAAACAGCTAACATCCATTTTGCAGGATAATATTCCTAACACGGATACCTCACATAGCATGTAAACATTTACATTATCCCTAAGACTAAACTACATAAGTTTTTTGTAGGGAAACAATTGGGTCTGTTACCCGCTCAAAATCCAAAAAGGCCACGAGCCTACAACCAATCATGTCTTCTTCTGACCAGTCTAATCCTGTTTCTAGAGAAGAATTTGACGGATTAAGTAAACAAATTACAGATTTGGCTGTTCTACTTAAAGAATTGCATCAGTCTACTCAGGGCTCAAAGATGCCTACACATACAAAATCCTCTGCACAAGGAGGAACTCAAGGTTTGGATAAAACAAATCCGGAACCTCAGTTGGATACATCCAACAAAGACCTTGAAAACACCCATTTCAAAGGAGATCCAGACACATGTGATATCAGGAAGAAAGTCCTTCAAATGGAAGAAACCATCTGTTCTCTAAAGGGTATTGGAGCACATGCATATGTTGACCTTTATATATTCCCTGGTGTTCATTATCCAGAGAAATTTAAAACCCCTGACTTTGAAAAGTATGACGGATTAGGGGATCCTTACACACATTTGAAGGTGGTCATTGGAGAACTTGGATCTTATGCAGAGGATGAGAAGCTCAGAATGCAGCTGTTCCAGAAGAGTCTAACTGGAGAAGCCCGTTCATGGTATACCAGATTAGACAACTCAAAGATCCATAGCTGGGAAGAGCTAGATCATGCCTTCCTTACTCAGTACAGCTTCCAGTCTCAGATGGCTCCTGACCGGTATCAGATTACAAAGGTCAAGAAATAGTCCAATGAGTCTTTCAGAGAGTATGCTCAAAGGTGGAGGCGCCTTGCTGCTCAAGTTATTCCCTCTATGATGGAATCAGAAATGGTCATGACTTTCATAGACATACAAGAAGCTCCATTCTATGAGAGAGTCTTAGCGGGTATTGGCAAACCATTTTTTGAAATGATCAAACATGGAGAGATGGCTAAGATGGGGTTTAAGTCAGGAAAGATTCAAGACCTAGCCGCTCTTAAGGCAGTTGCTGAACACATCCAGTCCCTAACTTATGGAAACAACCCCCGGAGGGTCTATAAAAAGAAAGAGGATGATGTTTCCTTGATACTACAAGGTCAAAAAGGTAATCAAAATATGCCTATACAGAGGAAAAACTACTCCCCTTTTCAAGCACAGTCTTCAAACCCTCCATTGCCTAAACCAGGAGAAGTAAAGCGCCCTCGAACGTTCACACCCTTAGGGGACTCGCTCAAGAATATTTTTGCTCTTCTGACTACTCAGAAGAAAATCATGCATCTTCTTCCACCAGCCAACCCTAATGGGAGGGGTTTCAATGATACTCGGAAGTGTGCTTATCATTTCGGGGCACCTAGACATGATACTCAAGATTGTTGGGCCTTGAAACATAAGATCTAAGATTTAATAGACAACAGTGAGATCGTGGTTACCAAACCAGATCAACCTCATGTGCAAGACAATCCTCTTCCTCAACACAAAGAAGAAGAGGTCAATATGATTAGTTGGAGCAGTGGACAGAGTTCCAATTTTAATGATGAATCATCCCATACCATCAAAAATGGTGTTGACAGATGGGATTATGCAAAGTTCTAATTTGCTATGGAACAAAAGATGAAAGCTCTTTTTAAGCAAGTTGAACAATTGGCAGAACTGGTGATCCATTAGCATCAAGTCACACGCCAGTTAGTCAGCTAGGAGCATGCCTGTCTCCTTCCTTTTGTTATGAATGCTCCATCATCACCTTCAGAAAGTGAAGCATTGGAGGACAAGGTTACGAAGAGAGCAAGTGCTAAATCCCGTTTGGATTTTGCCAATAGAAGGTAATTTACATACCTGGGCCAACCTATGGAGGAGATAATTTAGATGCTAATCAACGAAGGAAAAATCACCTCCCTTCAACCTCCAATTATTCCCCGTTTAAGACGGTTCAACTCTGATGGAGTATGTCAATATCATTCACATTCTCGTGGTCATAGCACAGAAGAATGTTGGGCACTCCGCCACTTTATTTAGAATCTAATTGACAGCGGTGTCTTGCAGTTGGCAGACGATGACACCATGCTACTCGAGAGTGGGAATACCTGTCCTACCAAATGGAAGGGATTAGTAGTAGTTATATTCGCTGAGGCTAATGAGACTGTTAAACCATTCACAATACAAGAAATTTAACTCAAAGGATCTGACAATCCTTTGAAAGTGGCTGCACCAGAGCCAATTTCCTTACCCTTCAGACCACAGTATCCTGTTGTCAGCCTATACAAAGTTCCATAGAATTATGGAGAAGCTGAAGGATCCACGTCTTATACTACTGCTATAGTGTCGAAGGAAAATCCACTATATCTTCCTCAAAGGGTGATGAAGCCTACCATAAAAGCAAAGGGGAAGATTCCCATGGAGAAGATTGAGAAATTCCTCCGAACTATGGGCCATAATGAAGCCAAGGTGGTTCTAAGCTTAAGAGAAGCTCCATATCAAATCTCAATACTGGACTTGGTTTTCTTTTCTGAGGATCACAAGAAGATTTTATTGAAGGTTTTGGAAGAAGCCTACTTACCAAAATCAGTGAATGTGGAAAAATTTCAACATCTGGTTGATCAAATTTTGAACAATAATGTGATATCTTTCACTGATGATGACATACCGCCTGAAGGGACCGGTCATTGCAAGCTATTGCACATTGTAGTTTTGTCTTGTGGGTATATGTTAGCTAGAGTTTTGATAGATGGAGGTTCATCTCTGAATATCTATCCTTATGCCACTTTGGTGAAGATGAACGTCAATCTCAAACGGATCCGAAGTATCTATACGGTTATCAAAGCTTTTGATGGATCCCGACGAAATTCTGTCGGAGAGATAGAGCTGCCAATTAAAATTGGTTCTCATACATTTTGCATATCTTTTCACGTCTTCTAGATAGATTCAGGATACAACCTGCTATTGGGGAAACCATGGATCCACATGGTTGGAGCCGTCCCTTCTACACTTCATCAACAACTTAAATACATTGTCAACAATAGCCTAGTCACTGTCAATGCTGAGCCGGAATGTCCTGAACAAGGAGACATACCACTCATCAGCTTCAATTCAGAAGTTGACCCGGCCAGTTTTCATACTTTGGAAGTAAGCAACATGCAATACTATCTTATTGGAGCGCCACTTCTCGTACCCAAGATTTCTGCCGAAGTGATGGCCGCTACACAAGAAATGATGTCATTGGGTCATCAGCCTGGATAAGGGCTGGGTAAAAATCATCAAGGTATTAAGCACCCAATTCAAATGTCTAATCAAACCGGGATAGCCGGACTAGGCTATTCTGCCAGTTCCAGTCATAGGAATCCTCATAAGCACAAGCAGATTCCTCAAGCTCCTGCCACACGGCGATTATCTCCACCTACAACTCCTGAGCTTATACCATCTCTGGTAAAGGTGTCAGCCCATATTATGGCTATGCTATTTCCCAAACCAGTACCGGTTAAAGAAAAAGAGGTCCTGATTCCTGATCCTGAAGTGGAAGAGAGGGAACACAAACGTAAACATGACATCGCCCTGATGATGTCAGGCATACACATCATTGTCCATGATGAGCATACAAATAGATACACCCCAGACGATGATTTCCCAGATGTTATGGTCATCATTCAGGATAAGGAGGACGATGACAACCCTTCTATCACTGCAGTCCATCAGGACTTTACCCTCGACAATTGGAGCAACACTCCATGCATTGGTCGATGAGGGTAAAATGGGCAGAAATTCCATCTGCCCTGTAGATAACTTTAATTGCTTACTTTTCTATATAGTATAGCGCGGTTATTTTATCGATTATATCTTGACACTTTATATGATTAAATAGTTTTATATATTAAGTGAAAGCATATTTTGTTTCAGGACTCTGAATTTAGATGTGCCTGTACTTGCTGATGAGGTGCCTTTTCTCCACAAGGATTGTAACTTTGATGAAAAGTTGGACTCAAACTTGATGGAAGTACAAGAGGACATTGAGATACCTTAGGAGATTAAAGAATGAGTCAAAGACAAACCTAAACCCAGCCTTGATCAAACCACCTCTTTCAATCTTGGAACTTTAGAAAGCCCTAAGTTAATCCAGATTAGTTCAGACCTTACCCCAAACGAATTGAATGACATGGTTGTATTACTAACTCAATTTTAGGATGTGTTTTCATGGTCTGATGAAGACATGGTGGGTTTGTCCACTGACATTGTCCTTCATCGCCTTCCCATTAAAGAGGGATTTAAGCCAGTCAAGCAGAAGCTCAGGCAATTGAAACCTGAGTGGAGTTTAAAGGTGAAAGAAGAAATTGTGAAATAATTTCAAGCTAGAATTATCATGGTGTCTACATATCCTGAATGGATATCCAACATAATTCCCATGCCTAAACAAGGAGGAAAGGTGCGAGTTTGCGTGGATTACCGGGATTTGAACAAAGCTTGCCTTAAAGATAGCTTTCCTTTTCCCTTTATCCACATTCTCATTGACAATATTGCTCGATACGACTTATACTCATTTGTGGATTGCTTCGCGGGGTATCATCAGATTATGGTCACTAAGGAGGATCATGAGAAAACTGCTTTCATCACGCCTTGGGGAACCTTTTGTTATAGACGGTTGTCATTTGGCCTCATTAATACTGGAGAAACCTATCAGCGAGCTATGATGGCTCTTTTCCACAACTTAATGTAAAAAGAGATAGAGATCTACGTGGATGACATCATTGTCAAATCCCAAAGGGAGGAAGACCACTTGGACCATCTCAGAAAGCTTTTCAATAAGTTGCATAAGTACAACTTGAAGTTGAATCCAGTCAAGTGCGCCTTTGGCGTTAAATCAGGCAAGTTACTAGGATTTCTAGTCAGCCACAAAGGGATTTAGCTGGATCCCACCAAAATCCAGGCCATCACTGAAATGCCCATTCCTCAGACAAAGAAGGAAATACAGGGATTTTTGGGAAGAATCAACTTCATTAGCAGGTTTATTTCTCAACTAACAGCAACCTGTGAACCCATCTTCAAGTTGTTAAGGAAGAACTCCTCCATGAAATGGAACGATGAGTGTCAGAAAGCATTCCTTATAATCAAAGAGCAGCTAGTTAACGCTCTTGTCTTGGTACCTCCCAAGGATGATGTTCCCTTGTTCATGTACCTGTCCATTAATGACAATGCTATGGGCTGCATGCTGGGACAGAAAGACGATAGAGGCCAAGAACGAGCTATCTACTACATCAGTAAAAGATTCAGGAACAGTGAACACAAGTACACTTTGATTGAGAAGACTTGTTGTGCTTTAGCATGGGCTTTCATGAGGTTACAACATTACCTCCATGGTCACACAACCCATCTCATATCCTGCGTGGATCCTCTCAAGTATGTGTTCAATAATCCCATACTGAATTGTCAGCTGTCCAGATGGCAGTTGATTCTGCAACAATTTAACATCGTCTACGTGACGCAAAAGTCTATCTAAGGTCAAGGAATTGAGGATCAATTGGCCGCCGCACCCGCAGGGGATTACAAACCCTTGGAAACATATTTCCCTGATGAAGGGGTCATGACAATTTAGCAACACCATCAGCATGATGCATGCTGTATGTGGAAAATGTATTTTGATGGAGTTGTTAACACATAAGGCTCTAGAGCTGGAGCAGTTCTAGTATCCAGTACGGGGAAGAAGTATCCCGTCACCATCAAATTGCAATTTGTCAGCACCAATAACATAGTTGAGTATGAAGGCTGTATCATGGGGCTAAAACTTGTCCATTCAATGGGCATAAGGCGGTTAACTGTCTTTGGGGATTCTGAATTGGTAATCAAACAATCCAAGGGAATCTATCAAACCAAAGAACTACATTTCCTGCCTTACCATCAACAAGTTTTACAGATGGCTTTGGAGTTCGAAGAAATCTCCTTTCTACACATTCCTCATAATAGAAATGATTTTGCAGATGCGCTAGCAACATTGGCCTCCTTGATTCACATACTTGACAAGGAAAACATGTCAAACATCACATTTGCCCTGCAAAAGGCCCCAGTCTATGGGAACTATGTTGGAGAAGTATCAGGTGAGCTACCTCCCATCCACAACCCTTGGTATCAACATATCAAGGAGTATCTACGAGATGGATCTGCACTCGTTGAGGCGAGCCCGACTGAAAAGAAGCGAATCCATCGAATGGCTATGAAATTCTACCTGAGCGAAGATGCACTCTACAAAAGAGATGCAGGATTAGGTCTCCTTAGATGTTTGGACAAGGATCAAGCTCAGAGGCTCATGGATGAGATCTATGGTGGAGTATGTGGCCCACACATGAGCGACCATCTACTTGTTAACAAGATCCTTTGAATAGGACATTATTGGCTTACGCTCAAAGTTGACTGTGATGATCACGTCAAGAGGTGCTATCAATGCCAAATTCATGGAAATGCTATCCACGCCCCTCCAAGGGAACTCCACAACATGAGTTCACCTTGGCCCTTCTCAATGTGGGGAATGGACGTGATCGGGCCCATCGAGCCCAAAGTCAATAATGGACATCGGTTTATCTTCACCATGATCGACTACTTCACCAAGTGGGTAGAAGTAGCCTCCTTCCCTAGGGTTACCAAAGAAGTCATCATTGCTTTCATCAGAAATAATGTCATTTATCGATATGGACAACCAGAGGTAATTGTGTTAGACAATGCTAAGAATCTCAACAACAAAATGATGGAGGAATTATGCAGTAAATTCCATGTCAAACACCTTAACTCCGTCATCTACCTTCCAAAGATGAATGGTGCTGTTGAAGCGGCTAATAAAAATATCAAGAAGATCGTGCAAAAAATGTCCGCTAATCATAAAGAATGGCCTGACCTCTTGCCTCTGACTTTATTAGCTTACATAACTTCAATGCGTACTTCCACTGGGGCAACACCCTACTCATTAGCCTATGGGATGGAAGCAGTGCTCCCCATAGAGGTGGAAATGGAATCCCTCAGAGTGTTGATGGACGCTCAGCTAGATAAAGACCAATGGGTACAAGACAGGTATCACCAATTGTCTCTAATAGATGAAAGGCGAACTGCGACTATCTTCCATGGTCAATTATATCAACAAAGGATCGCCAGATCCTATAACAGAAAAATCCGGCTACGACATTTTAAACAGCACGACTTGGTTTTGAAGAAGATAATTGACAACCAAGATCAATCCATGGGAAAATTCGCTCCTAACTGGGAAGGCCCATTTGTTGTCAAGGAGGTATTGACATGAGGCGCTCTCAGATTGCAGGAAATGGACGACGATGAATTTCCATAGCTTATCAACTCAGACACCGTGAAATGGTACTATGTCTGAGGTTACCATCAACCGAACATCTTGGTTTTGAATCATCAAATCACCAGTCATTCAGGTTCTTTAACCCTCATTATACACAGCCTTTCCTTTTTATCCATCTGCCCCTCAGGGAAAAAACACACTTTTCAAACCAGAAGCCTGGTTTCACTTCATATAACTTCGGTTATCCCATCAGGGATTGAACCTTTCGTACCTGCAGTTTATTCTGAAGATGAGATTGAACTTTTCACACCTGCAGTTTGTCCCAAACATGGGATCAAACTTTCATTTCCTTGATAAGTAGATTTTATACCTACTTATACGGTATCTATTACTTGGATTATTTTCTTAATCTCATGTTTCTCAGTTACTTTTCATGCATTTTATGTTCATTTTGTAGATTATATGTTTGGGAGCTGTGTGAGCGACTATTGGTATAAAAAAACAAGGAAAAACAATTCAGACATCATTTTGGCTTTCATTTTCATGTTCTTGGCTTGGACCTTGGACTATATTGTAGAGCTTCTTCTTAGCTTTTTGGAACATCTTGAATAATTCCAATCGAAGTTCGGATGCAAGAGTTATGATATTTGTACCAACGGACATTGAACTTAGCTGTTTTGGGTGGCCATTTGCATAGCAGTCATTTCCAGTCCAATTTTGACCTTCATCCGTTCATTATTTCTCAAAACTCAAATAATTAAAGTTGTAGAGGTCGTCAATAGCTTCGATTTTATAGGCAGCAGGCCCCGTAACTCCTCCCGAGGATACTACAGCAGAAAAACAACTAATAGCTTATACCCAAGCCGAGGCTCGCTCTTTTTTGCCTAATACCCAAGCTGGGGCTTGGGGTTCTGAGTTCAATAATAGTAGCATAGCAAGACGGGGCTTGCTATTTGCAAGGTAACAAGCAAGCTGGGGCTTGGGTACACGTAGAAAAAGTTAATTTTGTCAGAATTTGAGTCCAAGAAGGATTGGTTCGAGCTGATTGATTCAAGGACTTCCATGAGGACTTAAAGACATATAAAGAAGCATATAAAAGGAGGAGAATTATAAGGATTAGAGGCTAGTTTTTGGAGGATTCCATTAGATTAGATTAGAGTAGATTAGGACAAAACCCTAGTTCTTATTAGTTTTGGAGATTGATGCAACTTGGAGACCATTGAAGATCAAGAGCAGGAGCTTGAGGAAGATGGAGATTTACTGACAACAGATTTATTCTTTACTCTACTCTTAGTTTTGTTTTTTAATGTGTATTCAAGTGTGGATTCTTAGTTTTAATTCAATGAACTAATTTTTGTTTGAGATTACAATGGATCTTATTGTGTAGTTTATTATAATATGCTTCGCTATCAATTATTATGTTCTATTGTGAGGATTGTCTATTGTGATTTGAACTTAATTGCTTAATTGCTAGCTAACAATTACCATGATAATCTATATGAACTCGAGAGATGAAGTATAGATTTAGATCTGATCATGATAGCATGTGTTTGTGATTTCTGCATAGATGGAATTCATGATTCGTGTTTGGGATAGAGATATGCCTTTACGCAATATGTAATCTTATAGAGAACTTGTGCTTTAAATATTTTTTAATTGTAATTCACATAGAGATATAGTGGATTAGTTAATTAGGGTGTCTTGCTTAATTCTATCATCTATGGATTTAAGTGAGTATGAGTATTATGCATCGAGAGGTGGTTTTATCTGCTTTAGTGTTCTTGATTAACAATTCAGGATAGAAAATAATTGATGAGAAGTGTGTTAACTTAAATGAAGCAATAAGTGAAGTTGTGATCTTAAATCTCCATAATTTGATTTGTAATTAGTGGTAATTAGAATTAGTTTAATTGAATAATTTAATTCATATATTAAATTGATTGTTTAAATAAGATTAGTTTGGTTAAGAGTTAATATTTGGTAATTTATATTAATAATTCCTCATGGGAACGATACTCTATTTTCACTGTATTACTTGTTGACCACATATACTTGCGTGTTGTGCGTAATTAGATTTTATCCAACAAGTTTTTGGTGTCGTTGCCGGGGAATTAGTTTAATATATTTTTGCTAATATTAGCTTCAATCAAATTAGTTTTAATTTAAACTTTTTTTTTCTTTTTTTAAATTATCTTCCTATTTTTCATTATTTTCAGGTACCATGGATGGATGCAATTATCAAAGGCCATATTAGAATATGACTCAACCAAGGGACACATGGATTGATGGATTCAATGTATTTTTTGCATTATTAGCACAACTTGAGACACTTTCAAGGAGGT
Organism: Panax ginseng; assembly: GCA_020205605.1. Classification (NCBI taxonomy): domain Eukaryota; kingdom Viridiplantae; phylum Streptophyta; class Magnoliopsida; order Apiales; family Araliaceae; genus Panax; species Panax ginseng. The sequence goes on along the minus strand of CM035130.1, from coordinate 55,580,741 downwards.
TGGACGTTGTTGCAGCCTAACGTAATCGAAGGATAATAGTTACATGCAATTATTGTGCTGGCAATCACCTGAGTAATCAATGCACCATCAGTCTTGGGTCAGTACAGTATGGTGGTGACTACCTCAACGATTATGCATATGCCAATTATAATCAAGTTTGGGGGTATCACCCAGATGCACCATGGAGCTATAACTATCAAAATCAATACTCTGCTCCAAATCCAACATACACTTCGGAATTCTTATGTCAACCTCCATTGCCACAAAAATAAAAGTCAAATTTGGAGGAATTACTGTCAAAGATCATAGCAAACCAAGTGGAGAGGATGATGAGTCAAGAAATATCTAGCCATAATTTTTAGAACCAGATGGAACAACTCATCATTACTTTAACCCATGGTCCTCAATACATGGATTCCAAAACTGAGACAGATAATTCAAGGTTGGAGGAATTGTTATCCAAGTTCATAACATCAAATGAGGAGAGGAGGATTAATCAAGAGATATCAATTCAAAATCTTCAGAATAAGATAGATCAAATGTTCAAAGTCTTGAACAACTGTCCTCAATATAATTGGTGTTATAACGAGGATTCCGAGTATGACTAAGTTCTCGAGCCAAATCTACAACTGGATGAGCCACAAGATGTTAAAAAAGAGGAGACAAGCGGGGATAATGAAAACAAGGTCAGCAAAGAACTAACTGTGGGTACCAACGATGATGAGCCTATGTTATTTATGCCCCAAGTGCCTTCTTCACCAAAGTTCAAGGATCCGGTTAGATTTACAAAACCTTGTCCGCTTGGTAGTCATGTCATCGACAAGGCTCTTTTTGACATGAAAACTAGTACAAATGTGAAGCTGTTGATCGATTTCGCAATCAATGAATACGTGCAAGTATACACGGTTAACAAGTAATAAAGTGAAAGTAGAGTATCGTTCCCACGAGGAATTATTTAATAAAAATTACCAAGTACTAATTCTTAATCAAACCAATTTTATTTAAACAACCAATAATTGTGATTTTTCTAGTTAAGAAAACTAAATTAAACAATTAAAAAAGATTAGTCTAAAAGAAAGCAAATAAACAACTAAGATTTGATTAAATTTAGGTAAATAAGGATTAAGACTCCAATATCCCCAATTATGAACTATAAACCAATTATCCAATTATCCCAATTATTATGTCTACTAAATTGTTAACAGAAATTCTCAAGTGCCAAAAGCCCTCTCTCGAGCGATCAATTTCCTTCTATTTAACCCAGAATAATTTTGCTATATCTCTATGCAAAACAATTGAATTAAACGCGTTACAATCCCAATTCCTTATGTGTTACATGCGGCAAATAGATATTCTCATTCTATTCACAAACCTAATTATTCACTGTGCAAATAACTAAGTCACATGATATCATGCCCAGTTCTAACCCTAGAATTCCTCTCTCAATTCCTTCTAGAGTAATAAGGTAATTACTGATCAGATAATTAATCAATAAGCATAAGGCAAGATAAACAACTCACTTTGACACAAATAATTGGAATATAATGAATAACTAATTCATAGCCATAAAAAGTTCAATTGAAATCTTAATAAAAGAGTTAGTTCATAATTAATGAATTAAAACCAAGAATCCACAATTGAATAGACATTAAAAGATAAAAGTAAGAGAAGAGAAGAGAATATAATCTATTGTCAGTAGCCTTGAGACTCCTCTTTCGCTCCTGCTTTGAATCTTCAATGGTCTCCAAGTTGCTTCAATCTCCAAAACTAATAAGAACTAGGGTTATGTTCTAATCTAAAGGAGTGTTTAATCTAGTCTAATCTATGTAATCTCCTCCTATTTTATGTCTTACATCATGTATTTATAGATTACAAGTCTAATTTTGAGCTTAGGAACAAACCCAATCCAATTTGGAGTCTAAAAGGTGTCAAAATTCGCCCAAAACGCATCCAGGCCCAACCAACCTCTTCCCCCAGTGCCCCAGCGCTGGGCTTGATGCTTACACACTGCTCCTTAGCGCCCTGGCGCTGTCCACAGGACAAAAAATAGCACCCCAGCGCTGTCTCCTTTTTCCAACATTTTCTGCTCCGACGTCCTTTGGGAAAATGGCCATAACTTCTTCGTCCGAACTCCTATTTTGATGATTCAAGATGTTCGGGAAAGAAGAAAAGTAGATCTACAACTTTCATTCTTTGAGGTTTTCGAAATAAGGTCCGGAGCTATAGTTAAATTGGCTCTGAAGTGATTGTTGTGTAAATGGCAAGCCGAAAACGCGAATCTAGCCACCCCAAACGTCGATCCATGTAACTTTTGTCCCAATTCCTACAAAACAATATAAAACATGCATGAATAGACACAAACACATAAAAACATCCTAAAAGACTTGACAACAATAATAAATTAAGCCCAAATGTATCCAATTCATGTGTATAAAACTCACTCATCAGAAGCCATGGTGGGATGAGGAGGAGAAGATAGAAGAAGAGCCCGTTGTACTTGCCAAGCCTCAAAGCCTTAATCTAATAATAGACTCAACGGACGGAAAAACACCTAGTTATTCAACATTCTCAATTGGGCACTTATTTAAACAAAGCATGCTAGGTGAGTTTAATTCGAAAGCCATCACAAATGGGAACCTACCAAAAGCTACATTATTTTCGATGGATGGAGGGTTTCTCAACTATCGACGAGGAATTGGATAGCGTTGACCAGACAAAGTCAAGCTAAAAGACTGTTAATCAAGCGCTAACAGGGAGGCAACCCAGGAATTTTTATATTTATATGCTTTACTAGTTTATTTAGTAGATAGAAATTAATTTGCTTATTAAGTTCTCTTATAATCCAAAGTGCTATTCTAATACATGTTGTCTCTCTTCATTGCAGGTATTGGAGGTTTAATGGACAGGCAAAAGATTATGGAAAAGGAAGCCACCAGCCTGAGCCCATGACACAATATCTTCCTTTTAAATTCCGATGTGGAGGAGTTTTCAGTTTTTGTGCCATGTCACCATCACCTCGCACTTAGCTGATTACAGGGAAGTTCTCTTCTACTTAATGCTTTATTTTACAATGAGGACATTGTAATTGCTAAGTTTGGGGGAGTTAATTAGTTTAGTTTTGCATGTTTAATGTAGTTGTTTTAGTTTTGCATAAGTTGTCATGTTTGTTTAGTTTAGGTTTATTATATGTTTGCATTCATATAGTGTAAGTGCATAATAGTTTGCAGAGTAGAGTAGTTGTAAATAGTTTTTATTTATGTCTATAAAAAAAAATCAAATATATATATTAGTTAGTTACTATGTTCATCTTCATGATTCCAGCTGTTAGATAGTTATAGTCTATTTTGGCCAATGATGAGATTGGAATTAGGTGGACAAGTCTAGTACCGACTATTAGAACATTGATGTGATTTCTTGTTATGAATTGAATCTTTTCCTATTTGAAACTGGTATAATAAGAATAGCACAGTAATAACAGCTATGTTGACTGATTAAGTATAAATTGATACATAATGGACTTCTTAAGGATAATACTAGTTTGAATGAATGAGGGACATGAATAGGCGGAGATGGCTAAATTTAGACAAAAACTTAAGTTTGGGGGAAAAATTTAGGATATATAAGCTTCAAGAAAAAAGAAAAAAAAGAGAAAGAATTTTTTTTTTTGAAAAAATACCGTGGCTAGTCTTGTTTTGGGGCCTTTGTTACTTGAGCAAGTAAGCCCGAGGGAGTGTCTTTACACCTAGCGCCCTAAGGTCTTTATGGTCTGGGAGTCGTTGGTCAAAAGCTCGCTAATGGGTAGCACTGTTAGCCTAATGGAATGAGACATTGCACAGTCATGGTTAAAAAAATAAAAAAAAAGCAATAAAATGGGAAAAGAGCAAAAAGCCCCCGTAATGAAAAGAAAAGCATAAGTATCCCGGATTGGACTCTTGAATTTGGTGGATGTTTGATTTTAGTTGGATCTATCTTGTTCGTGAATTTTATGAGTTTATACTGTATGATGCCTTCAAAGAGATCTATTATGTGTTATATTTAGCATTATATTAGTTAGGATTGTTGTTGAGCACACACGCACTATATCAGTAATAATAGTCTAAGATTTGATGATTGATTAGGAAATTACTGATGAGTTTTTGATAAGTAGGTTTTATACCTACTTATTGGATATCAATTCACGAGAACTATGCCTATCTCAAATACATTTTAGTATGTTTTCAGTTGCATTTTGTTTATTTTGCATTACTTGTAATTAGAACTCCTCTGGTGTGAAGGAAATGGCATAACTTAGCAGTGGCATGTGTGATGAGAATAACGAAGGCATGGCACATGAGACGAGTAGAGATAAGGAATTGAACAGTGATGAAGGAACATGCAACAAGCAGTGGAGCAACAGGAAACATCAGCAGAAAACAAGAATGCAAAATATAGAAGCCAGCAATTTCAAGCAATGAAACAAGTTTGGATTATGCACGCCACGCCATCATCACCATAGAAGAGCTGGAAACGCACACACACACGCCTGCGCCCTTTTTATATTGGGACCTCGCGCGGCCGCGCGCGTCATCTGAAGTTGTTATCTGATTTTATTTTAAATTTGAAATTTGAAGTGTTTGTATTGAAAAAAACTACTCTGGTTGGTACTAGATGCAATTACTATTGTTTTTATCAGTTTTTAGACTAGAGAACTAGGGTTCTAAGCTTTGAACGTATTTTTAAAAGGGGATTCCACCCTTGTGGGGATAATTTTTACATTACATATGCTCTTTTCTTTTCTTTAATTTCCTTATTAGATTAGAGTAGATTAGAACCCTAGAATAGCTAAGATTTGGGGATTGAAGCAATTGATGATCCTTGAAAGTTCAGAAGTGAAACAAGAGAAGAAACTCATATTTGCTATTCTTAATCCCTAACTCTCTTTACTTCTATTTGTATCTTTCAATGTATATTCAACTGTGGATCATGGATTCTAATTCAACTACGAGTTAAACTCTATTTTGGGATTGCAATGGAATCTATTGCCTAATTTATTGTGATATACTTCATTGTTAGTCTTATTAATTGTTATGGGATTGTCTATTAAGATTCATGCTTATTTGCTTAGTTGATTTGCCATCAATTATTGTGATAACCCATATGAACTTGAAAGACAAAGTATGGGTTTAGATTTGATCTTGATAGCTTGTGTTTGTATGTTCTACATGGTCATGGAATGTATGATTCGCGCTTAGGATAGACATATACCGAGGCATCACTCATAGTCAATTGAGAATTTGTGCTTAAACCCTAATTATTTGTAAATCACATAGACATATAGTGGTTTAGGTAATGTGGGTGTTCATGTGTATTCTATCAATTGTGGATTATATGTGATATGGATATGGTACATTGAGATATGGTTGTACTCTACTTTTGTGTTCTCGACTAGCAAACCAGTGCAAGTAATTTGGCTTAACAGGGAGTGCGTTGATTTAAATGATTCAATAAATGAAATTGTAATCTCAAGTCTTCATTATCTAGTCTTATTCTAGGGGTAGTTAGTATTAGTTAATTTCATAGTTTTCATCACTATATTAAATCATTCATTTAAATAAGACTGAAATGGTTATGGGCTAGTGCTTGGTGAACTTTATTAGTTAATTCTCCGTGGGAACGATACTTTACTTACTCTTTATTACTTGTTGACCATGTATACTTGCATGCATATATTCATCGGTAAAACGACCAACAAGTTTTTGGCGCCGTTGCCGGGGAATTATCTTAATAAATTTTTGCCAACATTAATTTCAATCAAATTGGTCTTAATTTAAACATTTTTATTTTGTTTTAATTATCTTCTTATATTTCTCTCTTTTCAGGTACCATGGGTGACTTTGCTTATCAATGGCCTTATGCAAATATGACTCAACCAAGGAACACAAGAATTGAAGGACTCAATGTATTTTCTATATTGTCAGCACAAATTACAACACTTTCGGAGAGGTTGGATGTTCTTGAAGTGAAACATACTCGAGAGATAGTAGTTACATTTGAATATTGTGCTGGCGAGCATCCAAGTTATCAATGCAATATTAGTTTTGGATAAGTACAGTATGGGGGTGATTACTCCAACAACTATGCTCATCCCAATTAAGACACCCCAAAATCCGGTACTTCCATTTCCACAGGATTTGGTGTTCACTGTACAAACATCATCTATTTATCTACCCATAAATAAATGCAAACCATGCAATAGATAGAATAAATAATAAACCTCCCCTTATGGAGTTACATCAACTACATAATAAATAAATCCCAGGTTACTTTAACCTTAAAACATCTGTGCGGAAAACATAAATAAATAAGTCTCAGGTAACATCAATTCTAATCATCATTACATAATCACAATAATAAAACAATCTTCATTACTTGCTAATCTTGCCCTTGACCTTACTAGTGGAAGGTTCGTCTGCTCTTTCGTTCTTAACTGCAATGTTATTATTACGCAAGAGTGAGCACGATTGCCCACAAGTATAACAATATAACAAATGACTAATAATAACATGTAAATGAATTAACAACTTATGATATAAAAGCTCAACTTTTGAATCAAGAATGAATAACAAGAATCAAAAGAACTTCTGAGGGTCATAAGACCTTGAACTATGTCCTAGGTTGTCAAGTGTTTATACTTGAAACCTTTAACAGTCATAAGACTATGGACTCTTCTTCTCGTACTTAGGGGGATCAGCCCTTAGTACCATACTGTGCACAATATCTTAACGCTAACGCATAAATAATCCCCTTTACAGGGTTGTTCATCTTAGTTTGACATTCGAGTCCGCGCCAAAGGAAGTTTGGTTTGGATAATTCATCAAGGGTTCTGAAATTTAGAACGCTCATCAACTATGGACTAGTCAAATCATGAAGTGTTCACTAGTCTAACAAGGTTTAACAATAATTGATAACTTAACTTAAATAGAATCTCAAAAGGTATACAATAGAATAAGTATTGTATAACAGCATCATGCTTGAAAGATTTATAACAAAACAGACTTAGTCAATAATAATGAGAACTTGCTCAATGTAGAAAGGTGAATTAATCAACTTATATATCGAAGTAGGGTTAGGAAACTTGCCTCATGCGTAGATTACACGTTATTAAAACTCGTTCTTTGATTTAAATCCTACATATCATTTACGTTCACAATACCAGTCAAATATAATGTGCTAACCATCACTTGAATTCATGACTATACTTAGTCAAATTACCACACTTGTTTTCACGTAATATTACACTATACGAATAACAAGCTAATTACATAATCAACGATTCAATTAACATGTAAATGTCTTAATGACATGATAAGAACCTATTTTAATATCTCATTGTATGTCTAATGAGTTTTTATAATCATTAGATTTAGTTGCTATAACATTTCTATACTTGAACACTTAAAAAAATTATTTTCTAGACATTCTGCTAAGTGGCGTTGTTGGTGCCCTTTGTTGTGTTATGTCTTGGCGGCCATGACTCGATACTTATTGCCATGACGTGGTGATATCTTGGCCTGGAAATGAATTAGGAGTTGGTGCCACGGCGCGAGACTCCAGTTTCAGTTCTGTAATTCGCGAAAATTGAAGAACATGGCCAAAAAACTCCAATCAATTTATTTTTACATGAATTTAAACATACCCACTTGCTAGGATTCATACTTAATCACTACCCAACATTTATAAAGTGATTTTAACCCATTAAAACACATAATCATAGAATTAAATCATTCAATTTGTATTGTTCTTGATGTTCTTGAAGTGTAGAGCATAAATTCCTAAAATTCAACGCCGCAGATTCGTTATGAGACCAAATCCAACCATTCAAATCTCGTTTGTTCGTTTTAGCATGCATAATCATATACAAGTGGAAATTTTGCAAAACCATTTATGTTTGTCGTATTAAAAAATACGTATAAGGCCATATGGCCATATATATACTACTCAAATCTTTTCTCAGATAATTTTATGAAACTGAAGATATAGAAACCCATATAATATATATTAAAACATGCTATGATGTTATATTAACACATAATCACATAATTCCTACTCTTTATAATTAACAGAGACCTTACAGAGTTTTGAAAGCCAATTTTATCAAAACTTAAATAACGTAAAATATGAGAATTGGGTTGGGAAAAAATTACCCAAAGCGTAGAATATAACTTTTATAGAAGGTGAAATTCTTCTCAACTGTTCTTCAATCAGACACTCACAATCTCCTTAACAATTTTCTAAATTCTCAAACTCTCTCTTTTTCCTCTCTGTTTAATGCCAGACTTAGCCAAAAAATGAAAAGGAAGGAAAGGAAAGACGTATAATATAGGAATTGAACTGACGCGTTGGTGGTCAGTTACTCAGTCATGGGTTAACTGCCCATAACCTCCCTTAGTGCCATGTTTGGCTAGCAAGAAAAGTTTCAAAAACCATTTAATTTAATAAAACATTATCATATAGTTTAAATAATGTCACACTCCTTTATAAAATAATTCTAATATCTTATTTAATTTATTTTAAATAAAATATAATAATTTCTCATTAATTCACATAGTCACATAATTAAATTTCTCATTTAATAATAATATCAAATTATTAAATGTCTAATTGATAATTAAATTAATTAAAATAACATTAAGCTTATTAAATATTTCTTTTAATACAATAAGCTCATATAATCCCATACTTGAATAATAAAATTTCTTCACATTAATTTAATAAATATAACATATATAATTAAATTAATCTACCACAACTTCATCAATTAATTATTTAATCTAATAATTAATTCATCAAAAAATATTTATTCAATCCAATAAATATTAAAAATTAAATTATAAATCTCGGTTGTCACATCTTTCCCCTCTTAAAAGGATTCTGTCCTCAGAATCACAACTCAACAATTCGTCCCATTACATTCTCCCCCCCCTTACAAAGATTCTGTCCCCAGAATCGATTATAATAATCTAAGTAAATAAATGAGGATAATTTTTCATCATATTCTCTTCGAGTTCCCACGTAGCTTTTTCAGCGTTGTGATTTCTCCAAATTACCTTAACAGAAGATATTACTTTATTTCTCAGAACTTGTTCTTTACGGTCGACAATTTGAACAAGAATTTCTTCGTAAGATAAGTCTTTATCGAAATGTAGGGGTTCATATTCAATCACGTGCTTATAATCGGGTTTGTAGGGTCGTAGGACTGAGACATGGAAAACGTTGTGGACATTCTCTAGAGCTGGAGGTAAGGCTACCTCATAAGAAACTTCTCCGACCCTTCGTAGAACTTCAAAGGGTCCAATGAATCTTGGGCTTAATTTCTCTTTCTTTCCAAATCTGATCTTTCCCTTCCAGGGAGGGACCTTTAAAAACACATAACTACCCGGCTCGAACTCAACATTCTTACGGTGTGGATCGGTGTATTTCTTCTGTCTATCTTGAGCTGCTGTCAATCTCGCTCGGATCATTTTGACTATTTCTGCTATTTGTTGTACCAATTCTGGGCCTAGTAGTTGTCTTTCGCCAACTTCATCCTAATATAGCGGAGTTCTGCACTTTCTGTCGTATAACGCTTCATAAGGTGGCATGCCAATACTAGCGTGTTAACTGTTGTTGTAGCCGAACTCTACGAGCGGTAGATGATCATCCCAATTTCCTTTAAAATCCATTACACAAGCTCTTAACATATCTTCCAATGTCTGAATTGTTCTTTCACTTTGTCCATCTGTCTGAGGGTGATATGTTGTGCTCATTCGCAACTGTGTACCCATGCATTCCTGTAGACGTTTCCAGAAATTCAACGTAAAACGTGGATCCCTATTAGAAACAATTGACACCGGAACTCCGTGCCTTGAAACAATCTCTTTCACATATAACCTTGCCAATTGATCTAAGTTGAATCTAATTTTTATCGGAAGGAAGTGTGCGAATTTCGTCAATTGGTCAACAATAACCCATACTGCGTCGTAGCCTTTCTGGGTTGTCGGTAGGCCAACCACGAAATCCATCGTAATATGTTCCCATTTCCACTCTAGAATTTCTAAAGGTTGTAGTAACCCACTCGGCCTCTGATGTTCTGCTTTAACTTTCTGACATGTCAGGCACTTGGCAACACATTCTGCAACCTCTCGTTTCAAATTTTGCCACCAAAAATGTTGTCGAAGATCTTGATACATCTTGGTGCTACCCGGGTGAATCGAATATCTTGAGTTGTGAGCCTCGCTCAAAATTTCTTCCTTAATCTCTCGTAATCAAGGGCGGTACCCAAATTACGCTCTCAAATCTTAGTAGTCCTCACCGCAATACATTTTGAATCTCGGTTCACTCCCTTCAAATATCTTCTTCTTCACTTTCTCACATTCTTCGTCCTGAAGTTGAGCCTCCTTAACTTTATCCAGTAAAGTTGTACCAGCTTACATCTGGAACAACTTCTCATCGATCTCCATAGGATACTTCACTTCCAATTCCAGCTTTTCCATTGCTAAAATTAGCTCCTCCTGAGCGGTCAACATCATCAATTTCTCCCGACCTTTTCTACTTAGGGCGTCGGTCACCACATTTTCCTTACCCGGATGGTATAAAATCTCACAATCATAGTCCTTAATTAATTCCAACCACCTTCTTTGACGCATGTTCAAGTCTTTCTGTGTAAAAATATATTTCAGACTCTTGTGATCTGTATATATTTCACACTTCTACCCGTAAAGATAGTGCCTCCAGATTTTCAAAGCGAAAACCACTGCAGCTAACTCCAAGTCATGGGTCGGATACCCCTTCTCAAAATCTTTCAGTTGTATTGACGCATACGCAACGACTCTGCCGTTTTTCATAAGCACATAGCCAAGTCCTTTATGCGATGCATCACTATAAATCACAAAATTTCCTGTATCATCTGGAAGAGATAACACAGGTGCTGTACTCAACCTCTTCTTTAATTCTTGAAAGCTTTCCTCACACTTCTCCGTCCAAACAAATTTCACTGATTTTCTAGTCAAATTCGTCAACAGAGTTGCGATCTTGGAAAAATCCTGAATGAATCTTCTGTAATAACTTGTCAATCCGAGAAAACTTCTTACTTCTAACGGTGTCTTCAGCTGATCCCAGTTAATCACAGCTTCAACCTTGGAGGGATCCACCTAAATTCCATCTCTATCAATCACATGTCCTAGAAATTATACTCTTTCAATCCAAAATTCACATTTCAAAAACTTGCCATACAACTTCTCTCTTCTCAATATTTCTAATGTCATCCTCAAATGCTCTTCATGTTCTTCCTTGGTTTTCGAATATACCAAAATATCATCTATGAATACCACTACAAATTTGTCCAAAAACGGTTTGAACACTCCATTCATTAAGCCCATAAATGCTGCAGGAGCATTTGTTAGACCAAATGACATTACCAAAAATTCGTAGTGACCATATTGTGTTCTGAATGCTGTCTTCGGTACATCTTATGGTCTCACCTTCAGTTGATGATAACCACTCCTCAAATCTATCTTTGAAAAGTATCTTGCTCCCTTCAACTGATCGAACAAGTCGTCGATTCGCGGTAATGGATACCTATTCTTAATCGTGACCTTATTCAGTTCTCTGTAGTCTATGCAGAGTCGCATTGTTCCATCCTTCTTCTTCACAAATAAAATCGGGCGCCCCCACGGTGATACGCTTGGTTGAATATACTTCTTGTCCAAAGAATTCTTGTAGTTGGACCATTAGTTCCTTCATCTCTACCGGTGCCATTTTGGTGCGGTGCTTTTCGATATTGGAGCCATTCACGGAGCCAAATCGATTACAAACTCAATCGCTTTCATCTCCGGAGAAGTCATGGCAAATCATCCTAAATACGTCCGCAAAATCTCTCACTCTTGGTATATCATCTATTTTCGGATTCTCTTTCTGACTATCGACTATGTAAGCTAGATATCCTACACAGCCTTGCCTTAACAATTTCCTGGCCTGCATCATCGTCAAAAAACTCGCTTGTCTAGGCGACTTGCTACCATAAAACACAACCTTTGATGGAGTCATAAGGTTAATACGCTTCTTCTGGCAGTTAATTACCGCCCCACAATTGGATAACCAATCCATACCCAAAATAACATCGAATTCCCCAAGTCGGATAGGGATAAGATCTACGTTCATGATATTACCCTTAATATCTACTCTACAGTTCTTGTGCACATACTTAACAGGGATTATTTCTCTATTCGTAATTTCTATGTTCATGGGGTATTCTAACTCGTCCTTAAATAATTCCAAGTTCTTAGCAAAGTCATCGGATATAAATGAGCAAGTAGCACCCGAATCAAATAATACATAAGCATTAATTTTATTGATCGGAATGATACCTGACACCACATCGCGAGACTGTACTGCATCCTATACTGTCATGTTGAATGTTCTGGCTGTTGGACGATTGGTTGCGGTTGGTCCTGCAATGGTCAGAGTGCTTCCACCAGTATTTCCTCTATTTCCTACTGAACTCGTCCCTCCCGATCCCTTCTTAGGACAATCCCTTGCAAGATGGTCCTTTGAGCCACATGTGAAGCAGGCACCCTTATTTGGGTTCAGACAGTTTGGTGCTATGTGGCCTTCCTGACCACAATTATAGCACACTCGCTTCCCTTTCATGCAAACTCCCAGATGAGTTTTTCCGTAGGTTGGGCACTGTTCGATCTTCTTCTTCTGCCCTCCCTATTGACTTCCAGCTGACGAATTTTTAGACCACTTCCTCTTCTGATTGTGATTACCCCCAGTGCTACTCCCACCGTTCTTGTTATTACCTTCATTCTCACCTTTCTTCTTCTTCTGATTCTAATTGTACTTCGTTACCGCATCGCTTCCACCCTCAGTGAGTATGGCCTTCTCTAACACTCCAGCGAAAGTGTTCAATTGGAACATTGACACTTTGCTATACAACCAGGGCTTTAGTCCCTGCTCAAATCGTTTAGCCTTCCTCTCATCGGTGTGCACTTGGTATGTGGCGAACCTAGCCAACTCGTTGAACCTTGTCGCATAATCAGCTACTGACATACTCCCCTGTTTCAACTCTAAAAACTGAACTTCCATCTGATTTTGTGAACTGGTCAGAAAGTACATCTCGAAGAACATTTCTTTGAATCTTTCCCAGGATATTACACCTTTACCTCCTCGCACTTTGTTTGCCTGCCACCAATAACTGGCTTCGGACTTCAACATAAACGTTGCATACGTGGTCTTCTGATCTTCTCTTACTCGAGCGACGTCGAACACCTTCTCCATCTCCATCACCCAAGTTTAAGCTTTGATTGGGTTTATGGAACCCTTAAACTCTGGCGGTCTCACCGCCTTGAAATCCTTAAACGAGGTATTTGGTGGAGCTTGTGGTTGATTATTAATTGCCCTAGCCAAAAGGTTCACCAACTGCTGAACGGGGTTAACATTGGCGTCGTTGTTATTGTTTGTTGACCCTTCTTGGGCTTGCTGACGATTTTGTCTTCGTCTAGGCGGCATATTTATGTTAAAAATATACGCTTATTAGGTCTTTATTCAATCTCTTAAACATTTAAGACTTAACTAAAACATTTAATCATAACTCACTTAACACATCAATTCAAATAAACTCTGACATTCTCATTTAATTCAAAAGTTTTAACATCATAAGATAGCATCACTGCTATTTACATCCATTATCCCAAGATAAAGAATCTACAGGATTTAAAACATCAAAATATTCCTTTGTTTATAAACACATCGGAATTTACATCATTAACTACCAAATAGTTTTCACATAATTAAACTAATACTATCACTGTCTGTTAAGGCGTTGAATAGCCTTGCTACGTTCCCCTTCCATGATGCGAGACATCATTCTGCGATCTAGCATATATGATGGTAGATCCTTAAACTGGATTTGATAATTCCTAACTCAATCTTGAAGCGCATCCATTGCATTTTGTAGTGTAGAGTACGTCACCTCAAGTTTAGCCTTCTTCGCATGGCGATCATCTTCTGCAAGATCAGCCCGACGTGACTCTCTTACCCAGCCTTCCTCTGCTATGGCAAGCCTTTCTGAGCTCTCTTTCAGATCCTTCTTCAATTTTTCTATTTCTGCGGACTTATCCTCGATTTGACCCTTCTCATGAACCAGATCCCACTCCACGTTTCCTAAACGTGTGTAATGAGTCACAATCTCCTCATCCTTCTGCTCAATAGTACTCTGCTGCATAGCAGTCTTCTCTGTCAGCTCCTGGACAGTGTCCTGCAACTCTATATTACGATCATAAAGTGCATCATACATCTCAGCATCAATGGACTTCGGTGGGAACTCATCTTCTTCCTCTTCTTCCTCAAGATCCTCCTCTGGATCAGTCTCAAGCTCATGCTCCTGACCAACAACAGTGATCAACGGAGATGGCTCTCTCTGTACCAGCTATTCCCTGATGACATGAATGTATCGGGGCTCCTCCTCTGTAGGTACTCGGGGTTCCTCTTCCCCAGCTCGACTAGCTCCTCCAACATCCGACATCCTGACAACAAAATTTTAAGTTTTAGTTACTAATCCGTGCTAACGAACACATAGATTAACACATAAGAACATAAAGTCTTTTATTATCTTCAATGAATTTAGAAATTCATTTCTTATAACTCGATAAGAGTTTACCACCACTATGTTCTCAATCTCCTACAAGGCTACTACCTAAGGTTGTTCCCCCACCTAAGGTTCATAACCTACAACTTTGATACCAACTTGTGACACCCCCAAATCCGGTACTTCCATTTTCACAGGATTTGGTGTTCACTGTACAAACATCATCTATCTATCTACCCATAAATAAATGCAAACCATGCAATAGATAGAATAAATAATAAACCTCCCCTTATGGGGTTACATCAACTACATAATAAATAAATCCCAGGTTACTCTAACCTTAAAACATCTGTGCGGAAAACATAAACAAATAAGTCTTAAGTAACATCAATTCTAATCATCATTACATAATCACAATAATAAAACATTCTTCGTCTACTCTTTCGTTCTTAACTGTAATGTTATTATTATGCAAGAGTGAACACGATTGCCCACAAGTATAACAATATAACAAATGACTAATAATAACATGCGAATGAATTAACAACTTCTGATATAAAAACTCAACTTTTGAATCAAGAATGAATAACAAGAATCAAAAGAACTTCTGAGGGTCATAAGACCTTGAACTATGTCCTAGGTTGTCAAGTGTTTATACTTGAAACCTTTAACAGTCATAAGACTATGGACACTTCTTCTTGTACTTAGGGGGATCAGCCCTTAGTACCATACTGTGCACAATATCTTAACGCTAACACATAAGTAATCCCCTTTACAGGGTTGTTCATCTCAGTTTGACATTCGAGTCCACACCAAAGGAAGTTTGGTTTGGATAATTCATCAAGGGTTCTGAAATTTAGAACGCTCATCAACTATGGACTAGTCGAATCATGAAGTGTTTGCTAGTCTAACAAGGTTTAACAATAATTGATAACTTAACTTGAATAGAATCTCAAAAGGTATACAATAGAATAAGTATTGTATAACAGCATCATGCTTGAAAGATTTATAACAAAACAGACTTAGTCAATAATAATGAGAACTTGCTCAATGTAGAAAGGTGAATTAATCAACTTATATAACGAAGTAGGGTTAGGAAACTTGCCTCGTGCGTAGATTACACGTTAATAAAACTTGTTCTTTGATTTAAATCCTACATATCATTTACGTTCACAATACTAGTCAAATATAATGTGCTAACCATCACTTGAATTCATGACTATACTTAGTCAAATTACCACACTTGTTTTCACGTAATATTACACTATACGAATAACAAGCTAATTACATAATAAACGATTCAATTAACATGTAAATGTCTTAATGACATGATAAGAACCTATTTTAATATCTCATTGTATGTCTAATGAGTTTTTATAATCATTAGATTAAGTTGCTATCACATTTCTATACTTGAACACTTAAAAAATTATTTTACGGACATTACGCTTTAAGTGGCTGCTTATTTCTATCTGTTGTTATATATCTTGGCGGCTATACGGCTTTCATATTGCGACACGACACGATATTGCACTGTGGTATGGGGAATGACTATGGTAGCGGAAAAATGAACTAGGAGTTGGCGTCGTGCGAGACTCCGATTTTCGATTCTATGATTCGCAAAAAATTGCAGAACATGGCCATAAAACTCCAATCAATTTATTTTTACATGAATTTAAACATACCCACTTTCTAGGATTTATACTTAATCACTACCCAACATTTATAAAGTGATTTTAACCCATTAAAACACACAATCATAGAATTAAATCATGTAATTTGTATTGTTCTTGATGTTCTTGAAGTGTAGAGCATAAATTCCTAAAATTCAACGCCACAGATTCGTTATGAGACCAAATCCAACCATTCAAATCTCGTTTGTTCGTTTTAGCATGCATAATAATAAACAAGTGGATATTTTGCAAAACCATTTATGTTTGTCATATTAAAAAATACGTATAAGGTCATATGGCCATATTACATACTCTGAAATCTTTTACTGTATAATTTCATGAAACTGAAGATATGGAAACCCATATAATATATATTAAAACATGCTATGATGTTATATTAACACATAATCACATAATTCCTACTCTTTACAATTAACAGAGACCTTACAGAGTTTTGAAAGCCATTTTTATCAAAACTTAAATAACGTAAAATATGAGAATTGGGTTGGGGAAAATTTATCCAAAGCGTAGAATATAACTTTTGCAGAAGCTGAAATTCTTCTCAACTGTTTTTCAATTAGACACTCACAATCTCCTTAACAATTTTCTAAATTCTCAAACTCTCTCTTTTCCCTCTCTGTTTAATGCCAGACTTAGCCAAAAAATGAAAAGGAAGGAAAGGAAAGATGTATAATATAGGAATTGAACTGACGCGTTGGTTGTCAGTTACCCAGTCATGGGTTAACTGCCCATAACCTCCCTTAGTGCCATGTTTGGCTGGCAAGAAAAGTTTCAAAAACCATTTAATTTAATAACACATTATCATATAGTTTAAATAATGTCAAACTCCTTTATAAAATAATTCTAATATCTTATTTAATTTATTTTAAATAAAATATAATAATTTCTCATTAATTCACATAGTCACATAATTAAATTTCTCATTTAATAATAATATCAAATTATTAAATGTCTAATTGATAATTAAATTAATTAAAATAACATTAAGCTTATTAAATATTTCTTTTAATACAATAAGCTCACATAATCCTATACTTCGAATAATAAAAATTCTCCACATTAATTTAATAAATATAACACATATAATTAAATTAATCTACCACAACTTCATCAATTAATTATTTAATCTAATAATTAATTCATCAAAAAATATTTATTCAATCCAATAAATATTAAAAATTAAATTATAAAATCTCGGTTGTCACACCAATTATCATCAAGGTTCGGGGTATCATTCAGATTATGAATGAAATTATAACTATCAAGACCAATACTGTGTTCCAAGTCCAACATATCCATCAAATTTCTCAAATCCACCTCCAATGCAGTAAGAAGACAATTCAGAGTTGAAGGAATTCTTGTTAAGGATTATAGCAGAAAAAGAAGAGATGATACTGAGTCAGGAGTTATCAACCCAAAATCTTAATAGACAGATGGAACAACTCATTAACTCCTCAATGAATTGTCCTCAATACATGGATTTCAAAACTGAACAAGATAATTCAAGATTGGAGGATTTGTGGTTCAAGTTTGTAGCATCAACTGAGGAGAAGATGATTGAGCAAGAGAGGTCAATGGATCAAATGTTCAAAGCCTTGAACAATCGCCCTCAAAACAATTGGTGCTATGACATGGATGATGAAATCGATAAAGAGCCAGAAGTGTACATGCCACTGGATGAACTGAAAGGAGTGGACATTGAGGAGACAACTGGGGGTTTGGAAAATGAAGAATATCAGATCACCTATATTATTCCCCAAGTACTTTCTAAACCAGAGTTGAAAAATCCAGTGAGTTTTACATACCCATGTCCCCTAGGTAGTCACATCCAAGGCAATGATCAGTATGATAAAGAGGCCTCGTATACACCATGGTGGGCTGAGGAAGAGAAAATAAAAGAGGAAAAGTCTGTTGTACTTTCCATGCCTCAATGCAATAATTTATTCCCAAATACAACGGACGAGACACCTAGCTATTCAATGAAACTGGGGACATCATGTACAGGAAATATGCTAGGTGGCTTCAATTCGAAGACTCACATGATGGGGAACCTACCAAATCACATAGCAGTTCTAATGGATGGAGGGTTCCTAGATTATTGTAGAGGAATCAGATAGCGGTGTCAAGAAAAGAGTCAAGCTAATTGACTATAACTTAGCGCTTGATGGGAGGTAACCCATTGTTTCTATCTCTACTTTTTATTTATTTTGTTTAGATTGTTTTTGTTAGTTCATTTTCATTTTTAGTTGTGATAGTTTGATTAGCTTTGCATAAATATCTTAGTAGCTGAATGCGGATATGATTATATTTGTGCATAGCATATAAATTATGGTGTTAAGATAGACATTCATGCTCATTCAGTAATTCATGTTGTGACAGTGTTTATTGGTGTTTATGTAGGTGAATTGGACTGAATTCATTATTATCTTGATGTCTTGGAGATAAAAATTGGCGATCTGAGGAAGTTGGGGGCCTTGACTTCTGTTTGTGAAATGCTTTAAAATTGCCTTGCCATGCTGCGCATGTCTATGTAAAAAAAACACTTTCATGCTACCAACACCGGATTTTGAAAAAAAAAGTTGGGTTTTAAAAATGTGTTGTGACTCATATCTTTTATTACTTGATATAACAGAGAGTTGTAATCGCTTGTTCTCCACAACACGCACAACTCCTCCTTTCCAAACCGTTCCCAAGTGAAAGTGTAACGTCTCATTTCCACTACTACGTGATTGTCGCATCAGATCTCCTACCCACATTCAACATCTACACTGATAAAACTAGGGTTTCAGTGTGTTTGGGCAACATAAGTTTGGGGGTATTCAGTTCATCACCTATCATTCACGATTGTAGCAGGCAAGTTTTCTTCTTATTTAGCAGTTTCAAATGGGTCCTAAGCATGCTCGATCTCGCACTCCTGAGTCCTCCTCTGCAAGTAACCATAATGTTGATTGTTCAAAGTTTGTCAACTTGGATACTCAAATAGAATACTACCGAATTGTGGGAAAGTCATTTGTATGCGAGAGAGGATTTAATCCCGACGCTCAAGATGGTGAGTTAGTGCAGATGATTAGAGAGAAGTGCTGGCTTGGTGTGTGCTCTACGCCGACGGCTTCACCTATGGCTGTTGTGCGGGAGTTTTATGCAAATGTGCGGGAAACGATGAATGGGTTTTCTTTTGTTCATGGGATTCAAGTGGACTACAGACCGAGAGCTATTCGCGAAGTGTTCAATCTACCCGACCCTGTGGTTGGACGAACGAATTGGGTGGTGGCAGAACGTTTGGAGACAGATTTGGACGTTGTCATCATTGATTTATGTATTCCAGGGACTCAGTGGACATGCACTCCTGGTACGAATCAACCCAAGATATTTCCAGCTTCCACTCTCAATCGTTATGCAACAGCCTGGAATCTCTTTGTATGTGCTAAAATTACACCTTCTTCTCACCAGCACGAGATTACAGTGGAGCGAGCAATTATATTATGGGGAATTATTGTTGGAAAATATATCGATGTAGGTCACTTGATGAATCAGAATATGATGAGATATATGCGGGGATGTACCACAGGGAGTATTCCACATGCTTCAATAGTGACTCATTTATGTGCTAAGGCAGGAATTAGGTGGACAGATGAGCAGTTGCAGTTCCTGAGCTAAGACATTACGCATTCCATAATAGCGAGGTTTGAAGATTGGCAAGGGGGTACTCCGCATCTAAGAGGAAAGGGTTTTATTCTTCATCCCTCATCATCTATGCCATCATCGTAGCCCTCTGAGACGGATGAAGCAGGAACGTCAACCCAAGCCACTGCTGTTACTGAGGATCGACAACTCTGAAGGTTGGAGCGGAAGGTCGACGCAATGTATGACAATTTTACAGCGTTTGCTACGGGTTTGACACGGTTGCTAGCGGAGGCATTTGCGCAGTAGGGAACTATGCTTGAGTGGCCACAGTTTGGACAATCGTGCCATTTCCACCACCAGATTCACCACCCGAAGAGGGTGGTGCAGCTGAGCAGTAGGGGAGTTCTTTTAACCCTATACCTTCATTCATAGGGACAATGAATATTTTAAGTTTGGGGGTATTCGGTAGTAGGGTAGTTGCATGTATTGTTTGAATGTTAGATTAAATTTTGCATGTTTATGTGTTAGTTAATAATTACAAAAAATTTTCTATTGTTAGTCATTATTATTTGTGTTAGTATATGTTTAGTTGCATGCCTCACAATTCTAGCTTCGTGGCATTTATGTCTAGCTAATGATGAATTTGAATCTTGAAGGATTGTTGAGTTTAATGGATAACATAAGCTTAGATATAACATTTTACATGATGTAATCCTTGGATGCTGTTTAGATGCTTTCGGTTTGCACTGACGTGTTCACTAATGCTTGTAGGCATAAGAGTTATGTGTTGTATTGCTTGATAGGAAATGTGGTTTTAAAAATAGAATTATGTGGAAAATGAACTTAGACTATGAAAAATATTGATAATCAAGTTTTGGGAACACATGGGTATGCTATATATATGTATAAAAAATAAAAAAAATAACGTGGCTAGTCTTATTTTAGGGTCCTTGTTACTTGAGTAAGTACGCCCGTAGGGGTGTCTTAACACCTAGTTCCCTAAGGTCTTTTATGGTCTGGGAGTCGTTGGTTGAAAGCTCGCTAAGGGGTAGCATTGTCAGCCTAATGGAATGAGGCATTGCACAGTCATGTAAAAAAAATAGCAATAAACACCGCGGGAAAGAGCCAAAATCGCCCTCGTGAGTAGAAATAAAGCAGTTTAAACCCATTGTTGAACCTTAGTTTATATTGATATGTTAGGATAGTCTTTGATGCATTAGTATACATAAATCTTGATTTAGACTTCCATTTCCTATTTTGAGCAGTTTGACATGTGTATTCTTTGCTTTAGTCAAGTTTTGGTGAACACAACACACACACACACAACATCTTTATAGCATGTATGGATTACTTGAGTGTATGATATTATGTCTATGACTTAGTTTGAAGTTTCATTCTTGAATCTG
Organism: Panax ginseng; assembly: GCA_020205605.1. Lineage (NCBI taxonomy): Eukaryota > Viridiplantae > Streptophyta > Magnoliopsida > Apiales > Araliaceae > Panax > Panax ginseng. The sequence goes on along the minus strand of CM035130.1, from coordinate 55,559,412 downwards.
GATAATTCGCTGAGGCATATTGGACTGAAATTCTATGCTAGCTGGAAAAATGTGAGACTCATTTGCATCGTAATCTAGTTGCATAGCATGTAGTTGCATTTCATTTTTTAATGTCGTATGCATTGCTTGAGGGCAAGCAATAGTTCAAGTTTGGGGGTATTTGATAAGTAGGTTTTATACCTACTTATTGGATATCAATTCACCAGAACTATGCCCATCTCAAGTACATTTTAGTATGTTTTCAGTTGCATTTTGTTTATTTTCCATTACTTGTAATTAGAACTCCTCTGGTGTGAAAATGCAGGAAATGACATAACTTAGTAGTGGCATGTGTGATGAGAATAACGAAGGCATGACACGTGAGACGAGTGGAGATAAGGAATTGAACAGTGATGAAGTTACAAGCAACAAGCAGTGGAAGCAAATGAAAGAAGCAATAAAAACAAGAATGCGAGAATCTGACATTTGGCGGCATGCAATAATAATTAATTGGATTACGGCCCGCCATCACCTCGCAGAGCTAGCTAGAACACACACAAGCGCACCCGTGCCCTTTTTCTATTGGGACCTCGTGGGACCGCATACGTCATCTGAAGCTATTATCTAATTTTACTTTAAATTTGAAATTTGAAGTGTTTATATTGAAAAAAACTACTCTGGTTGGTACCAGACGCAATTATTATTGTTTTTATCAATTTTTAGACTAGAGAACTAGGGTTCTAAGCTTTGAACGTATTTTTAAAAGGGGATTCCACCTTTGTGGGGATAATTTTTACATTACATATGCTCTTTTCTTTTCTTTAATTTCCTTATTAGATTAGAGTAGATTAGAACCCTAGAATAGCTAAGATTTGGGGATTGAAGCAATTGAAGATCCTTGAAAGTTCAGAAGTGAAATAAGAGAAGAAACTCATATTTGCTATTCTTAATCCCTAACTCTCTTTACTTCTATTTGTATCTTTCAATGTATATTCAACTGTGGATCATGGATTCTAATTCAACTACGAGTTAAACTCTATTTTGGGATTGCAATGGAATCTATTGCCTAATTTATTGTGATATACTTCATTGTTAGTCTTATTAATTGTTATGGGATTGTTTATTAAGAATCATGCTTATTTGCTTAGTTGATTGGCCATCAATTACTGTGATAACCCATATGAACTTGAAAGATGAAGTATGAGTTTAGATTTGATCTTGATAGCTTGTGTTTGTATGTTCTACATGGTGATGGAATGTATGATTCGTGCTTAGGATAGACATATACCGAGGCATCGCTCATAGTCAATTGAGAATTTGGGCTTAAACCCTAATTATTTTTAAATCACATAGATATATAGTGGTTTAGGTAATGTGGGTGTTCATGTGTATTCTATAAATTGTGGATTATATGTGATATGGGTATGGTACATTAAGATATGGCTGTACTCTACTTTTGTGTTCTGGACTAGCAAACAAGTGCAAGTAATTTGGCTTAACAGGGAGTGCGTTGATTTAAATGATTCAATAAATGAAATTGTAATCTCAAGTCTTCATTATCTAGTCTTATTCTAGGGGTAGTTAGTATTAGTTAATTTCATAGTTTTCATCACTATATTAAATCATTCATTTAAATAAGACTGAAATGGTTATGGGCTAGTGCTTGGTGACTTTATTAGTTAATTCTCCGTGGGAACGATACTTTACTTACTCTTTATTACTTGTTGACCATGTATACTTGCACGCATATATTCATCGGTAAAACGACCAACAAGTTTTTGGCGCCGTTGTCGGGGAATTATCTTAATAAATTTTTGCCAACATTAATTTCAATCAAATTGGTCTTAATTTAAACATTTTTATTTTGTTTTAATTATCTTCTTATATTTCTCTCTTTTCAGGTACCATGGGTGACTTTTCTTATCAATGGCCTTATGCAAATATGACTCAACCAAGGAACACAAGCACTGAAGGACTCAATGTAATTTCTATATTGTCAGCACAAATTACAACACTTTCGGAGAGGTAGGATGTTCTTGCAGTGCAACATATGTGACGCCCCCAAATCCGGATACTTGAAACCCGAACTCAGTGCTTCACGATACCATTTCTATAAAATTTGAATAATACAATAGTAATATTACATTCAAACTTAATTTACATACATCAAAGTTTACTTCCTGTGCGAGACCTTCAAATACATTCCTTACAATACTTGAATAGATATCCATACAATGACTATAACCATTAACTCATAATACACACTTATTCGATCGACTTTCTTTTTCCTTTGTTAGCGTGCTGAGCCTTGAGTTGCTCATACATAATCGAAAACATTTAATTTAAGCAAGGATGAGCATTTGGGTGCCCAAAGAAGTAATAGCAATTATATATATAATTTGAAAGAATATCGTATTCCCTTTACATAACACTTCTACAACGAATCAAAAGTTGTGAAGTAATCATCTTGATAAAAAATTCACATAACAACTCTCTTTCAAATTCTTGAAATGAGGCTCTACCCATGAATAGGGTTTAAGAAACATACTATGAACATTCTTTTTCATTTTGAAAAGGTTTAGCGAAATTCATCCACAAACCGTCATAACTTACAGACACGGAGGGTGATCAACCAGTTGTACCTGTCAGATTGATCAATACTACATAACTAGAAACGACATTCATCGCTCATCCTTTGTCCGTAGAAGCGCATAAAAAATTTTCCCATTATCGGGATGTTCATACATGCCCTGGTTCCAAACCCAAGGTTTTAATCTTGCTCAACAATAATATGTAATTCAACATATATGTATACGGGTAATTGACATGGTATATCAACATGTGAATAAATGTCATGATTATCCAAGTGGGGACACTTGTATAACCATTTAGAAATCAACTTAACAGAATATATATCTTGAGCTAACATGTTGATAATCAAAACGTCATAATCTATACAGGAAATAGAATAATTACAAACTTCTTACTCATGTCCATTGCATAAAGGAAATGCAAAGGTAGGATACTTGCACGATTTCTTTGATTACAAATCTCAACTTAGATCTTATCTCTTTATCACAACCTATCAATAAACAGGTCATTTGTCCGATTAGAACAATATATCATAACACATAGTACTGTCAGTTATGGTCAGCACATAATCGCAGTGATCATACTTTTAGTTCACATTCTATATTTTTATACATTTTCAAATATCTCATCCATGTTCTTACAAGTCTCTTTTCTTTCTATTATAGGGTCCGAGCGCGGTTGTCGCATGCATCGAAAATTTTTTTATCGGGTTCATCTTTGAGTCTAAGACTCTTATTCTATACCTCAACATCTGTAATTATCAGACATTTTACTTTTAATCATTTTCGAATTTTTCCAGAAATTGAAAAATTTAAAATAATTCAAATCTGTCACTCAAGGTTTATAGTGATATAACTGTTACTATGGGTGCTCTTCACCAATTCCTGGACTTCATAACCGGTTCTCTAGTCAGCTAGTTTGACCGGATATCACTTTCAAACATCAGAATTATAATTACGCGATTTAAACATTAAACAATTCATTTATCATTAATAATTTATTTATATTAAACTATTAATGAAACCATTGCCAAAATATAAAAGTTATTTATAATAACTCAAACTATTTTTAAAACATTTATTTTACCCTTAAATGATTTTTAAAACAATTAAAATCATTTTTAAATAATCATCATTAATATATAAATATTAATGTACTATTTATCCAAATATTTAAAAGTCATTAATTATAACTTAAAATATTTTTAAATCCTTAATATCTTCTTTAAATGATTTTAAATAAATAAAACCATTTTTAAACTATTTATTTAATATAGATATTAAATAAACTTAATATCACAAATCATTAACTAAATATCATTAATATATAATTATTAATGAAATTATCTTCTAAATATAAAAGTTATATTTTATAACTCAAAATATTTTCTTATACCATAAAATAATTTTTCATGATTTTCATGAATTAAAACTATTTTAAATAATTTATTTAATATTATAATTAAATAAATAAATACCTCTTATATTTCAAAAATATTAAATATTTATGAAATATACTCAAAATAATTAAAAACTATTTTTCAGACTTTTAAAATAATTTTTCATAATTTATTTGGTATTTTTAATAATTAAAACTAATTTTTCTAATTTTTAAATTAATTTTCTAAAATAAAATGTTAATCGTCATTAAAGGCATCTATAGCGGCAACTGGCAATCCGCATATAGGTGTTCTTGAGCTTCATGTCAGTGCACAAAGGTGCTAGTTTGACCGAGCCTTAGATCCATGATCTAAATGTTTTATGGACTTGCAAAAGCTTCAATGTTGTAGTACTAATGTAATACTACAACTACATACTCATTTCATGACCAAACAACAACAAATCAGTGAGATATGATCAATGTAAAACCTTGTCGACGTGTTCTTCATGTTTCGGGTTGCCCGAAACCTCTGTCAACAATTAGGTCAACGACCTTAGAGGTCTTATTCTGGTCGATCTGTACATGTTATAAGTGTTTTATACGTCGGGCTATGTAGTACAACTTACAGAGAACATGATTAAATCAAGTTTCAAGTCTAAACATTCACAATACCAAAGATATAAATCATCAAACTCTCTGACAAAACTTGCATGCCAATTCTGGGTTTTCCAGAATTTCAAAACAGATCGTGCATGCTACTTTGGATCTTTATATCTTTCATTCTGAGTTTGATCTAAGTGATCTATTGATTCCAGGTTGTAGATAACTTGTAATACTACAACTCTATTACATATAAGACATATAACAACAACAGATCCAGTAGATAGAGGCCGGTCAAAGGTGACCTCAACAACTGTTCTTGAACATTTCTGGAAAACCCAGAAATGTTCTTGAGCAGTTCGGTCAATGGTAGTTTGACCATAAATAACTTCTAATCTACAACAGATATGACCATGATTCCTTTTGCAGAATAAAGACAACATACCAGGCTACACATAACAAGCTTTAAACATCAAAAACTCTTAACAGGATGGGATCTACAGCCTCTGACATTCGTTGTCAGAACACAAAAATTAAAATTTCCAGATTTTAAAGATCTTCAAATCCGAAGCTTACAATGTTATGGAATCAACATCAAGCAACCCAGATCATCCTTAGACACTATAATCAACATGTTTTAACATTTAAACATAACATCTAACATCAAAAAGTTTAAGAAAAATCAAGCTAGGGTTTATACCTTTTTAAGCTTTGATTTCGATTTTTGGCTACTGATTTGTTATTGGTGTGAATGGGACTTGTTTATAGACCGATATATAATGAGAGAATTTCGTAGGTTTTAAGCATTGGGAGAATGAAGCTAAGTGCTTGGGTATAAATAGGCCAAAATGTTGCATTTCTCTCTCTTGAATCCATAAATTAATGCATGAATTGATTCTAGTGGCTGATTGATGGTAATACTACAGCCCATAGGTAATTTCTAGATGGATTGGCCGGATTTTGTGGACAAGTGGTAGCAATAAGACATAAATAATGCATTTTCCCCTCTTCTTTAATTTAAAAAAAATATTTTAAATATCTTGGATGCTAAAGTGGAATGATTCCCTTGTTTGAGAGCTGATAGCATGTAGGGTAAACATGTTGGGCATCCTTGTTGCAAGATCCTATCAACAATGTAAGTAATAATACACTAAAATGACAAAAAGGGTATTTTGGTCATTTCACATATAATTCCAAGGGCATTTTTGTAAAAGGCCATTAAATGTAATATTTAACCATTAGATTATAATTCTTACCATTTACCAATTAATTTCTATCATTTGGAAATTTAAAACATTTATATAATAACATCGTAACTAAACCCGATAATTTTAAATTAGGGTTTTCTATAGAAAATTAGGGTTTTCTAATTAGGGTTTCTTAACGTTATCAATTAGGGTTTTCTAATTGATCATTAGGGTTCTCTAATTATCTGTGTATGATCTAACACATATCATTACGGTCTCTAAATTCAACCGAATTAGGGTTGTAATAATTAGGGTTTGTCTAGTTATCGAGTGTAAAATAGTAATTAGGGTTTTCTTCTAATTACCGACATTCTTGTACACGATAACTTCATATACACAAGAACTTCATATACTACTCACCATTTCTCATAACCGAGTTTAATAATTAGGGTTTCCCAAAGACTTTAATATCTTTATGACCTAATTGACCGTCATTGCTCAATATTATCTGTCCCACATACACAAGTTACATAATTATTGTCTGTAAAATCATTATAATAATAATATAATATTATTATTATCATCTCTTGATCATAATCCCAATTCAGGGTTTGGATCTCGTATCTGACTTCTCTTTCGCATATCAAGTTAAAATACTTGATTTAAATATTCTGAACAATTTATATAATAAAATATATATTATATAAGTTCTAATTATCACTTCATATATTATTTCCAATCATGTTATCATGGAAAACATTTACCTTAAAATTATTTCTAATTTTTCAAGTAATAAATATATTCATATTTATCGTTCACATTACTAGACACTTATTCTCGTCATTAAATAATAAAAAAAAAATTTATACGCAAATTTTCTTACTTATTTTATTTAGGAAATCTCTGTTATTACATTCACCCCCCTTATAAGGATTCCGTCCCCAAAATCACCGCTCTAAAACTCATAAGCATAAGGGTATATAAGACATATAATCATTGCACGTAGACCTCGATCATACTTTCGATCGAATCTCTTTAACTATTCTTCACATCACTCTAATTAGGCAGAAATTTGATTTCTGAAAGAACTCAAAATTTCTTTATAAAATCACTTACTACATATATATATAGGAAAACATATAAGATATATAAGTGATTCACATAGCACCTGGGAGTTCTTTCCTCCCACCGCCAATGTATCCTGGACCGTCATGTTGTAGACCCTCGGAGTTGCTAACGTTGGGGTACTGGTTGAGTGTGGTCCACTGTTTCTCCCTGTGGTTATGTTTGTTGCCTCCATTCCCCTCTTTGGACAGTTCCTCGCCTGATGCTCAGTCGATCCGCATATGAAGCATCCACTAATCTTCCTTGAATTGGGGGCGGTTGGAGAGATAGATATGACCCTCTTGCACTTAAAAACACGCTGTGAACTTACCCTTTAGACACTCGCCAGAGTGATTCTTTCCGCAGTTCTTGCACTGCACTGTCTGCTTCTTCACACCTTCCTGCTTCACTTGAACATTCCCTGAAAAATTCCTCATCCTCTTCTCACCCCGATTCCCACTACTACTTTCTATCTTCACCGCTCCTCCTGACCTGCCCTGGTTCTTTTTCTCCTTGTTGTAGAGACTCATGGCCTCACTCCCCTGTTCAGCTATGATAGCCTTTTCCATGAGTGCTGCAAAAGTATCTATTTGCAGTACTGCCACCTTATTGTAGAGCCAGGGTTTTAAGCCTTGCTCAAACCTCCTTGCCTTTCTGACTTCTGTACTCACTTGATGTGGAGCAAACCTAGCCAACTCATTAAACTTCAGCATGCATACTCAGTAATAATCATGTTTTCCTGTTTTAACTCCAGGAATTTTACCTCCATTCTAGACTGCATACTAACAGAGAGATAATTTTCGAAAAATAAATCTTTAAACCTATCCCAAGCAATTTCTTCTTCTCCTGCCCGAGTCTTATTCGCCTCCCACCAAAAGTTAGCCTCCCCTTTTATCATATAAGTGGCAAAAGCGGTCTTTTGCCCCTCATCTACTCTAGCAATTATGAACGCCTTTTCTATTTCGTTCACCCATGTCTGGGCTTCTGTAGGGTCAGCTGATCCTCTGAACTCTGGTGGTCCTACTGCTTTGAAGTCTTTGAATTTTGCCAAGCGATTGTCTGGTTGGTTCCCAGCAGCTGGCATTCCCTGCTTCATAGCCTGAGCCATCATGTTTGCAAAGTTTTGCATCAGTTCTGGTTGTTGTTCTCCATCATTAATAGATTCTTCTACCCCTTGGTTTCGAGTTCGACGGATTGGCGGCATTATCTGGTTAAATAAAACCATAAATTATACCTTTACATTTTAAACATTATTGCATAAGATTAATATGTTAAACTCGTTTCATTTCTCAAACTTGGATTCATATTCATTTGTCGAATATTTACATAGCACATACTGCTTTAATCAACAGCTATCCCTTTGTGACTACGAAAGTCGGGATTTAAAATTTTGACCAACATAAAGTTGAAAACAGTTCATTACTTTTCACACACATTACATAAATACAACATAACCCATACCACTTATTTACTAAGCCTTTCTTCTCGGACATTCATTCGCTCGATGTCCCTCCATTCCACAATTAAAACATCCACCTTGCTTATAGTTGGGGCAACGAGGAGATGTATGTCCCTCACAGCCGCAAATATAACATATCTTCTTCCCTTTCTTCTTATCAGGTTTTCCCAAGTCAGGATCTTCTATCTTTCTTTTTCCCTTACCTCTCGGAGCCGCACACGAAGTGTTGCTTGAGGCTCCCATCTGGTCAATTTGGATTTTGAGCTTATCCTGCTCGTTCATTGTTTCCAGCAATGCTTGACGCAGTTGAATATTAAGCAACGTCTCTATCTCCCACAGCCTTTCCAGCGTAGCAACCTTGTTCTCCAGATCCTGCACCTCCGTTGATGCTTGAGCAGCTTCAACTTTAGTGTCTGAGTCACTATCTGTCAAATCCACCATTTCTGGATCTGATACTACGTTTTCCACTATAGCCACCTCGTCCGATTTGGGTTCTGGTAAACTTCTATTTCAAATTTGTTGGCCTTGATATTAGCTCGGGGGTATGGACCTGATCCTTCTTATTCCACATATCTTTTCCACCAGACATCTACATACATAAGTTACCCTGATTAGCATATAGTATATATACACAGCAATCAAGAGTTTTATATACGTTGTCTTTTATTTTGTTTGACGATAAATTTATTCAATTCTCATCAACGCCTATCCTTCTGTAAAAGGCGCCTTCATCCACTTCATGTCGAATCGCATAAAGGCGATGCCTAAAGCCTGCTCCAAGGTATATATCTTGGTGTCTTTGGCTTTTATCTCAACCTTCAACTGTCCTACCTGTATCTCTCTCTGTTCCAACCTCCCTCGTAACTCGGCTAATTCTATCTGTGTTCGGTGAGCAGCGTCCTTGTACTGCTGTTCTGAAATCTGGAGAATACGATTCTGTGCCTCCGCTTGCTCAGCTCTAGCCGTTAAGTCGTCGTTTCTAACTAACAAATCTCTTATCATCTCACTGTCTGTGTACTCCTCGCTAGAGTCCATCGTCTCTTGGGTCAAGGAATTGCTACTTTGACTTTCGTCATCCATCCTATGACCACAATAAACGAGACAACATTAGCACTCAAAATAAAATATATTCATTGGTAAAATGAAGGAATATTTTATTTAGTACAACTAAAACTTGATGGATCTCTTCGACTCATCGTATCTTATAACTCCTCACCGAGTACTTCGTCTCTGGTTCATTTGAATATTTATCTTATCTTTCGTCCTCCATTCTACTAAGGTTATAACCTAGGTTTAGCACTCTAGCGTTTATAACCTCATGACTTTGATACCAACAACTTTGTGACGCCCCAAATCCGGATACTTGAAACCCGAACTCGGTGCTTTCACGATACCATTTCTATAAAATTTGAATAATACAATAGTAATATTACATTCAAACTTAATTTACATACATCAAAGTTTACTTCCTGTGCTGAGACCCTTCAAATACATTCCTTACAATACTTGAATAGATATCCATACAAATTATAACCATTAACTCATAATACACACTTATTCGATCGACTTTCCTTTTCCTTTGTTCGTGCACTGAGCCTTGAAAGTTGCTCATACATAATCGAAAACATTTAATTTAAGCAAGGATGAGCATTTGGGTGCCCAAAGAAGTAATAGCAATTATATATATAAATTTGAAAAGAATATAAGTATTCCCTTTACATAACACTTCTACAACGAATCAAAAGTTGTGAAGTAATCAGACTTGGTAAAAGATTCACATAACAACTCTCTTTCAAATTCTTGAAATGAGGCTCTACCCATGAATAGGGTTTAAGAAACATACTATGAACATTCTTTTCATTTTCGAAAGGTTTAGCGAAATTCATCCACAAACCGTCATAACTTACGGACACGGAGGGTGATCACCCACAGATTGTACCTGTATTGATCAATACTACATAACTAGAACGACATTCATCGCTTTCATCCTTTGTCCGTAGAAGCGCATAAAAATTTTCCCATTATCGGGATGTTCATACATGCACGGTTCCAAACCCGAAGGTTTTAATCTTGCTCAACAATAATATGTAATTCAACATATATGTATACGGGTAATTGACATGGTATATCAACATGTGAATAAATGCCATGATTATCCAAGTGGGGACACTTGTATAACCATTTAGAAATCAACTTAATGAATATATATCCTGAGCTAACATGTTGATAATCAAAACGCGTATAATCATGATGTGAATAGAATAATTACGAAACTTCTTACTCATGTCCATTGCATAAAGGAAATGCAAAGGTAGGATACTTGCACGATTTCTTTGATTACAAATCTCAACTTAGATCTTATCTCTTTATCACAACCTATCAATAAACAGTCATTTGTCCCATTAGAACAATATATCATAACACATAAATCTTTATCGGTTATGGTCAAAGACATAATCGCAGATGATCATACTTTTAGTTCACATTCTATATTTTTATACATTTTTCAAATATCTCATCCATGTTCTTACAGTAGTCTTTTCTTTCTATTATAGGGTCCGACAGTTGTCGGCGTACCGACAGCTTTATCGGGTTCATACTGAGTCTAAGACTCTTATTCTATACCTCAACATCTGTAATTATCAGACATTTTACTTTTAATCATTTTTGAATTTTTCCAGAAATTGAAAATTTTTAAATAATTCAAATCTGTCACTCAAGGTTTATAGTGATATAACTGTTACTATGGGTGCTCTTCACCAATTCCTGGACTTCATAACCGGTTCTCTAGTCATTTAGTTAGATTTGGATATCACTTTCAAACATCGTAATTATAATTACACGATTTAAACATTAAATAATTCATTTATCATTAATAATTTATTTATATTAAACTATTAATGAAACCATTGCCAAAATATAAAAGTTATTTATAATAACTCAAACTATTTTTAAAACATTTATTTTACCCTTAAATGATTTTTAAAACAATTAAAATCATTTTTAAATAATCATCATTAATATATAAATATTAATGTACTATTTATCCAAATATTTAAAAGTCATTAATTATAACTTAAAATATTTTTAAATCCTTAATATCTTCTTTAAATGATTTTTAAATAAATAAAACCATTTTTAAACTATTTATTTAATATAGATATTAAATAAACTTAATATCACAAATCATTAACTAAATATCATTAATATATAATTATTAATGAAATTATCTTCTAAATATTAAAAGTTATATTTTATAACTCAAAATATTTTTTATACCATAAAATAATTTTTCATGATTTTTCATGAATTAAAACTATTTTTAAATCATTTATTTAATATTATAATTAAATAAATAAATACCTCTTATATTTCAAAAATATTAAATATTTATGAAATATACTCAAAATAATTAAAAACTATTTTTCAGACTTTAAAATAATTTTTCATAATTTATTTGGTATTTTTAATAATTAAAAACTAATTTTTCTAATTTTTAAATTAATTTCCGAAAAATAAAATGTTAACTGTCGCTAAAGGCATCTATAGCGACAGAACCGTCGCTATAGGTGTTCTTGAGCTTCATGTCAGTGCACAAAGGTGCTAGTTTGACCGAGCCTTAGATCCATGATCTAAATGTTTTATGGACTTGCAAAAGCTTCAATGTTGTAGTACTAATGTAATACTACAACTACATACTCATTTCATGACCAAACAACAACAAATCATGAGATATGATCAATGAAAACCTTGTCGATGTGTTCTTCATGTTTCGGGTTGCCCGAAAAACCTCTCGGTCAACACCGGCCAAACGCGACCTTGAGAGTCTTATTCAGTCGATCCGTACATGTTATAAGTGTTTTATACGTCGGGCTGCCATGAGTACAACTTACGAGAGAACATGATTAAATCAAGTTTCAAGTCTAAACATTCACAATACCAAAGATATAAATCATCAAACTCTCGACAAAACTTGCATGCCAATTACGGGTTTCCGAATTTCAAAACAGATCGTCGTACTTTACTTTGGATCTTTATATCTTTCATTCGAGTTTGATCTAAGTGATCTATTGATTCCAGTTGTAGATAACTTGTAATACTACAACTCTATTACATATAAGACATATAAAAACAACAGATCCAAGAGATAGAGGCCTATTCGAAAGGTGACCTCAACAATCATTCTTGAACATTTCGGAAAACCGAAATGTTCTTGAGCGCTTCGATCGATAATAGTTTGACCATAAATAACTTCTAATCTACAACAGATATGACCATGATTCCTTTTGCGAATAAAGACAACATACCAAAGCTACACATAACAAGCTTTAAACATCAAAAACTCTTAACAGGATGGGATCTACAGCCTCTGACATTCGTTGTCAGAACACAAAAAATAAAATTTCCAGATTTTAAAGATCTTCAAATCCGAGCTTCTGAATGTTATGGAATTAACATCAAGCAACCCAGATCATCCTTAGACACTATAATCAACATGTTTTAACATTTAAACATAACATCTAACATTAAAAAGTTTAAGAAAAATCAAGCTAGGGTTTATACCTTTTTAAGCTTTGATTCTGATTTTTGGCTACTGATTTGTTATTGGTGTGAATGGGACTTGTTTATAGACTGATATAATGAGAGAATTTCGTAGGTTTAAGCATTGGGAGAATGAAGCTAAGTGCTTGGGTATAAATAGGCCAAAATGTTGCATTTCTCTCTTTTGAATCCATAAATTAATGCATGAATTGATTCTAGTAATGATTGATGGTAATACTACAGCTCATAGGTAATTTCTAGATGGATTGGCCGGATTTTGTGGACAAGTGGTAGCAATAAGACATAAATAATGCATTTTCCCCTCTTCTTTAATTTAAAAAAAAATATTTTAAATATCTTGGATGCTAAAGTGGAATGATTCCCTTGTTTGAGAGCTGATAGCATGTAGGGTAAACATGTTGGGCATCCTTGTTGCAAGATCCTATCAACAATGTAAGTAATAATACACTAAAATGACAAAAAGGGTATTTTGGTCATTTCACATATAATTCCAAGGGCATTTTTGTAAAAGGCCATTAAATGTAATATTTAACCATTAGATTATAATTCTTACCATTTACCAATTAATTTCTATCATTTGGAAATTTAAAACCTTTATATAATAACATCGTAACTAAACCCGATAATTTTAAATTAGGGTTTTCTATAGAAAATTAGGGTTTTCTAATTAGGGTTTCTTAACGTTATCAATTAGGGTTTTCTAATTGATCATTAGGGTTCTCTAATTATCTGTGTATGATCTAACACAGTCATTATGGTCTCTAAATTCAACCGATTAGGGTTGTAATAATTAGGGTTTGTCCTAGTTATCAGCGTAAAATAGTAATTAGGGTTTTTCTTCTAATTACCGACATTCGTGTACACAGTAACTTCATATACACAGTAACTTCATATACTACTCAGTCATTTCTCATAACTGAGTTTAATAATTAGGGTTTCACAGCACGGTAATATGCTATGACCTAATTGACCGTCATTGCTCAATATTATCTGTCCGCACATACACAGTACATAATTATTGTACTGTAAAATCATTATAATAATAATATAATATTATTATTATCATCTCTTGATCATAATCCCAATTCACGGTTTGGATCTCATATCTGACTTCTCTTTCGCATATCAAGTTAAAATACTTGATTTAAATATTATGAACAATTTATATAATAAAATATATATTATATAAGTTCTAATTATCACTTCATATATTATTTCCAATCATGTTATCATGGAAAACATTTACGCTTAAAATTATTTCTAATTTTTCAAGTAATAAATATATTCATATTTATCGTTCACATTACTAGACACTTATTCTCGTCATTAAATAATAAAAAAAAAATTTATACGCAAATTTTCTTACTTATTTTATTTAGGAAATCTCGGGTTATTACAACATACTCGAGAGATAGTAGTTACATGTGAATATTGTGCTGGCGAGCATCCAAGTTATCAATGCAATATTAGTTTTGGACAAGTACAATATGGGGGTGATTACTCCAACAACTATGCTCATCCCAATTAAGACACCCCCAAATTCGGTACTTCCATTTCCACAGGATTTGGTGTTCACTGTACAAACATCATCTATCTATCTACCCATAAATAAATGCAAACCATGCAATAGATAGAATAAATAATAAACCTCCCCTTATGGGGTTACATCAACTACATAATAAATAAATCCCAGGTTACTCTAACCTTAAAACATCTGTGCAGAAAACATAAACAAATAAGTCTTAAGTAACATCAATTCTAATCATCATTACATAATCACAACAATAAAACAATCTTCATTACTTGCTAATCTTGCCCTTGCCCTTACTAGTGGAAGTTTGTTTTGGATAATTCATCAAGGGTTCTGAAATTTAGAACGCTCATCAACTATGGACTAGTCGAATCATGAAGTGTTTACTAGTCTAACAAGGTTTAACAATAATTGATAACTTAACTTGAATAGAATCTCAAAAGGTATACAATAGAATAAGTATTATATAACAGCATCATGCTTGAAAGATTTATAACAAAACAGACTTAGTCAATAATAATGAGAACTTGCTCAATGTAGAAAGGTGAATTAATCAACTTATATAACGAAGTAGGGTTAGGAAACTTGCCTCGTGCATAGATTACACGTTAATAAAACTCGTTCTTTGATTTAAATCCTACATATCATTTACGTTCACAATACCAGTCAAATATAACGTGCTAACCATCACTTGAATTCATGACTATACTTAGTCAAATTACCACACTTGTTTTCACGTAATATTACACTATACGAATAACAAGTTAATTACATAATCAACGATTCAATTAACATGTAAATGTCTTAATGACATGATAAGAACCTATTTTAATATCTCATTGTATGTCTAATGAGTTTTTATAATCATTAGATTAAGTTGCTATCACATTTCTATACTTGAACACTTAAAAAAATTATTTTCTAGACATTACATTAAGTGGTATTGCTACTTTCTTTGTTATCTTATGTCTTGGCTATTGTGACTTTGATATTAGCGTTGCGGCGTGGTGACGCTACGACGCGGGAAATGATCTAGGAGTTGGCGCCACGGCGCGAGACTCCAGTTTCAGTTCTACAATTCGCGAAAATTGCAGAACATGGCCAAAAAACTCCAATCAATTTATTTTTACACGAATTTAAACATACCCACTTGCTAGGATTCATACTTAATCACTACCCAACATTTATAAAGTGATTTTAACCCATTAAAACACATATTCATGGAATTAAATCATGCAATTTGTATTGTTCTTGATGTTCTTGAAGTGTAGAGCATAAATTCCTAAAATTCAACGCCGCAGATTCGTTATGAGACCAAATTCAACCATTCAAATCTTGTTGTTCGTTTTAGCATGCATAATCATATACAAGTGGAAATTTTGCAAAACCATTTATGTTTGTCATATTAAAAAATACGTATAAGGCCATATGGCCATATTATATACTCTGAAATCTTTTACTGTATAATTTCATGAAACTGAAGATATGGAAACCCATATAATATATATTAAAACATGCTATGATGTTATATTAACACATAATCACATAATTCCTACTCTTTACAATTAACAGAGACCTTATAGAGTTTTGATTTCTATTATCATGTTTACTTGATTTCTTTAAGGCTGGGTGAATAAACTTGTTTCTGTCATTACTATTGGATTCGTAGGCATGTAGATTAGTTGCATTGCATAGCATTGTTGTTTTGTGTTGTTGCTTGGGGACAAGCAAAGGTTTAAGTTTGGGGGTATTTGATAAGTAGATTTTATACCTACTTATTCGATATCTATTACTTGGATTATTTGCTTAATCTCATGTTTCTCAGTTACTTTTCATGCATTTTGTGTTCATTTTGTAGATTATATGTTTGGGAGCTGTGTGAGCGACTATTGGTATGAAAACACAAGGAAAAACAATCCGGATATCGTTTGGGCTTTCATGTTCATTTTATTTTCTTTGCTTGGAACTTGGACTATATTGTAGAGCTTCTTCTTAACTTTCCGGAACATCTTGAATCATTCCAATCAGAGTTCGGATGCAAGAGTTATGACATTTGTACCAACGGACGTTGAACTTCACTGTTTTGGGTGGCCATTTGCATAGCAGTCATTTCCAGTCCAATTTCGACCATCATCCGTTCGTTATTTCTCAAACCTCAAAGAATTAAAGTTGTAGATCTCGTCAATAGTTTCGATTTGATAGGTAGCAGACCCCGTAACTCCTCCCAGATCAAAAGTTATGGTCATTTTACCATAGGACATTGCAACAGAAAAACAACTAACAACTTATACCTAAGCCGGGGCTTGCTCTTTTTTCCCTAATACCCAAGCCGGGGCTTGGGGTTCTGAGTTCAATAACAGCAGCATAGCAAGCCAGGGCTTGCTATTTGCAAGGTAACAAGCAAGCTGGGGCTTGGGTACGCGTAGAAAAAAGGAATTTTGTCAGAATTTGACTTCAAGAAGGATTGGTTCGAGCTGATTGATTCAATGACTTCTATGAGGACTTAAAGAAATATAAAGAGGCATATAAAAGGAGGAGAATTACAAGGATTAGAGGCTAGTTTTTGGAAGACTCCATTATATTAGATTAAAGTAGATTAGGACAAAACATTAGTTCTTATTAGTTTTGGAGATTGATGCAACTTGGAGACCATTGAAGATCAAGAGCAGGAGCTTGAAGAAGATGGAGATTTGCTGACAACAGATTTATTCTTTACTCTACTCTTAGTTTTTGTCTTTTAATGTGTATTCAAGTGTGGATTCTAAGTTTCAATTCAATGAACTAATTCTTTGTTTGAGATTACACTGAATCTTATTGTGTATTTTATTTTAATATGCTTCGCTATCAATTATTATGTTCTATTGTGAGGATTGTCTATTGTGATTTGGACTTAATTGCTTAATTGCCTAGCTTACAATTAACGTGATAATCTATATGAACCCAAGAGATGAAGTATAGATTTAGATCTGATCATGATAACATGTGTTTGTGATTTCTGCATAGATGGAATTCATAATTCGTGTATAAGATAGAGATGTGCCTTTACGCCATATGTAATCTTATAGAGAACATGTTCTTTAAATCCTTTTTAATTGTAATTCACATAGAGATATAGTGGATTAGTTAATTAGGGTGTCTTGCTTAATTCTATCATCTGTGGATTTAACTGAGTTGGTGTATTATGCATCGAGAGGTGGTTTTATCTGCTTTAGTTTTCTTGATTAACAATTCAGGATAGAAAATAATTGATGAGAAGTGTGTTAACTTAAATGAAGCAATAAGTGAAGTTGTGATCTTAAATCTCCATAATCTGATTTGTAATTAGTGGTAATTAGAATTAGTTTAATTAAATAATTTAATTCATAATATTAAATTGATTGTTTAAATAAGATTAGTTTGGTTAAGAGTTAATATTTGGTAATTTATATTAATAATTCATCGTGGGAATGATACTCTACTTTCACTGTATTACTTGTTAACCATGTATACTTGCGTGTTGTGCATAATTAGATTTTACCCAACATTCCCCGCAGTTCATTCTTCACATGGGATTCAATTTCTTGATCAAATAAATCGTCTCGAAGGGCGAAACTACGTCGACCTAATCTCCCCCGATACCGTGGAGTACGTGAAAAACCATATTCTATATGGCTTATCATGATAAAAAAATAACAAAAAATTTACGCCTTTTTTTATACAAAAACAAAAACAACAAAAACACTTCTACACCCTTCTTCATCAATAAAGCTTCTACACCCATTTACACCTTTCACATTTAGCGCTGAAACTCTGACACCAAGTTTGAACTACGCAGACCTGATATCCTCTTCAATAGGAATACGTAGGCAGCCATTTATGGTTCGGTCTAACCCCCTACCAGAACAAAAATACTTGTCATTCGGTACTGGGATCAAACTTCAGTCCACCACATTTCATCAGCTTCAGACCAAAGGGATGGAACTACCTAACCTCTCTTCACAAATAAGAGATTTCGCGACCATCTAACCTGCGGTCGTGCCTCAAAGAGCAACACCAATCCATAAGAGATGGAACTAACTAAGCTCTTCTTAAATAGGAGTACTGGCGACCATCTGTGGTGCGGTCAATCTCAGAGAGGAAAAGCCACACTCCTCTCCACATCTACATATAGAAACCAGTTCGAAGACACCAAAGATGGTAGTGATACACACAGATCAATGATCTGTTCTGAAAGATCCTACGACATCTCAATGTCTACACATCAAGGATGAGTTCAGAATGTATCAAGATCACAAGCCTTAAAAAAACAGGCAACTATCAAGCAAGTATCAAGGCACAACTAAAAGGGAAGTGAATCAAAATATATTTCCCTGCCATATATAATACTGTTTGATATATACAATATATGCTATACATGACAAAATGGCTAAGCTAGTCTGTGCAGGAAAATACAAGTCTATCTACGGATCTGTATGTATGCGGACTATCAGATCTAACATAGCATCCCTCTCCGAAGAAGGAGCTAACGCTGCAAACTCCTGCCCAATGGTATTTACACAAGCTAGCAGATCCGAGGCTAACTGTATGGTGGCATGATGCTCATCAATGTATGCACTCATATCGGCAAGAATGTCAGTCGTAAGGGATCTCACTGAAGTACTATATGTGACGGCCACATCCCAGGCAGATAGGGCAGCATCCAGCTCTATAATCAATGCATCTCTGGCTGATCTGGCCTCGTCTCTCTCTAATAGAGCTGCGTCTCTCCCATCAAGAGCTGCCAACATCAAGGCCGTAGCCTGATCTCTCTCAAAGGTCATCAGATGTAGACTCTTGCTCCGAGATCATCATCTTTGAATCTTTGAATCACAGTAGCACTCATAGTGGGAGAATCCATCACAACTACTGGAAACCCAGTAGTCAAATCTTCCTCGATGGGAATATAAGTCTCCTCCATAGGCTCCCCATCATCGGAATCAATCCCTTGCACTGTGGATAGTACCGCAGCCGATGCGGTCTCTGTCTCCATCCATGCAGAATACTTTGCAGAACAACCCGGATGGCTGACGGAAAACTCAGCTAGCTCACGCTAATCCCAACAGGCATACAACTTGGATCTATCCTCTGCTGATAAGTGGCGAGAAGCGAAGCGCTGACTCAATGCCCCCTCAAAAGGATGAAAATCCTGGAACTGGTCAAACTGACACATCACGACCTATGGGTAATAAGTAATCATGCCTCTCAAACCAGCTAGAGGGAGATAATCCATGCCCAGAGCATGAGTGATAAAGCTGTTGGGTGAGCTAAGCCCTGAACACGGTAATATAGCAAATAGATCTCCTATCCCTGCCAGGAAAGCTGACCAAGATGCAACATCTATACACTCCACAGGCTGAAAGGGGTATGACATAGCAACATCATGGGTGAAACAATACCCATGCCATCTGAAAGTGCCAATCGGTCTCAAGTGTGACATAAACCACACGTACAGCATGACCGAGCTGCCTATAAACATTACCATTGGATAAGTGCAGCCGTATATGGCTAACCTCAGAGTCTCTACTATAATCATCGGTACGATGGTGTGACCCTCCCTAAGAGCTCTCACTGCCATGATAACTCCTATATCCAACTCATTAATGTACCGTGGCATGTAGACATACGACAATATGCACAATAGTAGTACATCCACTCTGGCCAAACGCCAATGATCCTCCAGTGTGGTGAAATCCCCGGAATGCCATGTATAACTATCCTCTGAGCCAAATCTGTCAAATAGAAAATGCTGAGATATCACGTGGCCGGATGTGATCTCATCCTGCACCACCCTACGCCTCAATCCAGTGAGGGTCATGAACTACCGACTCATGTCTCCAATCGCTAGATGCACAGAAGGTCTGTCCAATGGCAGCATCATTAAACGTGCATACTCTTCCAGAATAGGAGTCAACTCCTAGGTCCCAAATCGGAAAACCTGCCTCACCGATACCCAGTGCTCCAGCATTCCCTCGACGAATCCTGCGGGAACCTGAAACATCAAGAGGGTCATAGTATGTTGCAACAACTGATCTACACTCACCCTGTCTGATGGTGACATACTATTATACCACGATCTCATACCAGATGCCATCAGTATTGGTGGGGTATCATCAATACGACTAACTGTCGAAGAAGGGATCTGTATGGGCTGTGTCATAAGACTATCCAGGGGTTAATGCTTAATATCTCTGGATATACATACATATTCATAACATAATAACATGCATGATACAATAGATGGCAATATGATATAGGGAATGGAAACTGTACATACATTCCTAAGTATATCATCATCTAATACATCTCTGTACAACTAAAATACAGGGAAATGGGGCACTGACGCCCAATAACTAACAGCGGCCTACCAAAAGAGATATCGAGAATGGGGAAAAGATACCCAATGTCTAACAGAGGCCTATCAAATGAAATAACGAGAATATACATCAGAAGAAGACAATGGTGTCAATGTCTACATCATTAATCTTGTCCACCTGATGTAACTCCTCTTGAGTCACTGGATCTCTATCCACAGGGATGTCAGGCCTATACAAGGGAGGATCTGCCGGAAAAACCATATACGGTCACTGAGGGGCGACACCAATCTTTGGAAGGATCAAAAATATCTGCCTCTGAAGGATCTCTGCCCAAGTGCGAGATAAAGAAATGTGCCCAGTCTAACTGTCGGGTCAAACTATCAATCTGTGTTAAATGAGTCGGATCTCAGGTACAGGCCAGTAAATCCGTCATCATCAAGAATCCTGGAACCATATCCCCTATGAACTGAGTGGCGCGGGTCTGGGCTCCAATGGTATGAGGGAACGACCAATGCTGGAATATATCCTGACTGCAGGGACCCTTTGATAATGAAAAATCGTCAACACCCAACAATGGGATATCAATGACGGGTGACTGCGAAACAGACCAATAACGCCTAGCAGGAGGCAAGATCAGTATATGAATATCTCCTTTAGTGCTTCTAATAGCACGCTCTCCTAAATAGAGCTCCCATCCTTCATCTGTGAAGAGAGGAATCCTACGGGTGGAAATCACGTGCTCAACTCCAGTCGGGTACCCATCCTCAAATCCAATGCTCAAGTGCTCCATAAAGTAGGGAACCCACGTGATGACATCCGCTGTCAATAACTCCAGCTGTAGGCGGCAATGAGTGAAACCCTCCGCAACAGGGACCTCCGCCAGTATTGAAAGATGCCATCTCCGTCCTCGTGGATAGGTATCTAAGCCTAACACACTCACAAGATGCAAACATGGGAGCCTCTCATAGGCCCAAAACTTTTAATATAAAGACAAACATTTGCTGTCAGTTAACACTCTTAACCTGTACATGGGAAAAGACAAGAGAAATACTCACCAGCAGAAATGGGTAGAATCCTAGCCAAGCCTCGATCAAGCCCTATGAACGTATGCGCATTCCCCTGAGGAAATAGGCAAAGGTATAGGAACCCCAATCATACTCTCTAATACGATCCATGTGTCTAATGGTGCTGATCAAAACGAAAGACACCATAAAAGAGTTATTTTCTATGAAGCAGCCCCTAATGATCATCAGGAACAATCACCGAAGAATGCAATCCCTGACTCTCACATCATCGGGTATGGGCTCACTCAATAGCCCACTCATAGCATTTATGCTCAAAGGACCTGTACGAACAGTCCTGCCTTTGAGCACCTTCGCCGGAAATCCTAGCAAGGATCTAACGGCAGTCGGGGTAATATTCGCCATACAAGGCACTGGTACCCTTCCAAACTCCATACCTATGATAAACTGACAATCCATCAGTGTCATCATCACCTCACAGTCCAGTAAATGGAGTGACTTAGTCTGATGAAACCAGCACTCAGACAATGCCCTGAGGTAACCCCAGGGACAATGATGGGGAAGAATGGAAAAGAACGTCCTGAATCCCCAACCGTGTACAATCGTTCTATAGTCATCATGTAGAGCTTGATACATAAAGTGGATGCTAAACCAGTTCCCTCGAGGCTGTGTAAAGCCGGGAACCTACATCAAAATGCAAATCAACATCCAAATCCTTCACTCCTCATCAATAGGAAAGAAGGAAGATTAAGATCTAACTTTCTACCTCGTTTGCGTGTAGGTAAATTGAAGGGTGTCGACTCAAATCGCCCAGAAGCTCTTGGTTCGCCACCTGAATGCCTGGAAAATTCCTATGGGGAACATATACAGCAAGAGCGGGAGCCTCAACCGGTACATCCTCCTCCTCATCCTCGATGTCCGGCACATCAACCTGGACTGGACGTATCACCGCCTCCACCAAATGATGAGGCTTTCTAACCGAACGGGGTCGAGGCACTTCAGAAGCCCTTCTCCGTACACCTGAGGTGGTCCTGTGGGAACTACTCGGCTGATCCGAATCAATAATATTTGGACAAAAGTCTCCAAATCACCTTAGAAAAGGTGTGGTAAATTCTTATCTGCAGCTTTTCAAAATGCATTTTTATGACTACATGCATGCATGCATTATTTTAACATACATCTATAGTAGAGTTAAAAATGCATGACTAACCAATGCCTATATTTTGGAATTTTTTTGCCGTAGTCCCCTTTGTAAATAGGACTATCCGCATGCACATAGGCATGACTAGGTGGCCATTCAGTAGCACACCTACCCACAGTCATATACATCCTACATGCATTAATACATCATAGTAAAAAATCCATAAGTGTATTCTAATTACCAGGATTATTTTGCTTTTCCACCTTTATTCATTTGTCTTCAAATAGGATAAGAAATGACAGTAAAAGGTGCCAATTTGACTGTTTCAAAAGTCAAATTTTTTCACATCATTATGTTCAACATGGTTTAATACTAACATTTACTATGTTGAATATTTTTTATAAAGTCATATCAGCATGCATATTCATTACTATGTGTTTAGATGCATTTCATGTGATAAGTCATTTTCCAACGGATAAAAACTAGAAAAGAATACATGCATACGTTACCAGGACAATGTATAACACTTGTATGGTAGCAGAATTTGTAGAAAGTTGCCCAAACTCAGCAGATCTAAAGAAGAGCTCTTAGATTTCCTTCGCGACGCAACTTGAAAATGACTTATAAAAGCAACCTGCAGGCTTTACATATTCATGGTTGGCCACAGGTGTACCTGTGACACCCTTATATAGGTCCCACCCCTCCGGCTCAGTCCAATTCGAGTTGCAAAGGAGGTCTCACAAGCTGAAAAGGCCGAATCAGGAATAAAAATGCTACGCGATTGAGCGAAATAGCCTGGAATCCTGGTTGTCACAAGTTAAATTATGGCTTTACATGTCAGTCATTGGTATTCACCTAAATACAAGGTACACTATACCAATAAGCTCATCTTTTGCAAATCATACTCGTCAATGCCTCACACAGGTCCGATGCTGCCAAATACAAGGTCGTAACCCTAAAAGCCTTTCCCCGACGGGGGTTACAACAGAGATTTCATTCATTGATAACGTATCCTCGGCGGGGGTTACAACGTATTCTTCGATCATCCACGTATCCCGGACGGGGGTTATAACGCATTCTCATCCATTGATGTACATGTCAATCAAGGTCAAACAGCCTTGACGTCATCTCAGCCGATGACAAGTAAACCCATCGAAGCATCAAAAACTATTCGATGAGTGGTACCCGTATCCACGTATCCCCGGTGGGGGTTACAATGCGTATCTATCTGTTGATACACACATCAATGAAGGTCAAGTAACCTTAACAGTTTGCCCAACATGGAACTATCCGGTGATACACACATCAGCGAAGGTCAAGCAGCCTTGACAATACATACTGTTGGCAGTAACTCCAATAGGACCGTGGTATATGCTGGTGACACAAACCAGAGAAGACCATCCTCATCGGAGAGGACCGATGATGGAATATGTTATACACATCCTCAAACAGACAAAGCTTTATCCCCACAGATCTCTTGCACATGAGAGGCACATCTTCAGAGTAAAGTCTGTATCAAGGATTCAGGACTTTGGTGATAACCCCAACGTAAACATCCTGGAAGACTTGGATCACACGTCCAAGACATCACTGATTGTCATCCCCGACAGGATTAATAGGGAACCAGAAATCATTCCATCATGTTGGAAAATAATCCAACAAAATACATGCATCATGCATTTGCATCATGTTGCTCCACATGACATCATGTTTATCTTATTTCATTTCAAGTGTTTAGGATTCTTTATCTTATCCATGCCTTGCATTGCATGAATATGATAAAGAGGGGCATCTGTAGACACTCAAAATTTTCTGCATGCCTGTTACTAACATTGTAGAAGGGCATATTTGTCTTTCAGAGATAACCCTGGAAGACAACTCATATCCATTCCAGATACCACCGAAAGTTCAGTCTCAACCCCGAAACACACACCAGAAGTATCAGTTCCAACCTCGGAGATAACCCCGATTTTTATCCTTGGAGATAACCCCAAGGAATGCCGTTGTAGTTCCAGTGATAACCCTAGAAATGCTTATTTCAAATGCATGCAATCAACTTCAACCTCGGAACTCCCGCCGAGGCACTCATTCCAAAGACCCAGAGATAACACCGGGAAGACAAACACACTTAAAGATGACCTTGAGGAATTAGAACACTTGCAGCAGTCCAATCTCAGAGATAACCACGAGCAACGCGTCATGACATCATTAAAACCGAGATAACCCGGTGAAGGGCAAAATTGTCATCTTGCCACCTCAACCCCATATTGCGCCATCTCAACATCTTACACATACATTTCTACACAAAAATATCCCACAAGAGCCAAGGAGTTCCAATCCCTGGTGACTATTACGTAGGGCAGCACACCAGATAGAATTTGAAGCTTGAAGACCATGGGCATGGTCCCCTCTTCCTGACTTCGTACAACCTCTAATCCCATGTCATTGCGTAACTCTCGACAATGGTAGTCTAAAAAAGTTCTTGTACACCTCAATCAGATGCTCGGATTAAAGTTCTATAAGTTCGAAGCGGACATCATCACGATCTGCAGTATCGTGCTTGAGGCAGACAGACCCCAAGCTCGGGCACCCGGCGGTCAGAAAATGCATCTGCGGCTACATAGTACACACTCGCAGCCCACAAGCTCTATAAATATAAAGCTTGGGGTGGCCACAATTAAAGAGAAAAAGGCGAGGAAGCCCTGTCAAATTTGCTCTGTACACACCCCATATTGAGTGATTTCTCATTTCAAACACTTGTTAGCTCACATATAGCTATATTTTGACCAGCGGGAGCTGAGTGTTCATCCACTTAGAGTCATAGAAGTCTTCTTTGGCAGCCCACTGTAAGCCCTCTTACACTCTATAAAGCCTTTCTCTTCATCTTTGCACACATTATTCTTCACATTGAGAGACGTGTTGTGTGTGTATGCCCGAACTTCGGTCCGTGATTTTCATTTCTGTCTATATATATATATATATATATATATATACTTATATATGTATATATTTATATATATGGACTAACATTATCGAGTTATGCCTCGATTGAGCCTAGACTTATGTTTGGAGCGTTTACTTGCTTTATATATATATATATATATATATATATATATGAATTATTGTTTGATTAATGTCTCGATGAGCACGGGATTTTACATCCTGGAGGCGTATCTTCATATATATATATATATATATATATATATATATATATATTTGGACTATTATTTGGACTTTGTTCGATGAGCCTGAATTTTATATCCAGTGCATTTACTGTTTATATATATATATAACGACAAATCACTGAAATGATAAATCTAGCCGGGATTGAGAAACATCCTGTGCGTTTACCGCTTATATATATATATATATATATATTTCTGTCAGGCCTGGAGTTTACTTTGTGGCCTTTTACTGCTTTATTTACATTCCATCCCGCCTGGAGTT
The DNA here is from genome assembly GCA_020205605.1 of Panax ginseng. Classification (NCBI taxonomy): domain Eukaryota; kingdom Viridiplantae; phylum Streptophyta; class Magnoliopsida; order Apiales; family Araliaceae; genus Panax; species Panax ginseng. The sequence continues at coordinate 55,533,075 of CM035130.1, read as the reverse complement.
TACTTCGTGGCGGTTGATCACATTTATTGCCTTATTTATATTTCCGATCCCCCATGGAGGTGCTTCGTGGTGGTTAATCATGCCTGTATATATATATTTACAGCTTTTATATATATAACTGCTTACTTATTTTCATATAAACTGCGACATCATGTGAGCCTAGGAATCATGTGATCACAGATTCAGTCCACTGAATCTAGATTCGGTTCCCGTGATGGACATTTTCAGCTGTAAGCAGCTTGTAAATTATTCACGGTGTTTGAATTTCCTTATATGGCTTTCATGCCCATGAGGAGTTCTAAGATTTGCTATATATTATTTTCTCGAAGATGCTTCGCATCTCGAAAATAAAAGCAATCAGGCCGAACATTTAATAATAAAATGGAAGTATGAAAAGGTCTCAATTACTATTGAGCACAGGGTTTGAAAAACCTCTTTTACAAAACCTCATTGCTATATCATGTTTAAAAAATGATTTTTTCATATAAATTTAAACCCTTTGTATATAGGTGCGAACGAGGCCTCACAGTACTTCCAAATAAATTGCACATTGATGCACATACACGCATTCATATAATAGTTTATTGAAAAGTGGTGGTCACCGTGGTAACACGGATGTTAGGGGGTGCCTAACACCTTCCCTCCACATAATCAAGCCCCCGAACCCAAATGAATCTCGGTTTCACAGACCCGTTTAGCAGTGTCACATCATTGTGTCAATGTGTAAACATTTTCTCGGTTGCGTTGGTGCAACCAGCTAAAAACACCAACTTATGACTCTTACAGTCAAATCATCGACATATACATGTCGAATCTTTTTCACTTGTTTTTTTAAACAAATCTCACATAAAATGAGAACACCAAAGAAAAAGAACAGAAAAGGGACAAATAAAAATTCCGACGTCGACATGCCCTTCTTCAATTGGGCTCCAAGTTTGGGCCACCATATATAATCTCTTAGGCTTTTAAATTAGTTTCTTGGGCCATAATAAAATTAACATATTCCAACGCCTTTCATTTTATCTTACCCTAATTATTTAATTAGGGTTTTCATTTCCTAAATTATAATTTAAATCATTACTCATGCACATTTAATTTCTTAACCCAATTAGACTTGCTATAATTAGGTTATAAAATTAATTAATTGAGATGTATAAAATAAATCTCTTAAAATTAGTATATATTGTAAATACTTTTATTTTCCTATACCATAACCCATAAGTTATTCAATTTTCATTCCTAATATATAATTAGGTTACCTTAGTTTCTTTTATTTGTTTATATAATAAACAAATAGAAACAAACACTAATATTCATATTCATTTACTCAATATTCACACAAATTAATTTAGTAGGTGGAGACATGATCCACGAATCTCTTATATTAGGCCAGTAGTATATAATTAAATACTAGGACCACTAAATAAAGATAACCATTTAGGCTATTTAATTCAAATACCTAATTTATAATTAGGTTATGTAACTTTCTATTTAATTTTTCTTTATATAATAAATAAATATATATACTTAATATATTTATTTATTTAATCACAAACATACATCACATAAGTCAAAAATCATTTATCCTTATCATTCTTGTTGCTAAAATATATAGCACATCACTAAATATATATATATGTACATATACATATACACATTTACTTTATCGTTTTAATATCTCTTCACTTGAATTTTATTTCCTTAATAAATTTCCCACATTCATAATCTATTTCATTCTTTTCAAAATTTAAATCATTCTCATAATTAATTCACATAAAGTTGAAGGTAATATAATACCTTATTCTTTACATACTTCCAAATATAATTTTATTCTAGGTTTTGAATTTTTGTAACCATTATTTTCTCAATTCTATTCAAATAGTAAACCATATAGGTTTTTCTTTAAAATTTTTAAATCGTTCCTCTATTTTCACTTTAGGTTTTATTCTTTTAACCTTTATTTTAATAATTCAAAATCTTATGAATTTTTGGGATGTCACATTATACCAAGCATACCCTTTGATACACCCTAAGGGATTTAAAAAACATGTCAAAGTATGACTCATCATACACAAGATATTATGATGATCTCAAGTTCAAGGATCACTTGTACTACTATCACTATAGGAATTCCTATTAGCAGACAAGTAAAACTACATTAGGTATTCCTTTAGTGAGCCTTGTTTAGTGAACTTAGTATTAAATAAGCACCTACATACTTGCTTTAGTGTCTCCACATAATGATTATGAGATCAATCACCCTCTTCCTAAGAGCATGTAAAGTATGTACCAATTTATCCTGATTCACTAATCCCCTTTTTAGTAATCCAACGATTAGGAACAATTTTAGTTTTAAGGTATCTAAGAATTTAGATCTCATTAGCATGATCATCATCATGATTCTAAAAGCATTGCTTAAAACTATATGTTTATCATATATAATATAACAACACCATGTAGATAAAGTAAAATACCTTTAATAAATGAATTCTTTTTATTAATAAATGAATAAGATTGTTACAAAGTTTATGCTACATCATATCAAATTTGATTGAATTGTGTGCAAACTACTTTTAATTCTAGTATCAAGTCTCTAAGTCAACATCGGAAAAACATCTAGAGTAGAGCATTAAATGTACTAACGGGAAACTCTGCAGGATCATATCAAGCTCTAATCTACCATCCTGAATATTTTGTTCAAGATGATAAGTACGTGAAAGAAGTGAAGCTTATTTGCAAAGTTTAGCAGCACATCAAATAACTTTCATCCAACTGTATTGATTATCTTAGGGACTTTCATACAAGTCTAAGTGAATTGTAGATGTCTAAGTGATCTGTTCTGTGTGACCTTGCCAAGACTTTGTGAAGCCCCTAAGTCCGGGTATCTTACAACCCGACAGATGGTGCTACACGGTGCTATAGTTCACACATATATTCAATTGAAATACCTCAAAAGAGTGAATATGTCTTCTATATATTACATAATAATATTTCCCTTCCCAGGTTCTTTGTAACCATTACATATGTTCTTATTCATAGTATTAAATAAATACAAAATTCATACTATACTATTACAAAGACAACTACTTGTCCGCCTTAGCCTTTCCCTTATCCTTACTGGATCCTTTGGTCCGTTCATTCTTAGCTACATTCATATGGTTCAAGCAAGGGTGAGCATAACAAGCTCAGCAGGTATAACAATTTCATTTGAGCAATATGTTTGAATCATATGAATATATATCTTCTATAACTGAATCAATAGTTATGAAGTACTATAAATAATTCAAAATAGCACTTCTCTTTTCTTTAAAATGCTTAACAATGAAAAACATCTGTTAAACCTTAATTTTGGTCCAAGATTGTGAACATTTCATTCTTTCTTTAAAAAGGAAAACCCGACACTAAGTCTGTAAGTCCGATATTTCTTACGAGCATGTCTAGGTGATCAGCCTATAGTACTCTATGTTGTACAACACTACTACATTAAACGTATCTATGTTTAAGTTTTGGCAACCTTATATGCCAGTCGATTGACGAAAAAATAATTGTTTATTCATACTCAGTCTTTCTTTGAATCCATACCAAATAGTTGGCACAAGATAGAAATATCAATAATATTTTGATAGATTATAATGAAATCCACAAAATAGGTATACATCACCCATCTTGGGTCGCCAAATACATGGTACTAAATACAAATACAAACTTAAATATACAACATTAGCTGAGACTTTTTACATGAATATTGTCTCATAGAGAATATCCAAACTCAAATTCAATCATCATTACATTTATTATAACACTAAATAGTATGGACTACTAAAACAACCATATCGGACCATCACTCCTTTCCCCGACTAGTCCCGGCTACGTTCTCATTTCATGAAGAGAACAATAAAAGCAAAAGGGTGAGCTTGACTAGCCCAGTAAGAAATATTATGACTAAGATAATGCAGAATAAATTATCGTTAGGCTTCAACATTGTTAAACTGATAAAATACAATAGACATCAAGTTTAACTACAACGGAATAAGCAATCCATTAGAAGAGTCAAGTAGAGCATGATATCTACTATCTTCTATGATTTAAAAAGTTTATCATCAATTTTATCGCTGTGACTCAGCTTAATAAATAAATTACATCATCGAATCATCCCTGCACTACGGGCCAAGGATATTCATTAGTATCACGTCCACAAATTATTCCTGCACTACGGGCCAAGAATATTCGTGTAATCATCAATGGTCATGATCATACTGAATTATCCCTGGTCATAATCATACCAATCAATAGTCCATCTATGCACTACGGGCCAAAGATGACTTTCATCACAATATAAGCATGAGTATGATGACAATGATATAAGAATTCAATTAAATGAAAACAAAGGATAAATTTTAAAGATTTGTAATTTAATTTATCCAGAATTTAATAATGTCAAATTTGTCAACATGATACTGCTTTGTGGAGTAAAATTCAAGAATAATATTCATGTATCAAAAATAATTTGGACAAAAAAGAAATAAACTTTCAGGTGAATAGTACCCGGGTGAATAGTACCCCGTGAATAGTACTACATGAATAGTACCGCGACATAAAAAGTACCCAAAATTTCAGAGTGAATAATACTAGAGTGAATAGTACTAGGGTGAATAGTAACCCGTGAATAGTAACCCCAGCATGAAAAGTACCTGAATCCCCAAGTGAATAATACTAGAGTGAATAATATTTGTGTGATTAGTAACCCGTGAATAGTACCCCGAGAAATATATTGATATTTAATAAGAAAGTTCAGATCAATATTCCAATGAAACGATACTGGATGAAGCACAACACTCAAGAATATTCCACTAATTTCAGGGATTATAGAAGCAATACTTACCATAGTAAGTATAGATTTAAGAATATGAAAAGAAATAATATATGAAACTACAAGTGGATTTTCAACTGTCATGCGGTACATAATCCGCGTAGACAGGTTATTCCAACATATTAAAGGATGAATACAAAAAATAGTATACCTTATGAATACGAAAGAAATAATGCCCCTTACCTTAGTAGAAGACTGGATACTGCAATATTGAAGTAGTAGAATACTCTTCTTCTTGCTCTCTATAGTTTTTCTCTCTATAGTTTCTCTTGTGAATCTCAGTGAATTAGTAAGAATGAAAGAAGAATTAAGCTTTTATTTATAAGAGAATGGACTAAATAGTAACTGATTCACGAACGCTCCATATTGATTTACTATTAGAACGGACGGTCCATATTAATTACTATTAAAAACACAATCGACGGTCCATATTGATTTACTTTTAAAACCACCACCGACGGTTCAGATTGATTTACTATTAAAATAACCATCAATGGTCTAGATTGATTTACTATTAAAACCACTATCAATGGTCCAGATTGATTTACTATTACAACCACCATCAATGGTCCAGATTGATCAACTACTAAAACCACCATTAATGGTCCAGATTGGTTAACTATTAAAACCACCATCGACAGTCCATAAAATTATTAAATCTTCCCATGGAATACTAAGTCAAACTTACAACAAACGCCTCATACAAATCCCTATATTTATATCAAAAATTGAATAAATATTTACCACAAATCATTTATCTTTAATAAACACATTTTTAATCTATTAACAATTATTCATCATTAATATTATAACTCACAATATTTAACAACCAGATCATTCCCAGGAAAAAGGGGCTTTCCAATAAGGATTTCTCCCTATTGGCGTACAATTAGGTGACCAAACCCCTTTCCTCGACAGAACTTTCTCGACATCGTCAATATTGCAAATAATAATATAAATAACTTTGTCATCTCAATTATTAATTTAATATTATAAAATATTATGCAGATGTTACTGTGATAATAATTGAATCAAATAACGTGAGATACTATGCATCAATTAATGTAGCAATAATTGAGTCAACTGAGTGGCTTCTTACGTAAGCATCAATACCGTGTGCTACTATACAACCACACGTATTACTGTACTTTTACCACCGGTTATTTCAACAGTAAACGATAAAACTTTCACCGTTATTTTTATAAAAGATATTCATGTCATATTCTAACTTCGATAGTTATTCCGTTGTGGGGTCCACCAATGATGGTGTCGTCGTACGGATATTCCCTAATAAAAAGAATATTCCCCGACCAAATGAATATTCTCCGACACAACGAATATTTTATATCAACTTGCTTACTTTGCAAAATTTTCAAATATCACCCTTAACTTTAACCTTTTATCAATTTAACCATTTATTAAATATAATAATAATTATAAAAAAATTGGATACTTTCATTTCATATAATTCGGGGTCTTACAACCTCCCCTCCTTATGAAATTTCGTCCTCGAAATTGGTATACATACTTGGTATGACGAAGAGGTGATGATATCTTGATTTCATTTCAGATTCTAACTCCCATGTCATTTCCTCAACATTGTGGTTTCTCCATAAAATCCTGACTTGAGGTATAATCTTGGAGCGTAGAATATGTACCTTCTTATCCAAGATTTTAATAGGTACCTCTTCATATGTACCTTCTGCTATCTCGTCTGGTTCTAATTTAATAATGTGGTTCGCGTCTTCTACATACTTACGTAACATAGATATATGAAAAATGTTATGAACACGAGACATACTTGGCGGTAAGGTGAGTCTATAGGCCACAGTTCCTACTCGATCGAGGATTTTGAACGACCCAATGAATCAAGGATTGAGCTTTCCTTTCTTTCCAAATCTTATAACTTCTTTCCATGGAGCAACACGTAATAACACATGATCTCCAACATTGAACTCTACGTCCTTTCGATGAAGATCAACATAACTCTTTTGTCGATCTTGTGAGGTTTTTATACGTTGTCAGATCATTTGAATCTTTTCCATAGTCATACGTACCAACTCCGATCCCAACAATGTTGCTTCACCCACCTCATCCCAGCATACTGGAGAATGACACTTGCGTCCATACAACGCCTCAAATGGAGCCACGCCAATACTTGCTTGATAACTGTTGTTGTAGGAGAATTCCACTAATGACAAGAACTTGTCCCAACTTCCCTTGAAGTCAAGGACACATAGTCTTAATAGATCTTTAAGAGTTTGAATAGTCCTCTCTGACTGCCCGTCCGTTTGAGGATGATATGCCGAACTAAATCATAAATTCGTGCCCATAGGTTTTTGCAAACTAACCCAAAATCATGAAGTGAATCTTGGGTCTCGATCTGAAACTATGGATACTGGCATGCTATACAGTCTTACAATCTCATTTATGTACTTACGAGCAAGACGTTCAAGTGAATATATTTCTCATATAGGTAAGAAATGAGTAGACTTAGTCAATCTATCAACAATGACCCAAATCTCATCTATGCCTTGAGAAACCTTGGGAAGACCAGTAACGAAATCTATGGTAATGTACTCCAACTTCCATTCTAAAATTTCAAGTGGTTGCAATGGACCTTTTGGCACTTGATGCTCCGCCTTGACTCGTTGACAAGTTAGACACCTTAAGATAGACTCTGCTACCTCTCTCTTCATATTGCTCCACCAAAATGTATGTCAAAGATCATGATACATTTTGGTACACCTAGGATGGATTGCAAATGGTGTGTTGTGTGCCTCCATCATGATTTTATACTTTAAATCAGGGTCTTTAGGAACACAAAGTCTGGAGTTGACTCGAAGTATTCCTTTTTCATCGATTCTTTCTTTCGAAATAGCACCTTCTTGTACTTTCTTCTTCATACACATTAGCTTCAGGTCCGTAAGTTGAGTAGCTTTAACTTTATTGATTAAAGTCGGTTCTACTCATATATTTAACATCATCACATGGGTCCCTAGAGTCTTTAACTCTATCTCCATCATTGGCAAGTCATGTAAAATGGGCCTTTACGTTGACAATATCACATTCGTACCCGCATATGATCTTCTACTCAAAGCATCAGCTACCACGTTCGCATTTCCAGGATGGTATTGAATGTTATGATCGTAATCTTTCAACAGCTTGAGCCAACGTCGTTTCCGCATGTTAAGTTCTTTTTGGGTGAAGAAATATTTGAGGCTTTTATGATCCATATAGATATCCACTTTCTCCACATACAGGTAATGCCTCCAGATTTTAAGTGCGAAAGCAACAGCTGCCAACTCTAGATCATGTGTAGGATAATTCCTCTCATATTCTTTGAGTTGTCACAAGGCATAGGCTATGACTTTCCCATGTTGCATGAGAACACATCCTAACCCTCTTCCTAAAGCATCATTGTAGATGACAAATCCCTCCGAACCAGATGGTATTATCAAAATAGGTGCTGAAATGAGTCTCCTCTTGAGTTCTTGAAAACTCTTCTCATAATCCTCGCTCCAACCAAAATTTATATCTTTTCTAGTTAGCTGAGTTAATGGAGTAGCGTTTGAGAAAATCCTTCCACGAATCTCCGATAATAACCAGCTAAGCCCAAAAAGCTATGTACTTCGGTCACTGACTTAGGTTGCTCCCAGCTTTGAATTGCTTCAATCTTTACCGGGAGATATTCCATGATTTGATATCACGTGCCCAAGGAATACTACTTCCTCAATCCAGAACTCGCATTTCATCAACTTGGCATATAGCTTGTTTTCACGAAGCTTTTAGAGTATCAGCCTCAAGTGTTGCTCATGATCTTCACGGCTTTTGGAGTAAATAAGGATGTCATCAATAAAGACGACTACAAAGTGATCCAAATATTCCTTGAATACTCGATTCATCATATCCATAAAGGCAACATGAGCATTAGTCAATCCAAAAGACATGACTAGGAATTCGTAATGCCCGTACCGTGTTCTGAAAGTAGTCTTTGGGATGTCGTCGATTTTAATCTTTAACTGATGATATCCAGAACGAAGATTGATCTTTGGAAAGAATTTGGCACTTTGCAACTGGTCAAACAGGTCATCAATGCGTGGCAACGGGTACCTATTTTTTATGGTGACATGATTTAACTCCCGATAATCAATACAAAGTCGCATACTTCCATCTTTCTTCTTTATGAAGAGAAAAAGAGCACCCCAAGGAGACGTACTAGGATGAATGAAACTGATGTCTAACAATTCCTGTAATTAGGACTTTAACTCCTGAAGTTCAATAGGAGCCATTCGATATAGGGCTTTGGAAATAGGTTTTATACCGGGTTCAAGGTCGATATAAAATTTAATTTCACGCTCTGGGGGTAGGCCAGGAAGTTTTTCAGGGAATATGTCAGGAAACTTATTAACAATAGAAATATCATTCAAGACTGGCGTATTTTTGTTTAAATCCGTGACATGGGCTAAGAAAGCTTAACATCCATTTTTTAATAAACGAATAACTTTATGGTTTGATATGACAGTGATTGACTTAAATGGTTTGGTTTCTTGAATTTGCATAATAGGTTGGTTAGGAATATAAAAGCTAACAACCTTACGAAAACAATTAATTTTTACATGATATGTAGTTAACCAATCAATCCCTAAAATCACATCGAATGCAAGTATTTTCAAAGAGATAAGATCGACAGGTAACGTGCGGTTACCGATTTGAATCAAACAAGACTTATAAATAGTGGATGTAATAAAAGTTTCCCCCACCGAAGTTTCAACAGATAAGTCAAAGTCTAATTTCTTCGGAGTCAAATTTAAATGTTGAGCACAAGTAGGAGAAATAAAAGAATGGGTACAATCGGTATCAAATAAGGTATTGACATCGTTAGAGTTTATGATTAGCTTACCTGTGATGACTTCATTCGGGTTTTTCACTTTTTAGGAGGTCACGACAAACGCTCGCCCTTGAACTACCGATTTTGTCTTATTGGGATGGCCTTTGTTGCCTCCATCCCAGCTGGACTTGACTTCACTGCACGACAAAATTACACGACAAAACTGCATAACAAATATAGTTTGGACTGATGTGTCCCTCCCCTCCGCATTTGTAACATACGATCGGTGGTCGATCTCCTTCCTTAACAATGGTTACTGGTGTTAACGTCTTTCCATCATTATTGAACCTCCTCTTCTTGAAATTTCCACTCCTATTGTCTTGGCCATGATTACCACCGAAGTGGTTACAATTTCTGGCTTGTTAATTTCCTCCATGTTTGTTGTCACCGCTTCGATGACTGCTACCACTCGTATTATCGCTTTGTCGGCTGATCTCTCTTGGTTGGGTTGACTCATTATCGCGCTCCAATAACTGAGCCCTATTTACAACATCTGAATACAAACACAGTTTGTGAGAAATGAGGTAATGATATATTTCAGGTTTCAAACCTTGCAGAAACATTCACGTCATTCTCTCCTCATTATCAACCAAATGGGATGCAAACTGGGACAACTCAGAAAACTTAGCCTCGTACTGTGACACAGTCATATTATTTTGCTCTAGCTTGATGAACTCCACCTCCTTCAGCTGACGATTACTTTTGGGAAAGTACTTGTCATTGAACAGTTCTTGGAACTTCTCCCAAGACATTTTGAGTGCGGCAGGCTGAGTACGTTTTACTGATTCCCACAAGTAATCTGCCTCTCCTCTAAACATGAAGGTGGCAAAGGGGACCTTTTGCTCCTCGGAGCATCCCAAGATATCAAATACCTTGGTGATCTGCTTTATCCACATCTCCGCCTTAAGTGGTTCTGGGTTTCCCCAAAACTCCGATTGTAAAATCCCAGATTTTACGAATAAAGATTTAATTTTCTCGAAATATTTTTTTGAATATTATGGTGTGGTTTTGATATAATGTTATAGTTATTGGTAGTATTTATAAATTTTACAAAGTATGCAAGTTGTTATAAAATATTCATTTGGTCGGGGAATATTCTTTTTGTCGGGAATATATCAAATGCGGCAGCACAATCATTGGTGAACCCATAACGGAAGTATTGTCGTAGTAATAAAACGACAGAATTATTTTTATGAAAATAATGACGGAAGTGTTACAGTTAAAACTGTTGAACTACCCGGTAGTAAAAGTACAGTAATACGCATGGTTGCATAGTAGTACACGGTATTGGTTATTGATGCTTAAGTGATAAGTCACTCAGTTATACTCAATTATTGCTACAGTAATTGCTACATCATATCTCTCATATTATTGATTCGATTATTGTTACAGTATCATCTGTACAATGTGTTATATTATTAAATCAATAATTGAGACGACAAAGTTGTTCATATTATTAAATTGCAATATTTACAATGTCTAGAAGTTCTGTCAATGAGAGGTTTGGTTACCTAATTGCGCGCTAATAAGGAGAAATCCTTATGGGAAAGCCCCCTCTTTCCTGAGAACGATCTGGTTGTTAAATATTGTGAGTTATAATATTAATGATGAATAAGTTCGTGTTGATTAAAGATGAATTTGATAGTTCCATTGTGTTGGGATTATTTATGTTAGTAGAAATCGACATTTATTTCGATAATAATTGATGTCTGGAGATTATATTATTCAATTGGGTATTTAGGGCACTTTTCGTGTCGGAGTACTATTCATGAGTTACTATTCATGAGTTACTATTCATGAGTTACTATTCACGAGTTACTATTCACGAGTTATTATTCATGAGTTACTATTGACGAGTTACTATTGAGTCACATTCACTTACTATTAGGGGAGTTGGTGCAAGATTGATGATACTTGCATTACTAAGTTAAAAATGGAGGTATAGATGGAGGTACTATACTGTAATTAATTTTTTCACATGAGTAGAACTATTGAGTCATATGATTTACTATTGATTCACATGATTTACTATTAGGGGAGGTGGTGCAAGTTTGATAATACTTGCAGGACTAAATTAAAAATAAAAGAAAAGTTTAAGGTATTGTACTGTAATATTTTGAGCCCCAAAACGTGCAATTATCGAATTATATTTTTCTATAAATAGAAGCTCATTCTTCCTTCATTTCTCACCAATTCACCAAAGCTATAGAGCAATTATTATAGAGAGAAATTATAGAGAGAAAGAAGAAGAGAAGTCTGCTACATTTCTATTCCAATATCCATCTTTATTCTAAGGTAAGGGATATTATTTGTTGTACTTGTAAGGGGTATTATTTCTTTCGTATTCATAAAGAGAACTTCTGATATTCCATTCTTTAATATTATGTTGGAATAACCTGTTTATGCGAAGTACCGCATACATGGTGAAATTCTTCTATTATTCCGTTATTTATTATTCTGTCAAAATATCCTGTCGGTACGTATTACGCCTGACCTGGTTCCATTAATTATTATTTTGTTTGAATAACCTGTCTATGCGGTCTATCGCATACATGGTGATTTCTGTTGTTATTCCATTCTTTATTATTACATTTGGATATCATGCTGGCAAAATTTTGCACGACACAGTTCCGCTTCTTTATTATTACATTTGAATATCCTCGCTTGTCTGAATTACGCCTAACCTAGTTCGGTTCTTTATTATTCTGTTGGGAATAACCTATTTGTGCGGTCTTTATCGAATGCATGGTGAATTCTTCTGTTATTCCATTCTTTATTATTCTGTTGGAATAACCTGTCTATGTGGATTACCACATGCATGGTGAATGATCCATTATATTCATTCTTTATTAAATTGTGGAAATGATCTGTTTACGTGGATTATGATGAAAGTCATAATAAAAGCATTGGACTGATAAAAAATCATGGGTATATGAAGTATTAGTAAGTGTTATGATGAGTTATGTTAGTTATTATGAGAAAACATGAAAGTTTCTTAGAAATCACAAAGGGTTGAAAAATCAGATTTTTGGTGAAAATAGAACATGAAATTCAATTGACCATATCTCCTATTATATTTTAAATTTGTGAGTGTGGTCAAGTTCTAGAGTTAGATCTATGAGTCTTATAACTTATTCAAGTGGAATCACTGGAAAAGGTGTTGTAGATTTTCGTGTAGACTGATTTTAGTAAAGGATGAAAAATCTGGAAATGCTTAAGAAGCTACTGTCCAGAATTTTAAAAGGGCATTTTTGGCCACTTAATTTCAGAGAAAAATTCCGACCTTTTGGGAAATGAAAGTATATGGTATAAAGAACCTCCTGTCCAAAAATGAGCTCATTCCAACTTAAAATGAACAAGTTATGACTATTTTAATATTTAAGTTTTTTCGACGAAAAACGCTATAACCGGAGTTCTATAACTCCGATGACCATGAAATTTAAACTGGAAGCTCACATTAACATGTGTAAGATCTTGCCAAGATTTGGGAATTTCTGGAGTTAACCTTGAGGTAGCTAATTTCTTAAGGAATTAATTAGAAATTGATTTTTGAAAAATAGTAAATGAATTTTAAAAATTCTGAGAAAAATATATATTGTTTATGGGACTATATTATGCTAAATCCCAAAAAAAAAAATATTTTTGGAACTGATTTGGTATTTTTCATGAAAATGGTTTAGTTACGAACATATAAGTTAAATATGTTATGTGAAGTAGCAAAGTTGGAAAATAGGATTTAATGGCTTGGAAATCCTATATAAGGTATATGTAGATTGTTGATAAGGGATTTGATCATTGGTGATGAAATCTTATGAGTATGACATTTTTGAATGATTAAATGCATTATTTGATAAAGTGTAAACAATTGAAATAAGTTGTTTATAAGTTTAAGAGGTGATTAAAATATTGTTATAATATTAACAATATTAGATTATGAGTTATTTACATGATGGATAATCTTTGGATAAAATTAAAGTCTTTAATATTTATCCTTGTTTTAGTTTGATTAATGCTTATATCATTATCATCATCCTCATGTTTATATGGTGATGAAAGTTATCTTTGGCTTACGTGCGAAGATGGACTGTTGATTATTGAATTGTATATCTTTGGCTTACGTGCAAAGATGGATTGTTGATTATTGGTTTTCTTGTTGTATATCTTTGGCTTACGTGCAAAGATGGACTTGGTATGATTATGACCAGGGATTATTCGGTATAGTCATGACCATTGATGATTTAATGAATATTCTTGGCCCGTAGTGCAGGGATGATTTGATGATGCGGTTTATTTATTAAGCTGAGTCTCAGCGATAAAAATTGATGAAAACTTTTTAAATCATAAAAGATAGTAGGTTTTATTCTCTACTTGACTCTTTTAATAGATTGCTTGTTCCGCTGCAGTTAAACTTGATGTCTATTGTATTTTATCAGTTTAACATTGTTAAAGAATAATGATAATTTATTTTGCATTATCTTAGTCATAATATTTCTTACTGGGCTAGTTGATCTCACCCTTTCTTTCACTGTTCTCTTCAGGAAATGAGAATATAGCTGGGACGAGTCGGGGAACGAAGTGACGGTCCAGATGATAGCATTAGTAGTCCTCACTATTCTGTTAAATAGTGTGACAATAAATGTAATGAGGACTCCATTGAGAGTGGATATTGTCTAGAAGGCAATATTCTTGTTTAAACTCTCATCTTATGTTTTGTCGTATGTTACATGACAGTTGTATTATTAAGTTGTATTTGTATTTTTGTACCATGTATTTGGCGACTCAAGATGGGTGATGTATACCTATTTTGGGGGCGTCACACCGATGGTCCTAGCTCCTTGAACTGTTTAGCGGTGACCATCCGTGAGTTGTCAGTGTTTCCACCTGTATTCTTAACAGGAGCCGCTCTCGCCTGACGTTGCATGAATTGCATAAAGCCTCTGAACATCCCATTGTTCATCATTTGGCCAGTGTTGTTGTTTACCTGAGGATTATTGTCTTCCTGATGCACATTATCCTGGTTATTGATCATTGGTGACTCAACGGTCTCATGTGCTTCATTGTTGATCTCAACATTTTCAGATGCCATTTTCAAATACTACCACAAAACAAGGGTTAATTAACATACCACATAATATCCCTATACTCTGACCGACCAATTAAATACTAAATAAACTTAGGTAGGTCATACTAGCGAAGGAATTACCCGTCTCTCCCCTCTTAGTTCTAGTCTCACATCTTAGCCATGGATCATATCCCTAAGCTTTGATACCAACTGTGACACCCCCAAAATAAGAATACATCACTTATCTTGGGTCGCAAAATACATAGTACTAAATACAAATACAAACTTAATTATACAACATGAGCTGAGAGTTTTTACATGAATATTGTCTCATAGACAATATCCAAACTCAAATTCAATCCTCATTATATTTATTATCACACTAAATAGTGAGGCCTACTAAAACAACCATCTCGAACCATCACTTCGTTCCCTGACTAGTCTCGGCTACGTTCTTATTTCCTAAAGATAACAATGAAAGAAAAAGGCTGAGCTCAACTAGCCCAGTAAGAAATATTATGAGTAAGATAATGCAGAATAAATTATCGTTAGCCTTCAACATTGTAAAACTATTAAAATATAATAGACATCAAGTTTAACTGCAGTGGAACAAGCAATCCATTAGAAGAGTCAAGTAGAGCATGATATCTGCTATCTTCTATGATTTAAAAAGTTTATCATCAATTTTATCGTTGGGACTGTAGCATCCCCGAATCCGGGTTCCAAATCGCCGCGGATTCGGTATACTAATTCTATCACTATTGCGGAAGATATAAACATAGATTGTTTATACATTAAACTTTATACACATTTCCCAAAATCGAGTAACCTTAACTAATACACAATCGTGACTGTCTAACACATGACAATACTATTCTTCAACATACTTTTACAACTTAACTTCACATTCTATCCCAAGTCAAACTTGGCATTATCCTTTTCCTCAGAATCGTCAGATTCGCTTTTATCTCGCAATGTTTTATCATGATATAGCAAGGGTGAGCATGAAAGTTGCCCAACAAGTTTAAAAACAAGGTAAAGATATATCATGATGGAAAGAGTTTGAATAATAAGTCGACTATCCTCACAATGTATTTGTGAATTAGCATGAACAAAGTTTTGACTGAACAAGTATTGAACAGGAACAATAGTATATCTGGACCAACTGGTAATGAAGGTGATCAGCCTTTCATACCCGACTTATACATGCAAGATGTACAGAGTACAATTCATAAGCATATCTGTCTGAAACCACTCTTAAAAGAGTTTAAGTAAAAAGAACTTGAAAAACTTGCCTGAACCATTGATTACCGTAACACAATATAATAAGCTTCTCCTGAAGACCTAATATTAATAATATAGATCTTCAATATTAGAATAATATCATCACCATTATAAAATAACTTAAACACATAATCCTATCACCTATACAAAGATATAAAACCTATAATAGATCTTTCTTGCTAGTCATAACATATAGTTAAGTATTAGACATTAGTTTTAAGTCTTAATATTCTTATTATACTTTGATATTCTTTTAATCACATCATAACTTGTACTTATAAGTTGTTCATTTTTATATGTTATCCTAGTAAATTAGATAACATCTTAGTAAACCGAAATACCATTTCAAGAAGATTTTATTTCATTTCAAAGATCCTCGAAATCAATATTCTTTTCAAAAAATACCAAATCAACTTATTATTTTTCTATCCTTTGGTCAAACACATATACATATATTTCATACACAAAATTATTTTTCCATAATTTTCCAAGTTCCTTTAGTATGTTTTCAAAAATCATTTCTAGTTAATTCCTTAAGAAATTAGCTACCTTGTGCTTAACTCCAGAGATGCCCATCTTTTGACATAACCTTATATATATTAACGTGATGCTCTATTTTAAATTTCGTGGCAATCGGAGTTGTAGAACTCCGTTATAGCGATTTCCGTCGGAAAATCACAAAATTGAAATGGTCATAACTCGGTCATTTTAAGTCGGAATTAGCTCATTTTTGGACACGAGGTACTTAATACCATATATTTTCATTTCCCAAAAGGCCGGAATTTATTTCACACTTTAAGTTGCCAAAACAGCCCCTGAACAGATCTGGACAGAAACTTTTGTCATTTGGCAGTTTTGGAGTCCTTTACTAAATCTTAAATAAAATGAGATCTGTAACTCCGATTAACGATCCGTCAATTTTATTGGATTCAGTATCTTCCGATCTACAATTTTCGTCTATCACAATCCATATTTGGACATGTTAAGCTCCCAGAATTTAGCCCGAAGTGGCTGGTAAAACTGTCCTTCTAACAGTTTTTCTTAACTTTGTGTAGTTTGGAAAAATTCCATAACTTGCTCCTCCGATGTCGGATTTAGTCCGCTTCGAGTCTATGGAAAGCTTATTGAGTGTACTATAACATATCACAAGTCCAGAATTTTTAGAGCACCTTAACAAATCCGAAACTTTCTGTTTAGAGCAGCAGTTCACTAATTCATTTAAAACAAAAAAAAACTGTTTTGGTTCATCTTCTTTGTTCAAGCTTATCAACCCTAAAAATGGCAAGATCTAACCATAAAATATCATATATCATGTAGATCTTCCTCACATGATTCAAAATCATAAGTTCAACACTTGATCTAAAACAACCATCACAAAACACATAAACTAACTAGAGTTTTGAGTTTAGGAAATTTTATACCTTTGATTCCAACCAAAATCAACACCCAATATTGTTAGATCTAAACATGATACACTCATATATACATAGATCTAAGATTTTAAACCTCAAGATCACAACTTCAAGTTGTCAAAAATCAAATCAAAACACAAAGGAAATTTAGCCTATACAAGTAGAATTTTTTTTTGTTATACCTTAGCTTGATTTCCCCTCCTCCTTCTTCCTTCCTTCCATGAATGGATCTTAGTTTCATGAGAGTCAAAATCTCCTCTCCCTCTTCTCTTGAAGTAGCCGATGTTGGCCCCTCTATTCTCTCTCTCTCTTTGGTTCCTTGCAACTTGGAAGAATAAAAGAAAGAAAATAAGCTATACTTTTTATGAAGTGTGGTTTATAATTGGTCCAAACCCACTCTCTCTTTTTCTCCCATGCTCAACCGACCATGAGCCTTCATTTCTCTACTTTCTCCACTCATTCTCTTTTTCTTTCTTGTATGGCCGGCCAAGTAGCCTTAGAATGCACCAAGTTTGGCTTTTTATTTTACTAAACCAATGACCAAAAAGTCCCTCCATACTTGGATCAAGTTTTGAGCTTTCTAATAAAAATATTTGGGTCATTCCTTTAATGTATTGCTTGGGTTTCTAACTAATTCCATTGGCCAACACTTAGGCTATAAAATATACATAGTCCAATACCTAAATTCTTATCCACCCCAAATATTTAATTAGGGTATCATTCCAAATAATTAGAATTTAAATCATCACTCTACTACAATAAATTCTATAACTCAATTAAGCTTATTTTAATTAAGTTATAAAATTAATAACCTGAGATAATAAAAATATATCTCTTAACTTAATACAATTTACTAATCTCCCACAAGTGGGCTTAGTTTGTGCCCTTAATTAATTTCATAAAGCTAGCAATTTTACTTGCTTTACTTACTAACAAAACTAACTTGGGCTTTCACCCAAAATTTAATTGGGTCATTATAATACTTGTCACATACATAATATGTTGGGCTAGATTAAATAATTTAATCATCCTTAATCATTTATCTACAAGTCCCATGCTTAATTAATTAATTGGGCTTGTTTAAATAATATAACCTCCTTAGCCCATTAAATCCACTTCTCTTGACTCTATTCAAAATAATTGGGCTATAATCTTATTATAGTCCATTATTTTTAATTCTATTTCATTCTACCCTTATCTTTAAATTAGGGTTTACATCTCTCACTCTAGAAAATAAATTCCTTACTCATGCCCTTTTAATTTCATAAACCAAATTATGCTTGGTTATAAAATTAATTATTAGAGATATATAAAATAAATCTCTTAATGTCAAGATATACATTTATATACTAATATTCTCCCATATTATAACCTCTCAAAGTTATTTAATCACCACACCTAATATATATATTAGGTTACATAACTTAATTCTTACTTCACCCTTATATACAAAATAAATGTATTCACATTATATAATGTATATTTATTTACTCATATACATAATTCACATAATCATAACATATTTCACTTCTCACACTAATTTTGACTTTTCTCCATAAAAGTCAACTATTGACTTTGACCAAAAGTCAACCTTTACACATTTTGTGTTTCATCGTCCATTCTCGACTAAATTCGACGTTCTGGACGCAACCGAGCAGTCCATGCTTCAAAATTCTATCTTTAACTCAAATTTTGAGTTTTAAATTACCCCCTTCTCATTGCTAATCGTATTATCTAACGACTTTATACTTATTCAAATTCTTATTTTCCAGTCAAGGCCTACACTCAAACTATGTTAATTACTAACATAGTTTTATCTTGATCATTATATCATTAACTTAATTCATCATTCCTCTTGCTAAAATATATATAGCACCTTACTAAGTATATATATTTCTATACATATACTCATCTTCGTTTAACCTCATAGCATCTCTTCATGTGAAATCTTATCTCTAATAATAAAATTTCCATATGTACTTATATAACATTTTTTTAGACTATTCTGTTCACATCGAATTTAAAGGTATCGTAATACCTTATTCTTAATATTCCTTCAAGTACATATTAATTCATTTCTAGGGTTTTGGAATTTTGTAACCCATATTTTCTCTATTCTTATTCAAATAGCAAACCATATAGGTTTTACTTGAAATTTTTTAAATAAATCCTCAAATTCTCATCTAGGTTTTATTCTTTAACCTTTATTCTAATCATTCAAGATTTTAGAAATTTTCGGGTTATCACATGGACTCAGCTTAATAAATAAATCACATCATCGAATCATCCCTGTAATACCCGTAAATTTTATGATTTAATTTTATTATTAAATAGAGCCGGTGAATTATTTATTTTATAAATGCTTACGTGGCATGAGGAGAGTAACTCAATTGAATTAAAATTGAGCTGTTGATGATCAATAAGATAGGTTCATGAAATGTCTTGTGTGACACAATGATGGACTTAGTGAAGGATGATTAAGTATTTGCATGTTTAAAGTCCAAATAATAAATTGGGAGTCTAGCCCAATAAGTTAATTGATGGACTGTTAAGTTAGCCCAATAAACTTGGGATATTTAGAATGTAATTCGGAACCCAACAAAATAGTTAACTGGGAGTACAAGTATTGGTTAAATTAAAATATGGCGTGGGGCAGTGGGCCTGACCGACTAGCCTCTTGTCTATGTCTGAGATCTGTTCTCTTGTCCCCAAATTAGGGTCACCAAGTACAAAGAACAGTAGCCTAAACTCTCTTTACGCAAATTTTCAAGCTGCTAATCCTAGGCATGCATGGCTAGCTAAGTGGCTGGTATGGAGTGATTGAATAACTCCTTAAATAACCATTGTTCATTTCTATTGCACCATGAATCCCAACATTGGGTAAAGCAAGTGTCTGGTCCATGTTTTCTCTTTAAATACAAGCCACTAGGGCAGTCTGTTTTAAGCGACAAAGTTGTTGGAGAAATCGAGTAAAGAATTCTTAGTTGCTAAGCATTACCAAATCAGTGTGTGAGATATCAAGGTTAAAGCTCGAGAAGGTATAATTTCTACTCCGTTCTTAACTTGAGTCTTGTTGATTCTCGTTTTTCAGATGAATAGGTCAAGTATGATGAATTAGCATGATATAGGGTGTTTAGAAAGTTTACCTTCGTGCATGAATACGTTAAAATTTATGCGAATCAAGTTGTGACTACTCTGCAAAATGCAGCGGGTTCATCGCTTCGAAATCCATGGGGTGCAGCTGCACCATACTTAGGAACCAACTGATGGGTTCGGTCATGTTAGACCATGTATTAAGAAATTCCCTTAGGTCGTATGCATATAGTGAAGTCTTAATGAAAATTAACCCGACGAACTTAAACTTTGTCAAAGTAGTGTGGACTGAAGGAGCTGCTTCGGACAAAGTGTTATGTCTTCAGACAGAGCGTAATGTCTTCGGACAAAGCACGATGTCTTCGGACAAAGCGTGATGTCTTCGGACAGAGCGTAATGTCTTCGGACAAAGCACGATGTCTTCGGACAAAGCGTGATGTCTTCGGACAAAGCGTGATGTCTTCGGACAGAGCGTAATGTCTTCAGACAAAGCGTGATGTCTTCAGACAGAGCGTGATGTCTTCAGACAGAGCGTAATGTCTTCGGACAGAGCGTAATGTCTTCGGACGAAGCGCGATGTCTTCGGACGAAGCATGTTGTCTTCGAACAAGTCATAATATCTTCGGACATGGCGAGATGTCCTGGGACTCGGAGACAGCATCATAACTTGATATAAGGATGGATTAATACTATTGTAAACTATTAGTACACGAATAAGTTCTAAGTGGAGAGTTGTACCAACTTCGGGAAAATAAATCTAATACTTGCAAACATGCGTAGAAGAAGGTCGGTGGGATTAATAGACGTTATGATCTACTTAAAGCAATGAACCTCTTAGAACTTTGAGGAAGAAAGATTATGAATAAGCTAGCAGTGGTCAATAGTATAAGCATGTTAGTGTACCGTTATGAGTTTTGATGGGTACAACAGATAGAAAGAAAGATGTTTTATGTGAACATGTTATTGATATATATCAAGTGTGTTTGGCTAATAAATACCTGTACTTACATGAATAGGACAGACATAGTTCGTTGAGGTGAGTTTCGCTATTAGTAGTAATCTACGCTAAAGGCAAGTTCCTATCCCTAAAAAAACTTGTTACTTATATCATGCAAGTTTTCTATCCCTAACGTATTGTTATTGTTGGGCAAGTTCCCTAACCTCACTCAAATTTACATTGAGCAAGTATCCTAACACTATTATTATTGTGTTGCAAGTTCCTTAAATTCACACACTTTATACGTTGAATTGTTGTCATATCAATCATATTTTATCAAGCAAATATCCGCTTCTATTCAAAATCACTTGTATACCTTGACGTTGTTGTAAGCATTGGACTTATCATTCCTAAATGCATGATGAAAAAGCTGTCTAAGCCCTTGATTCGCTAGACTATTATTATGAGTTAAAGAGCTATCCAAACCGATTGATTTGGTGCGGACTATCGTAAATCTCTTCGAGATGAACAACCCTCATAGAAGGGAAATTATATATTGTCGAGGGAACCGACGTGCGCATATGAGTATGATTAAATGTTATGCATAACAGAGGGTACTTTAGGTGATCACCGATGTACTCGTGGATGTTGGATTACGATGTAATCTCGCTAATTCTAGTAAGAGTTCTTGGTCCTTAGTATTTTCGCTCGGTACCCAATTATGTTGAACCTCGAAATGAGTAAATCCTGAAATTTTGTTGATATCCTTCGGTCCATAGCGACACTCATTGAATACTCTTGGTATTCTTGATATCCTTGAACTATCAATTATTATTATACCCATGAAAGATTCAAATGCTATAACTGCTTGTTCTTCTAGCTATATTACTTGCTGGGAAAATTTGTTGCTCATTCTTGCTTCCTAAAACATTACAGTTTAAGGTAAGGCAGAGCAAAAGGCGGTATTTCAGGAAAGGACAAGGGAAAGGGCAAGGCGGCAGAATAACTTAGTCCTTAAGACTAGAAGTATTATTATTATTGTTATGATTATTATGATGTATTCAAGAATGATTAAGCTATGTTAAGCTAATCACAGAATTATTGTAGTAATGGTTACGGTACCTTGGGACGTGAATATTTATATTATATCAATGTAAATTATTCTATTATTTCCGTTTTATTAATGATTATATAAGATATTCAGAGTAGTAGCGTGATGCACCAAAATTCGAGATATGAGTGTCTCAAATTTTGGGGCGTCACGGAGTTAGTATCAAAGCCATAGTTATAAACCTTAGGGCGAGAGCCCTTAGATTATAACTTAGGAGAACTCGAGAAGATAGAAAGGGACGAAACTCATATAGAGTTTTCATAGAGATGGACTTAGCGTGTTACAGAATATAACTTCATTTTATACAATGAACTTATGATTCTAATGGAGTTGTTGGTTGTTTTGTCTTGTGTCGATGATTGTAGGATGACTGACATGGGAGGACCTAGCCGAGTAGTAGTAGAGAGGAGCCAGCGTGACATACGTGGTATATGAGGCACCATTGATAGCAGAACCTATATCAATCAGTAGTTCCTATCGATGATGATGACGAGGAAGAGGGATAGAGCCAATGCCGAAGAGTCTGATCCAGAGGAGGAGCGTATGGTGGATGAGCCCATGGGGGACTCCGACGAGGCTACTTTTGAGGATAGGATGTTGGGGGAGTATGAGGAGCAGATTTTAGAGTTAGGGTGCAGAGTTGAGAAGTTAGAGGCTGAGGCCAAAGACAGAGAGTCCGAATTCCAAAAGCTGAAGGACGAAGACCACCAGAGAAAGTTAGTGATGCAGGAGATGGAAGTAGAGATTGCTCACCGTAAGGAGGCGGAAATCCGGATGGGGCTTTGTTTCACAAGGCGGTGGCTAGGAATGTAGAACTGGCAGGGAAGTTGGAAGAGATGGAGCAGAGGGAGTTGAGCAAGGGGACAAGAGAAGGAAGCTATCCGTACTCGTTTAAGGATGGAAGTAATGGATAGGATCCATTTCGAAGAAAAGTGGAAAGGGGCCAATGGTAGGGCTAACGATCTAGAAGATGAAGTGAGGTGCAAAAGGAGGAAGATGAGTAGGATGAGCTATGCATTGCACACGGCCATGGAGGGACTGATTGATGGGGTAAATCACTACCCGACAGAGGCGAGGGATGACACGCAGACACCATAAGTAGAGATGTGGTGGTGCACATTTCTCAGAGGAGTACCAGAGCTACTGGAGCGCGGAATGATATATTAAGTCTAGGCGCTAAAAGTTATTAGTTGTAGTTCGTTGTGTAGTGTATTATTTGTTATTGTAATCTTTATGTAGAATATGAGATGTTGTAAACCCCAAACTTTTGAGTTATGTTAGAGGGTAGTATGTTAATGGTTGTCCCCATCTTTTGTGATATTAGGGGATAAGTTGTGTCATTTATAGAAGTATCTTTGGAGATAATCATGTAATGTAACAATCGGCATATGAATATAAATGATCTTGTTCTGAAATGTATTCCAAATCTTATTCATTTTATGGAGAATTGTTTAAGTAATATAATTAGATAATAAAAATGGGAGTGTCATAATGTAGGAAAATGCCATTGAGACGTAGATTAACCTTTGCCCGGAAGAGTCGGTTAATGATGAGAGAGACAAGTAGATCCCATTCGGAGGCTTGTAGATTTGTTAGGGGAGGCTCTTAGGGAAGAAATGAACAAGTACCACCTGCTTCCCAAGTAGCTCTTGGCATGAAACTTCAAGGACTTCAAGAGTGTAGGACCTCCAGAATTCATAGGTACTACCGATCCTATCGTAGCGCAAACGTGGATCAAGGAAATGGAGAAAGCCTTCACCATTGCTCGTGTGGGCGAAGACCAGAAAACCGTGTTCACTGCATATATGATGAGGGGTGAAGCAAACTACTGGTGGGAAGCAAATCACAGAGAGCGGGAGAAGGGATTATAACCTGGGAAAGGTTTAAGACTTTGTTCTTCGAGAATTACTTCCCGAAGAGCATGAAGAATAGGATGGAGGTAAAGTTTCTAGAACTAAAACGAGGAGAGATGGCAGTGGCACAGTATGCGGCCAAGTTCAATGAACTCGCACGATTCGCAACACATCAAGTAGACACTAAAGAAAGGAAATCTCGACGCTTCGAACTTGGACTAAAACCTTGGTTGTTCAACAAGGTGTCGGTCCTTCAAATCGACTCTTTCGCCACATTATTGGAGAAGGTGATAATTGCTGAAGGAGGTAGCGAGGCATTGAGCCAATACAACAAGGAGAAGAAGAACAAGAATACTGGAGGAGAGACTCGTGGAGGGAGTAGCAGTGGTGGACGTTATTTGGGAAAGAGGAAATGGGATAACCACAACAACGACAACAACACCAACCACCGAAGCATCAACTAGTCAGAAAATTATCAAGGGGGATTTAAGAAAAGAAGCGAAGCTTGCTCGAAATGTGGGAAAAACCATCAAGGGGAATGCTGGAAGGGGCGCAGCATCTGCTACAACTGCGGCCAAGAAGGGCACATTTCACCTAACTGCCCGAATCCGAAAAGGAGCAAGGGATGTTTTGCGTGTGGCTCAACTGAGCATCAAATCAAGGATTGCCCAAAGAAAGGGAGCAACGGAGGAAGCGGCCAACCGGGAGGGGGCAGCAAGCTGATGATCGGCGGACCAACGCAATCCAACCGGATCATTGCCCAACCTTTAACATGACCGGGCAGACGCATGAATGAAAGGGGACGGGTGTCGTATTCTCCCAATCAATAATATAAATGCCTATGTATTATTTGATTCGGTGCTACCTATTCCTTTGTGGTTCAAGAATTTGCTAATCAACTAAACATACCTCCTAACGCTTAGAAAACTCATTGAATGTAGAAATTGCGAATAAGGAAGTAATTCCCATAGAATTTGTTTATCAAAAAGCATTGTGCAAACATTAGAGGTCATGAACTAAACGTAGACTTAGTTCTCGATTAAACCGGGAGAGTTTGATGTGATATTAGGAATGGATTGGTTATCCAAATGCACGCCGCGATAATCGATTGTCAAGAAGAGTGTGAACCTTCGCACCTCAAATCGATCTAAAGTAGTGTTTTACGGTAGCTCATCGCTCAAGCAATCGTGTTGCCTTCACGATGATGATGCAGCCAAGAAATTGTTAAAGAAAGGATGTGTAGGTTATTTAGCCTATATAGTGGACATTCATCAAAAGAGAATAGAAATGAAAGATATATTAGTGGTAAAGGATTTCCAAGACGTGTTTCCAAACGAACTGCTTGGCCTTCCGCCGCATGAGAAACCGAATTCATAATAGACTTAGCACCGGAACCACACCAATTTGAAAGCCCCATATCGTATGGCGCCAGAGAAAATGAAGGAATTGATGATTCAATTGCAAGAATTACTAGATAAGGGTTACATTCGGCCAAGTGTGTCTCCTTGGGGGAGCACCAGTGTTGTTTGTAAAGAAAAAGGATGGATCGATGAGGCTCTGTATAGATTATCGGGAGTTAAATCGAGTGACAATTAAGAATAAATATCCATTGCCAAGGATAGACGACCTTTTCGATCAACTGAAGGGAGCAAAGTGTTTTTCCAAGATAGATTTACGAACGGGTTATCATCAGTTGAAAGTGCGAGAGGAGGACGTACAAAAGATGGCGTTTTAACTCGCTACTTTTACATTACGAATTTTTAGTGATGTCATTTAGATTAACCAATGCTCCTAAGAATTTATGGGCTTGATGAACCCGGTTTTGAGCCATACTTAGATAAGTTCGTAGTAGTATTTATCGATTTACATTTTGATTTATTCAAAGACGAAAGGAGAAACACGCCTTTAACACCAAGATGGTATTGGAAGCATTTAGAAGGGAAAAGATGTACGCTAAATTTTCAAAATGTGAATTTTGGATGGAAAGGGTCCAGTTTCTAGGACATGTGATAGATCAAAATTGAATTTCCGTAGATCCTGTAAAGGTGGAAGCGGTAAGAATCGGGAACAATAGAAGACGCCAATGGTTAGGAGTTTCTTAGGTTTAGCCGGGTACTATCGAAGATTTATCCAAGATTTTTCTAAGATAGCAACCCCACCACCAATCTAACGAAGAAGACAGAGAAGTTTGTATGGACGGACAAATGCGAGGAAAGTTTCCAAGAATTGAAGAGGAGGTTGAGTGAGGCGCCTGTATTATCATTACCAGATGATATGGGAGGATTTGTTGTGTATAGTGATGCATCGCATATAGGACTTGGTTGTGTGCTAATGCAACATGGCAAGGTCATTGCATATGCCTCACGACAGTTGAAAGATTTCGAAAAACGATACCCTACCCATGACTTGGAGTTAAGCATGGTAGTCTTTGCATTGAAGATTTGGAGGCACTATTTGTATGGAGAAAAATGTGAGATATATCTGATCACAAGAGTCTCAAATATATCTTCACACGTAAGGAGTTAAACATGCGACAAAGGAGATGGTTGGAACCGATCAAGGATTTCATTGTGAAATTCTTTATCACCCGGGAAAAGCAAACGTCGTAGAAATTTACGCTTTGAGTAGAAAAGGAAGGAGAAGTTATTCAAATTGACAACTCAAGAGGATTTAATAAGAGAAATGGAAAGGTTGGAAATAGAGGTGGAGGAACCAAGAGAAGCGGAAGGAAGATTTCTCATGATGAGAGCTCACCCAACGTTATTGGATAGAATAAAGGAGGCACAAGAGAAAGATGAAGAATGTGAGAAGATAAAGAAGAGAATAGTAGAAGATAAGGAAGAAAGGTTCAAAGTAGATAAGGACGGTATATTGAGATTTGAGGGTCGAGTATGGGTGCCAGCTGTAATCGAACTAAGAGAGGAAATCCTACACAAAGCACACAATACGACGTATTTCGTACATCCAGGAGGCACAAAAGTGTACCGGGATCTTCGACACCATTTTTGGTGGCCTAATTTGAAAAGAGAGGTTGCAGAGTGTGTTAGCAGATGTCTTACTTGTCAAAGAGTCAAAGCGAACACCGAGGCCAAGTGGACTACTTCAACCACTGGAAATATCGTAATGGAAATGGGAGCACATTACGATGGATTTCGTGGTTGGACTTCCTTATATAGAAGAGTTACGATGCCATTTGGGTTATTGTGGACCACTAACAAAGACAAACTCATTTTCTACCCATCAATATTCGATTCAATTTGAACCAGCTTAGCAAATTTGTATGTAAAGGAAATCGATCGCGACATGGAGTGCCGGTGTGTCGATTGTCTCCGATCGAGACCCGCGTTTCACGCCAAAATTCGGAAAAGTTTACAGAACGGATGGGAACTCAATTGAGATTGAGTAATCGCTTATCGCCTCCTCAAACCGACGGGCAGTGAGTGAACGAACCATACAAACGCTGGATGACATCTTTGAGAGCTTGCGTGATGGACTTCAAGGGGAATTGGGATGACCATTTACCATTAGTAGAATTCGCTTACAATAATAGCTATCATGCGAGTATCGGTATGCCGCCATATGAAGCTCTTTACGGGAGAAAGTGCAGGACGCCATTATGTTGGGATGAAGTCAGAGAACAACGACTTTTGGGACCAGAATTAGTCCAGCAAACAGCTGACGTGGTAGTAACAATAAGGGGCAAATTGGTAGCAGCTCAAGATCGCCAAAAGAAGTACGCCGACTTACATCGTCAGAACCGAGACTTTGAAGTCGGTAGTTTTGTGTTTTTGAAGGTATCTCCTTGGAACGGAAAGATCAAATTCGGAAAGAAAGGAAAATTGAGTCTGAGGTTCATAGGGCCATTCGAGATATTGAAGCGAGTGGGCGAAGTGGCATACAAAGTTGCTTTGCCACCCGAATTGGAACACATCCACAACATGTTTCACATTTCTGTACTACGGCCATACAAGTCTGACTATAAGCACGTAATTTCCTATGAGCCCATTCAAGTAGAGAAGAATCTGGCATATGAAGAAATTCCTGTTCAGATAATAGATAAGAAAGAACAAATGCTAAGAAACAAAGTTATATCTTTTGTAAAGGTTGTTTGGCGAAACCACGATGTCGAAGAGGCCACGTGGGAATTAGAAGATAGGATGAGGAGAGACTATCCCCATCTTTTCGTATAACCTTGTATCAATTCCGAGGACGGAATTTTTATAAGGGGGAGAGGATGTAATACCCGTAAATTTTATGATTTAATTTTATTGTTAAATAGAGCCGGTGAATTATTTATTTTATAAATGCTTGCGTGGCATGAGGAGAGTAACTCAATTGAATTAAAATTGAGCTGTTGATGATCGATAAGATAGGTTCATGAAATGTCTTGTGTGACACAATGATGGACTTAGTGAAGGATGATTAAGTATTTGCATGTTTAAAGTCCAAATAATAAATTGGGAGTCTAGCCCAATAAGTTAATTGATGGACTGTTAAGTTAGCCCAATAAACTTGGAATGTTTAGAATGCAATTCGGAACCCAACAAAATAGTTAACTGGGAGTACAAGTATTGGTTAAATTAAAATGTGGTATGGGGCAGTGGGCCTGACCGACTAGCCCCTTGTCTATGTCTGAGATCTGTTCTCTTGTCCCCAAATTAGGGTCACCAAGTACAAAGAACAGTATCCTAAACTCTCTTTACTCAAATTTTCAAGCTGCTAATCCTAGGCATGCATGGCTAGCTAAGTGGCTGGTATGGAGTGATTGAATAACTCCTTAAATAACCATTGTTTATTTCTATTGCACCATAAATCCCAACATTGGGTAAAGCAAGTGTCTGGTCCATGTTTTCTCTTTAAATACAAGCCACTAGGGCAATTGCTTTTAATGACAAGAGTGTTGGAGAAATCAATAAAGAATTCTTAGTTGCAAGCATTACCAAATCGGTGTCTCGAGATATCAAGGTTAAAGCTCGAGAAGGTATAATTTCTACTCCGCTTCTTAACTTGAGTCTTGTTGATTCTCGCTTTTCGGATGAATAGGTCAAGTATGATGAATTAGCATGATATAGGGTGTTTAGAAAGTTTACCTTCGTGCATGAATATGTTAAAATTGTCTCGAATCAAGTTGTGACTACTCGCAAAAACAGCAGCATGTTCACTGCTTCTGAAATCCATGGGGTGCAGCTACACCGTACTTAGGAACCAACTGATGGGTTCGGTCATGTTAGACCATGTATTAAGAAATTCCCTTAGGTCGTATGCATATAGTGAAGTCTTAATGAAAATTAACCCGACGAACTTAAACTTTGTCAAAGTAGTGTGGACTGAAGGAGCTGCTTCGGACAAAGTGTTATGTCTTCAGACAGAGCGTAATGTCTTCGGACAAAGCACGATGTCTTCTGACAAAGCGTGATGTCTTGGACGAGCGTAATGTCTTCGGACAAAGCACGATGTCTTCTGGACAAAGCGTGATGTCTTGGACGAGGCGTAATGTCTTCTGGACAAAGCGTGATGTCTTCGATTAAAGCGTGATGTCTTCGATTGAGCGTAATATCTTCGGACAAAGTGTGATGTCTTCGGACGAAGCGCGATGTCTTCGGATGAAGCATGTTGTCTTCGAACAAGTCATAATATCTTCGGACATGGCTAGATGTCCTGGGACTCGGAGACAACATCATAACTTGATATGAGGATGGATTAATACTATTGTAAACTATTAGTACACGAATAAGTTCTAAGTGGAGAGTTGTACCAACTTCGGGAAAATAAATCTAATACTTGCAAACATGCGTAGAAGAAGGTCGGTGGGATTAATAGACGTTATGGTCTACTTAAAGCAATGAACCTCTTAGAACTTTGAGGAAGAAAGATTATGAATAAGCTAGCAGTGGTCAATATTATGAGCATGTTAGTGTACCGTTATGAGTTTTGATGGGTACAGCAGATAGAAAGAAAGATGTGTTATGTGAACATGTTATATATATATATCAAGTGTGTTTGGCTAATAAATACCAGTACTTACATGAATAGATGATATATAGTTCGTTGAGGTGATTTTCGCTATTAGTAGTAATCAACGCTAAAAGGCAAGTTCCTATCCCTAAAAAAACTTGTTACTTATATCATGCAAGTTTTCTATCCCTAACGTATTATTATTGTTGGGCAAGTTCCCTAACCTCACTCAAATTTACATTGAGCAAGTATCCGAAGACCATTATTATTGTGTTGCAAGTTCCTTAAATTCACACACTTTATACGTTGAATTATTGTCATATCAATCATATTTTATCAAGCAAATATCTGCTTCTATTCGGAAATCACTTGTATACCTTGACGTTGTTGAAAGCATTGGACTTATCATTCCTAAATGCATGATGAAAAACTGTCTAAGCCCTTGATTCGGCTAGACTATTATTATGAGTTAAAGAGCTATCCAAACCGATTGATT
This sequence comes from Panax ginseng, assembly GCA_020205605.1. NCBI lineage: Eukaryota > Viridiplantae > Streptophyta > Magnoliopsida > Apiales > Araliaceae > Panax > Panax ginseng. Next base: position 55,502,111 of record CM035130.1, on the reverse strand, counting down.
TGGTGCGGACTATCGTAAATCTACTGAGATGAACAACCCTCATAGAAGGGGAAATTATATATTTTTGGGGAACAGACGTGCGCACATGAGTATGATTAAATGTTATGCATAACATAGGGTACTTTAGGCTGATCACCTGATGTACTCGTGGATGTTGGATTACAGTGTAATACTGCTAATTCTAGTAAGAGTTCTTGGTCCTTAGTGACTGCTCAGTACCCAATTATGTTGAACCTCGAAATGAGTAAATCCTGAAATTTTGTTGATATCCTTCGGTCCATAGCGACACTTATTGAATACTCTTGGTATTCTTGATATCCTTGAACTATCAATTATTATTATACCCATGAAAGATTCAAATGCTATAACTGCTTGTTCTTCTAGCTATATTACTTGCTGGGAAAATTTGTTGCTCATTCTTGCTTCCTAAAACATTACGATTAAGCGAGAGCGGTATTTCGGTGAAAGGACAAGGAAAAGGGCAAGGCGGCGAGAATAACTTAGTCCTTAAGACTAGAAGTATTATTATTATTGTTATGATTATTATAATGTATTCAAGAATGATTAAGCTATGTTAAGCTAATCACAGAATTGTTGTAGTAATGGTTACGGTACCTTGGGACGTGAATATTTATATTACATCAATGTAAATTATTCTATTATTTCCGTTGTTAATGATTATGTAAGATATTCGTAGTAGTAGCGTGATGCACCGAAATTCGAGATATGAGTGTCTAAAATTTTGGGGGCGTCACAATCCCTGCACTACGAGCCAATGATATTCATTAGTATTACGTCCATAAATTATTCTTGAACTATGGGCCAAGAATATTCGTGTAATCATCAATGGTCATGATCATACCGAATTATCCCTGATCATAATCACACCAATCAATAGTCCATCTATGCACTACGGGCCAAAGATGACTTTCATCACAATATAAGCATGAGGATGATGACAATGATATAAGAATTCAATTAAATGAAGGATAAATTTTAAAGATTCATAATTTAATTTATCCAGAATTTAATAATGTCCAAATTGTCAACATGATACTGCTTTGTGGAGTAAAATTCAAGAATAATATTCATGTATCAAAAATAATTTGGACAGAAAAGAAATAAATAATTTGGGTGAATAGTACCTGGGTGAATAGTACTTCATGAATAGTACCCCGACATGAAAAGTACCCTGAATCCCTGAGTGAATAATACTAGAGTGAATAGTACTTGGGTGAATAGTAAGTAGTGAATAGTAACCCCGGCATGAAAAGTACCCTGAATCCCCGAGTGAATAATACTAGAGTGAATAGTATCCGGGTGATAGTAACCCATAAATAGTAACCTGTGAATAGTACCCTGGAAAAAATATTGATATTTAATAAGAAAGTTCATATCAATATTCCAATGAAACGATACTGGATGAAGCGCAAAACTCAAGGATATTCCACTAATTTCAGGGATTATAGAAGCAATACTTACAATAGTAAGTTTAGATTTAAGAATATGAAAAGAAATAATATACAAAACTGCAAATGGATTTTCACTTGTCATATGGTACATAATCCACGTAGACAGGTTATTAACATATTAAAGGATGAATACAAAAAATAGTATTCCTTATGAATATGAAAGAAATAATACCCCTTACCTTAGTAGAAGACTGGATACTGTAATAGTGAAGTAGCAGAATACTCTTCTTCTTGCTCTCTATAGTTTCTCTCTCTATAGTTTCTCTTGTGAATCTTAGTGAATTGGTGAGAATGAAAGAAGAATTAAGCTTCTATTTATAGGAGAATGGACTAAATAATAACTGATTCACGAACGATCCATATTGATTTACTATTAGAACGGAGTGTCCATATTGATTACTATTAAAACCACAACCGACGGTCAAGATTGATTTACTTTTAAAACCACCATCGACGGTCCAGATTGATTTACTTTTAAAACCACCACCGACAGTCCATAAAATTAGTAAATCTTCCCATGGAATACTAAGTCAAACTTACAAAAAACGCCTCATACAAATCCCTATATTTATATCAAAAATTGAATAAATATTTACCACAAATCATTTATCTTTAATAAATACATTTTTAGTCTATTAACAATTATTCATCATTAATATTATAACTCACAATATTTAACAACCAAATCATTCTCAGGAAAGAGGGGGCTTTCCGATAAGGATTTCTCCCTATTGGCGTGCAATTAGGTGACCAAACCCCTTTCCTTGACATAACTTTCTCGACATCGTCAATATTGAAAATAATAATATAAATAACTTTGTCATCTCAATTATTAATTTAATATTATAAAATATTATGGGGATGTTACTGTGACAATAATTGAATCAAATAATGTTAGATACTATGCAGCAATTACTATAGCAATAATTGAGTAAACTGTGTGGCTTCTTACGTAATCATCAATACCGTGTGCTACTATGCAACCACGCGTATTACTGTATTTTTACCACCGGTTATTTCAACAGTAAACGGTAAAAGTTTCACCGTTATTTTTATAAAAGATATTCCTGTCATTTTCTAACTCCGACAGTTATTCCGTTGTGGGGTCCACTAATGAAGGTGTCGTCATACAGATATTCCCTGATAAAAAGAATATTCCCCGACCAAATGAATATTCCCCGACACAATGAATATTTTATATCAACTTGCTTACTTTGCAAAATTTTCAAATATCACCCTTAACTTTAACCTTTTATCTATTTAACCATTTATTAAATAGAATAATAATTATAAGAAAATTGGATACTTTCATTTTATATAATTCGGGGTCTTACAAAATACTTCTAAGTTTAGCCTAGCCGAAGAAAATGGCTCTGACTTCTTTGTTACATCAATTCATGCGTAGGATACATGAATAGTAAATCTTTTCCAAAATAAACATAGACAAGGGTTTAGAACACTTGCCTTCAGCGTCTTCAACTATTAATTAACTTCGCTTTTTGATTCATTATAGATTCTACATACATAGTCACATAGCATATCATGTTAGGTCACAAACAATCAACAAGTATTGTCATTACCCTATTTTCTCCTTCTTCTCGGTCTAACTATCCATTTGCTTAATTTACTAACATTCATTAGGTTAGTTAACGTTCATTACAGCTTTATAACTGTAACGCCCGAGAAAATCAGATTTATTTGAGAATTAAATTTTTATTTGATTATGTGGATTAAATGAATTTAATTGATTATTTATGTGAGTAAGCTATTTGAAGGTCGTTCTATGACCTAGAATGTGCGGATGTGGTTAGGATTCTGGCTATGTACTAGAATTAATTGTTTTGAATTTTCAAGATGAAAATAAAAGTTTTCCGAGAAATTTTTGTAAAAACACTCTTCCTCCATTTCTGCTCGGGAATTAAGTTTGAAATTCCGAGAAACGCGTAATGATAGAATTCTAAGACGAGATGGAATATCCAATAATATTTCAGTTATGGCAAATGAAGTTTTCGCCTGCGGACTTAAAACCTAAGGGTTAGGGAAAGTGATTTCCGAGAAAGAAATGAAATGCGTATAATGATTAGGGTTATTATACGTGTGGTATACGAGTATGATACAAATTAGTATACGCGTATAGTACGAAGATTATAGTAAATTGAGTTTTAGTATAAAAGCTATGTGTTACCTGTTTTAACTCCGAAATTGCGAGTAAAGGTAAAAGATATTTCTGAAATTGAATATAAATAGTTAAAACTTCATGATATAAAATATTTACATCTTAAAATGTATGAGATATTTATTATTTATATTGATAAGTGATTTGAATATTATTAAGAATGATTAAAATATTATTAAATGATTAATAATATTATATAATGAAATAAATACTATTAAATTATTTGAAAATTTTTATGAGCTATTGAAAAATGTTTTGACTAATAAATAAATTATCTAAGATAATTTTTAAGTGTTAGATAGAGTTCAATTGAACTTAAACTCGTGAATATTCCGACTAGACCGTCGGGATGTCATATTTGTGTTGGTTTCAACTCAGACTTAAATAGTTTGACTTGATACCGAGTCTTAGGTAGTTTGTGGACTGATAGGGCTATGTGTTATGTGTTTAGGTAATTTTATAATTATATATATAATAGTATTATATTGTGATTATAGTATTCTAATATTGGAGATCTATATTACTAATATTAGGTCTTCGGATAAAGCGATATAAATTGCGTAGCGGTAATCAACGGTTCAAGCAAGTTTTTCTTAACTCTACATAGAGTTGTTTCATTCAGATATGCTTATGGTTAATCATTGTTGATTGCCATGTAGAATTGTACTCTGTACATATTGCATGTATAAGTCAGGTATGAAAAGCTGATCACCTTTCATTACCATTCGGTCTATATAAATTTGTTCATGTTTAATACTTATTCAGTCAAAAGTTTGATCCTGCTAGTTCTCAACTATATTGATGAATTATAGCCATCTTATTATTCAGACTCTATCAATCATGATATATCCTTAAATAAAATTTAAACTTGTTGGGCAACTTTCATGCTTACCCTTGCTATATCATGATAAACATTGCAGATAAGGCGAATGCGTTTGGATACAGTAAAAAGGATAAATCCAAGTTCAGCTTGGGATTAAATGTGTAACTTATTTATAATAGTATAGTTTGATAATAATGTTATATGTTAGATAGTTTATGAATTGTGTATAAGTTAAGGTTACTCGATTTTGGGGAATAGTGTGTAAAGTGTATTGTATAAACAATTTATGTTTATATCTTCCGCAATTAGTTATAGAAATAGTATACCAAATCTGTGGTGATTAGGACCCGGATTCAGGGCTATCACAGATTATCTCCCTCTAGCTGGTTTGAGGGGCATGATTATTTACCACCCACTGGCCATGATGTGTCAGTTTGACCAGTTCTAGGATTGTCATCCTTTTAAGGGGGCATCGAGTTAGCGTTTGGCTTCCCGTCATTTGTCAGCAGAGGATAGATCCAGGGTGTATGCCTGTTGGGATCAGCGTGAGCTAGCTGCATTTTCTGTTAGCCATCCGGGCTATTCTGTAGAGTATTCCGCATGGATGAAGACAGAGATTACATCGGCTGCAGTAGTATACACATTACCGGGGATTGATTTTGATGATGGGAAGCCCATAGAGGACATTGATATTCCCACGGAGGATGAGCCATTTATTGGCTTGCCAGCAGCTCTTGCAGATTCCCTTAGTACAAGTGCCACTGTGATTTAGCATTCAGCACAGTATCTGGAGCAAAGTCTTCATCTGATGACCTTTGGGCTAGGGCCTTGATGTTTATAGCTCTTGATGGGAGAGACACCGCTCTATTAGAGAGAGATGAGGCCAGATCAGCCAGAGATGCATTGATTGTTGAGAGGGATGCTGTCCTATCTTCCTGGGATGTGACTGTTACAGATAGTACTTCAGTGAAATCCCTTACGACTGGCATCCTTGCAGATATGAGTACATATATTGATGAGAATCATGCCACCATGTAGTTGGCCTCAGATCTGATAGCTCGTGTAGATACCATTGGGCAGGAGCTTGCAGCGTTACCTCTTTGTTCAGAGAGAGATGCTATGTTAGATCTGATAGTCCGCATATATACAAATTCATAGATAGACTTGTATTTTCTTGCACAGACTAGCTTAGCCATTTTGTCATGTACATCATATATTGTATATATCAAACATCATTATATATGGTAGGGAAATATATTTTGATTCATTTCCCTTTTAGTTGTGCCTTGATACTTGCTTAATATTTGTCTGCTTCTTCAGGGCTTGTGATCTTGATGTATCCTGAACTCATCCTTAATGTGTGGACATTGAGACATCATAGGATCTTTCAGAATGGATCATTGATTTGTGAATATCCCTACCCTCTTTGGTGTCTTGGGACTAGTTTATGTATGAAAATGTGTAGAGGAGGGTGACTTTTCCTCTCTGAGATTCACCGCACCACAGATGGTCGTCAGTACTCCTATTTAAGAGGAGCCTAGTTAGTTCCATCTCTTATGGATTGATGTTGCTCTTCAAGGAATTAACCGCAGCTTAAATGGTCTCCAACTCTCCCATTTATGGGGAGGCCAGGTAGTTCCATCCCTTTGGTCTGAAGCCGGTGAAAGGTGGTGGATTGAAGTTTGATCCCAATACCGTGTGACAAGTATTGGTATTTTCGTAGGGGGTTAGACCGATCCATAAATGGCTGCCTACGTACTCCTATTGAAGAAGAGATTAGGTCTGCGTAGTTCGAACCTGGTGTAAGAGGTTCAACGCTGTATGTCAAGGGTAGAAAGGTGTAGGAGTATTTTTGTTGTTTTTGTTTATATAGAGAAAGGGTAGAAATGTTTTTGTTGTTTTTATTTTTTTATTGCGACTGGGCCATATAAAATGGTTGCCTATGTACTCCCAGGTATCGAGGAGATCAGGTCGACGTAGTTCGCCCCATGTTCAGGATGATATGCAGCCGAAAAAGTTTGATCCCATGTTTAGGATAAACTGTGGGGAAAAGTTTGATCCCATGTTCAGGACAAACTACGAGTGTAAAAAAGTTTGATCCCATGTTCAGGACAAACTTCAAGGGAAGGGTTCAATCCCTGATGGGATAATTAAAATTGTATGGAGTGTGAAATAAAAGATCCGATGATCTAAAAACCAGGTTGCTGGCTTGAAGAGTATGTTTCCCTAATGGGGCAAATGGGTATAAAGAAACGTTTCTGTGTAATAAGGGTTAGAAAACCTAAAATGACTGGTGATCCAAAACCAGAATGTTTGCTTGATGGTAACTTCAGACATAGTACCGCTTTCACGATTATCGAGTTGATGAAATGCCGGAAATTGCCGCCATCCATTTCCTGTAATCTGAGAGCACCTCCTGTCAATACCTCCTTGACAATAAACGGGCCCTCCTAGTTTGGAGCAAATTTTCCCTTTGATTGTTCTTGGTTGTCAATGATCTTCTTCAAAACCAAGTCATGTTGTTTAAATTTCCATAGTCGAACTTTCTTATTGTAGGATCTGGAGATTCTTTGTTGGTATAACTGACCATGGAAGATAGCATCACTTCGCCTTTCATCTATTAGAGACAATTGGTGATATTTATCTTGTAACCATTGGTCTTCATCCAGCTGAGAGTCAATCAACACTCTAAGGGATTCCATTTTCACTTCTATGGGGAGTACTTCTTTCATCCCATAGGTCAATGAGTAAGGTGTTGCCCCAGTGGAAGTACGCATTGAAGTTCTGTAGGCTAATAGAGTCAGAGGCAAGACGTCAGGCCATCGTTTATGATTGGCAGACATCTTTTGCATGATCTTCTTGATGTTTTTATTAGCCGCTTCAATAGCACCATTCATCTTTGAACGGTAGATGACGGAGTTAAGGTGTTTGATGTGGAATTTATTACACAACTCCTCCATCGTTTTGTTATTGAGGTTCTTTGCATTGTCTGACATAATTACCTCTGGTTGTCCATACCGATAAATAACATTGTTTCAGATGAAAGCAATGATGACTTCTTTGGTAACCCTAGGGAAGGACGCTGCCTCTACCCATTTGGTGAAGTAGTCTATCATGGTGAAGATAAACTGATGCCCATTACTGGCTTTGGGATCAATGGGCCCGATCACGTCCATTCCCCACATTGAGAAGGGCCAAGGTGAACTCATATTGTGGAGTTACCTATGAGGGGTGTGGATAGTATTCCCATGAATTTGGCATTGATAGCACCTCTTGACGTGATCATCACAGTCAGCTTTAAGCAAGAGCCAGTAATGCCATGTTCCGAGGATCTTTTTAACAAGTAGGGGGCACTCATGTGTGGGCCACATACTCCACCATGGATTTCATCCATGATCCTCTGAGCTTGGTCCTTGTCCAAACATCTGAGGAGACCTATTCTTGCATCTCTTTTGTAGAGTGCATCTTTGCTCAGGTAGAACTTCATAGCCAATCGATGGATCCACTTTCTTTCAGTTGGGCTCACCTCAGCAGGTGTAGATCTATCTCATAAGTATTCCTTGATGTGCTAATACCAAGGGTTTTAGATGGGAGGTAGCTCATCCGATACTTCTCCAACATAATTCCCATAGGCTGGAGCCTTTTGTAGGGTAAGTGGGATGCTTGACATGTTTTCCTTGTCATGTATGGTGATCAAGGAGGCCAAAGTTCCTAGTGCATCCGTAAAATCATTCCTATTCCGAGGAATGTGGAGGAAGTCTATTTCTTCAAACTTCGAAGCCATCTAATGTAGCTCTTTGGTATGATAGATTCATGTGGTTTATCTAATTACCAATTCTGAATCTCCAAAGATAGTTAACCGCCTGAAACCCATTGATTGGGAAAGTTTGCGTCCCATAATACATCCTTCATACTCAGCTGTGTTGTTGGTACTGACAAACTGCACTTTGATGGCGACGGGATACTGCTCCCCCGTACTGGATCCTAGAACTGCTCCAGCTCCAGAACCTTCCATGTTAATAGCTCCATCAAAATACATTTTCCACGCATGACATTTATTTTAATGATGTGGTTGCTGGACTGTTATTACCCCTTCATCGGGAACGTATGTTTCCAAGGGTTTTAAATCCCCTACAGGTGAGGTGGCCAGTTGATCCGCAATTCCTTGTCCTTTAATGGACTTTTATGGCACGTATACGATGTCAAATTGTTGTAGGATCAACTACCATTTGGATAGCCGATAATTCAATATGGGTTTACTGAACATGTACTTGAGAGGATCCACGTGGGATATGAGATGGGTTATATGACCTTGGAGGTAATGTTGTAACCTCATGGAAGCCCATGCTAAAGCACAATAAGTCTTCTCAATCAGAGTGTACCTGTGTTCACTGCTGCTGAATCTTTTGTTGTGGTAGTAGATAGCTCGCTCTTGACCTCTATCATCTTTTTGTCCAAGCATGCAGCCCATGGCATTGTCATTAATGGACAGGTACATGAACATAGGAACATCATCCCTATGTGGTACCAAAACAGGAGCGTTAACCAACTGCTCTTTGATTGTAAGGAAGTTTGTTTGACATTCATCGTTCCATTTCATGGAGGAGTTCTTCCTTAACAATTTGAAGATAGGCTCACAGGTTGCTGTGAGTTAAAAAATGAACCTACTAATGAAGTTAATTCCTCCCAAAAATCCCTGTATTTCCTTCTCTGTCTGAGGAATGGGCATTTCCTTGGTGGCCTGGATTTTGGTGGGATCCAGCTCAATCCCTTTGTGGCTGACTAGGAAACCTAGAAACTTGCCTGATTTAACGCCAAAGGCGCACTCAGCTGGATTCAACTTCAAGTTATACTTACGCAACCTGTTGAAAAGCTTTCTTAGATGGTCTAAGTGGTCTTCTTCCCTTCGGGATTTGACAATGATGTCATCCACGTAGATCTCTATCTCTTTGTGCATTAAGTCGTGAAAAGAGCCATCATAGCTCGCTGGTAGGTTGCTTCGGCATTAATGAGGCCGAATTACAATCATCTATAGAAAAAGGTTCCCCAAGGCATGTTAAATGCAGTTTTCTCACGGTCTTCCTCAGCAACCATGATTTGGTGATACCCCGCAAAGCAATCAGCAAATGAATACATATCATATTGAGCAGTATTGTCAATGAGAATGTGGACAAATGGCACGGGAAAGCTATCTTTAAGGAAAGCTTTATTCAGATCCCGGTAATCCACACAAACTCGCACCTTTCCTCTCAGTTTAGGCACGGGGACTATATTTGATAGCCATTCAGGATATATGGACACCATGATGATGCCAGCTTGAAATTATTTCACAATTTCTTCTTTAACCTTAAACTCCACTCAGGTTTTAATCGCCTGAGCTTCTGCCTGACTGGCTTGAATCCCTCTTTAATGGGAAGGTGATGGATGAAGATGTCCGTGGACAAACCCACCATGTCTTCGTAAGACCATGCAAACAAATCATGAAATTGAGTTAATAGCGCAACCATGTCATTCCTTTAGTTTGGAGTGAGTTTTGTACCAATTTGGATCAACATAGGGCTTTCTAAGGTTTCGAGATTGAATGAGGTGGTTTGATCAAGATTTGGTTTGGGCTTGTCCTCGACCCATTCCTTCATCTTCTGAGGTATCTCAATGTCCTCTTGTAGTTCCATCAAGTCTGGGTCCAACTTTTCATCAAAGTTACAGTCCTTGTGGAGAAAAGGAACCTCATCGGCAAGTACGTGCACATCTAAATTCAGAGTCCTGAAACAAAATATGCTTTCACTTAATATATGAAATTGTTCAATCATACAAAAGTGTTATCATGTACTGATAAAACAACTGCTAATACTGTACAAAAAAGTAAGCAGTTAAAGCTATCTAAAGGGCAGAGGGATTCTGCCCTTTTTACCCTTGGCGACAAATGCAAGGATTGCTGCTCCAATTTTCAAGGGTGAAGTCTTGATGGACAATAGTAATGAAGTGATGATCATCATCCTCATTTTCCCGAATGATGACCATAATGTCGGGACAATCATCGTCTAGAGTGTATCTATTTATGTGCTCATCATGAAAAAAGGATGCGTAGATGAGACAAACTCCTGGCGATGTTTTGTTTACGTCTCCGTTCCTTTTCTTCCACTTTGGGATCAGGAATTAGGACCTCTTTTGCTTTAACCGATATCGGTTTGGGAAATAGCATAGCCATAACGTGGGCTGGAACCTTTACTAGAGACTGTATAGTCTCAGGATCAACAGGTGGAGATAATCGCCGTATGGCTGAAGATGAAGGAATCTATTTATGGAGTGTGAGGATTCCTGCGACTAGAGCTAGCAGAATAGCCTAATCCAGCTGTCCCTATTTGACTGGAAACTTGAATTGGGTGCTTAATACCCTGATGATCTTTGCCCAACCCTTATCCCAGTTGATGCCCAATGATATCATCTCTTGAGTAGTCGACATTACTTCGGCAGAAATCTTGGGTGTGAGAGGTGGAGTCCCAATGGGATGGTAATGAGTGTTGCTCACCTCCAGGGCATGGAAACTGACTGGCTCAACTTCTGAATTGAAGCTGATGAGTGGTATGTCACCTTGTTTAGGACATTCCAGCTCGGTATTAATAGTGACTCAGCATTAAATGTCACCGAGAGGAATGTCATCATCAGTGAAAATATCACAATGTTGTTAAAAATATGATCAACCAGATGTTGGAATTTTTCCACATCCACTGATTTAGGCAAATGGGCTTCTTCCAAGACCCTTAGCAAGATCTTCCTGTGATCTTTAGAAGAGAAAACCAAGTCCAGTATGGAGATTTATTGTGGAGCTTCTCTTAAGCTTAAAATCACCTTAGCTTCGTTATGGCCCATGGTACGAAGGAACTCTTCAATTTTCTCTATGGGAACATTCCCATTTAACTTGATGGTAGGTTTCATCACCCGATGGGGAAGATACAGTGGATTCTCCTTCGACACTGCAGCAGTTGTATGTGATGTAGATCCTTCAGCCTACCCATAATTCAATGGGACTTTTTTCAAGCTGACAACAGGATACTGTGGCCTAGATGACAAGAGAATTGGCTCTGGTGTAGCCACTTTCAAAGGATTGTCAGCACCTTTGAGTTGAATTGCTTGTATTGTAAGTGGTCTGGCAGCCAAATCATCCTCAGCGGAGATAACTGCTACGTCGTCCTTCCATTTTATAGGACATGTGTTCCCACTCTCGAGTAACAAAGTGTCATCATCTGCCATTTGCAGGACACCACTGTCAATTAAATTTTGAATGAGGTGGCAGAGTGCCCAACATTCTTCTATGCTGTGACTGCTAGAGTGGGAGTGGTACTGGCATACTCTATTAGAATTGAACCGTCTGGAATGGGGATTGATTGGAGGTAGAAGGGATGTAATTCTTCTTTCATTGATCAGCATCTGAAATATCTCCTCCATAGGTTGGCCAAGGTATGTAAATTCCCGTTTGTTGGCAAAATCCCGACGGGCTTTGGCACTTGCTCTTTTTGCAACTTTATCCTCCAGTGTTTCATTTTCTAAAGGCAAGGATGGAATATTCATGACAATAGGAAGGAGACTAGTATGCTCCTGACTGACTAATTGGCATGTGACTTGATGTTGATGGATCACCAGTTTTGCCAATTAGTCTACTTGCTTACAAAGAGCTTTAATCTTTTGTTCCATCATAAACTGGAACTGCGCATAATCCCATTTGTCAGCACCGTCTTTGCTGGTCCGGGAAGATTTAACAACGTAATTGGAACTTTATCCATTGCTCCAATTAATCATATTGACCTCTTCTTCTTTGTGTTGAGGAAGAGGGTTGTCTTGCACATGAGGTTGGTCGGGTTTAGTCACCACAATTTCCCCATTGTCGATTAAATCCTGGATCTTGTGTTTCAAGGCCCAACAATCCTGAGTGTCATGTCCTGATGCCCCGACATGATAAGCACACTTCCGTGTAGCATTGTAACCCTTCCTAATCGGGTTAGCTGGTGGAAGAATATATATAATTTTCTTCTGAGTAGTCAGAAGATTGAGAATATTTTTAAGTGAATCCCCTAGGGGTGTGAACACTCGGTTGCGTCGTACTTCTCCACCCTTTGGCAATGTGGGGTTGGAAGACTGTGTTAGAAAAGGGGAGTGGTTTCTCCTCTGGATAGGCATATTTTGACTGCCTTTCTGACCTTGTAGTATCAAGGAAACATCCTCCTCTTTCTTTTTATGGACCCTCCGAGTGCTAAGCAAAAGCTTCCAAAGGGACTAAGTCTTGAATTTTTCCTGACTTCAATCCCATCTCAGCCATCTCTCCATGTTTGATCATTTCAGAAAATGGTTTACCAATGCCATCTAAGATTCTCTCATAGAAAGGAGCTTCTTGTATGTCTATGAAAGTCATAACCATATCTGACTCTGTCATAGAATGGATAACTTGAGCAGCAAGGCGCCTCCACCTTTGACTATACTCTTTAGACTATTTCTTCACCTTGGTAATTTGGTAGTGGTCAGGAGCCATCTGAGACTGAAAGCTGTATTGAGTGAGGAAGGCATGAGCTAACTCTTCCCAGCTATGTATTTTAGAATTGTCTAATCTGGTGTACCAAGATCGGTCTTCTCCAGTTAGACTCTTTTGAAACACCTGCATTCTGAGCTTTTCATCCTCGGCATAAGATCTGAGTTCTCCTCTGAATACCTTTAAATGTGTGTAAGGATCTCCAAACTTATCATACTTTTCAAAGTCAGGAGTCTTGAACTTCTCTGGATAATGAACACCAGGGAATATACAAATATCAGTATAGGAAACACTCCCGTGTGCACCAATCCCTTTTATAGACTGAATGGTCTCTTCCATTTGAAAGACTTTTTTCATGATAACACCGGTGTCGGGATCTTCTTAGAGATGGGTGTTTTCAGGATTTTTGTTGGTTGTATCCAACTAAAGTTCCAGAAATTTTTTATCCGAACCTTGTGTTCCTCCCTGTGTAGAGGATTCAGTATGTACGGGTATTCATGAACCCTGAGTAGACTGGTGTAGTTCTTTTAGTAGAGCAACCAAATCTGTAATTTGCTTGCTTAATCCGTCAAACTCTTCTCGAGAGACAGGAGCAGGATTAGACTGGTCAGATGAAGACATGATTGGCTGTAGGCTCATGGCCTTTTTGGACTTTGAACGGGTAACATGCCCAATTGCTTCCCTACAAAAACTTATGTAGTTTAGTCTTAGGGAATGTATAAATGTTTAAATGCTATCATAATGTGTCCATTTTAGGGATATTATCCTGTAAAATAGGTGTCATTTGATATCATGTCAAGCCTTAATATTCATGTACACATATTTCTCATATTTTCAATTATATAGAGATGAACATGGAATGAAATTACAAGTAATTATCTTTATAGGTAATTGAAAATGGAAAGCATGAAGAGACTTTCATCCGTGTTTGGTTTATCAGAGGCTGACCTATCTTAGGTTACTCTCGCATCTTTTTGGCATGAAGGTTCCTAGATCATCGCAATTTACTTGACGGGAAGTTAATCCGGTCTTTAAACTGGAGTGAGTATGGGTGGTGCCTTTCCAAAGCCTCATTGGAATTAGTTTCCCTACGAGTCTTGTAATCAAACATCGACAAGATAGCCTCCTGGTGGAGGAACCACACAACATACATTCACATGCAATGTGTCTCACCGTTATGGGAATGATGACATGTGCGAAGCACTAATATCACAGATAGATATATTGTAGTGAAGTAAGTAAAATGCATTCGTACACATTCATCAAAATGTAAATGCAACATCCACACACAAGCATATAACAGTTTTGAAAATCTTGTAGTAGCGACTTAAGTCCTTTTACTGGAGTCCCCAGCAAAGTTTCCACCTGTCGACGTCGGGATTTTTATTGTTCCCTTTTTTGTTCTTGTCTTTTGGTGTTCTCATGTTAGGTGAGATTTGTTTGAAAAAATAAGTTGTGAAAAGGTCCGACATTTATATGTTGACGATTTGACTGTAAGAGTCGCCAGTTGGTTTTTTAAATGGTTGTACCAACACAACCGAGAAAAGGTTTGCACATTTACCCAGTGATGTGACACTGCTAAACGAGTCTATAAAACCGAGATTCATTAGGGTCCGGGGACTTGCTTATGCGGAGGGAAGGTGTTAGGCACCCCCCGACATCCGTGTTACCACGGTTACCGCCACATTTCAATTAAACTTTTATATGAATGTGTGTGTGTGTGTGTGTGTGGGTTATTGTGCAATTATTTGGAAGTAGTGCTACGCCTTGTTCGCACCTATATACACAGGGTTTTAATTTATGTAAAAATTCAGTTTTAAACAAGATATAGCAATGACGTTTTATAAAAGAGGTTTTTCAAACCCTGTGCTCAATAGTAATTGAGGCCTTTGATACTTCCATTTTATTAAATGTTCGGCTTGATTGCTTTTATTTTTGAGATGCGAAGCATCTTCGAGAAAATAATATATAGCAATGCCAAACTCCTCATGGGCATGAAAGCCATCTAAGGAAATTCAAACACCGTGAATAATTTACAAGTCAACTACAAATTTGAAAATGTCCATCACGAACCTAATCTAGATTTAAGCGATTATATATATAAAAGTCAGATATATATATATATATATATATATATATATATATATATATATATATATAGACATGATTAACCACCATGAAGCACCTCCATGGGGGATCGAAATGTAAATAAGCAATAAATATGATCAATTGCCATGAAGTAAACTCTAAAGTGACGAAATGTAAATAAAGCAAAGAAAAGGCCACGTAAGTAAACTCCAAGCCCTGACAAAATGTAAACATATATATATATATATATATATATATATATATATATATATATATATATATATATATAAGCAAAAACACACATGATATATATCGATCACTGCTCGGTTTATCATTTCAAATGATTTGTCGCTATATATATATATATATATAAAAAGCAAAGAACGACCGATGTAAAATCTAGGCTCATCGAGTAGTCTCGACAACAATTTAGATATATATATATATATATATATATATATATATATATATATATATATATATATATATAAAATAAAAGCCACCGAATCAAGTGCTGGCATACACACGCAACACAACTCTCAATAGGAAGAACGGTGTATGCAAAGATGAAGAGAAAGGCTTTAAAGTGTGTAAGAAGGCTTACAATGGACTGCCAAATAAGACTTCTATAGCTTTAAACGGATGAGCACTCGGCTCCCACCGATAAAAATATAACTAAATATAAGCTCACAAGTGTTTAAAATGAGAAAGCACTCAATTTAGGGTGTGTACAGAGCAAATTGGATAGGGCTTCCTCGTTGTTTTTTTTTTGAAATATGGCCACCCCAAGCCCTCTATTTATAGAGGGGGGAGCCGTAGGTACACATGCATTTGCCGCAGATGTACCTGCGGCTACCCGGGCTGCCCTAGGCCCCGCGGGTCTTGCTGTCTCAAGTCACGTGCACGCGTGTAACGTGATGTCCGTTCGAAGTTGCAGAACTTCAATTTGAGCCTCCGATTGAGGTGTATAAGACCTTTTACAGAGTGCTGTTGTCAAGAGCTGTGCCATGACATGGGGTTAGAGGTTGTCAGAAGTCAGGAAGATGGGACCATGCCCTTGGTCTTCAAGCTTTAAATTCTATCCGGTGTGCTACCTTGCGTAGTAGTCACTCGGGATTGGAACTTCTTGGTTCTCGTGGGACATTGTTATGTAGAATATATGTTGAGATGTTGTTGAGATGGCGCAATGTGGGATCGAGGTGGCAAAATAAAAATTTTACCCCTCACCGGGGTTATCTACGGTTTGGGCTGATAAAGCAGTCGTTGCTCAGGGTTATCTGTGAGATTGGGCTACTGCAAGTACTGGACATCCTCAAGGTTATTTTTGAGGTGTGACTGACCTCCCAAGGTTATCTCTAGGTTTGGAGCTGAGTGCCTCGGTGTGAGTGTCGAGGTTGAAGCTGACTGCATAGGTTGAAACGAGCATTTTTCGAGGTTATCTCCGAAACTGCAACCGCACTCCTCGGGGTTATCTCCGAGGTTGACATTGTCTTTCCCGATGTTATATCCAGGACTGAGACTAAGTATCTCAGGGTTATCTCCAAGATGAAATGACCTTCTCCGGTGTGATTTCTGGTATTGGAACTGCATGCCTCGGGGTTATCTCCGAGGTTGAAACTAAAACTTCCGGTGTTATTTCTGGGATTGAGTTGAACTTTCCTCCAGGGTTATCTCTGAAAGACGATTATGCCCTCCTGTAATGTTAGTAATAGATATGCAGAAAATTTTGAGTGTCTACAATAATGTAGAATCAACTATTCCTCTAATAAAACCATATGAAAGTAAATACTTACTCAACCTTTCGTACCAAGCCCTTAGAGCTTGCTTTAGCCCATAAAGAGCTTTCTTTAGCTTATAGACATGGTTTGGATACTTCTCATGTTCAAATCCAGGAGGCTATTTTACATATACCTCCTCATTGATGTATGCATTGAGGAAGGCACTTTTTACATCCATTTGATAAAGCTAACAAGCAAATGCTAACAAGATTCAGATGGACTCCAATCTAGCAATTGGGGCGTAAGTTTCTTCATAGTCGATCCCTTCTTGTTGATTATATCCTTGAGCTACTAGCCTTTCTTTGTTACGAGTGATTGTGCCATGCTCATAAAGTTTATTTTTGAATACCCACTTTGTTCCAATGATAGAAACATCTTTAGGTGGGGGTATAAGTTCCCAGACTTGGCATCGTTCAATTACTGAAGTTCTTCATGCATTTCCATTAGCCAACTTTCATCTAGGATAGCTTCCTTAGCATTCTTTGGCTCAACTTGTGATAGGAATGCAGAGAATGCACATTGATTTTGCAATCCTCTCCTTGTGGTGATTCCTTTGTTTATATCTCCAATAATATTTTTAGGTGGATGATTCTTGAGATATCTTGTAGTCTTTGGTAATCGTACATCATGAATTACCTCTTCTTTTTGAGGGATATCAACTTCAAGCTCTTGTGTTGTTCCTTGTTCTACTCCTTGCGAGTTTTCCAAATTAGCTTGCTAGTTTTGTCCATTTGGCTTGCTAAATAGATTTTTCTGGTTTGTTGGATTCACTAAGATCTCCAAATTTCCTACATCCTCAGCTCTTTCTTTTGGGAGATCATTGTGAGTTTCATTAAATATAATATGAACATATTCTTCAACACATAGCTTGTTAATATTAAACACACCATAAGCTTTACTATTTTATAAGTAACCAATGAAAATTCCTTCATAAGATTTAACATCAAATTTTCTCAAGTTATCACTAGTATTTAATATAAAGCATTTAGATCCAAAAACTTTGAAATAACCTATATTAGGAATCTTATTAATTATTTAAAAGTTCGTAAGGAGTCTTCAAAATGATTGGACGAATGAGTACTCTATTTTAAACATAGCAAGAGGTGTTTACAACTTCGGCCCAAAACTTTTTAGTAAGTTTACTTTCTTGTAATAAGGTTCTAGCTGTTTCTTGTAATGTCTTATTCTTTCCTTCTACAACTCCATTTTGTTGGGGGGTTCTAGGGGCTGAAAATTCATGACTAATTCCTTTTTTATCACAAAATATTATAAAGTCTTTTTGGAATTCAGTACCATGATCACTTCTTATCTTTACAAGTTTGAGACTATACTTTGTTTCCAAATTTCTTATTAATTTCTCAAATTCTTTAAATGCTTCATCTTTAGTTCTTAAAAACAATACCCAAGTATATCTAGAAAAATTATCTACTATTACAAATGCATAAAACTTACCATTTATACTAGCATGTCTTTCTGGTCCAAATAAATCAAGATGAAGTAGTTGTAAAGGAGAAGAAGTTGATACCATGTTCTTTACCATAAACGAAGTTCTTACTTGTTTTCCAAGTTGACAAGGAACACAGATTCCCTACTTTTCATACTTTATCTTTGGCAATCCTTTGACAAGATTCTTCGAAGATAACTTCTTGATTAAATCCATGTGAACATGTCCCATCCTTTTATGCCATAAATTAGCCTCATCTTGTACAGATGTAAGACATAGTTCTTCATCTTGTTGCTCAAAATCAATAGTATATATATTTCCTTCTCTTTGTGCAACTAGAGTAACATTGTTAGTACCATGAGAGATAATGCATTTTTCTTTATGAAAACTAACTTGGTGACCATTATCCATCAATTGACTTATACTAATAAGATTAAATTCAAGTCCACTCACAAGATGTACATTATCAATATTAACCTTACCATTTCTTATTTTACATTTTTGAATTATTTCGCAGGTTCGATTATCTCCAAATGTAACTATACCATTTTTCTTCTTGATTTTTAGCTCCACAAACTTTGATTTGTCACCAGTCATGTGATGTGAGCATCCATTATCAAGAATCCATTTTTCAGATGGAACCCTTGCCTTGAGACAAACCTGTCAGGAAAAGATAATTCAACCTTTTGGTACCCACATCTTTTTGGGTCCTTTAATGTTAGTTGCACGTAAATCATCCTTTTTAACCCATACCTGTTTAATCTTATTTTTCTTAAAGTAGTTTATGTCCAACTGACCTTTAATGCCATAATTTCTACATGTTGTGAAAGAAGAGCAATAATTTAATCTAAAACATGATTTTTATTTTACCATTTTCATATTACCTTTTTTATGCATAGAATTATGACTAATTCCTTGTCTTTCAAAACTAGGTCTTTGTTTATCAAAAATGACATTTAAATTTTCTTCACCTTGAACAAATTTAGCAAGAGATAATTTTAATGAATCTATTTCTTTTTGAAGATCATTATTAAAAAGGGTTTTATCAAGCGTTTTATCACTAAATGTATCAATACATACATCTCTCATTTTTAGTTCATTAGTCAATTTTTGAACTTCATTATTCAAAAATTTTACCTTATTGAAAAGTATTTTGTTATAATTATCTAAATAATCAATTTTAGCAATTAAAACCTTTTCTTCTTTGCATGTAGGTTCCTTTTCAATATATTTCTTTTCATCTATTAAAGAGTCTACCTCACTCATTAATGTATTTACCAAGTCTTTTAAATATGCATTCTTTTCCTTCAATTTATCATTTTCTTATTTCAAAGAAATAATCTCAAAATTAGATACCTCTTTTGATTCACCTTCTATTCCCATGAAGCATACTTGAGCTATTTCATCCTTAGCGTTAACCTCAACTTCAGATTCTTCTTCATCACTCCAAGTGACAAGTGCCTTATTTCTCTTATTATCCTTGAAGCCTATTTTTTCCTTTGTTCTTTAGTTGAAAACAATCCTTCTTGAAGTACCCTGGACATCTAAATTCAAAACACGTCTCCTCAGTTTACTTTCCTTTGGCTTATTCGAGTTGAAGGTATTCTTTCGTTTAATCGTCCTTTATAGAAGTCCTTTGAGTCTCCTTGACATCATGGCTATCTCTTCATCTGAATCATCATCAAGCTCTTCTTCATTTCCTGTATTAAGAGTTAAAACCTTTCTTTGAGGAGTTTCCTCCTCATCATCACACCTCTTTAACTGATGTTCATATTCCTCAAGTTCACCAAAAAGAGTTAGTGTATCCATAGTACATATAGTAGAGGAATCTTAAAGAGTAGTGATTTTAGAAGCAAACCTCTTGGGCATAGCCCGAAGTAACTTACGGTTAATCTCACTTTGTGGAATGGATTTGTCCAGTAGATTTAAGGAGCTCAGAAGAACAAGGAACCTTGCTTGAGACATCTTTATAGTTTCATCTTTCTCGAGTTTGAGCATTTCATAATAGTGCATGAGCATGCTTAGTTTCACTTCTCGAACCTTGGATGTTCCTTCATGACTCACAACTAGAGTGTCCCAAATTTCCTTAGCTGTGTTGCATGAGGAAACTTTGTCAATCTCGGATTGTACCATGCCACTAAGTATTATGTTCATAGCCCTTGAATCATAGGAAACCATGAAAGTCTCAATTGAGTCCATCTCTAGCAGAGTCTTTGGAGTACCGTTATCTTTTCTTGGAATAACTGGTCCATTCTCCACAACCCACCATTCCCAAGGATCTCTTTTAAGGTAGATCCTCATTCGAAATTTCTAGAAGTTGTAGTTTTCTGTACTATACAACAAAGGAGGTCTATTTGTTGATTGACCTTCTAGATTATTGTTCCCGAACTATGCCATATCAGAATCTTTCCCTACAAGTCACCTTTAAGACCAAGTAAGTAGAGCCAAGCTTTGATACCAAATGAAATTTAGATAAGGCACACTTAGAAGGGGAGGTTGAATAAGTGTGGGAGCAATCAATGACATATTTTTGTACTTTAAACTAAACTACTTAATTCAGCCTACTATTTTAATGAATGCAGCTTGTTGAATGAATATGGTTTACCGAATTGACTTTTTGTTTAAGAAAATATTTTGGTGAATTTATGAGTCAAATATAATACTTGGTCTTAACAAATTATCTCAAGATGAAGCAAATATTTAAATTTTGATTATTAAGAAAATTAACTATCTTGAGAGATAGTAAAGCAAGCAATAAAATTAACACCAAGATTTTTTACGTGGTTCAGTTATTACCCTCTATAATAATAGCCTAGTCCACATCCAATACCAACTAGTATTGGAGACTCACTTTTATTTCTTTAAAATGACCCTTGTTACAAAACAGATTCTATCAAATTTGAATTACAATAATTCTCTTAAGCACACTTGCTCCTTGTGCACCAATGCACCCCTTAAGCACCTATGTTTCCTTGAACCTGTTTGTAAACAAACCTTAATCCACCTGGATTAAATACCTTTAGACAACACTTAGTCTAAAAAATATAAGATTACAAATATAGAGGTCTAATGATCAAAGCAAATAAACAATTTAACAATGCAAGGCTCAACTAATGAATGCAATGATCAAGTAGTAAAAGAGAGAGATATCACCAATATTATGCCCACGAAATTAGCTGAGAATAAAATGAATATAAATTGCACAACACCTCAGAAATTTGCACTACGAATAATTTAATAGCTCTTCAAGTATATAAGTGCAAAATATTAATTCAAGTATCGTGTATTTGTCACTGATATCAGTTCTTTTTATAGCCCAATTTATTACCGTTGTTCCATAAAACAGTTCCGTTGAATTATTTACGTTGCCAACAAAATTCCCAAAGATAAGTAACGTTTTTATTTCCATTGGAAACAATTCTTAAAAGATATAGACTATGTCAAAGATAACCCATAAATAGGTTCCGTGTAAAACTCAAATAGTCCATAATAACTGCCACCTTATAAATATTACTGACTCTTCAAACTTGAACAGATAATGAAGTGTTAGTTTGGTAATTAAAAATGAAGTAGTGTAAACCATTTTTTAAGATAATGATTATCTTATATTTCAAAGATTCATGCAATCCAAGTAATCATCTCTCTGCCGCCACCACTTTTAAGTTACCAACACCTTTTAGGTTTCCAACAAGTCTGATGCACACGTGTTATACAAATATTTTTATAAAAACAAAACTCTTAAAATTTCATAACACATGGCAAATATAATTCGGACAATTTTAATTTTACGCATGCATAATAATATATAAATACTAACCAACTAAAATAAATCATGTAATAAAAGTTAGCATAATATATAAATTCTTAGGCATGCACAAAATAGTTAATCACATTTTAATGCACACATAAAATTTCCTAGAGCTTTGTATTGAAAAATCAAATATATTCAATGACCTTACATATTTTTCTTAGGACTCAAATCTTCAAAGTCTTTAGATAACAATCCTTTCATCAACTTCCTGAAATTTCATAATATACAAATTTGTCCAAAATATCAAGTCATCATCAAAACAAAAAGGTTAGAATATTAACAAGTCAATACTCCTCGCCTTCCTCACCTCCATATCCACCTGATATGGAGCAAATCTTGTCAGTTCATTGAACTTGGCAGCATATTAAGGAACAGTCATGTCCCCTTGTTTCAGTTCTAAAAATCTCAGCTCCATTATACCCTGCATACTCGTGGGGAAATAGTTCTCGAAGAAGATCTCCTTGAACCGTGTCCACATTATATTCTCCGCTCCAGCCCTAGCCTGGTTTGCCTCCCACCATAGTTGGCCTCTCCCTTCATCATGTAAGTGGCAAAAGAAGTCTTCTGCCCCTCTTTGAAATTTGCAATTACAAATGCCTTTTCAATTTCTTTTACCCAAGTTTGGGCTTCTATAGGGTCCGTGGTTCATTTGAACTCTGGCGGACCTACACTCTTAAAATCCTTAAATGTAGCATGCACTACTGCAGGATTGGCAAAGGTATATTTGCACCATTTCTATTAAAGACAACTGTTAGTAAGTTAACAAACTCTTGCATCGGGTTAACCGGTCCCCCTTCTGGTTGATTAACGTTAGCTTCCTGATTTCGTTGTCTTCTTCTTGGCGGCATCTTTCTATTAAAATGAATAACACTTCATTATTACTTTATTCTTATTAATTAATCATTATTCATTTTTAAACAATAACTCAACTCATTGCACAACATGTTCAATAAAGTGCTTATATTGATATGTTTTCTTCTTTGTAGCATAATACTACATCGTTCATTATTACACTGTAGGGATTTCGGCATAAAAACACATCGAAATATAAAAATTTTCAAAATAATTTTCGAAACCCTAAAATAAGATCCATGTGAAAACATATTAATTCAGAGGTTTTGATATTTTTACTGATTATCCAAGCTAGAATTGATACGATCAAAAATTTTGGTACGCCTTCAAATCTCCAACGGAACTACGTCTCTACGGTATCCACAAAAACATCCCGCGAATCGTCACACGATCTGCAGTAAGGAGAACGGCGGTACTAGCCACCAAAGATCTTGATTTTTTTGAAGTTTTTCTCTCTAGTCTCTCTCTAAGAGCGGCTAGAGTTTTAGGTTTTGATGATCTTTCTAAAATGGCTGATATATCATATTTATAGCAGTCAAAAGGATTTAATCAAAAACTAATCCAATTAAAAAAAATTAGAATTTATATATATATATACAAATTATCTTTTTAATTTAAATACTATCAATCATATTGACATATTTAAATCCTTATAATTTAAATTAATTCCCTTTTAATTATGTTCTAAGTGTGTGACCCTATAGGTTATTATTATGTTGGCAATAATCTTAAAATTATATTATAAAATTATAAGCAGTGAGCGGCATCTAGTAATGCATCACTGCTACCCAAGAAATAATAAGATCGATGATTCGATGCAACCTTTTCGTGACCAATGTTTCAATATAATTTAATCCTTTTAACCTTGACATTCTAGATTAAACTCGAGGCATGGAATATGTCATACTCTTCATAATTTAATCTGAGTTTTCTTGATCAATGAGTAGACTATATGAAACAAATCACTATTTGAGCTTGACCATGCATTTTATAGTCCTACTCAATCAAGAGGCCTATGAATGTCACCCCTAATATACAGGAGGGTTAAATTCCATCTAGATCACTCATACTCCTCACACGATTCATGATGTACCCAATAATCACCTTTATTGTCCACCCTATTAAAGGTGACCTTTGATGATATTCCAAGTACATAAATTTCCCTATAGTAATATAGTGATTTCAAGTCGGAGGATCATTATATCATTGTCACTATAAGAATTGCTAATGACACTTTGCATAATGCTCCACGTAAGGTTCTTAT
Organism: Panax ginseng; assembly: GCA_020205605.1. NCBI lineage: Eukaryota > Viridiplantae > Streptophyta > Magnoliopsida > Apiales > Araliaceae > Panax > Panax ginseng. Next base: position 55,477,882 of record CM035130.1, on the reverse strand, counting down.
GGTGGGTCTGTCCAGTACATTGTTCTCTAACATGTACCTATGCATTGACTCAATATCACATATATTTATGACCAATGAGATTTGGCCATCAGTCAATCCACAATTGTTATCCCATTAACAATGATACTCGACTAGGGACATTTAAGAGCAATGATACTAATTGTAATTATATGATCTCATGTTCAAATCACATACTTGAAGCCATATAGTTTGTATCACTATTTTAAGGAATTTTATTATGTTAACATTTATATAACGCAGTAAATAAAACCATAATAAAATAATTCATTTATTCTATCAAATATAATATCAAAATTATTAAGCAATTATATCAAATAATTGACCTCTAGGGCATAAACTCTAACAGTCTCTCACTTGCACTAGAGCCAATCACTCATGTATCTAATACCCATGGAACTAGTGTGACCTTCGTGCTTCTGCTGCGACAAAGCCTTGGTCAGTGGATCTGCAACATTATCATCTGTTGGCACTCTACCTATATGTACATCTCCTCTATCAATGATATCATGGATGAGATGGTACCGCCTAAGTATATGCTTGGATCATTGGAGAGATCTAGGTTCCTTAGCCTGTGTAATGGCTCCATTATTATCACAATATAGCTCAACCAGATCAACAATGGCTAGAACAACACCAAGTTCAGTGATGAACTTTTTAATCCATACAGCCTCCTTTGCCATACTAGAAGCGAAGAATATACTCGTGAATGTTATAGAATCCACATCGCTCTTGCTTCAACTCTTTTCATTCATGACACCACCATTAAGGTAAAACACAAATCCTAACTGAGACTTATTGTCATCATTGTCAGTCTGGAAACTAGCATCTGTGTAACCCTTTACTGCCAGTTCGTCTTCACCTCCATATACCAAGAATGAATCCTTATTCCTTTTCAGGTACTTGAGGATATTCTTGACTGCTGTCCAGTGACCTTCACCTGGATTCGACTGATATCTGCTCGTCATGCTCAAAGCATACGAGATCCGAACAAGTACATTTCATTACATACATGATAGATCCAACTGTCAAAGCATATGGGATCTTTCTTATACGTTTCTCATCATCTTGTGATTTAGGACATTGGGCCTTAGAGATCTTGTAACGCCCCAAAATCCAGTCTATCTTCATACTCAAATTTCGTACGTCACAGTCCCACTTCATTCCAAACATACATCATTATATACTAAAATAAAACAACATACATTCTCAATTCCCAAGTTCTAATACCTTATAACCTCGTTCATTACAAATAATGATAATTACATTATTCTTTACATCTTACACGAGTGACTTTCATCCGCCACCAAGGATACATAACAGTTCTTTAAACTAGTCTATAGTTTAATTCGACTATTCTACATTACAATTCTTCACTTGATCTTCACGCTCATTCATATAATGAATGGCACTTCTTCTAAATAACGACCAACTTGATCTTTACGGGATCCTTAAGTTCTTCTACTCGTACGCTGAAAATGTTTTTTAATTAAAGCAAGTGTGAGCATTCAATTGCCCAGCAAGTCGTAGCAATTGAATAAACAACTTCAAGAATTTAAACATTCTTTTAAGACTTCAATAACCGAACAAAGGTTATAAAGCAGCTTCAATAATAGGAATAATTCTGATTCCTATCATTTTAAAACATTAGTTATATTCACATTAAAATACTTTCATTCTCTACTCTCTTTTATACACATCCTGTCTGGCTAGAATCTTTAGCACAGACTTAACAATAACGGTTCATGTATAAACATAATATTCTCTTATTGAACAGTTCATCTCATAGAAACACCGAAGTGTTCACATTGTGGCGCAAGGCCTCATACGTTCTACCACCTTGTACAAATATCGCACATTCGCACATAGACAGAACTTCTCAAGTTCAACATCTGAGAAGTTTTAGAAACTAACATTCATTTAAAATATGAATGAAGTTAGGAAACTTGCCTTATGCCTAGCTACAACTTACGCTAAACTGCTCATTCCAATCCCTATAAAACACATGAGGAAATAACACGTACACCAATTAGTCATATACTTGACTTACGCATTGGTTTACTTAACTTTACTTCTTAGGGTTCGCTTTCTTTCAACCTAAGTTTACGCAACAACTTCCTTTACCGGTTTACGGCTTCATGACATACAGAGATGTCTTACTCAATACGTTCATCATCTTTGATGATTTGTATTCTTATCTACTTCTTATAACTCTTCTAGGACTCAGTACACATCGCTTCTATGCTAGTAGTCCATATGGCACTCTGAGTGGTTTCCCACTAACAACTAACAAATAAGTTCCCGTCTCGTCTACACTGCCATCATAGTGAGTTAGATCGGTTACCAGTTTCGTATATACCTTCGCTCTCTGAAGGAATTGTTTACCCCAGCTCCCATATGTCAACCATCAAAGGTTACGAATGTACTACAACCTAAACTCATCTTAACTTATCCGAACTATTAAAACTATAATGTTCATTAAGTCAATTTCTTATTCCTTATGGCTTTTTGGCAAATAAATGCCATACCTAGGGATTCATTCTTATTGTCTAAGTCATACAGTCATTTGTATACTCAGAACAATCATTCAAGTTAATCATTAACTCGGCTTCTTTACGTTAAACGTACTTATCTTTAATTCCATTCTTCACCGTTCATGGGTTTAATCATTGGTCTTCCTTATCATACGGTCAAACCATACAAGCGGTGTAGGTTCTGCCCGTTTAATATTTGTGTACACTCAACCTTCACGTCGGTTAAAGTGTTTAACGATTACATTTCATTTTAACATTCTCCATCCGACTCACATTCGGCTTTCTTTAATCTTATTACCGCTCATTACGGCTTTCATAATACCATTCGTTATTCTTCCTTAATGTCAAAGCCATACCATTCTTTGTATGCTAAGACCGGTCGTTCATTATAACTGCGTTGCATTTACGTTCTTTGTCTTTTAATCTCATTTAATCTTTCCGTTCAACCTTCATCTAAGGTTTAAATCACTTGTTTAAGTGTTACATTAGTTAAACATTATGTTCTTTATCTTCCCTTACGTTTCCCCCAAGAGTTGAGCAGTTAAAAGCTCCTCTCTAGGCCTTCCCCTGCACTGGCGCTGCGGTGCTGGTCCCCTTCCTTTCCCTCGCATTACGGTGCCACTCTCTGTGTTATAGCTCGCTCTGGGGCACGAGTTTCTAGTTTCAAGCTTCCCAGTCTGGCGCTGCAGCGCCACCTTATAAGGCATGGCTGGCGCTACGGCGCCAAGCCCTATTTCTTGAAAAAATTTCTAAGTGTTAAATCCAGTTTGAGACGCTTACTTCCTGATCTTATAACTTATTCGTTATAACTCAGAACGAGGTTGTTCCAAAGACATTCTCTTCCTTATCTTATTTACTTCAATTCCCCTCAAACAAAACTTCATTCTTAATCCGTTAACATGCCATTCGATTGACTTAATCTTCGTCCTTCGTTCATTTTACGTTATTAACGTTCTTTGTTCATTTTCCCGTAATTCGGTCATCCGAACACGGAACTCGCTCATTCTTGAGTCCACAACTCATGTTTTCTACGTTCTCTTACATTCTTATAAAACCCTACACGTTCGGATTTATTTACTAACTTTCTAATTCTCGTTTGTCTTTTACGAAATTTTTGCCATAACTTCGTTATAGCTCAATTTTAATTCGTTCTTCATGAACGCTTCTACAATTCCTAACCAAGAAATAAGCATCTAACTTATACGCGATGGTTTTAAACTTGTCCATCAACAACAATTATACTACGATGGTTTTAAATTTATCCATCAACGACGTTCTTCGTGTGTTCTTCGCGTTCTTCGTTTGTTCTTCATTTTTAATTGATATTTTGATTACGATTTCACTTTTTCTTGGAATTTGATATTATAAAACACCATTCCTTACTTATTTCACCAAATCATTCATATGATTCATTCGGATCGCTCAAATTCATTACAAATCTTATACTTCCTTAAGAAATTTATAAAATAAACTTATAATTCTTATTTCTTTATTTTATCATGATTTCAACCATATGAAAATCATTCTTACATCTTTTACTTCTTATTCTCATTAAGCTATGTTTTAAACATATAAAATTTAAAGAAAATTAATTCAGAAGTTAGGTTTTCGATACCTTTCTTCTTTAAGCTCTTTCAGTCGAACAAAGTTTGCTCATGAGCCAACTTTTCCTCTTCCTTTTCCTCTTTTTCCTCTTCCAAAATCTCTCTCTCTCTCTTTCTCTCTCTCTCAAATGTTGGAGAATTTTCAAAATTCCAAACAAATGAAATCTAGCTCTCCTTTTATAGATTTTACAAGCTAGGAGCAAAATAGTCATTTTTACCCTTCAGTTACTATTCACACCTCTTTACTATTCCACCTCCTTACTATTCATGAAACTTCCCTAGGAAGTTTTGTGGTTCCGTCTTTCGGGATTCGTCCGACAGTTCTAAAAACTGCGATTCTCAGAATCCAAATATTTTTGGATATTTCGTCTTTCATTTACAGTTTAACTTTTACGTATTCTTCGGATCTCTGAAAAACTGAAAAACACTTTCCGACACTAAGCATTTTCCTTCACGTTTCCCCCTAACGTAGTTAAACAAATGAAAAGTACATAATAGTACTTTTCGTCATTTTTAATTCGTCTGATTTCTGCATGTTTTTTGAGAAAAGCTTTTATCGGCTTACTTAACTTTTGATGATATATTATCATTAAATCTTTCGACAGAATGTCATTTTTGACATACCGAACTCAAAGAAAGACTTAGGTTATTCAAACCCTAACCCTTAGGGTTTCGTTGGGTGAATAGTGCCTATTTCGGCTTTTTTCCTAGAAATATTTTATTTTCAAAAAAAATTTATTTTTGTCTTGAAAATTCTTACTCCTTCAGTCTAGCTCGTAGCCAGAATCCTCCCGATTTATAATCATCCTAGGTTCTAAAATGATTAATAAACACATAACATAGAATATTATTAATAAAAATTCATTTTATTAATAACTAATTCTTTAAACTTAATTTCTGAACAATCCGGATTATCCGGGTTGTTACAGATCTTTACGCCATGAGCCATGGGTAAGTGTCCTCTTTTTTCCTCTTGCATGCTGAACCGTTTCAGCACTGTATCAATATATGTACTTTAATTTAGGCCGAGCATTTTTCTTGATCTATCTCGATAGATCTTGATACCTAAAATGTAGGTTGCATCACCCAAATCTTTCATGTAGAAACATTTTCCTAACCATGTTTTTATAGCCTGTAAGGAAGGAATGTCATTCCCAATAATTAATATGTCGTCAACATATAATACCAAGAATACAATATGACCCCCACAAACCTTCTTATATACATAAGGTTCATCTTCATTTTTTATAAAGCCAAACTCTTTGTCTACTTCATAAAATCAAAGATTCCAACTCCGAGAAGCTTGCTTCAATCCATAAATGGATCGCTGTAGCTTACATACCTTTCCAGCATCCTTTAGAGTGACAAAACCCTCAGGTTGTGTCATGTACACATCCTCAAAGAGATTTCCATTAAGGAAAGCATTTTTGACATCCATCTGCCAGATTTCGTAATCATAAAAGGTTGCAATAGCAAGTAAGATCCTGATGGTTTTAACCATTGCCACTAGAGATAAGGTTTCATCATAGTCAACACCTTGAACTTGTTTGAAACCTTTTATTACCAGTCAGCCATTATATGTTTGTACATTACCATCTATGTCAGTTTTCTTCTTGAAAATCCACTTGCACCCAATTGGTTTTACCCCTTCGAGTGGATAAACCAAAGTCCATACTTGGTTAGTATAATAGATTCCATCTTAGATTTCATGGCTTCAAGCCATCTCTCAGAATCTGGTCCATTCATAGCTTCTTGGTAGGAAGTAGGCTCATCCTGATCTATCAGCATCACATCGCCGTTTTAAGTCACAAGAAATCCATAATATCTCTTGGGCTCTTGGCGTGTCCTACCAGATCTACGAATGCCTCGTGTAATTTAAGTAGGTTCATTTTCCACAATATCTTGTGGTTCCTACTCATGTTCCAACTCAGGCTCAATGATATTTTATGGTTCTCGAATTTCTTCGAGTTCTACTTTCCTCCCACTGTTTCTTTTAGAGACAAATTCTTTTTCTAGAAAAATACCAGTTCGAGCAACAAACACTTTTTTCTCAGAAGGTTTGTAGAAATAACACCCTTTTGTTTCCTTTGGGTATCCCACAAAATTACATTTGTCAAATTTGGGTCTGAGCTTTTCAGAAGCCAGACGTTTTACAAATGCCTCGCAACCCCAAATCTTCATGAATGACATATTAGGACGTTTCCCAGTCCACATCTCATATGGTTAAGTTTGAATGCAGCTGCCTCTAAAGCATGACCATAGAAGCTTATTGGAAGATTTGCATAACTCATCATTAATTGTACCATGTCCAATAAGGTGTTATTCCTCCTCTCAGACACACCATTCCATTGTGGTGTTCCAAGTAGAGTGAGCTGTGATATAATACCACACTCCTTTAGAAGGTCATCAAAGTCTTAGCTTAAGTATTCACCTCCTCAATCGGATCGAAGGGCTTTTATGCTTTTTCTAAATTGGTTTTGAACTTCATTCTTGAATTCCTTGAACTTTTCAATGGATTCAGATTTGTGTCTCATAAGATACACATATCCATATCTACTAAAGTCATCAGTAAATGTAATGAAGTAATAAAACCTACCTCTTGCTAAAGAACTCATGGGTCCATATACATCACTATGTATAAGTCCCAATACATCGCTAGCCCATTCACTCTGTCCAGTGAAAGGGGCTTTAGTCATTTTTCCTAATAAACAAGACTCGCATTTCTCATATGATTCAAAATTAAATGAATCCAAAAACCCATCTTTATGGATTTTGGATATGCATTTCTCATTTATATGGCCTAAACGACAGTGTCAGAGATATGTCAGATTTGAATCATTTGATTTAAATCATTTTGTATTTATGTTATAGATAGGCATTTCTAAATCAAGAATATAAAGACCATTAAACAATTGTGCAACACCATAACATATTTCATTTAAGTAAAACGAACAATTGTTGTTCTTTATTAAAAATGAAAAACCTTTCTTGTCCAAACAAGAAACAGAAATAATGTTTTTTCTCATAACATGCACATAATAACAATCCACTAATTCTGATATTATCCCAGTGGGTAAAGATAAATGATAATTTCCTACGGCTAGTGCAACAACTTTTGCTCCATTCCTAACTCATAGGTCAACCTCTCCTTTTGCCAAAGTCCTACTCTTTCGGAGTTCCTACACATTAACTCAAATGTGAGAACCACATCCAGTATCCAATACCCATAATGTAGAAGTGGACAAATTGACTTTTATAACATATATACCTGAATCAGAAGTCACACTTCCTTTTTTTTTCTTCACTTCTTCCAAATAAGCATGACAATTCCTCTTCTAGTGTCCAAGTTTTGTACAGAAGTGACAATCACCTTCTTTATCCACCCCACCTTTAGGTTTTAAAGTTTGTTTGGTTTGAAAATTGGGTTTGGCACCAGATTTAGATCTTATCTTCTTCTTGCCTTTCCCCTTTCCCTTAGCATTCCCCTTTTACACCATCATTATGGGAGTGGGTCCTGCCTTTTTCATGTTGTTCTCGGTAGTTCTTAACATGATCAACAACTCAGTAAATGGTTTCTCAATTTCATTCATGAGGTAATACATAACAAATTGAGAGTAGCTGCTGTTCAAAGATTGCAAAACAAGATCAATTTGGGTTCCAGAGTAATCGAAAAATCCAACCTATCAAGGTACTCAATATACCCAATCATTTTCAGTATATGTGGACCAACTGGATTACGTTCACCAATTTTGTAGTGATATAACACTTTGCTTGTATCATACCTCTCCTATCGAGCATGCCCTTTAAACAATTTCTTGATATGTTCGATCATCTCATAAGCATCCATTAACTCATGTTTCTTCTGAAGCTCATAGTTCATAATTGCGAGCATGAGACAACTCACGTCTAGAGCATCATTTTGATGCTTCTTGTAAGCATTATGCTCTACACGTGGTGCAGTGTTAGCTGGTGCTGCAGGAATGGGCCCATTAAGGACATATAGCTTGCGCTCTTGTTTGAGGACAATCCTCAAGTTCCTATGCCAGTCTAGGAAATTAATTCCACTCAGTTTTCCTTCTCAAGGACTGGTCGTAGTGAACGACTATGTGTGTTGTTGTTTGCCATTGATATCTATAGTTTATAAGTGCAAAAATAATAACTCAAATTGCAGAGTTTTTGATATTATGTAATTGATAATAGTACATTCAAAATATACCTCCCACTATTTTATTCAAATTAATAGCCCTCACCATTAATTCGGAAAGCATTTTCTATTAAATCTTTCTAGTGAGCCAAGATCCATATTTCATTATGCCTTAAGTTAGCTTTGGCTAATCTCTCAAAACACAATTATTTAGGTAGACAACCCCTTGTCAATTATATCATATATAACTCTTGGATAGTTTGGTAAATAACATTTGTTTCTAGTCCATCTAATGGTACCTACCAAACTCTATGTCTTTAAGTCCACAATCCTATTGAGATAATTTAGTTAAGTCAGGCCCAATGATTTTAACAGTTTGGATATCACAATTATCCTATCGTATCTTATCAAGATAAATAGGGTACTTTGCTTTGGCAAACCTATATCTATCGATCAAGGTCTTAATGAGTGTTATTCATTGGAAGACATCTGATTTAGACTTAATAATTTTATGAGGGATTTTATTAATTAACTTAGATCTCACCAATTTTAATCTTATTAAGCATGCACATTATTTATCACAATATAGCGTATACAAGCATAAATAAAGTGCAAAGTTAAATGCGTCACAATTATGGCCCAATCCTCTGTCAATCTTTTCAAGCTAATGAAAATATTGAAGGTCAATCTAAGGTGGTAAAAGAACTTCAAAATAGTAGATTCCTTGGATCTTCGTCATGCATGTGTCTCCTCTCCATCATCATTTTCCATTGTGTTCTTCATCTTGACATCTTCATCTTGTTATCGATTATTACACGACATAAAGAAACCTCGAGTTACATTCGAGGGGATTTAGATGAGAAGAGAATATTACATTAGAATTTATAGAAAGGCACGACATGCAAGCCGTATTTCAAAAGCAAAAACCACTAACATATGGGTCAAAAGGGGCATAATTGTGCACCATGCATATCAAAATAAGCACATAACAGTGTATATATAAATAAAGAAAACTATATATAAAATATTAGGGTCACAACCATCATGCGCTATGACGGGGGGTCTCCCTTCTGGCGGTGGTCCGAACTACAATCTATATTGTAGAATTTTTCTATACGAATTTCTGAAATAATTCCAGAATCATATGTAATCCACTAAAACACTCATAATAACAATACATCGAGAACATATCATAGATGTCCAGTTTCGAGTAATCATATTGAACTGAATCTTCATGCTTCTAATCCAATTAGAACAGAAGTTATATTGTTATTCCACCTTCTAAGATATGATTAACAGAACATCATATACATGCAATTATATATTACATATGTAATTCATAATTCTAGAATATGCATACAAGTAGAATATCATATATTTAATTTTAGATCGAGAAACATGCATCATCATATATCATATATATCGAATACAATTAAAACACGTAATCTGAATTAATCGTTTCGCAAGTAGCTCTGATACCATTGTAGGGATTTCGGCACAAAAACACAGAGGAATATAAAAATTTTCAAAACAATTTCTGAAACCCTAAAATAGGATCCATGTGAAAACATATTAATTCAGAGGTTTAAACATTTTTACCGATTATCCAAGCTAGAATTAATATGATCAAAAATTCTAGTATGACTTCGAATCTCCAATGCAATCTAACGAAATTGTGTCTCTACGGTATCCACATGAACATCTCGCAAATCGCCACACGATCTGCAGTAAGGAGAACTGTGGTACTAGCCACCAATGATCTGGATTTTTCTGAAGTTTTTCTCTCTAGTCTCTCTCTAAGAGTGTAACGCCCCCATATCTATACTCCCACGGTATCTGATATGGTATTTGCAGAAAATCAACATAATGCTTTTAAATCTATACACCCATGGTATCTGATTATAAGATTACATTAAATAGAGGGGCTAGCAGATATAATTCCCATAGATCCAAAATTTACAGTATCTCATAACAGATGTCAATTCTCAAGAGAACTTTTACTGTGTTTGGATACCCTCACTTGGATATATGAACTGTATCTGTGACTAGAGTCTATCTATCCAAAATTCAGAGTATCAGCAATAATATGAACAGTCCATATTACTAATACACTCACCCAGATGTATAGTCTAAGCCAAATGAATTTATATTATCGTATCGATAGTAACTATCTATCCATAATCCAGAGTATCAATAACAACATGAACAGACCATGCTATTAATACCCTCACTCAGATAAATAGTTCCCAAGGATCTCAACTAGATTCGAAGAAGTCTAATTTTACATCTATATATATAAGAAAACACGGTTGTGGAAATAAAAGATGTTATATATATATATATATATATATATATATATATATATATCATAATATTAATATTCGATTACATGATTCTCATAACGAGTTCTTATTATAGGTATTCAAACAGACAAGAATATAATCTAATCTATGTAGGGACGCTTCCCTTTATCTACTCTAGAAGTTCCAGGATTACCATCTAAAACTGCAAAGGGAGTAATTTTCAAGGGTGAGCTATGACATGCTCAGCAAGTTGTGTATTTATAACAATATAGGAATTGAAGAAATATAACAGTTCAAATTTCGACTGATAGTTTTACCATTTCTGAATTTCTATTTATTTCAACCATTTCTGGAATCTTTCTTTATTTCATCTACACACGCACTTAGAAATTTTGTTCAGATGTGAGATAGGGGATCAACCTATTCAACATCTTAGGAGTATGCATATCATCCTACCAGTGCTCAAAATACACTAAATGTCAATATATGAATTGACTAAATTTCAATCCCTTACGGGATACCCAACTTCAGTATAAAATGTCTTACCAAAACAATTTAGTTTGACACTATAGTTTATGCTCAATAAACATTATCATATGAATAAACAATTCATTTTTGTGTTATGCTGAATCTATAGCAATAACTTTACAATAATTTGGCAATTCAATTGTAGGAGTGGTATAATATAACAAAGACAATTCAAGATATCAAGATATAAGGGTAGGGTTTAGGAAACTTGCTTTATAAGAAATTTAAGGATAGAGAACTTGCCTGAGCGTAGATCAATCAAGTTATGCTATTCAATCGTTAATAAATACCTACGAAGTTCATATATATAAATATAACACGTTAGTATTGCTAACAATACTCAATTATAACATTAATATAATATCAGGTTAGATCAATTGGGTTTGGTGTTTAATACCTTTGATAAATGGACTAAATTTTATTTATAAAATTTAATTATAATTTAAAATACCTTTTAGAAATTTTAAAGTATTTAAAACATTTATTTTGATTTTTAAATCATTTATTTCAATTTATAAGTAATTAATATTTACTTAAAATTTTACAAAAACATTGATTATTATTTTTAAATAATTTATATTCATTTATTATAATTTTTATATCATTAATAATATTTTTCCATAATTATTTAGTATTTATAAATAATTTATTCTAATTTCTTTATTAATAAGTTAATTATTAATAATATCAAAATAATATAAAATATTTATTAAATTTATGTAAAAATATCAGAATTTATTTATAATAATTTAATATAATTTTTAAATCTGCTTTTATATTTATTTATTAATTATTTCTAATTTTTATAATTTAGTTTTAGAAAAATAATTTATGTCTGTCGCTAAAGTCCTTCAGTGACAAAAAGTGTCGTTGTAGGTTCTTAAGTTTCTGGGCAACAGTTTGGTCATGGTCAAGTGACTAGTTTGACCACTAATTAAAAGGCTACTGATGATGATTCTTGGTTTGTTCAAGAGTTGATGTTGTAGTACTCATATAGTAGTATAACATGAAACAAATTTTAGGCTTTAACCTACATATAACAAGAAGTTATAGAGGCTCAAAGTCATTGTCAGAGTTGTTCTTGAGTTTCTGGGTAACCCGAATGTAAGTCATAATTCAATCAACCGGTTTTGTGGCTTAAATATCTTTGATTCTGTGTATTAGATGTGTGTGATGTTTGTTGTAACATGTAGTATATATGTTAGGGTACATATATATAACATTAACATGAACAAAGCATAAATCTAAGGTCTCTAATTATCTTTGGTCAAAGTACAAATTAAATGCAGAATCTAATTTGAGAAGAAATTGATCTTATTGTAAAATAATTTTATAATAAATAAAATTATATTCTATGTGATATCAAGATGGTTGTTATTTTATAACCTATTAATGTTGGAATGTCGTAGTATTTTAGCTACGTGAAGGAATTAAAGTGTTTTAATTTCCAAGACGAAAATAAAAGTTTTTCGAGAAATTTTGCGAAAAACACTATTCATCAATTTTTGCTCGGGATTTATTTTTGAATTTTTGAGAAATACATAATGATAGAATGTCAAAGTAAGATGGATTATGTAATAATAATTTAAGTATGGAAAACGCAATATTTCGCTTGCGGACTTAAATTGAGAACGTTAAGGAAAGAGAAGAATTAATGAGTTAGGTAATAATCATATGATACGTGAGTATTGTACGAAGTAATGAATACGAGTATAATACGAAGTATTATACAAGTTTGTATGAAGGATGGTATATCATATATAATAAATTTCTATACGAGTTAGAATACGAGAATGATACATAGACAATACGTTTTATGTATTAAGCAATAGTATTGGACTTGTAGGATTTGTTAGGAATTGTTACAAGCCTAAGTGAATTAATGGTGAGGCCCAACTATTGATTAATAAACAAGTTAGTGTTTGTTAATGCAAAGCCCAAAGGTTAAGTAAATCTAAGACCAATCTAGGATCCAATAAGTTGATTGACCCATGGAGCAAACCATGTTAATGTGGTTAATCTTGGTGATCAAGCATAATGTGTGATGACCAAGACTTAAGAGTAATGGCCAAGCAAAAGATAAGAGTTGTGATTAACAAGTAATGAATAGTAAGGAGGTGGCTTAAGGAGGTGGGATTGTGTTTTGACTAAACTACCCTAGCTTTGAAAATTCTATAAATAGAAGAAGAATGCTAGCCATTTCTTACTTGTTCAAATAATCCAACAAACTTATAAAGTGCTTAAGTGTTAAAGAGAATAAGAAACAATAAGTTACTTCCATTTGTAAGAAGAAGAAGAAGACTACTTTACAAGAACTTCAAAGGGTAAGACTTCTTCTCCATTTATCTTCTATCTCTACCATGATAGGTTGATAAGAAAAGTATGGATTAAGGAACATGGATGTTAAGAAGCAAGAAGAATGAGTAATCAATGAACTTAAGTCGTATAAGTAGGAAATAAGTCATTTACACTTGTATAAGTTATGAACTTATGAAGAAGTATATAAACATAATACGAGTTTATCTTAAAAAGTAGTATGAAAGTGAAAAACTTGTATGATTATGTATCATGCATACATGAATGATATTATATGTTAAGAACATGTAAGTATGGTGATTAAAAGACCTTAACTTTCATAAGTTATGAACAATGAAGCTATAAGTAGTTTATACTTTAATAAGTTATAAGCTCATGAAAGAATAAGTCAAAATCCAACATGAAAATAAATTGTTGTAGTAAGTATGTTGAGATGTTCATATGATGAATTGAATTCATTTGAAGTAATGAACAAATCATAAATAATGAGGATTTGTCGAAAATTGCACAATTAGACGATAATCGTCGAATTCGTGAAATTCTCGAAATAGAAGTCAAATTTTGTGTTTGAACTCGAAAACATTGGTTTTCGATGGAGTTAAGTCATATTTGGCATTCTAGAGTTGTAGACTCGAAAATGATCGAATTCCAACTTAGAACGAAGAAACGAGCGTTGAACATTCACGAACGTTTATCGTTTTCGTTAAAAATGGACCAATAGGTGAATTTTTAGCAAACGAAGTCAAATAGATAAAATTCTTTCATGACGCATAGAGTATGTAATTTGTGAACCGTAGGCTTTTGAACGAGCCAATTCGGACTTATAATGAAGAAGTTATGAGCCCGGGAAATTCGCAAAGTTGAAAAACTGTCCTAACTATCTGGTGCCGCATACTAAAACCGAAAGATATCTTTTGAAAAGTGGTAGCAGCAGCAATTTCCACCCACCTCGAGTAAGGACTCACACCGCAGTATGAAGTCCGGGACGTTACTCTATCGCTAACTCAAGGCCAGCAGAGCGAGATGTAAGCTTATGATCAGCCAGCAGCAATACTGATCCTTGATCAAAGATAGTAAAGAATAAAAATGAGTACAAAGAAAGGAATGGGATTAATTCGAATCGAACTTACCTTAAAGAAACTTGAAGTAACATTGTTAAAACTTTGTTAACCATAAGGATAGTACATAAAGGTTGATGATAACCTATTCGAATATGAATGCAAGTAGAATGACCAGCTGAAATGGATAATAAACAAATCTATTTCATGATTAGATTGAGATGAAGGGTAAGATATAGTCATATATATACTTAATTATATATGACCTAATGTGAGGGGTTATGTGATCATGTATTGTAGAGACTTGAAAGACTCGAACATAAAGTAATTATATTGTAGAACACGCTAAAGGCAAGTATTCTAACCCTTGTTTCAGTTCAATCTGAACAAGCTTTGTAATTCATGTATTCTTATGCATGAATTGAGTATGATGAAGTTAAAGCCAATTCTTTAGGCTAGACTATGCATTTGGTGGTTTATTGATAATCTATCCAACTGTTATTAAATGTTGTTATCTTTTGTCAACTACTCGATATGGTTTTCAAAAGAAGAATGGTTATGATAAACAAATGTTTTGTCGTCATACGACAGGCACATGCGGTAGCTAAACAATTAAACGTACATACGCTTAAAGAATGTAGTGTTGATCAACATAGAGTATAATAGGCTGATCACCTAGAAGTGCTTGTAAGTAATACCGAACTTACGGACATAGTGTTGGGTTGTCCTTTTCAAAGAAAGAATGAAATACCCAAGGTCTTGTCGACGTCGGGATTTTTGAGTGTCCCTTTTCATTACTTGTTCTTTGGTGTTCTCATGTTAATGTGAGATTTGTTTGAAAAAACAATTGAAAAAGGTCTGACGTGTGTAATGTCGACAATTTGACTTTAAGAGTCGCCAGTTGGTGTATTTAATTTGTTGCACCAACGCAACCGAAAAAGGTTTGCACATTGACCCAGTGATTTGGCACTGCTAGACGGGTCTGTGAAAACGAGATTCATTTTGGGTCCGGGGCTTGATTATGCGAAGGGAAGGTGTTAGGCACCCCCCGACATCTGGTTTACCCCGGGGACCGCCACTCTTCAAAGAAATTATTATATGAATGTGTGTGTGTGTGTGTGTGATGGATCAATGTGCAATTATTTGAAAGTAAAGTGCGAGGCCTCGTCACACTTATATACACAAGGTTTGAATTTTATAGAAAATTCAGTTTTAACCAAGATATAGCAATGAAGTTTTGTAAAAGAGGTTTTTCAAACCCTGTGCTCAATAGGAATTGAGACCTTTTCATACTTCCATTTTATTATTAAATGTTCGGCTTGTTTGCTTTTATTTTCGAGATGCGAAGCATTCTCGAGAAAATAATATACAGCAGTGTCGAACTCCTCATGGGCATGACAGCCATCCAAGGAAATTCAGACACTGTAAAATAATGTACAAGCTGCTTACAGCTGAAAAATGTCCATCATGGGAACCAAATCTAGATTCAGTAGACTGAACATGTGATCACATGATTCCTAGGCTCACATGATACTGCAATTTGTATGAAAAGTAGTAAGCAGTTATATATATATAAAAGCTGTATATATATATATATATATATATATATATATGAACATGATCAACCGCCACGAAGTAAACTCCAGGAGAGACAAAATGTAAAGAAAGTTGTAAAAGCGATCAACTACCACGAAGTAAACTCCAGGCGGTGACGGAATGTAAATAAAAGTCAGTAAAAGGCCAACGTAAGTGAACTCTGTGCTCGATAGAAAATGTAAATATATATATATATATATATATATATATATATATATATGTACGATATATATATATATAAAAGCAAAAAGCGACCGGATGTGAATCCAGCTCATCTGATATGTCCGACAGCAATTATATATATGTATATATATATATAAAAGAGAGTAAACACATTGGATGTAAATCCAGGCTCATCAGATATGTCCGATAATAGTTATATATATATATATATATATATATATATATATATAAGAAATTACATGCACCGGATGTAAAATCCGTGCTCATCGATGTAGTATGACCACGCTTTATATATATATATATATATATATATATATATATATATAAAGAAATTAAATGCTCCGCATCAAGTCTAGGCTCAATCGACGCATAACTCGATAATGTTAGTCCAATATGAAATATATACATATATATATAAGTATATATATATATATATACAAATTAAAATGAAAACCACTTGATCAAGTCCGCAAACGCACAACAACACGACTCTCAATGTGTATAACAAAGGTGTGCTATATGAGAAGAAGGCTTTATATAATGTAAGAAGGCTTACAGGTGAAAATGCAAAGTAGACTTCTATGACTTTAAATGGATAAACACTCAGCTCCCGTCGGATAAAAGATAGCTATATGTGAGCTAACAAGTGTTTAAAAGTGAGGAAACACTCAAAAGATGTGTATGCAGAGTAAAATGGATAGGGCTTCCTCGCCTTTTTCCCTCTCTCTTTCAAAATAGTCAATTCCCAAGGCTTGTATATATAGATGGATGGTCGCAGGATACACCGCCCTTTTTCCTCTCAGAGTGTACCTGGCGTAGCAGAATTGTACTCCTAAGCAATACCCAGCTTGTACCGGTCGGTCGTGATGCATCCGAGCCTCGCGGGTCCTGTCATCTCGTAGTACGTGCACTCATGCGCTATAATGTCCGCTCGAACTTGCAGAACTTCAATCCAAGCATCCGAACGAGGTATATCTGACCTTCTTCGGACCGCTTGTGTCGAGAGTTATGCAATGACATGGATTAGAGGTTATACGAAGTTAGGAAGAGGGGTCTATGCCCATGGTCTTCAAGCTTCAAATTCTATCCAAAGTACTGTCACACGTAATAGTCACTCGGGATTGTCACTCCTCGGTTCTTGTGGGACATTGTTGGATGTATGTATGTATGAAGTGTTGAGACGATGTGCCATTGTCGAAGGGACAAGATGATGTTTGACTCCTCGTTGGGGTTATCGCCAGTTTGAGTTGAAAGTAGACGTTACTCAGGGTTACAGCTGAGATTGGACTACTTGTTGGTATGCCACGATATCATCTTGTTAAGACAGTAAGATGACGTGTTGACTCCTCACCGAGGTTATCGCCAGTTTAAGCGAAAAGCAGACGTTGCTCAGGGTTACATCCGAGATTGGACTGCTGCTTGTTTGTATGTCTCACTGTCATCTGTGGATGTTCCTGTTTGCCCGTTGTTAGCTCTGGGACTGAGGTATGTGTGCCTCAACAGGATGTCTAGTGTTGAACCTGATTGCATGTGTTTGAAATAAGCATTTCTGGGGTTATCATCGGAACTGCAATGGCATCCCATGGGGCTATCACCAAGGATGGGGTTGCTACTCCTAGTGTTGTCTCTGGGATTGGAACTGAGCGTCGCGGTGTTATCGCCGAGATAGAACTGTCCTCTCCGGTGTTGTTGCCGGTCTTTTGATCTGCATATCTCGGGGTTATCTCCGAGATTGGAAATGACATTTCTGTGTGTGTTCCGGATTGAAATGATGTTCCCGGTTTGTGTTTCAGGTTGGAACTAAACTTTCGGTAGTATCCGAAATGGATGTAAGCTGTCTTTCAGGGTTATCTCCAAAAGACGAATCTACCCTCCTGCAATGTCAGTAATAGGAGTGCAGAAAATTTTGAGTGTCTACAGATGCCCCTCTTTATCATATTCATGCAATGCAAGGCCTGGATAGGATAAAGAATCCTAGACACTTGAAATGCAAGCAAGATAAACATGATGGTATATGCAGTAACATGATGCAAATGTATGATGAATGATTGCCATGTAATCCTGTTGGGATGACAATCAGTGATGGCTTGGACATGCGATCCAAGTTTCCAAGGATGTTGACGTTGGGACTATCACCAAAGTCTTGAATCCTAGACACTGGCTTATATTCCATAGAGGTACCTCTTATGTGTAAGAGATCTATGGGGATAAAGCTTTGTCTGTTTGAGGATGTGTATAACATATTCCCTCATTCTCGTCGGAGTTATCGCCAATAGCTTTTGTCATTGCCGTGGTTACCTAATCTTCACCGATGTGTGTATCACCGGATAAATCCTCGCCGGGTGTATTGTCAAGGTCGCTTGACCTTCATCATGTATGTGTCAATGGTAGCATTGTGTTGTAGCCCTTGTTGGGGAAGGTTGTCTTCAATGGGTTTACTCGCCATCGGCTGATATGACGCCAAGGTCGCTTTTGAACCTTCATCGATGTGTGTATCAATGGTCAGATTATACAGTAACTCCACCGGGGATACGTAGATGTTTGAAAGATGTGCGTGTGACTTCACGGGATACGTGGATGTTTGAAGGATGTGCGTTGTGACTTCGTCGGATATACGTGGATGTTGATCACTTCACGCCAGAACTTCCGGGGAGAGGTTTGATATATCGTGGTTTTGTGTCAGAACTCCGCACAGGGAGGTTTAGGGTCAGACCGCAAATGACGGCATCGGACCTTTGTGGGGTATTGGCAAGCATGGTTTGTGAAAGCTAAGCTCATTGGTATAGTATACCCTGCATTCAGGTGAATACCTTTGAGACGATGGGAGTTTAACTCGACCGACGAGAAACCAGATTTTAGGCTATTCCGCCAATCGCAGAAAGCACTTTTATTCTGATTCGGCCTTTTCACCAGGAGACCTCCTTTGCAACTCTAATCGAGCGAGCCGAGGTGTGGGACCCATGTTGAGGTGCCGCAGTGTACCACAGGAGTCAGAGGTTAGCTCATGGCCAACCGTGCTTATGTATAAAGCGATCGTGATTGCTTTTTATAAGTCATTTTCAAGTCAGCGCAATGAGGAAATCTGAGAGCTCTTCGCAGATCCATCGAAGTTCGGGCAACTTTTCTGCATATTCTCGCTACCGCATAAGCGCTTTCATCATCGTCCCGGTAACACATGCATGTATTTTTTTTCCAATTTCTGTCCGTTGAAAATGACTTATCGCATGAAATGCATTTAGACACATAGTAGTGAATATGCATGCTGATATGACTTGATAAAAAATATTCAACATAGTAAATGTTAGTATTAAACCATGCTGAACATAATGATGTGAAAAAATTTGACTTTTGAAACAGTCAAATTGGCACCTTTTACTGTCATTTCTTATCATATCTGAGGACAAATGAGTAAAGGCACAAAGTAAAATAATCCTGGTAATTAGACTACACTTACAGATTTTTACTGTGATGTGATTAATGCATACATGATGTATATGACTGTGTAAAGGTGTGCTACTAAATGGCCACCTAGTCATGCCTATGTGCGTGTAGATAGTCCCATTTACAAAGGGGCTATGGCAAAATTTTCCCAAAATGTAGGTATCGGGTAGTCATGCATTTTTAACTCTACTGTAGATATATGTTAAAACAATGCATGTAAGCATGTAATCATAGAATGCATTTTGGAAAAGACTCCAAGTAAGAAATTATCACACCCTTTCTGAGGTGATTTGGAGACTTGTTGTCCAGATATTATGGATCCGGACCAGCCAAGTAGTTCCCTCATGACCACTTATAGCGTACGGAGGAGGGCTTTTGAAGAGCCTCAGCGCCGTTCCATTAGACAGCATCATCGTTTGGCGCAATCAGTGATACGTCCTATTCGGGTTGAAGTGTCGAATGTCGAGGACGAGGAGGAGGATGCACCGATCGAGGTTCCTGCTCCTACTGTATGTGTTCCCCATAGGGAATTGCTGTATATTCAAGTGGCGTAACCCAGATCTTCTAGGTGACTTGAGTAGGCATCCTTCAATATACCGCACGCAAAAACGAGGTATGAAGTTAGATCTTTAATCTTCCTTATTTCCTATTGATGAGGAGTCAAGGAGTTTGATGTTGATCAGATTTGATGTAGGTTCCTGCTTCACACAAATTTCGAGGGAACGGGTTTAGCATCCACTCTATGTATCGTGCCTTGCATGATGACTATAGAGCGATCGTCCATGGTTGGGGATTCGGAGGTTCTTCTCCATTCTACCCCATCATTGCCCTCGGGGTTACCTCAAGGCATTGTCTGAGCGGTGGTTCCACCAGAACTCAGTCACTCCATTTGTGGATCGTGAGGTGATGATGACACCGATGGATTGGCGGTTTATCACAAGTATGGAGTTTGAGGGGAGCCGGTGCCTTGCACGACGGATATCACCCCTCACCGCCGCCGATCCTTGTTGGGAGTTCCATGAGAGAGCGCTCAAGGGCGGGACTGTTCGTGATGGTCCTTTGAGCATGGATGCTATGAGCGGGCCTTTGAGTGAGCCCATACCCGATGATGTGAGAGTCGTGGATCGATTCTTCTTGCGATTGTTCCCGATGATCATTAGGGGTCGCTTCATAGCAGATAACTCTTCTCTACGTGTCCTTCGATTTGATCACCACCACTCGACACGTGGACCGTGATAGAGAGAGTATGATTGGGGTTCCTACACCTTTGCCTACTTCCTCGTGGGAATGCGATGCGATCGCAGGGGCTTGACCGAGGCGTGGTTAGGATTCTACCCATTTCTCGCTAATGAGTGTTTCTCTCTGTCTTTTTCCCATGTATAGGTTAAGAGTGTTGACCGACGACAAAGAGATGTTTGCCTTTGTGTTGGCAATTTTGGGCCTATGAGAGGCTTCCTTTGTTTTTGTGTCCCGTGAGCGCAGTTAGGTTTAGACACCTACCCACGAGGATGGAGATGGCATCATTCCATACCAAGGAGGTCCCCATTGGCGAGGGTTTCACTCATTGTCACCACAAATAGAGCTATTGACAACCGATGTCATCACATGGATTCCCTACTCGAGAGCATTTGGGAGTTGGATTTGAGGATGGGTACCCATCCGAGTAGAGTACGCCATTTCCACCCGCAGGATTCCTCTCTTCACAGATGGAGGATGGGAGCTCTATTTAGGAGAGCGTGCATATCGTGAGCACTACAGAGAGATCCAGATGTCGATCTTGCCTCCCCGCCAGCGTTATTGGCATGTTTCAGCAATCACCCATCATTGACATCCCATTGATGGGGATTGATGGTTTTACATTGTCGAGGGCCCCCGCTCTCGTGAGATGTTCCAAAGATTGGTGGATCCTCACACGACGATTGGAGCTCGCACTTCGCCACCACATAGTTTATGGGGATATGGTTCCAGGATCCGTGATGATGACGAATTGGCTAGCCTGTGTCAGAGATCTGACTCATATGACACAGATTGACAGATTGACTCGGCAGCTGGACCGGTCACATCTTTTCATTCGACATTTGGGCAGAGATCCTGCAGAGGTAGATACTTTTGATCCTTCCACCAAGCGCCGGGTCCCTCGTGTGACCCATATGGTTTTGCCAAAGCAGATCCTCCTCAGATTGGCCCCGACATCCCCGTAGATAGAGATCCAAAGACTCAGAGGAGTTACATCAGTGGATGATGATCGATGATGTAGACATCGATACTCTTGACTTTTTCTCGATGTATTTCTCGTTATCTCTTTGATAGGCCTCTCGTTAGCATCTCGGTAGCTTCACCCCATTCTCGCTATATCTTTTAATAGGCCTCTGTTGTATGTTGGGTAACTTCACCCCATTTTCCTATATTTTAGTCAGATGAGATGTATTAGATGATGATATACTTAGGAATGTATGTACAGTTTTCCATTCCCTATATCATATTGCCATCTATTGTATCATGCATGTTATTATGTTATGCATATGTATGTATGTCCAGAGATATTCAAAGATTGACCCTCTGATGGTCTTATGACACGGCCTCATGCATGTATGTCTTCTTCGACAGCTTAGTCATATTGATCATACCCCACCATTTGTGGTGGTACCTGGTATGCGCTCATGGTATGATAATATATCACCATCGCACATGGTGATCGTAGATGATTTGTCATGCAAGATACTATGACCCTGATGATGTTTCAGTTCCTCCAGATTTGTAGAGGCATGCTAGAGCACCGGGTATCGGATGCATGTATTCCGATTTGGGACCCGTGAGTTGACTCTACTTTGGAGGAGTATGCACGGTTGACGATGTCGCCACCGATGCACCTTTGCGCATATATGGCTATTGGAGACATGAGTAGATAGCTCATGACCCTCACCGGATTGAGACGTAGAGTGGTCCAGACGAGATTACATCCGCCATGTGATATCCCAAAGATTCTCGCTTGATGTGTTTGGCTCGAGGATAGCTATGCATGGCATTCCGGGGGATTTCACCACACCGGAGGACCATCATGTTTCAGCCGTGTAGTAGTATGTACTAGCTTCTATATGTATTGTCATACGCCTTATGTCGCGTGGTACATGGATGAGCTAGATATCTGGCACATTATGGCAAAGAGAGCTCTCGTGGAGGGTCGCATACCATTATACCGATGATTGTTGCAGAGACCTTGAGGTCGCCACACATCACCGCACTTATCCCAGAGAGTGTTCATAGTAGCTCGGCCATGTCAGATGTGTGGTTTATGTCACACTTGAGACCGATTGGCACATTTAGACGGCATGGGGTTTTGTTTCACCCAGAGATAGCCATGTCATACTCCTTTCAAATTCACAGAGAGATATAGATGTCGATCGTGGTCACCTTTTCCGGCAGGATTAGGGATCCATTTGCCATATTGCCGAGTTCAGGGCTTAGTTCACCCTACAGCTTCTTTACTCATTCTCCGGGCATGGATTATCTCCCTCTGGTTGGATTGAGTGGCATGATCACTTACCACCCTTTGGTCGTTATGTGTCAGGCTTGACCAGCTTTTAGATTTTCATCCGTATGAGGGGGCAAGTGAGTCAGCGCTTTCACTTCACACCGCTTATCAACGGAGGATGATCCAGTTGTATGCTCGCTGGGATCAAATGAGAGTCAGTTTTTCTGTCACCATCCAGTTGTTCAGAGTATTCCGCATGGATGGAGATAGAGATCGATCGGCCATGCGATGAAGATCCACAAAGGTGCAAGGGGTTTGATTACGATGAGAGCCTATAGAGGAGGTCATTATTCCCACCGATGATTTGATCACCGGGTCGCCAACATTTGTGATGGATTCTCCCACCCCTAGTGCCATCATCATACTCAAGATTCTAAGACAACATTTGGAGCAGAGCTTATATCCGATGACCTATGAGAGAGATCAAAGCTAGGGGCCATGATGTCGACAAATTTTGATGAGAGAGACGCCGCCTGTTGGAGAGGGATGAGGCTAGATCAACCAGGGATGCATTGATTGGGGAGCGGATGCCACCTTATCTCTAGGGATGTGGCCATTACAGTATATAGTACTTCCATTAGATCCCGTGATGATCGCTCACCTTGCCGACATGAGTGCTTACATTGATGAGCATTATGCCACTATGCAATTAGCCTCCGATCTACTAGCTCGTAGATACCCTTGGGGCGTGAGCTTGCGCGCTTCCTCCGCCTTTCGAGAGAGGATGCTATGTTAGATCCGATAGTCCGCATACACACATCTCAGTAGATAGCTTTGTATTTTCCTCAGCATGCACTAGCTTAGCCATTTTGTCATGTACAACATGTATGTATATATCAAACAAGATTTTTATATGGCAGCGTGGAAATATATTTTGATTCACTTCCCTTTAGTTATGCCTTGATACTTGCTTGATGTTTGCTGCTTTCTCCGTGGCCTTGTGATCTTGATGCATTCTCGAACTTATCCTTGATAGATGGACATTGAGACGTCACAAGATCTCTCGTAAACGGATCATTGATTTCTCAGAATCCTCTACCATCTTTGGTGTCTTGGGACCGGTATCTCAGATGGAAAAGTGGAGAGGAGGGTGGTTTCTTCCTCTCTCGAGATCGACCGCACTACGATGGTCGCCAAGATTTCTATTTGTGAGAAGCCTAGTTAATTCCATCTCTTATGGGTTGGTATTTGCTCTTTGAGGCAATGATCGCAGCTTAGATGGTCACCGAATCTTCTATTTGTGAGAAGAGGTTGGGTAATTCCATCCCTTTGATCCAAACCGGCGAAATGGGGCAAATTAAAGGTTGATCCCAATACCGTGACAAATATGTTGTTCGGTAGGGGTTAGATCAAGCACTATGAATGGTCGCCACGTACTCCTATTGAAGAGGAGATCAAGTCTCATGTAGTTCAAACCTAGTGTAGGAGGTTCAACGCCGAATGCGTATGCGATGGGTGTAGAAGTTTTTTTGTTGTTTTTGTGAAGAAAGGGAAAAAATGTTTTTGTAGTTTTTTGTTGTTGCGATCGGGCCATATAGAATATGGTTGCCTACGCACTTCCCCGTGAGTGTGGGAGATCAGTCGATGAGTTCGCCCCTCGTGAAATCGCAATCAAGAGAAACGTGAATCCCATGTGCAAAGCTATATCATGGGGAGAAGAAAGTTTAATCCCATAATGGGGATAAACTACAAGTGTGGAAAAAGTTTGATCCCGCTTTCAGACAAACTGCAAGAGTGGAAAAGTTTAATCCCGTCTTCAGGATAAACTGTAGGTGTGAAAGGTTCAATCCCATCTTCAGGATAATCGAAATTGAGAGAGGTTCAATCCCGTCTTCAAGATAACCAAAATTGTATGTAAGGTTTGAATTGAGGTAAAACCAGGCTGCTGGCTTGAAGTGTATGTTTCCCTGAGGGGCAGAAGAGTATGTAAAAAGGCGAAAGGGTTCAAAATCGGAATGACTGGTGATTTGATGATCAAAACCAGATGTTTGTTTGATGGTAACTTCGCACATAGTACCGCTTCACACTGTGTCCGAATTGATAAGTCAGGAAATTCATCGCCATCCATTTCCTCGCAACTGAGAGCA
This sequence comes from Panax ginseng, assembly GCA_020205605.1. Lineage (NCBI taxonomy): Eukaryota > Viridiplantae > Streptophyta > Magnoliopsida > Apiales > Araliaceae > Panax > Panax ginseng. Next base: position 55,452,538 of record CM035130.1, on the reverse strand, counting down.
CCTCCTATCAATACTTCCTTGACAACAAATGGGCCTTCCTGCTAGGAGCAAATTTTCCTTAGATTGATCTTGGTTGTCAATGATCTTCTTCAAAACCAAGTCATGTTGTTTGAATTGCCAGTAGTCGATTTTTTCGTCATTGTAGGATCGCATGCGATCCTTTGGCGATATAACTCGACTATGGAAGATAGCCGCGGATCGCCTTTTTTCGCTTATCGTAGAGACAATTGGTGATACCGCCTTTTACCCATTGGTCTTCATCCAACCGAGCATCCATCAATACTCGAGGGATTCCATTTCCACTTCTACGGGGAGCACCGCTTCCATCCCATAGACTAATGAGTAGGGGTTGCCCTCAAAGGAAGTTCGCATGGAAGTTTTGTAGGCTAATAAAGTCGAGGCAAGAGGTCGTGCCATCCTTTGTGATCGGCTGACATTTTCTCGCATGATCTTTTGATGTTTTTATTAGCCGCTTAACAAAGACCATTCATCTTTGACTAGAGATGACCGAGTTGAGATGTTTGATGTGGAATTTTCTCGCATAACTCCTCCATCATTTTGTTGTTGAGGTTCTTAGCATTGTCCAACACAATGACCTCTAGTTGTCCATATCGACAAATGACATTGTTTCCGATGAAAAGAATGATAACTTCTTTAGTAACCTTGGGGAAGGAAGTCGCTTTCTACCCATTTGGTGAAGTAATCGATCATGGTGAATATGAATCGATGTCCATTATCGGCTTTGGGCTCGATGGGCCCAATCACGCCCATTCCCCACATTGAGAAGGGCCATGGCGAACTCATATTGTGGAGTTCTCTTGAGGGGCGTGGATAACATTCCCATGAATCGCATTGATAGCACCTCTCTGACGTGATCATCACAATCACTTTTGAGTGTAAGCCAATAATGTCCCGCTTTGAGAATTTTCTTGACAAGTAGGGGTCCGCTCATGAGGGCCATATACTCCACCATGGATCTCATCCATGAGTCTCTCGAGCTTGGTCTTTATCCGCATATCCGAGGAGACCTAATCTCGCATCTTTTTGTAGAGTGCATCTCCGCCAGTAGAATTTCATAAAGCAAGTATGAATCCGCTTCATAGGCTCGCCTAGTCGATGTAGATCCATCTCTAGATACTCCTTGATGCTTGATACCAAGGATCATGGATGGAGGTAGCTCATCCGATACTTCTCCAACGTAATTCCCATAAACCGGGCTCTTTCCAAAGTAAACGTGATGCTTGGAATATTTTCCTTGTCCCAGATGTAAACCAAGGAGGCCAACATTGCTAATGTGTTTCGCAAAATCATTCCTATTACGAGGAATGTGTAGAAAGGAGATTTCTTCAACTCCAAAGCCATCTCAGAAAACTTGTCCGATGGTAAGGCAAAGAAATGCAATTCTTTGGTTTGATAGATTCTCGTGGATTGCTTGATTACCAATTTGAATCCCCAAAGACAAGCTTAACCGCCGATGCCCATTGAACGAGCAAAGTTTTAGCCCCATGATATAGCCTTCATACTCACCGTGTGTTGTTGGTGCCGATAAACTATAATTTGACTACGACGGGATACCGCTTCCCCTGCATCAGGATATTAGAATCGCTCCAAATCTGAGCCTTTTGAATTAATGCTCCATCAAAATACATTCTCCACGCATTTTAGTATGTATCGCATCGATGTTGTATCTCGAATCACATTACCCCTCGTCGGAAAGTATGTTTCTAAGGGTTTGTAATCCCCAGCAAAAGTGCGGCGGCCATTGATCCGCAATTCCTTGACCTTTGACAGACTTTTTTGCGCCACGTAGACGATGTCAAATTGTTGTAGGATCAACCGCCATCCGGATAAATGACAATTCAAGATGGGCTTGCATAAACACATACTTAAGAGGATCCATTCGGATATGAGATGGGTTGTGACCATGGAGGTAATGTTGTAACCTCATGGAAGCCCATGCTAAAGCACAACAAGTCTTCTCAATCGTGAGTGTACTTGTGTTCACCGATGTCAATCTTTTGTCGAGGTAATAGATAGCTCGCTTGGCCTCTATTGTCTTTTCTCGCCCAAAGATACAACCCATATCATTGTCATTTATGGACAGTACATGAACAGGGAACATCATCCTGGGAGGTACCAAAATAGAGCGTTAATCGCTGCTCTTTAATGGTAAGGAAGGCTTTCGACACTCATCGCTCCATTTCATGGAGGAGTTCTTCCTTAACAATTTGAAGATAGGCTCACAAAGTTGTCGTGAGTTGAGAAATGAATCTGCTAATGAAGTTGATCCTTCCCAAAAATCCTCATATTTCATTCTCTCTCCGAGGAATGGGCATTTCCTTGATGGCCTCGGATTTTGGTAGATCCAGCTCAATCCCTTTGTGGTCGATTAGAAACCTAGCAACTTGCCCTCGACTTAACACCAAAAGCGCACTTCATGGGATTCAACTTCAAGTTATACTTACGCAACCTCGCTGAAAAGTTTTGTGAGATGGTCTAAGTGGTCCTCCTCCTTCCGAGATTTGACAATAATGTCATCCACATAGATTTCTATCTCCTTGTGCATTAGATTATGGAAAACAGCCATCATAGCTCGCTGATGGGTTGCCCCAGCATTGATGAGGTCAAATGACAACTGTCTGTAGCAAAAGGTTCGCCAAGGCATGATGAAAGCAGTTTTCTCACGATCTTCCTCAAATACCATAATTTGATGGTACCCCGCAAAGCAATCAAAGAAAGGAGTACATGCCGATTGAAAGCAAGATTGTCAATAAGAATGTGGATAAATGGCACGGAAAGCTATCTTTAAGGCAAGCTTTGTTCAAATCCCGATAATCCACGAGACTCGCACCTTTCCCCGGTTTAGGCATAGGAACAATGTTGATATCCACTGATATATGTAGACACCATGATGATGCCACTTTTTGAATTGTTTCACAATTTCTTCTTTAACCTTTAAACTCCACTCGTGTTTAATCGCCGAGCTTTTGCCTCGACCGGCTTGAATCCTTCTTTAATGGGAAGGCGATGAAGAACAATGTCAAGGACAAACCCACCATGTCTTCATGAGACCATGCAAACACATCCTAGAATTGGGTTAACAATAAAACCAACCATGTCATTCCGCTGATTTATGGTAAGGTCCGAACCAATTTGGATAAGCTTAGGGTTGTCTAAGGTTCCAAGATTGAAAGGAGTGGTTTGATCGAGATTGGGTTTGGGTTTGTCTCATGACCCATTCCTTAATCTCTTGAGGTGTCTCAATGTCCTCTTGAATGTCCATCAAGTCTGAGTCCAACTTTGCATCAAAGTTACGTAACTTCTTGTGGAGAGAAGGCACCTCATCAAGCAAAAGTACATGCACATCTAAATTCGTAGTCCTCAAACAAAAGATGCTTTCACTTAATATATGCAACTGCTCGATCATACAAAAGTGTTAGTATGTACTTGATAAAATAACCGCTAGTACTACAAAGGAAAGCAAGCAATTAAAGTTATCTACAGTGATGTAGGGGTTTTTCGCCCATTTTACCCTCATCGACCAATGCATGGAGTGTCGCTACCAATTGTCGAGGGCAAAGTCCTCAATGGATCGCAGTGATGGAAGGATCGCCATTGTCTTCCTTCTCCCAATGATAACCATGACATTTGGGCAATCATCGTCTGGGTGTATCTATTTGTATGTTCATCATGAACAATGACGCGATGCCCGCCCATCATCAAGGCAAGGTCATGTTTACGCTTTTGTCCTTTCTTCCGCTTTCGGATCGTGAATCAACACCTCTTTTCTTTTGATTGGCACCGGTTTCGAAATAGTATATCCACAACATGGGCCGCACCTTTATCGAGATTGCATTAACTCATGAGGTAAAGGTATAGAAAATCGCCGTCGCGATGGAAGCTTGAGGAACCCGCTTGTGCTTGTGAGGATTCCTGTGATTGAACTAGCGCAGAATAGCCTAAACCTAATTGCTCCAATTGATCGACATTTGGATAGGGTGCTTAATACCGCTTATCTTTACCAAGCCCTTGTCCAAAGTTGATGACCCAATAACATCATTTCTTGAGTGGCCACATAACCTCGACAGAAAATCTTGGGTACGGGAAGTGGTGCCCAATAGAATGGTATTGAGTGTTACTCACTTCCGCAGTATGGAAACCGGCCCGGCTCAACTTCCTCAATTAAAGTCGATAATTGGTAGAGTTCCTTGTCCGTGACATTCCTACCAAATTGATAATGAATTAGACTGTTGTTGATAATGTATTTAAGCTGTTGATGTAATGTAGAGGGAACGACTCCAGCCATGTGTATCCATGGTCTCCCCAATAGCAGGTTATATCCTGAGTCTATCTTGAGGACTTGGAAGGATACCTTGAATTTTTTTGGACCAATCTCAATTGGCAATTCAATCTTTCCGACGGCATTTCGTCGGGATCCATTAAAAGCTCGGATAACCATATGGCTGCTTTGGATCCGCTTGAGATTGATATTCATCTTCACCAAGGTGGTATAAGGACATATATTTAGAGATGAGCCTCCATCTATCAATACTCCTGCTAGCGCATGTACCCGGAAGACAAAACTGTAACGTACAATGGCTTGCAATGACCGGTCCCTTCGGGAGGTATGTCATCATCAGTGAAGGATATCACATTGTTATTGAAAATGTGATCAACCAAATGTTAAAATTTTTCCACATCCACTGATTTTGGCAAGTAGGCTTCTTCTAAAACCTTTAACAAAATCTTCTGATGATCCTAGGAAGAGAAAACGAAATCCAGTATCGAAATCTTGTGTAGAGCTTCTCACAAGCTTAAAACCACTTTGGCTTCATTGTGGCCCATAGTACAGAGGAATTTTTCAATCTTCTCCATGAGCAGCTTCCCCTTTGCTTTGCAAGTAGGTTTGATAACCCATTGAGGAAGGTACAGTGGATTTTCCTTCAACACTGTAGTAGTAGTAGTATGAGACGTGGATCCTTCAAATTTTCTCCATAATTCCATGGAACGTTGTAAGTCGACAACAACATGATATTGTGGTATGCAAGATAAAGAATTGGCTCTGGTGCGACCACTTTCAAAGGATTGTCACTCCTTTGAGTTGAATTGGTTGTATGGGAAATACTTTGACAGTCTCATCATCCACTTCTTGATATAACCGCCATCGATCCCTTCCATTTGGTAGGACATGCATTCTCACCCTTGAGTTGCACAAAGGTAATCATCTCGCTATTTGTAGGACACCGCTATCAATAAGATTCTCAATGAGATGGCGGAGTGCCCAAAGATTCTTCGTCTGGTTGTGACACCGAGAATGTGAATGATATTGACACATTTCATCAGATTGAATCATCCCGAATCGGGATTGATTGGAGGGAGAAGGAATGTAATTCTTCCTTCGTTGATCAACATTTGAAGTATCTCCTCCATAAATTGGCCCAAATATGTGAATTCCCTTTGATTGGCAAAATCCCGATGGGATTTAGTACTTGCTCGCTTTGCAACCTTATCGTCCATAGCTTCGCTTTCTAAAGGTGTTGATGGAGCATTCATAACAAATGGAAGGAGATAGGCATGCTCCTGCCTGATTAATTGGCGTGTGACTTGATGATGGTGGGTCACCAGTTCTTCCAATTGCTCAATTTGTTTTCAAAGAGCTTTCATCTTTCATTCCATGGTAAACTGGAACTTTGCATAATCCCATTTTTCAACACCGTCTTTGATGGGTTGGGATGATTCACCAGTGGAACCTTGTACAGTGCTCCAACTGATCATGTTGACCTCTTCTTCTTTGTGTTGAGGAAGAGGGTTGTCTTGCACATGAGGTTGATTTGGCTTGGTGGCCACGATCTGACCATTGTCTATCAGATCCTAAATCTTATGCTTCAAGGCCCAACAATCTTGAGTATCATGTTCGGGTGCCCCGTCATGATAAGCACACTTCCGAGTAGCATTAAAACCCCTCCCATTAGGGTTGGCTGGTGGAAGAAGATGTGTAATTTTCTTCCGAGCAAATGTAAGAGCAAGAATATTCTCGAGCAAGTCCCCTAAGGGTGTGAACGTCCGAGGTCGCTTTTCTTCCACTTTTAGGCAATGGAGGGTTTGAAGATTATGCTAGAAAAGGGGAGAAGTTTCTCTCCTCCGATAGGCATGCTTGATTGCCTTTTTTGTCCAGTAGTATCAAGGAAACATCCTCCTCTTTCTTCTTATGGACCCTCCGGGGGTTGTTTCCATAAGATCCGGACTTGATGTGCTCAGCAACAGCTTTAAGAGCGGCGAGGTCTTGAATTTTACCGGACTTCAATCCCATTTCAGCCATTTCTACGTGCTTGATCATTTCAGAGAATGGTTTGCCAATACTAGATAGAACTCTTTCATAGAAAGGAGCTTCTTGTACATCTATGAAAGTCATGACCATTTCTCGATTCCATCATGAAGGAATAACTTGAGCAAAGAAGGCGCTTCCACCTTTGAGCATTTCTAAATGACTCATTAGACTCGCTTTCTTGACTTTGGTAATTTGGTACCGGCCAGAGCCATCCGAGATTGAAAACTATATTGAGTGAGGAAGGTGTGAGCCAACTTCTTCCCAACTATGGATCTTTGAGTTGTCTAACTGCATACCATGAACCAAGCTTCTCCAATGACTTTTCTCAAAAAATGCGATTCGAGCTTTTCATTTTCCGCATAAGACCCAAGTTCTCCAATGAACACTTTTAAATGTGTATAGGGATCCCCTAATCCGTCATATTTCTTAAAATCAAGGGTCTTGAATTTCTCTGGATAATGAACACCAAGGAATATGCAAAGGTCTATATATGAAACACTGCCATGTGTTCCAATCCCTTTGAGAACACGAATAGTTTCCTCCATTTAAAGGACCTTCTTCCTGATATCACCGTTGTCTGGATCTCCTTTGAGATGGGTGTTTTCGTGGTCTTTGTTGGTTGTATCCAACTCGAGTTCTGAATTGTTTTTTCCGCACCTTGAACTCCTCCTCGTGTAGAGGATTCTCAGATGTGTAGGTATCTTCGCACTCTCGAGTAGACCGTGTAATTCTTTCAATAGAACAACCAAGTTCAGAATTTGTTTACTCAATCCACAAATTCTTCTCGAAAACAAATTAGACCGGTCAAGAAGAAGACATGATTGGTCAGAGGCTCATGCAAATTTTTGATTTTGAGAGCGGTAATGTGCCCAATTGCTTCCCTACAAAAAAGACTTATGTAGTTTAGTCTTAGGGGTAATGCAAATGTTATCATAACATGTCCGCTTAGGAATTTTATCCTCGCAAAACCAATTTGTTAATTGATAACATGTCATGCATGCATAGATATTCTTCATATTTTCCATTACATATGGATGAACATGGAATAAATTACAAGTAAATGCTTTTACAAGTAATTGAAAATGGAAAGTATGAAGAGACTTTCTCCGCTGCTTGGTTTATCGTAGGTCGACCAATCTTAGGGTTACTCTCACGCTTTTTCTAAGCATGAAGGTTCCTGTATCATCGCAATCTACTCGACGGAAAGTTAATCCGGTCTTTCAACCGAGCAAATCTGGAGTGGTGCCTTTCCCGAGCCCCGGAATCATTCTTCCCACAAGTCCAAAGAATCAAACACCGACGGGATAGCCTCCCTCGTGGAGGGACCACACAACATACATTCACATACAACGTGTCTCACCGTTTATGCAAAATGATGACATGTACGAAGCACTAATATCACAGATAGATATTTAGCAATGCAGTAATTAAAATGCATTCGTACACATTCATCATAAATGTAAATGCAACATTCACACACAAACATATAATAATTTTGAAAAGCTTGTAATAGCGGCTTAAGCCCTCTTATCGAGTCCCCAAAGAGTCGCCACCGTCGACGCCGGGATTTTTGAGTGTCCTTTTTACTACTTGTTCTTTGGTGTTCTCATGTTAATGTGAGATTTGTTTGAAAAAACAAGTGAAAAAGGTCTGACATGTGTAATGTCGACGATTTGACTTTAAGAGTCGCCAGTTGGTGTATTTAATTGGTTGCACCAATGCAACCGAAAAAGGTTTGCACATTGACCTAGTGATTTGGCACTGCTAGATGGGTCTGTGAAACCGAGATTCATTTTGGGTTTGGGGGCTTGATTATGCGGAGGGAAGGTGTTAGGCACCCCCCGACATCCGTGTTACCACGGTGACCGCCACTCTTCAAAGAAATTATTATATGAATGTGTGTGTGTGTGTGTGTGTGGATCAATGTACAATTATTTGAAAGTAGTGCGAGGCCTCGTTCGCACCTATATACACAAGGTTTGAATTTTATAGAAAAATTCAGTTTTAACCAAGATATAGCAATGAAGTTTTGTAAAAGAGGTTTTTCAAACCCTATGCTCAATAGGAATTGAGACCTTTTCATACTTCCATTTTATTATTTAATGTTCTATTTTGTTTGCTTTTATTTTCTAGATGCGAAGCATTCTCGAGAAAATAATATACAAAGAAGGTTTAACTCCTCATGGGCATGACAATGTACCATCCAAGGAAATTCGACACTTAAAATAAAGTACAAGTCTACTTACACTAGAAAATGTCCATCATGGAAACCGAATCTAGATTCAAGAGATCAACTCTGTGATCACATGATTCCTAGGCTCACATGATACTACAATTTGTATGAAAGCGATAGCGCTTATATATATATATAAGCTATATATATATATATATATATATATATATATATATATATATATATATATATATATATGAATGATGATCAACCGCCACGAAGTAAACTCCAAAGTGACAAAATGTAAAGAAAGTATAAAGTGATCATCTCACTATGAAGTAAACTCAAAGCAGATTTTAATGTAAATAAAGTCATAAAAGGCCACGAAATGAACTCTGTGCCCGATAAAAATGTAAATATATATATATATATATATATATATATATATATATATATATATATATATATATATATATATATATAAAAGCAAAGCGACTCGGATGTGAATCTGTGCTCATCTGGATATGTCCGATAAAGAATTATATATATATATATATATATATAAAAGCGAGTAAACGCACCGGATGTAAATCCAGTGCTCATCGATATGTCCATAATATTATATATACAAGTATATATATATATATATATATATATATATATATATATATATATATATATATATATATATATATATATATATATATATATATAAAGCAATTAAACGCACTCTAATGTAAATTCCAGGCTCATCGACATGTAGTCCCACCACGCTTTATATATATATAGTATATATATATATATATATATATATATATATATATATATATATATATATAAGTAATTAAACGCCTGCATCAAGTCTAGGCTCAATCAAGGCATAACTAGATAATGTTAGTCCATATATGAAATATATACATATATATAAGTATATATATACAAATGTAATGAAAACCACTTTTGATCAAGTCCGCAAACACACACAACACGACTCTCAATGTGTATAACAAAAAAGTGCTATATGAGGAGAAGGCTTTATATAATGTAAGAAGGCTTACAAAGTACGCCAAAGTAGACTTCTATGACTTTTAAATGGATAATCACTCAACTCCCGCGGATAAAAAGATAGCTATATGTGAGCTAACAAGTGTTTAAAAGTGGGGAAACACTCAAAAGATGTGTATGCAGAGTAAACTGGACAGGGCTTCCTCGCCTTTTTCCCTCTCTTCTCTTCTCAAATGGCTGACCCCAAGGCTTGTATAATAGATTTGGATGGTCATGAGTACATCAAGGCAAACCAGCAGCTTGTACCTCTACTACCGGTCGTGATGCATCCGAGCCTCACGGGTCCCGTTGTCTCGTAGTACGTGCACTCATGCACTGTAATGTCCGCTCAAACTTACAGAACTTCAATCCGAGCATCCGAACGAGGTATATCTGACCTTCTTCGGACCGCTTGTGTTGAGAGTTACGCAATGACATGGATTCGAGGTTGTACGAAGTCAGGAATAGGGGTCTATGCCCATGGTCTTCAAGCTTCAAATTCTATCCAAAGTACTGTCACACGTAATAGTCACTCGGGATTGTCACTCCTCAGTCCTTGTGGGACATTGTTGGATGTATGTATGTATGAAGTGTTGAGACGACGTGCCATTGTCGAAGGGACAAGATGATGTTTGACTCCTCGTCGGGGTTATCACCGGTTTGAGTTGAAAGTAGACGTTGCTCAGGGTTACAGCTGAGATTGGACTACTTGTTCGTATGCCACGATATCATCTTGTTAAGACAGTAAGATGATGTGTTGACTCCTCACCGGGGTTATCGCCGGTTTAAGTGAAAAGCAGACTTTGCTCAGGGTTACATCCGAGATTGGACTGCTGCTTGTTTGTATGTCTCACTATCATCTGTGGATGTTCCTATCTGACCGTTGTTAGCTCCGGGATTGAGGTATGTGTGCCTCGACAGGATGTCTGGTGTTGAAGCTGATTGCATGTGTTTGAAACAAGCATTCTGGGGTTATCGCCGGAACTACAATGGCATCCCTTGGGGCTATCACCAAGGATGGGGTTGCTACTCCTAGTGTTTTCTCTGGGACTGGAATTGAGCGTCGCGGTGTTATCGCCGAGACAGAATTTTCCTCTCCGGTGTTGTTGTCGGTCTTTTGATCTACATATCTCGGGGTTATCTCCTAGATTGGAAATGACATTCTCGGTGTGTTTAGGGTTGAAATGATGTTCCTGCTTTGTGTTCCGGTTGGGCCCGAACTTCCGATAGTATCCGAAATGGATGTAAGCTGTCTTTCAGGGTTATCTCTAAAAGACGAATCTACCCTCCTGCAATGTCAGTAATAGGAGTGCAAAAAATTTTGAGTGTCTACAGTCTTGGACCGGAGTTTATGGTTTACTGGATTTTATTTATTGTGAAACAATTTGAAAGAAAGATGAAGTGCTATTTTGAATCATCAATAGTACTTCATAACTATTGTTCAGTTATTGAAGATATACGATTCTTATGTGTCAAGCATGTTGTTTATCGAAATTATCATACTTGCTGAGCTAGTTATACTCACTCTTGCTTGAACCATATGAATGCAGCTAAGACTGAACGTCCCGAAGGATCGAATAAGGATAAAGGAAAAGCTAAGGCAGATCGTTAAGTTATCTATGTAATAGTATAGGTTTAATGTTGTAATGTAGTTGATATTATGACAAAGAACTTTGTAATGGGTTTAGAACTTGGGGAAATGTAATTATTATTTTGATTATATAGAAGAGATATTCATTCTTTTGAGGCTTTTCAATTGGATGAATGTTTGAATGTTAGTACAGTATAGCACCATCTGTCAGGTTGGAAGAAACCCGGATTTGGGGGCGCTACACAAACGTTGTTCTTCGTGTTCTTCAGTTTTCTGGAAAACCCAGAAAACTTGGTCAAGCTCGGTAAACGACTTTTGACCATTAATTCCAAAAACCTATACGTTGTTTGTTCAATTAAAGATCATAGATATGTAGTACATATAATGTAGTATTGATCTATAACAAAACTTACAAAAATCACAAATGTAAGACGATTAAACAGATTGGTCAAAATAGCTTGCTCGATTGTTTTGAGCTTTACGGGTAACCTGAAAATCCGCAATCCGTGAACGGTCAACCCACTTTGACTGCTTATAACTTGAAATCTATGGTTCAAATGAACCTGTTTTCTTTTCCAGATTAAAGGCCTACTAACAGGCTACAAATAACAAACAATTAACGGACCAAAACATAAACACAAATGAATTATAGGCCCTGACATTCGACTATCAGACATAGTTTTTCAAAATTTCCAGATTTCTTAAAACACTTAATTAAGGCATCTAGATGTTATGAAAATGTGTTCTACCAATCTAACATACTTTTTAACATACTAATACATAATTCTAAACATCTAAACAACAAATCTAACATAAGATCATAGAGCTAATTAAGAACTAGGGTTTGTACCTTTTCTTGAACAATTTTTGAATCTAGCTTCTGATGTTGTTGCTGCTATCACCCAGGCTTGATTTGGTAAGTTTATAAGTGTATCTAGGGTTAGGAATTTCGTGAGTTTGCTTAGTCCTAAGGTTCCTATTTATAGAATTCTTCAACTTGGCTTTTTGGTCATTTTTGAGCAACTTGCCTCTACAAAGATCTGATTTGATGACTATTGTGATGCTTGGGAGTTACAAGCATGTCATGTGCAACCTAGGAACTTGCAATGGTGACTCCTAACCTACTTGTGAGCTAGTTAGGTTTGTTTAGTAGCTTAATTAGGCTTTAACCTTCACTGATCTTGATTAGGGTTTTGTTTCTGATGATTAAGAATGTTAAGTAATGTTAATTAGTACCTAATTGAAGTTTACTAACCATGATTAGGTGTTAACATAAGCTAATTAGAGTTAGTTTAGCTAATTAGGGTTAGGTTTATAAATTAGGGTTAGGGTTTTGTTAATTAGGGTTAGGGTTTGTTAATCTAGGATTGTTAACCTAAATTTCTCACTAATCCTAACAAGCACGACAAAGCATTTTGTCAGTGTAAGCACGACAAAGCAACTTGTCAAAATAATTTTACCGAAAAGTCCGAATATAGAAAAAAAATTTAAGCACGAGGTGTCAAGCACGACGTTTTTTGAACAAAAATTTATTTGGTCAAAATTTTCAAACCAAGTATATATTAACACATAACACATTCAGAATGAAGAAATTTTATTTATATAACGGGATTGTATACATACGAGTCTTATTAGGGTTTTGGGTTTTTACATTCACCCCCACTAATAAGAATTTCTTCCTCGAAATTACAGTATAAGTTAAGTAAATAATTGAGGATAATTCTCGCGCATTTTATCTTCAAGCTCCCATGTAGCTTCTTCAACGTTCTGATTCCTCCAAATTACTTTGACCGATACTATCACTTTATTTCTCAGGACTTGCTCTTTACGGTCGACGATCTGCACAGGTTCTTCTACATAAGAAAGATCTTCCTCTATTTGGATTGGCTCATATTGTATAACGTGTTTATAATCAGGTTTATATGGTCGTAATATGGACACATGAAACACATTATGAATATGATTTAACTAAGGAGGTAGTGCTATTTCATAAGAAACTTCACCAACCCTTCTCAAAATTTTAAAAGGTCCAATGAATCTCGGACTTAATTTTCCTTTCTTGACAAAACGTATCTTACCTTTCCAAGGAGATACTTTCAAGAATACGCGATTTCCTACGTTAAAGTTTCGTTGTTGACGATGTGGATCGGCGTATTTTCTTTGTCGATCTTGAGATGCTTGTAATCGTTGACGAATAATTCTGATAGTTTCAGTTGTTTGTTGAATTATCTTAGGTCCTAACATTGTCTTTCCCTGACTTCATCCCAACATAAAGGTTTTCTACACTTACGTTCATATAAAGCTTCATAGGGTGGCATACCTATTCTAGCATGATAACTATTGTTATAGGCAAATTCGACTAAGGGTAACTGATCTTCCCAACTTCCTTTGAAATCTATAATACAAGTTCTTAGCATATCCTCTAATGTTTGTATGGTTCCCTCACTCTGTCCATCAGTCTGAGGATGATAAGCTGTACTCAATTTTAGTTGTGTTCCTAAGTGTTTCTGAAGGCTTTTCCAAAAATTAGAAGTAAATCTTGGATCTCGATCTGATACTATGGACACAGGTACTCCATGCCTAGAGATAATTTCATTGATGTACAGTTTGGCAAGGTGATCTAGGTTATGAGTAATCTTAATAGGTAAAAAGTGAGCTGATTTTATTAAACGGTCAACTATTACCCAAATGGCATTATGGCCCTTTTTTGTAGCTGGAAGACCAACAACAAAATCCATAGTTATATGTTCCCACTTCCACTCGGGAATTGGTAAGGGTTGAAGTAAACCACTCGGCTTTTGATGCTCAGCCTTAACCCTTTGACACGTGAGACATTTACTTACCCATTCAACTATTTCTCTTTTCATGTTCGACCACATAAAGTGTTGACTTAAATCCTTATACATTTTTGTACTGCCAGGATGTATGGCAAATTTAGAATTATGAGATTCGTTTAAAATTTCATCTTTTAAAGCTTGGTCTAACGGAACCCAAATTCTATTTTCATATCTTATTATTCCATCCATATCTATTCGAAATTTATTATACTTATCATGTGTTGAATTAGATTTGAACTTCTGACATTCTTCATCCTTCTCCTGTATCTCTTTAACTTTATTAAGCAGAGATGAAACTCCTTCTAAAATATACAATTTTTGGGTAGAGGTAGTTGGACATTCCATCTCAATTTCTAAATTTTCAAAGTCTTTTATTAACCTATTATTGGTGGTTAATACATTCAATTTTTCCTGATTCTTTCTACTTAACGCATCAGCTACAACATTGGCCTTACCGGATGATATAAAATTTCACACCAAAATCCTTTATCGCTTTCTAACCATCGTCTCTGCCTTAAATTTAATTCCTTTTGTGTAAAAATATATTTTAGACTTTTATGATCTCAGATATATCTCGTTCTTCTCCCCGTACAAGTAATGTCTCCAAATTTTTAGAGCAAAAACTACCGCGGCTAACTCTAGGTCATGAGTAGGATACCTCTTCTCATAATCTTTGAGTTGTGGTGATGCATAGGCTATCACTTTCCCATGTTGAATCAACACACACCCTAAACCTCTGTGTGATGCGTCACTATATACTAGAAGTCCTCCTATATCATCTGGTAAGGATAACACTAGAGCCATGCTCAATCGCTTCTTCAACTCTTGGAAGCTTTCCTCACATTTATCTATCCAGACGTATTTCACTGTCTTTCGAGTTAAATTGGTTAATGGGGTTGCTATTTTTGAAAAATCTTTTATAAACCGTCAATAATAACCCGCTAATCCGAGAAAACTTCGTACTTTTGTTGGAGTTGTTGGTTGTTCCCAATTCACAATCGTTTCGATCTTAGCTGGATCTACAGATATTCCATTCTTATCAATTACGTGACCTAAAAATTGAACTCTCTTCAACTAGAATCCACACTTGGAAAACTTTGCATAAAGTTGTTCCTTTCGTTATATCTCCAAAACGACTCTAAAGTGTTCAATATGCTCTTCCCGTTTTTCGAGTATACCATAATATCGTCGATAAACACTACAACAAATTTGTCCAAGCATGGTTTAAATACTCGATTCATTAAATCCATAAATGCTGCCGGTGCATTTGTTAATCCAAAAGACATTACAAGAAACTCATAATGTACATAGCGTGTCCTAAACGCTGTTTTCCTGGTGCAAGATCAATGACGAACTCAATTTCCCTATATGGAGGCAAACCTGGTAAGTTATCTGGAAATACATCATGAAATTCCTTAACTATAGGTATTTGATCTAGTTTTACTCCTTCTTGTCGAGTATCAACTATATAGGCCAAATATCCTAAACAACCCTTTCTAAGTAATCTTTCTGCCTGAACTATAGTCAAACATCGAGATTTCTTAGGTGTACAACTACCATTGAACACTACCTTTGACTTCAAAGCAGTCAAAAGATTTATACGTTTTTGATGACAATCAATCATCGCATTATGATTAACTAACCAATCCATTCCTAGAATTACATCAAATTCTCCCAACTGAATTGGTATTAAATCTACCTTAAAATTATGTCCTTTTATTATCACACTACAGTTTCTGTATATGGTCTCAACCGAAATCCTTTCATTATTAGCAATTTCTACACAAAATGGTTTGTCTAGATTTTCACAAGGTATATTTAAGTTTGTAGAGAAATTTCTAGACACAAATGAACATGTAGCACCAGAATCGAATAACACATATGCATTTAAAGTGTTGATAGGGATGATACCTGTCACCACGTCCTGTGAAGCAACACCACCCCTCACCGATATATTAAATGTTCTCGCGGTAGGTCGATTCTGAACCCCAACTGCAGCTACTGTTGATTGATTATTCTTTGTTATTCTAACCCCTTTTCCTCCTTGATTCCTAGGTTTGGGACAGTTCTTTGAAAAATGATCTAATGAACCACAATTAAATCATTTTTTTCCTTGGAAGAGGACACTGTGGATAATAATGTCCCGACTGTCAACAATTATAACATTTGTTATGAAGGCATTCTCCTCTATGTTTCTTACCACAATTAGGACAAGGTTTAATATTATTATTACTAAAGTTATTGTTAGTATTTCCTATCTCTTTCCCTGGGTTATTAGAAAAAGAATTATCCCATTTACGTTTGTTATTAAACCCACCTGATCTAGGTTCTGTCCTAATTTTTCCTTTTTCATTCTGACTTCTCTTGTCCTGATGAAATTTAGCAAGACTGTCATTCTCACTTTCGGCTATAGTGGCCTTCTCTAGTATCTCAGAGAAAATTTTTATTTGAAGTACTGACAATCTACTCCGAATGTGAGGTTTTAAACCTTCCTGAAACCTACGAGTCTTTCTAAGTTCAGTGGTTAGTTGATGAGGAGCAAACTTGGATAGTTCATTAAACTTAGCTGTATACTAGGTTACAGTAAGATCTCCTTGTTTTAAGTCCAGAAATTTTTTTTCCATTCGGTCTTTAAGGGATTGGGAAAAATAGTTTTCAAAGAAAAATTCTTTGAATCCATCCCAAGGAATAATTTCAGTTTCTACCCGACCTTTGGTTGATAATTAGCCTCACCCTTTAAGAAAAAGGTTGCAAAAGTTGTCTTTTGGTTATTATTAACATTGGTTACTAGGAAAAATTTCTCTATCTCTGAAATCCAAATTTGTGCATCTACAGGTTCTGATGTACCTTTAAACTCAGGTGGTCCAACTAATTTAAAGTCTTTAAAAGTTGTGTTCTGGTTCACAGGTCTATTTACAACTCCTAGCATAAGGTCTACTAAATGTTGGGTAGAATTATCATCATTCATTTCTCTTTGGGGTCTCCTGGTTAGTGGCATGATTCTATATAAACCAATAAATTCACATAAGAATTTGAGTAACACAACATATTGTTTATTTTATATATCACAATAGTATTACACAACAACTTCATAATTAAACACACTACTTTTTATAAAGTACAGATTACATTACAAACTTTGAATGCTTCTTTATTGTACTAATATAAAGCATTCAACCACCTATGCTACTCTCTAGAATTCATTGATATCATCAAAGGAATCCTAAATCACGTGACAAACCACAGATCAATCGATGAGATAGGTCGTCTTCTTCTCCTCTACCAGATATCAAACTACACGGTGCTGCAAATCATTAAAAGTATCTCGAATACCCAGAGATATTTTAAGAAGCCTTGATCGAATTTCCTTTACGCCCTCATGCATGGTGCGGTTTGTACTTTTAGTCATCGACTATGTCCTCTCTCATGTTGTAGCATTCCTTCAGCTATATCAGCCCTAAACCTCATCTTATTACCCTCATATTTTGTTGTCTTCAATAGTGATGCCATTGTCTCATCATGCTCATCTATTCTCATTAATTGTCCTGCCACTGGATCCTCTTCTTCATCTTCAGCATCTAACAGTTGTTGATCATGAAGCAATTCCTCATCTTCTGCATCACTGGCTATGTATGACTCTATCTGTGGTGGATTATTGGCTATTACCATTTCCTCAGCATTGGAGTTGGCCATCTATAAAAGAAAACTCCTTAAATACTGTATAGAAATTTACAAACATAATTGTTTTAATGTTATATTTTATACGTACTTTTAAAATTTTTATGGACTCGAAGACTATATACTAAGATTTCTCTTCCTTATATCTATAGCCTTAAAGCTTTGATACCAAAATTGTAACGCCCCCATATCTATACTCCCACGATATCTGATATGGTGTTTACAGAAAATCAACATAATGCTTTTAAATTTATACACCCATGGTATCTAATTATAAGATTACATTAAATAGAGGGACTAGCAGATATAATTCCCATAGATCCAAGATTCACAGTATCCCATAACAGATGTCAATTCTCAAGAGAACTTTTACTGTGTTTGGATACCTTCACTTGGATATATGAACTGTATCTGTGACTGGTGTCTATCTATCCAAAATTTAGAGTATCGGCAATAACATGAACAGTCCATATTACTAATACCCTCACCCAGATATATAGTCTAAGCCAAACGAATTTATACTATCATATCAATAGTAACAATCTATCTGAAATCCAGAGTATCAATAACAACATGAACAGTCCATGCTAGTAATACCCTCACTCAGATAAATAGTTCCCAAGTATCTCAACTAGATTCGAAGAAGTCTAATTTTACATCTATATATGTAAGAAAACACGATTGCGAAAATAAAAGATGTTATATATATCATAATATTAATATTCGATTACATGATTCTCATAACGAGTTCTTATTACAGGGTATTCAAACAGACAAGAATATAATCTAATCTATGTAGGGACGCTTCCCTTTATCTACTCTAGAAGTTCCTGGATTACCATCTAAAATTGCAAAGGGAATAATTTGCAAGGGTGAGCTATGACATGCTCAGCAAGTTGTGTATTTATAACAATATAGGATTTGAAGAAATATAATAGTTCAAATTTCGACTGATAGTTGTACCATTTCTAGATTTCTATTTATTTCAACCATTTCTGGAATTTTTCTTTATTTCTGTCAGTCACACAGACTTAGAAATTTTGTTCAGATGTGAGATAGGGGATTAGCCTATTCAACATCTTAGGAGTATGCATATCATCCTACCAGTGCTCAAAATACACTAAATGTCAATATATGAATTGACTAAATTTCAATCCCTTACGGGATACCCAACTTCAGTATAAGATGTCTTACCAAAACAATTTGGTTTGACACTACAGTTTATGCTCAATAAACATTATCATATGAATAAACAATTCATTTTTGATTTATGATGAATCTATAGCAATAACTTTACAATAATTTGGCAATTCAATTGTAGGATTGGTATAATATAACAAAGACAATTCAAGATATCAAGATATAAGGGTAGGGTTTAGGAAACTTGCTTTATAAGAAATTTAAGGATAGAGAACTTGCCTGAGCGTAGATCAGTCAAGTTATGTTATTCAATCGTTAATAAATACCTACGAAGTTCATATATATAAATCTAACACGTTAGTATTGATAACAATACTCAATTATAACATTAATATAATATCGGGTTAGATTAATTGGGTTTGGTGTTTAATACCTTTGATAAATGGACTAAATTTTATTCATAAAATTTAATTATATTTTAAAATACCTTTTTAGAAATTTTAAAGTATTTAAAACATTTATTTTGATTTTTAAATCATTTATTTCAATTTATAAGTAATTAATATATACTTAAAATTTTACAAAAACATTGACTATTATTTTTAAATAATTTATATTCATTTATTATAATTTTATATCATTAATAATATTTTTCCATAATTATTTAGTATTTATAAATAATTTATTCTAATTTCTTTATTAATAAGTTAATTATTAATAATATTAAAATAATATAAAATATTTATTAAATTTATGTAAAAATATCAGAATTTATTTATAATAATTTAATATAATTTTTAAAACTGTTTTTATATTTATTTATCAATTATTTCTAATTTTTATAATTTATTTTTAGAAAAATAATTTTTGTCTATCGTTAAAGCCCTTCAGTGACAGAAAGTGTCGTTGTAGGTGTTCTTGAGTTTCTGGGTAGCAGTTTGGTCATGGTCGAGTGACTAGTCTGACCACTAATTAAAAGGCTACTGATGATGATTCTTGGTTTGTTCAAGAGTTGATGTTGTAGTACTCATACAGTAATATAACATGAAATAAATTTTAGGCTTTAACCTACATATAACAAGAAGTTATAGAGGCTTAAAGTCACTGTCAGAGTTGTTCTTGAGTTTCTGGGTAACCCAGAACAGAAGTCATGGCCGGTCAACGGTTTTGTGGCTTAAATATCTTTGATTCTGTGTATTAGATGTATGTGATGTTTGTTGAAACATGTAGTATATATGCCAAGGTACATATATATAACATTAACATGAATAAAGCATAAATCTAATGTCTCTAATTATGCTGGTCAAAGTACAACCAAACGTTGTTCTTCGTGTTCTTCAGTTTTCTGGAAAACCCAGAAAACTTGGTCAAGCTCGATCAATGACTTTTGACCATTAATTCTAGTAAACCAATATGTTGTTTGTTCAATTAAAGATCATAGATATGTAGTACATATAACAGAGTATTGATCTATAATAAAAACTTACAAAAATCACAAATGTAAGATTTATTAAATAGATTGGTCAAAGTAGCTTGCTCGATTATTCTTGAGCTTTACAGGTAACCAAAAAAGCGCAATCCGTGAACTAATCAACCCACTTTGAATGCTTATAACTTGAAATCTATGGTTCAAATGAACATATTTTCTTTTCCAGATTAAAGACCTACTAACAGGCTACAAATAACAAACAATTAACGGACCAAAACATAAACACAAATGAATCTATAGGCCCTGACATTCGACTGTTAGACATAGTTTTTCAAAATTTCCAGATTTCTTAAAACATTTAATTAAGGCATCTAGATGTTATGAAAACGTGTTCTACCTATCTAACATACTTTATAACATACTAATACATAATTCTAAACATCTAAACAATAAATCTAACATAAGATCATAGAGCTAATTAAGAACTAGGGTTTGTACCTTTTTTGAATAATTTTTTATTCTAGCTTCTGATGTTGTTGCTGCTATCACCCATGTTTGATTTGGTAAGTTTATAAGTGTATCTAGGCTTAGGAATTTCGTGAGTTTGCTTAAGGTCTATCTATAGAATTTTTCAACTTGGCTTTTTGATCATTTTTGAGCAACTTGCCTCTAAAAAGATCTAATCTGATGACTATTGTGATGCTTGGGAGTTACAAGCATGTCATGTGCAACCTAGGAACTTGCAATTGTGACTCCTAACCTACTTATGAGCTAGTTAGGTTTGTTTAGTAGCTTAATTAGGCTTTAATCTTCACAGATCTTGATTAGGGTTTTGTTTCTAATGATTAGGAATGTTAAGTAATGTTAATTAATACCTAATTGAAGTTTACTAACCATGATTAGGTGTTAACATAAGCTAATTAGAGTTAGTTTAGCTAATTAGGGTTAGGTTTATAAATTAGGGTTAAGGTTTTGCTAATTAGGGTTAGGGTTTGTTAATCTAGGATTGTTAACCTAAATTTCTCACTAATCCTAACAAGCACGACAAAGCGTTTTGTCAGTGTAAGCACGATAAAGCAACTTGTCAAAATAATTTTACCAAAAAGTCCGAATATAGAAAAAAATTTAAGCACGAGGTGTCAAACACGACGTTTTTCGGGCAAAAATTTATTTGGTCAAATTTGTCAAACCAAGTATATATTAACACATAACACATTCAGAACGGAGAAATTTTATTATATAACGGGATTGTATACATATGAGTCTTATTAGGGTTTTGGGTTTTTACAAAGAGCGACTAGGGTTTTTAGGTTTTGATGATCTTTTTAAAATGGCTGATATATCATATATATAGCAGTCAAAAGGATTTCATCAAAATCTAATCTAATTAAAAAAATAGAATTTATATATATATTATAGCTTAATTAAGTCTTACTTAATTAATACATATATAAATATACAAATTATCCTTTTAATTTAAATTCGTAATTTAAATACTATCAATCATATTGACATATTTAAATCCTTATAATTTAAATTAATTCCCTTTTAATTATGTTCTAAGTGTGTGACCCTATAGGTTATTATTATGTTGGCAATAATCTTAAAAAATCATATTATAAAATTATAAGCAGTGAGCAGCATCTAGTAATGCATCATTGCTACCCAAGTAATAATAAGATCGATGATTCGATGCAACCTTTTACTGACCAATGTTTCAATATAATTTAATCCTTTTAACCTTGACATTCTAGATTAAACTCGAGGCATGGAATGTGTCATACTCTTCATAATTTAATCTGAGTTTTCTTGATCAATATGAGTAGACTATATGAAACAAATCACTATTTGAGCATGGCCATGCATTTTATAGTCCTAGTTAATCAAGAGTCCTATGAATATCACCCCTAATATATAGAAGGGTTAAATTCCATCTAGATCACTCATATTCCTCACACGATTCATGATGTACCCAATAATCACCTTTATTGTCCACCCTATTAAAGGTGACCTTTGATGATATCAATGCGCATAAATTCCCGTGTAGTAATATAGTGATTTCAGGTCTGAGGATCATTATATCATTGTCACTATAAGAATTTCTAATGACACTTTGCGTAATGCTCCACGTAGAATTCTCATGGTGGGTCTGTCCAGTACATTGTTCTCTAACATGTACCTATGCATTGACTCAAATATCTCATATATTTATGACTAATGAGATTTGGCTATCAGTCAATCCACATACTAGTCTCAATGTATCATTGTTGTCCCATTAATAATGATACTCGACTAGGGACATTTAAGAGCAACGATACTAATTATAATTATATGATCTCATGTTCAAGTCACATACTTGAAGCCATGTTTTAGCTCATGGACCTTGTCCTTTGCTCTTAAAGACCTCATGTTTTAGCTCATGGACCTTGTCCTTTGCCAAAACCTTTTCATCATGCTCTACCTCCCAAAACGTCTCCATGTCTTTCTTGTCCTCCAAGATATCATGGATCTCCTCCTTTAATTCTTTTACTTCTTTACCTAATTGGATATTCCTATCCAACACGGTCATGAACAATGCCTTCATTGACTCCCCCAGAGTCATCTCCTCTGTAGGTACTACCGTGTTAAACGATACTACCTCCACCTCTTCCTCGGACATTCCATCAAACAAGGATGCAAACCCTAAGTTCTCAGAATCTTCTGACTCGACCACCACCACTGGCACCTCGGCTATGAGTGTCGGTAAAATCTCTATCTGGTTCACGGACTCTTCACTAACCACATGTATATCTCTATACATTATGTTCTCTCCCGACATCTACAATAAAACAAGTTATCTTGATTAGTACACAACATTAGAATATTATAAACACATATCACATTTAATGCATTTTTAGGGTTAACTTCATCTTTTAATCCTTTAACTCTTATTAAGGTTATGACCTAAGGTTTTCTCCCCCTCTTAAGTTTTATAACCCTTTCTCTGATACCAACCTATGACACCCCCAAATTCGGGTATCTTATAACCCGACAGATGGTGCTACATGGTGCTACTGTTCACACATACATTCAATTGAAATACCTCAAAAGAGTGAATATGTCTTCTATATATAACAAAATAATATTTCTCTTCCCAAGTTCTTTATAACCATTACGTATGTTTTTCGTCATAGCATCAAATAAATACAAAATTCATACTATACTATTACAAAGACAACTACTTGTCCGGTTTAGCCTTTCCTTTATTCTTATTGGATCCTTCGGTTCGTTCATTCTTAGCTGCATTCATATGGTTCAAGCAAGAGTGAGCATAACTAGCTCGACAAGTATAACAATTTCATTTGAGCAATATGTTTGAATCATATGAATATATATCTTCTATAACTAAATCAATAGCTATGAAGTACTATAGATAATTCAAAATAGCACTTCTCTTTTCTTTAAAATGCTTAACAATGAACAACATCTGTTAAACCTTAATTTTGGTCCAAGACTATGAGCATTTCATTCTTTCTTTAAAAATGACAAGCCGACACTAAGTCCGTAAGTCCGACATTTCTTACGAGCACATCTAGGTGATCAGCCTATAGTACTCTATGTTGTACAACACTACTACATTAAACATATCTACGTTTAAGTTTTGGCAACCTCACGTGCTAGTCGATTGACGACAAAACATTTGTTTATTCATATTCAGTCTTTGTTTGAATCCATTCCAAATAGTTGGCACGAGATAGCAATATTAATAATAATTTGATAGATTATAATGAAATCCACAAAATACTTCTAAGTTTAGCCTAGCCGAAGAAAATGGCATTAACTTCATTGTTACATCAATTCATGCATAGGATACATGAATCGTAAAACTTGTCCAAAATAAACATAGACAAGGGTTTAGAACGCTTGCCTTCAGCGTCTTCTACTGTTAATTCACTTCCCTTTTTGAGTCGTTATAGATTCTATATACGTAGTCACATAGCATATCATGTTAGGTCACAAATAATCAACAAGTATTGTCATTAACCTATCTTCTCCTTCTTCTCGGTCTAACTATCCATTTTCTTAACTTACTAACATTCATTAGGTTAGTAAATGTTCATTACGACTTTATAACATTTTGTTGTTATAAGTAATCTTATTTATTCAATGCTTAAGTAATTACATTTCAAGTAAACTCAAACATTCATTCAACGTGCGTACGGTTTTCGTATTATTAAACTGACTTTGTGTTTACGTTTTCATAACCTTTTGTTAACTTTTTAATTGTTAAGCTTAAGGTTTTAATCATCCTTTATAATATTACTTTAAGTTTAATTAAGGTCATAATTCACTTTCAATCAACTTACCTTTTCTTTGTATTCATTTTAATTCTTCTCTGCCTCTTGCCTAGTACCGGCGTTGCGGCGCTAGGTTCCTTATTATATGTCGCGCTGCAGCACGACTCATCAATGTTTGGGATTCGGGTATGGTGCTGCAATGCCATCTTTATAGGCTTGGCGGTAGCCATGCTGAGGTGTTTAATTTCGAGCCTTTAAAAAATTTTTAAGTTTTTCATTTCCAATCCTTTCTAGGCTCATAACTTATTCGTTATAAGTCGAAATTGGCTCGTTTAAAAGACGTTATCTCACATATCTTGCAAACTACGATTTCATTAAGACAACTTAAGTTTCCAAATCCGTTAACGTTAAATTCATGGTTTAAATTTTCTATTACGCGTTCGTTAAACGCTCGCGAACGTTTATAGTTAGTTTCTTCATTTTAAGTCAGAATTCGACCATTCTTGAGTTCACAACTCTTAAATACAAAGTTCTACGATATGCCATCGAAAACTAAGGTTTCCAAGTTAAACAACAACTTTTAACTATCATTCCGAGAATTTTACGATTTCGACGATTATCGTCTAATCTCGTAAATTTCACCATAACTTCGTTACTTGAGATTTTTACTCCGTTCAAAATAGATTCATTCTATTATTCATATATCTATCATCCTAACCAATCATATATCATCTAATGCTATACAGGATAGTTTTAAACTTGTCCATCAATAACCTATGATAAATTCTCATTTGTTCTTCCTTATTTCTTACTTAGTTGATTATGATTCCACGTGTAACATGATTATTAATGTTTAAAGTCCACTAATAGCCATCCTTATTACTTCTTAAGATATATGCTCCACCAATATCCACTTCTCTATCAAAATTATAATTAAAGAGATGAAGATTAAAGGTTAAAGATTCATTACCTTTGATGTTCTAACTTTCTTCTTTTTCCTTGATTAGTTGAACTAGCTCTCACTTCTCTCCCAATATTATTGTTCTAAGATGTTGGTGAAATTAAACAAGCAACAAATGACCAACTAAGCTTCCTATTTATGGAATTACAAAGTGAGGGCAAAAGGGTCAAAATCACCCACCTCCTTACTATTCAAAACTTGCAAACTAAGCCACCTCCTTTTTTTAGCCACCAATTGGCCGGCCATGACTCACCATGGGGGGTCCACATGGGTTTCCCTATGGGTTTTTCTCACCCGATGACCCATCGATTCGATCCACGGGTTCAGTTCTTGGTTCGGGCTTAGGTTTAATTAACTTTGGGCCTAACATTGGGCTTGAATTTAATTATCTTTGGGCCTTAACATATTTCACTTGGCTTGCCAAATTCATATTCAAATCCTACTAGTCCATTAATAATGGTTTAAACTTTTAACGTATAATCCTTGTATCCTTCTCATATACTAGTTCGTATAACATTTATCATATACATTATGTTATCTTTCGTATATACTTGTACAATACCTTATATTATACTCGTATTCATTAACTCGTATAATAACTTTCTTATTATATGACCGTCAGCTATTCAAATCTTCACTTTCCTTAACATTCTCGAACTTAGTAGGCGGGGGAAAAACTGTGTTTGTCATAATTAAATTATCATTAAATAATCCATCCTTCCTTATCATTTTATCGTTACGTGTTTCCCGAAAGTTCAAAAATAATTCCCGAGCAGAAATGGATGAATAATATTTTTTGGAGAATTTCTCGGAAAGATTTTATTTTCATCTTGAAAATTCAAACACCTTAATTCTAGCACTTAGCCAGAATACTACTGTCTTATTCCTCTTTTAGGTTATAGAATAACCTTCATCACGCTTACTCGTTATAAATAACATATATTATCATTTTATTCCTTATTTTTTTAAATAAAATTATTTTACAGTATAATCTAATTTTCTTAGTTGTTACAGACTTAGTGACTCGAAGGAACCTAAGTGGTTCAGTTCTAATAGATCTTAGTGATCTGGTCTTTGTGACCCATCCTTAGTGGATTTCCTATTTGTTGAAGTAGAAGAGTGGACTAGGAGTTGTTTGTACTCCAAACCACTTAAAAATATCATGTGTCATTTACTTTCAGTTTCTATATTTGTTATATCTGTGAAGTAACTAACATCCATAAAGCTAAACTTAGAACTTTGATTTCATTAAATCTTTAAGGGGAGTTTTTTAAACTAATGTTTCGTTGTGCTAAGAATAATTGAACAAATTAATTATCTGGTAACAAATCTTTAAACAAGAAAAATATTTAAAGATATATTCAATCACCCCCCCTTCTAGATCTATATTGTGCTATCGGGAAATAACAAATCCTTAACCCAAAATTCTTAATTTCTTTTATCAGCCTCTTCTGATTAGCAAATAAAAATATCCATTGTAATTAACTTACTATATTCATATGCAAATTAAATTTGAATAGATTCATTAAGATCACATTCTCAAATTGGTTACACATGATATATATGTATATTCTTATCTTATACATAAATTAAGTAGTCAATCCTAAAAAGAATAAACATAATCACGTGTCATTATATTCAAATCTAAATATATAATCCATCTACAAATTTCATATAGACAATCCCATTTAATTACTGATCAGGTAATTCAACATGAATGCACAAAATATAATGAACCAATTCATATAGTGCTAATCGAATAGAGATAAAATTAATTTAAACTACATGTGAGATTCAATTAAAATCTTATATTAAAATCCTTGTTCATAGCAGATAAAATTATAATATACAAAATATTCTACATCAATGAAAGACATAAATAAATAAAATTTTAGAGAAAAAAAAGTTGTCTCTCGCCAATCTTCTATCTCCATGCTTCATCAATTCATGGCCTCCATCACTGATGATATCTCGCTCGCTCTTGAACTTGATAATCTCACATGGTGTTCATTGGCTCCACCCCCCCCCCCCCCCTCCCCCCTCAACACCTTTACAATCTCAAAATAAGAATATTTATAAAAACCCTAATAGAATTAAATTCCTAATTAAAATTAAATACACAATATCCTAGTTTAACTACTATAATTTTTTTAATTATCTTCCATTTCCAAAACTGTTATTGCCTCTTTAATCTCATTCCTTATAATTCATCTTGGGACCCACTAGAAAAAATAATAATATGCAGCATTAATGGAAAGGTTAATAGGAATTATGGCGGGACCCACATAAAAAGAAGGCAACTGTCAAGCTCCACATAGTCGTCAGTGACATGCACCGAACTAGCCTAGCGCAGCTGCGCTATAATTCCAACGCAGTTACGCTATCCTTAGTACTTTGCAGCATTGCTGCACTATCAACCGGTGCGTCGGCGCCTTAACTTCTGCATATTTTCCTCCTTACTTCCTTGCGTGGCTGTTCCAGCTCCAACTATTTACTATTTTTCCACTTAAGCTCTTTTTTCCTAAAAAAATAAAAATAATAAAATAAATAAAAATATCATAACATACTTAAAAACTCACAAATTATTAAGCCTAAAAGTACCCAAATAATAGGTATAAAACTTACTCATCAGACACACAATCCAGATCACTAAGATCTCTTCAAGTCACATAGACTTGGTATATTGTCACAAATAAAATGAATCATTCTTGTTGCGATTGTTGTTGTGAGATGCTGCTAAGATTGCAATAGTCTTGACTTTTTTAGTCTTTAGCAGTTGAAATAAGTAATTCACTTTTGTATAGTAGTTCTCTTTTTAGTTTGGCATAATTTCAGCTTTTTAATTTGTGATTCATTCTATTGATTTGAATCTTCTTGCCTTTTATTGACTTCATTGATTTCTTCCCATTGCAAAGTTTCTGTTTGAGCATTTAATGCATTGATCCTGGAAGATCTCTTATATTGACATTCTGGAGAGTTATGTCAGCTTAGTTTTTGGCTTTAACCTCTCACATGATTCTGCAGCTTCACTAACCACATGGGTGATGTCTCTTTTGCCCAACTAGTTGTTAGAAACAAACATCTTTTGATTTTGAATTTCAACTAACGATATTTAATACTTGCATTAAGCTTTCAATCTACAACACTTCTTATTGCCAGTCCTCTGTCACATCTGACTTGCTCTACGAACTGAGTCAATCGTAGAGTCTTAAGAGGAACGTGGAGTTTATGCTTGACTTTGCCTGATGACTTGAGCTTTACGTTTGTTCTATGACTGATTGCTCTATGAGTAGAGAAGCACTCTACGATTATGCTCTATATGATCTGTTCTATGACTTTGATCTCCACGATGCTTAAGCAAAATCTGCGAACTTCTCTCTACTATACGATCTTGTATTCACTCTGAGATCTGATCTTCACTATACGATCTTGAGTGAACTCTATGATGTGAATACAGGCTCTGCGATCGAACAATTAATACTTTACGAAGATATAGTTTACTCTGTGATCTATGATAACATTACAAAATGTCAGAGAAATTATACGATCATTTAGCCTTATTCTACGATCAATCGACCAATCATCTATACATAAATTTAGCTCTTAAGATCAACCTAACAAGTTTGATGTTTCTATTATAAGTCTTTGTGTCGACGTCGGGATTTTTACTGTCCATTTTCTATTCTTGTCTTTTGGTGTTCTCATGTTAGGTGAGATTTGTTTGAAAAAATAAGTTGTGAAAAGGTTCAACATTTATATGTCAACGATTGGACTATAAGAGTCGCCAATTGGGATTTTTAAATGGTTGCACCAACTCATCCGAGAAAAGGTTTGCACATTGACCACGTGATGTAACACTGCTAAACTGGTTTGTGAAACCGAGATTCTTTAGGGTCCGAGGACTTGCTTATGCGGAGGGAAGGTGTTAGGCACCCCCCGACATCTTTGTTACCACGGTGACTGCCACTTTTCAATTAAACTGTTATATGAATGTGTGTGTATGTGTGTGTGGGTCAATGTAAAATTATTTGGAAGTAGTGATATGTCTCGTTCGCACCTATATACGAAGGGTTTGAATTTAAATAAAAATTCAATTTTAAATAAGATATAGAAGTGATGTTTTGTAAAAGAGGTTTTTTCAAACCCTTATGCTCAATAGTAATTGAGGCCTTTAATACTTCCATTTTATTAAATGTTCGGCTTGATTGCTTTTATTTTCGAGATGTGAAGCATCTTCGAGAAAATAATATACGTAGCAATGCAGAATTCCTTGTGGGCATAAGAGCCATCTAAGGAAGTTCGAGCACTGTAAATAATGTACAAGCTGCTTACAGCTGAAAATGTCCATCACAGGAACCGAATCTAGATTCCGTAGACTGAATCTGTGATCACATGATTCCTAAGCTCACATGTTGTCGCAGTTTATATATAAAGTTGTAGGCGATATATATATAAAAGTCAGTAAATATATATATATATATATATATATATATATATATATATATATATATATATATACGTATATGATCAACCACCACAAAGTACCCCGTATGGGGATCGAAATGTAAATATATAAAAGCGGTAAATATATATAGAGAGAGACATGATCAACCACCACGAAGCACCTCTACGTGGGATCAGAAATGTAAATAAAGCAGTAAAAAACGATCAACCACCATGATGTAAACTCCAGGCGGGATGAAATGTAAATAAACCAATAAAAATGATCAACTGCCACAAAGTAAACTCCAGGTGGGACGAAATATTAAGAAAGTAGTAAATGGCCAAAAAGTAAATTTCAGGCCTGACAAAAATGTATATATATATATATATATATATATATATATATAAATAAAAGCGGTAACGGCACCGGATATAAAATTCAGGCTCATCGAACAGAGTTTGACAACAGTTTATATATATATATATAGAGAGAGAGAGAGAGAGAGTCCCGTTCAGAAACGGCCCAATACAACGGACCAGGCAACGGACCAAAGCAAAAAAAAAAAAGCGCGGGTCATGAAAATCCTATTTGAAACCTGTTTTGAGAATACGCTCGATCTCTCACTCTTCCCTCTCTCTCTCTCAAAGCAAGCGACCATGTCCCCCCTCTCTCTCTCTCAAAGCGAGCCTGAAATAGAGTAAATCGGAAGGAGGACAGGAGCCTGTTACAAATCAGAAGGACAAGATTCCTACAAAGAGAATCAGAAGGTAAAGATTCTTACTTAATTTTGTAATTTCTGTTTGATTTGAAAGAAATCTAGGGTTTGTATAGTTATTTTGTGGGATCTTTTGGGGGAAATTGTTTATCGGTGCTTACTTTGTATAGTTACTTTGAAAGAAATGTAGGGTTTGTATTTTTGTAATTTCTGTTTGTCTGTGGTTACTTTGTATCTTCTATTCATACCTAATTTTTTTCTACAAAGAATTGGTTTGATGCCAATTCAGATCCCTCCATTTGCAGTACTACTATAATAAATTTACCAGATGTGATTTGGAAAGTGTGGGATTTTCATGTACAAGTTGAGCAACTCTTCTAGAATAGATTTCCATCCTTCTCCTTTATGGGGTTGGAATCAAGGGTGCTTGTGAGTACGATTTTATTTTTTTGCATGTTACATATATAGATATTTTTTCGACAAGTAAAAATATTTATTTAAAAGGCACCAAGGAGGGGGGGGCACCCATGTACACAATCAAATGATAAAAATGGTATAAATACTTCTTTGAAGTGTTTTATTTAAAGGTTGATTTAATTGAGGAACTAATCTAAAATCACTCGTGGCATTCTTGATGCTTAACACATTGTTAACTGATTTTGTTGTAATGTATTTGTATTTTCCATCCTTTTCCCTTCTTTGTGAGGTCTGTTGGTATTAGTTTGTATTTATCAACCGCTAAAATTGAACATACAGGTTATAGCAATGGATAATCAACCAGTACATTGGGTTACTCCTCTTGGGTTGCCGGTTGTGCAACCTTACCACAAATTAGGGAGACGTACATTAATGTTCATAGACATTCTAACTTCAAAAAGAGGTAATATATTAGTTCTGTTTATGTTACTAGGATTTTCTTACCACCTTTTGTCATACTTTTAGAAAAATAATTTCACATCAGAAAACGGCGCATCCTACTCTGTTTCTTTGTTTTGTTCTTTAATGTTTATTTATTTTTTATTCTTAGGAACTGGAAAAAAGAAAAAAAAATGGTACAAGATCCGCTAATAACTTATTACCTAGCTTCATAACTAGAATTTAATTCCAGTTCTTAAATTTTCTCTTGATGATTTTTCTTTTAATTATTTGAGAGATCGTGCAGATCAAATGCGGTATAGTTGGGCTAGATATATGAAGTTTTTTGCATACTTTTCTTTTCATACTTGTATTTTTCACTCTTACTTGGTCTGTATCTTTAACATGATAATAATTTTTTTATAAAGTATCCTGAAAATTTTGAACCTGATATTTTTAAATACTCTCTAGTTCTCTTATTGAACCAGATATTCAAATTTTGTAGTGATTCTATAGACCAGATTTCAAATGATTGCACATAGCAAGTTCTTTTCTCCCTCCTGGTATGAACTATTCTTCTGTTGTGAATGAGTGAGATCATGCTCGTGCCCGCGGGAACACATTCTTCTTGAATAGCGTATATGCATCGCTATATATGGCCACTAAACTTACAAACACAGCATGACCAATCATGAAAACTGCCAAGAGCTTGTCCTTAATAGTAGTTATCCCATATACATCCCTGAAATAGATGAAGAACGAACATTAGGTTTTAAATATGTAATTCAGGTATTACGCCAAAAAATTGTCAAGGACTAGTTCTCTTTTCTACATTCTTCAAGGCCTAGGAGAAATCCCGATATATTAAATGACATCTTCAGATGTAACCATACTTGACTACATTGTTAAATAAAGGTCTTTTCAACGATTTCCCCAATATTTTTAACATTGTAAATAAAGAATGTCTTACTGAAGGCAGTAAGAGAAGTAGAGATGCTGACCTTAGAACAATAGAAGCAGGAAAGATAAACCTAATGCATACACAAGTTGTTGCTCCAATGAACTGGAAAGCATCCCAAATGCTGGGTATAAAATTTGCAGCTAAGAAGATAATAGAGTTGAGCCCTATGGTGATCCGAGTAAAGAGAAAGTTGTCTGAAACCAAAGGTCCAGCCGAGGGAAAGAGGAGGGCGTCCAAATTTAAGCGAAGAGGATGAAATACAATTGGGAAAACAAGCATGAGGTGGAGAGCATAGCTAACACGCACAACATCATTGAGCTGATAACTATATGGGATGCCAAGATTTCTATCAAAGTTGGCTAGCACATCATTAATTATTGCATCACCGAAGAGGAGAATCCCAAAGAAGCTTATCATTATGTAAACAGTCGAACACAAAACCAATGAAGTCTCTACAACTGGTTGTATCTAGGAAATCTTCATAAACACAACCCTAAGTGAACAAGACAATGAAATACAGACGTCTGTCTTCGCTTAATATTTACTTCATCAAAATCTTATCTTGTATTTAACTAATTATCAAATATATTTTCAATCATATGCCCAATTTATCTTGTATATGTTATAACCAGGCTTTTGCATATTCTAGAAGAGTTGCTCAACTTGTACATGAAAATCCCACACTTTCCATAGCACATCTGGTAAATTTATTACAGTTGTACTGTAAATGGAGGGATCTGAATTGGCATCAAACCAATATTAGGTATGAATAGAAGATACAAACCCTAGATTTGTTTCAAAGTAACTATACAAAGTAAGCACCGATAAATAATTTTCCCCAAAAGATCCCATAAAATAACTATACAAACCCTAGATTTCTTTCAAATCAAATAGAAATTACAAAATTAAGTAAGAATCTTTACCTTCAGATTCTCTATGTAGGAATCTTGTCCTTTCGATTTGTAACAGGCTCCTGTGCTCCTTCCGATTTACTCTGTTTCAGGCTCGCTTTGAGAGAGAGGGGGGGGGACAAGGTCGCTTGCTTTGAGAGAGGGATGAGTGAGAGAGCGTATTCTCAAAACAGGTTTCAAATAGGATTTTCATGACCCACGCTTCTTTTTTGCTTTGGTCCATTGCCTGGTCCGTTGTATTGGGCCGTTTCTGAACGGGACTATATATATATATATATATATATATATATAAGCAATAAATGCTCCGTGAGTCCATGCTCAATCGAGGCATAACTCGATAATGTTAGTCCATATATATATATATATATATATATATATATACAAAAAGAAATAAAAGCCACGGACCGAAGTCCGAGCATACACACACAACATGACTATCAACGTGAAAAACGGTGTGTGCAAGATGTGGAGAAAAGGCTTTAAGAAGTGTAAGAAGGCTTACAGTGGACTGCCAAAGATGACTTCTATAGCTTTAAATGGATGAACACTCGGCTCCCGCCGGTAAAAATATGACAATATATAAGCTCACAAGTGTTTAAAATGAGAAAGCACTCAGTATATAGTGTGTACGGAGCAAATTGGACAGGGCTTCCTCGTCGTTTTCTCTTACAAAATGGCCATACCAAGCCCTCTATTTATAGAGGGGGGAGCCATAGGTGTACATGCGGCTGCCTGAGGTGCCCCGGGCTCTACGGGTTCCGCCGTCTTGAAGTACGTGCACGCATGTAACATGATGTCCGCTCGAACTTTTAGAACTTCAATCCGGGCCTCCGATTGAGATGTATACGACCTTTTATGGAGTGCTATTATCGAGAGTTACACGAATGACATGGGATTAGAGGTTGCAAGAAGTCAGGAAGATGGGACCGTGCCCTTAGTGTTCAAGCTTGAAATTCTATCCGGTGTGTTGTCCTGTGTAGTAGTCACTCGGGATTGTAGCTATTTGGTTCTTGTAGGACACTGCTGTGTAGAATGTATGTTGAAATATGTTGAGATAACACGCATGTGGGATCGAGGTGGCAAAATGATGATTTTGCCCCTCACCAGGGTTATCTCTGGTTTTGGCTGATAAAGAAATCGTTGCTTAGGGTTATCTCTGAGATTGGGCTACTGCAAGTGCTGGGTGTCCTCAGGGTTATCTCTGAGGTATGCCTGACCTCCCAAGATTATCTCCTGGTTTGGGACTGGGTGCCTCGGGGTTATCTTCAAGGTTGAAGCTGATTGCAAAGGTTGAAAAGAGCATCTCCGGGGTTATCTCCGGAACTGCAACTGCACTCCTCGGGGTTATCTCTGAGGTTGAGACTAAAATTCCCGGTGTTATTTCCAGGATTGAACATCTCAGGGCTATCTCCGAGATGGAAAGGGCTTCTCCGGTGTGTTTTTCGGAGCTAGAACTGTCTTGCCCTCCTGGGTTATCTCTAAAAGATGATTCTGCCCTCCTGCAATGTTAGTAACAAGAATGCAAAATTTTGAGTGTCTACAAATGCTCATCTTTATCATATTCATGCAATGCAATGGCATGGATAGGATAAAGAATACTAGACACTTGAAATGTGACAGGATAATCATGATGCAATGTACAGCAACATGATGAAAATGTATGTGGTTTGTTGGACTGTTCTCCAACAGGATGGGATAATTGTCGGCTCCCTTGACTTCTACCGGGGTTGACTGTCATTACTGACAACCTTGACGAATTGTCTTGGACGTGCGATCCAATGTTCTTAGGAGCTTCCAAGATGTTGACATTGGGGTTATCACCAAAGTCCTTAATCCCTGATACAGACTTTACACTGAAGATATATCTCTCATGTACAAGAGACTCTATGGGGATGTGTTTTATCTGTTGAGGATGTGTATAACATATTTCGTCATCGGTCTTCCCCGATGAGGATGTTCTTTTCTGGTTCGTATCGCCAAGTCTTTCCACTACTCTCTCGGAGTTACTGTCAATAGTTTGTGTTGTCAGGGCTGCCTGACCATCTCTGACATGTTTATCAATAGATGAGATCCCTGCTGGGGATAATGCCAAGGTTGCTTAACCTTTGTTGACGTGTGCATCAACGAATGAGATCATCTGGTGGTTTCCGATGCTTTGCTGGAGTAAATTTCCAATGGTTGAATGCTGTCAAAGTGGCTTGACCTTCGTTGACATGTACATCAACGGATGGATTGGATGAAGATCCGTTGGGGACCTTTGTTGACATGTACATCAACGGATGGATTGTATGAAGGTCCGCTAGGGAAAAGGTTTTAGGGTTACGACCCTGAATTGATGGCATCAGACCTTCGTGAGGTATTACCGAATGTAATTTGCAATAGCTGAGATCATTGGTATAGTGTACCCTGTGTTTGGGTGAATTCCAATGAGTGATATATAAAGCCACAGTTTGGCTTGCGAAAACCAAGATTTCAGGCTATTCTGCTCAATTGCGTAGCATTTTTATTCTTGATTTGGCCTTTTCAGCTTGTGAGAACTCCTTTGCAACTCGAATTGGACCGAGCCAGAGGGATAGGCCCCACCTAGGGGAGCCGCAGGTACACCTGCGACCAACCATGGGTGGTTTTAAGCTGCAGTTTGCTTTTAAAATTCATTTCTAAGTTGCGCCACATAGGAAATCCGAGAGCTCTTCTTCAGATCTGCTGAGTTCGGGCGTCTTTATACAAATTCTATCACCGTACAAGTATTCTACGCATCCCTGGTAAGGTATGCATGTCTTCTTTTCCAGTTTTTATCCGTTGGAAAATGACTTATCATAAGAAATGCATCTAAACACATAGTAGTGAATATGCATGCTTATATGACTTGATAAAAAATGTTCAACATAGTAAATGTTAGTATTTAACCATGCTGAATATAATGATGTGAAAAAAATTTAACTTTTAAAACAGTCAAATTGGCCCCTTTTTATGCTATTTCTTATCCGATTTGAGGACAAATGAGCTAAGGTGAGAAAGCAAAATAATCATGGTAATTAGGCTTCCCTTACATATTATGGCTTTGATATACGTATGCATATAGGATGTTTATGACTGTGGGTAAGTGTGCTACGGAATGGCCGCCTAGTCATGCCTATGTGCATGTGGATAGTCCCATTTACAAAGGAGACTATGGCAAAATTTTTCCAAAATGTAGGCATTGGGTAGTCATGCATTTTTAACTCTACTGTAGGCGTATGTTAAAGTAATGCATGCATGCATGTAGTCATAAAAATGCATTTGAAAAAGCTCTAGGTTAAAGTTTACCACACCCTTTCTGAGGTGATTTGGAGACTTGTTGTCTAGATATATGGATCCAGATTAGCCGAGTGGTTCCCGCAGGACCACTTCAGGTGTGCGGAGGAGGGCTACTGATGTGCCTCGACCCCGTTCCGTTAGACAGCCTTGTCGTCTGGCGGAGGCGGTGATTCGTCTTGTCCGGGTTGAGGTACCGGATGTTGAGGACGAAGAGGAAGATGTACTAGTTGTGAACCCCGCTCTTGCTGCACATGTTCCCTGTAGGGATTTCCTAGGCATTCAGGTGATGATCCCAGAGCTTCTGGGTGATTTAAATTGACACCCCTCAGTTTACTTGCATGCAAATGAGGTACAGGCTAGATTTTAATTCTTCCTTTTTTCCTATTAATGAGGAGTAAGGATTCTGATGTTGATCTACTTTGTAATGAAGGTTCCTTGCTTTACACAGCCTAGAGGGAACTGATTCAGCATTTATTCTACATATCAGGCTCTGCATCCTGACTATCGAGCGATTGTGCATGACTAGGGCTTTGGGGAATTCTTTTCCATCCTTCCCCGTCGTTGTCCCTGGGGTTACCTCAGGGCGTTGTCTGAGTGGTGGTTTCACCTGACTCAGTCTCTCCATTTATTGGTTGTGAGGTGATGATGACGCCGATGGATTGGCGATTTATCACTGGTATAGAGTTTGGGAGGGGGTGCTAGTGCCATATACGGCGGACGTTACCTCGACTGCCGTTAGATCCTTGCTAGGAGTCTCAGCTTAGGCGCTCAAGGGCAGGATAGTCTATACGGGTCCTTTGAGTATAGATGCTATGTGTAGGCTGTTGAGTGAGCCCATACCCGATGATGTGAGAGTCAGGGATCATATTCTTCGGTGATTATTCCTGATGATCATTAGGGGCTGCTTCATAGCAGATAACTCTTCCATGGTATCATTCACTTTGGTGAGCGCCACACGATATGTGGCCCGTATTGGAGAGTATGATTGGGGCTCCTACATATTCGCATATTTCCTCAAGGGTATGCGCATACGTTCGTAGGGCTTGACGGAGGCTTGGCTAGGATTTTACCCATTTATGTTGGTGAGTATTTCTCTTGTGATTTCCCATGTACAGGTTAAGAGTGTTGATTGACAGCAGATGTTTGCCTTTGTATTGGCAGTTCTGGGCCTATGAGAGGCTCTCATGTTTGCATCCTGTGAGTGTGATAGGCTTGGAGACCTATCCACGAGGACGGTGATGGCATCACTCCATATTGACGGAGGTTCCTGTAGCGGAGGGTTTCACCCATTGTCATCTACAGTTGGAGTTGTTGACAGTTGATGTCATCACTTGGATTCCCTACTCTGGGGAGCATTTAGCCATTGGGTTTAAGGATGGGTACCCGACTGGTGTCGAGTATGTGATATCCACCCGTAGGGTTCCTCTCTTTATTAATGGAGGATGGGAGCTCTATTTATGAGAGCGTGCTATCAGGAGCACCATAGGAAAGATTTGTATACCGATCTTGCCTCCTACCAGGCATTATTGGCCTGTATCACAGTCACCCTCTATTGATATCCCATTGTTGGGTGTTGACGGGTTTACACTGTTAGAGGGTCCTCATACTCAAGAGGTGTTCCAGCATTGGTGGTCCCCTTGTACCATCGGAGCCCAGACCCGCGCCACGCAATTTATGGAGGATATGGTTCCTGGATCTGTGATGATGATGGATTGGATGGTCTGTGTCAGAGATCCAACTCATTTGACACAGATTGAAAGTTTGACTGATAGTTGGACTGGGCACATTTCTTTATCCCAGATTTGGCGGCGAAGAGATCCTTGACGGATACTTTTAATCCTTCCACTCGGTGGCCCCCTCAAGTGACCCATATGGCTTTACCAGTGCAGATCCTCCCTTCTATAGGCCTGACATCCCCATTGATGGAGATCCAGTGACTCAGGAGGAGTTACATCAGGTGGACAGGATTGATGATGTAGACATTGGCACCATTGTCTTATGCTGATGTATATTCTCGTTATATCTTTTGATAGACCTCTGTTAGATACTGGGTGGTTGTGCCCCATTCTCGCTATATCTTTTGATAGGCCTCTGTTAGTAGTTGGGTGGCTGTGCCCCATTTCCCTGTATTTTTAGCTGTACAGAGATGTATTAGATGATGATGTACTTAGGAATGTATATACTGTTATTCCCTACTAGGGGTGATCATTCGGTTATAACCGAACCAAAATGGCTATTCGGTTATAACCGAAAACCAAATTATCGATAATTCTACTATCCGAACCACAAACCAAAATTTGAAACTAACCGAATTACTGAATACCGAATTACCGAATGTACAATTCGGTAATTCGGATAATAACCGAACCTGTGCTCAAAATTAAAATTAAGAATAAAGAAACAGATTACAAAGTAGCTTAAGTACTTAACAGTTAATAGCAACATTCCAAGTTGCTAACATCCAACATCCAACATAAAGTTTAACTATTACAACAACAAGCCAACAAATACAACACTCAGTAGCAAATTAATTGTTACAGACTTACAGCAGCAAATTAACTGTTACAAATTAACTGTCCAGCATAAAGTTTAAAAATACAGCAGTAAGTCAGCAACAAGCCAACAAATTAAACCAACAAGCAAGAAGCAACAACATTACTCCATGAGATATCTCAGGCTGACTTAGCAAGAAGCAACATCATGAACTCAACACTCAACAGCAATACAACATGACTCCATGGGATTCCTAGCAACAAGCCAACAAGCAACAGGCAGCACCGCAGCAACAAGAAGAAGCCAACAACATTCGTCGGGAACAACAACAAGCAAGCAAGAGATATCCTAGTAATTGCAGTTAGGTAGTAAATGGAAGTTAGGTAGTGAAGAATGGTGTTTGAGCTTTAATAGTTAACACAGATTAACAAAATAGTAATGGATAGCAGTTGTGCTAATGATTTGAAGCTATCATAAAATAAGATATTGTTCTTGAAGTAATAAAGGCATGTTCCTCTTCAGCTTTATAATAATTTTCTTATTCACAATTGAAATGAATGTTAATAATTTCTAAAAGTAAACGTAAATGCAACATACAGTGTTTTGGAAAAAGGGTTGAAACAACATTCAAAACTAATGTGGATGATATGCTAAAGGGAAATAATCCACAAGTGACTCTGTTTAAGGATCAGAGATGTTTCAACATGCTAGATGTTTGAACAATAGAGATGCATCATAAGACTATATTACCAAAAACTAGTAAGTATAGCTACTAAGATCAGTTGGTTCATCAAAAGTAAATACATTAAATACTAACTAGAGTACTGTATATATATCAAAGAAAAAGTGAGGTTAATTATCCCTGTGGACATTTATGACAACCAGGTGGTAATTGTGAGAACTAACTAACTACTGCATAATTTTGATAATATAATAATGAAAAAACTGTCATTATTAAGGTATCAAATCAGCTATGCTTGTTATTATTACCTCTACCTCATATGATCAGATTTCAACACCATAAGATCATCTTTAACTGCAGTCTGTAAAAACAAAAAAGAAACAAAACATATTTTTGATATGGACTACAACAATAACAATAATAA
Organism: Panax ginseng; assembly: GCA_020205605.1. Classification (NCBI taxonomy): domain Eukaryota; kingdom Viridiplantae; phylum Streptophyta; class Magnoliopsida; order Apiales; family Araliaceae; genus Panax; species Panax ginseng. The sequence continues at coordinate 55,412,298 of CM035130.1, read as the reverse complement.
AAAAAGAGTTGTATATGATGAATTGAGAGACGAATTTACCTCATTAATCAAGTTGAGTCACGGAAACATTGGCATCATTAGTAACAAGGCTCAAGTTGGATATTGCTGAACAAAATAAACAAAAACAATAATTAGGAGATAATGAACTCAAATTGGAGACAATAAACAAAAACAATAATTAGGAGACAATAAACAAAAACAATAATTATTACCACACTCAAATTTATCGGCAAAGTCGATATCTTCCTCCACATCAATGCGATTCTTCACTTTAACCCAATCTTGAGAACATATGAGAGCTTCCACCATATTAGGAGACCATGAACTCCTAAATGCATCAAGAATGCGTCCCTCCGTGCTAAATACGGACTCCGAAGCAACGGTAGAAATGGGAATAGCCAACACATCATGGGCAATACGTGCAAGGATAGGGAATCTTGCACTATTAACTTTCCACCACCCCAAAATATCGAAAGTCTCATCAACTTCTTCCACATCTTCACTTAAATACTTGTCCAATTCAGATTTGTCTCCAAGTATAACTCCGGCCCGACGCCTTTTGAACTCTTTTGTAATTCTATTTATATTTTTGGATTCCATTGAACTAGAACCTTGGGATGACATTGACATGTTACTTACACTTGATTTTCCACTTTCTTGAGTTAAATACTTTTTCCTGTACTCATTAAACAAATCTTCCATTGATCTCTTCACACTATCAGTAATCTCCATCCCAGTGGCCTTATTACTTGATTGATATTCTAAATTCCTATATTCATTATCAATATCAAAGTGAAGATCTATTTCCAAACCCTCCAACGGATTTTCAACGTCAATTTCACCCTTTCCATACATTCTTTCTAAACCAAATTGAACAAAACTCAACTTATACCGTGGATCAAACACAACGGGAATATATAACAACATATTCATTTTTGTAACATTTCCCCAATACTTGTCATATTTTATTTTCATTGCCTTAGCCATTTTTTGCAATTCTATATCATTGCTTCTTTCCCAGTCATTCAAAATAATATAAGTGTCACATATTTCAAGAAATACATTATTTGATGTGACATAAGATGAGCCTGAAATATGCACAGTGAGATTATAAAAATGTTCTAAGAATCCAACAAACAATTTAGCTCTATTCCAATCTGAGTCCGTTGGAATATTTTTGCCCCCCATCTCTTTGTCAAAGCCCCGATCTTTAAACCCAAATCGATCAAAAGCTTCCTTGTATTTTAAGGTCGAACTTAACATCAAGTAAGTTGAGTTCCATCTAGTTGGACAATCTAGACTCAAGCCTTTCTTATCTTCAAGACCACAATAATCAATACAGTCCTTGAATGACTTGACCCTAGCTAGAGATTCTTTTGCATACTTCACTGCACGCCTAGTTGTCTCAATAGATTTCTCCATCAACTTCAACCCATCATTCACAACAAGATTAATAATGTGAGCTATACATCTCATATGAATGAATTTACCATCTAAGACATTGGTTTTCCAGTATGAACATCTATCTCTCAAGTAAGTCATGCTTGAGATCATTTGAGCTAGCATTATCTACAATGAGTGTCATAACTTTAGAAAGTCCCCACACAATTAGACAAGACTCGACCATTTCCCTAATTCACTTCCCCTTATGACTTGTGATGGTTAGAAAATTTAAGATTTTTTTATGCAATTTCCAGTTTTCATCAATAAAATGAGCAGTAACACACATATAATTCAAGCGTTGATTAAAAGTCTAAGAGTCAGTTGTGAGGCAAACACGTTCGCAATGTTTTCTAAGGATTGTTTTCAACTTACTCTTCACATTCTCATATAAACGAATACAATCTCTAGCAAATATAAAATGTGAAGGCAATTGAAACCTAGGACAAGCAACTTGCATAAGTCTTTTAAAACCCTCCTTCTCAACATGTTCGAAAGGAAGTTCATCTACAATAAGATGGTGAACTACAGCTGCCCTAACCGCTTCTTGGTCAAACCTCGAAGAAGTGAGTGTACCCTCACTTGCCCTTCCCTCTCCTTCACCCTCTTTGATCCCTACAAGTTGGGGTTGAGTTTTGTCCATGTTGATAGGATTTTTTTTTTACAAGTTCTAAAGTGATTTCTGAAAGAAGTAGTGCCATTTGTAGATGAATCAGTAGCTAATTCTTTTTCACAATAAGTACACTTACCTTTGATGACATTACCGTCCTTATCTTTAACGGGGATGGAGTGCCCCTCAGTCCACACCTTGGATCTAGGTGTCATCCTTTTTTTTTGGCATCTTTACACTTTCTGAGTGTCCCGTAGTTTTTGTACTTGTTGTGGTTTCTTTTGACCTGGGCTCTATATTGGTGGGAACATTGTCATTTGACTCTCTCCCATGTCCAATTGGATCAAGGTCATCAAGGTTAGGCTCGTACGTATCATTCACCATGTGCAAATCATTTAAAAGACTTCTTGACATCATCTACAATTGCCAAACAAATCAAATTATCATGTCAATCACTAGTAACTATAAACATATGATAACTGCATTTTATAGAACAACCAAAAGATGATTCAATAATTAGCATATTAATTTTTCATTACTGTGACATATAATCTTCCCCCCCTTTTTTACAATTCTGTCTATCAAAAATAGTTTATCTTTGAATATATGGAACAAAGGGAGTATGTATATCTTTGAATTTTGTTGAATATTTATTCCACTCTACTCTCCCAATTGCTCATTGAGGTCCCCTATTTATCCCAACAAAAAATCACAAAAATCTCTTCATCACAATGATCAGAAGTTGGTCCCCACTCTATATCAGAGATTCAAAATCACAGGAACACAACTAATCAATGAAGGCATCATAAGGAAGTTCATCTCTTCTCAAAAAGACTCAAGCAAAAATAAAGAAAAAAGACAGCATGCAAACAATAGAAGCAACAAAAAGCTGCATACCCAATTCATATAAATCTGCGATTAACACCACCAAAGACCACCGCATGTATGCTTTGGTGGAATATTTTATCGACACACAAATTCAAAGCAGCACAAGTACAGAAAGAGATGGAGCATAAAAATGAAGGAACACGTGGTTCGATGGATCGTGCAATCCCCAAAACACTGAAATAGAGATTTAGAAAAAAGAAACCAATTTGGTATAAAGAAGAGTACAAAGAAACCCATGGATAGTGATTAGTGAATGAAATTTACCTGGAGTCAGACTAGGGAGAGTCGGGGAGAGCCGGAGAGAGCTGGACTGCAAAAGCCAAAAGGTGAGACGGCGCGAGTGCGTGACAGAAAGTGAGAGCCGAGAGGCGGAGGCCGGAGCAGAGATTGAGTCAGAGAGAGGCGGAGGCAGGAGGCCAGAGATGATGTAACGGAGAGAGGCTAGGGCAAGAATAAGTGATTTGAGATCTGGTATTGGGAGGCTGGGTGCGGCGACTGCTATGCTAGGGTAAGAACTGAAATGAGAAATCTGCCATGATATATGGATGAGTTAGACATTTGTGTCATTATGGCAGTGAGAGCTCTCAGGGAGGGTCAAACCATTGTACCGATGATCGTAGCAGAGACGTTGAGATCAGCCACATATTGCAGCACCTACCTTACAGGGGTATTTACAGGTAGTTCAGTCATGTTATACGTGTGGTTTATGTCACACCTGAGACCGATTGGTACTTTCCGACAACACGGGTATTGTTTTACCCATGAGATAACATGTCTTACTCCTTCCAGCCAGCAGAGTGTATAGACGCTACATCTTGGTCAGTATTCTTGGCAGGGATTGGAGATCCATTTGATATTCTGTCGTGTATAGGGATTAGTTCACCCTACAGCTTCATTACTCATGCTCCTGGCATGGATTATCTCCCTCTAGCTAGTTTAAGAGGCATGACTACTTACCACCCACTGGTTGTGATGTCACAGTTTGAAAAGTTTCAGGACTTCCATCCTTTTGAGGGGGCATTGAGTTAGCGCTTGGATTCTTGCCACTTGTCAGCAGAGGACAGATCCAGGGTGTATACCTGTTGGGATCAGTGTGAGCTAGCTGCATTTTCTATTAGCCATCCGGGCTGTTCGACAGAGTATTCTGCATGGATAGAGATAGAGACAGCATCAGTTGCGGTTATGCACAGTGCCGGGGATTGATTCTGATGATGGGGAGCCCACAGAGGACATTGATATTCCCATTGAGGAGGAGCTATTCACTGGGTTGACAACAGCTCTTGCAGATTCTCCCAGTATGAGTGTTATTGTGATCCAACATTTAACACAATATTTAGAGCAGAGTCTTCATCTGATGACCTTTGAGAGAGATTAGGCTAGGGCTTTGATGTTGAAAGCTCTTGATGGGAGGGACACCACTCTATTGGCAAGAGAGGAGGCTGTAGCTCATAGAGACACCACTATTACAGAGCGGGATGAGGCTAGATCATCCATAGATGCATTGATTGTTAAGCGGGATGCTGCCATATCTGCCTGGGATGTGGCCGTTACAGATAGTATTACAGTGAGATCCCTTACTACTAGCATGATTGCCGATATGAGTGCATATATTGATGAGTATCATGCCACCATACAGTTGGCTACGGATCTGTTAGCTCGTGTAGATATCCTTGGGTAGGAGCTTGCAGCATTGTCTCCTTCTTCGGAGAGAGATGTCATGTTGGACTTGATAGTTCGTATATCCACAGGATTGTAGATAGGCTTGTATTTTCCAGCACAGACTAGTTTAGCCATTTTGTCATGTACAACACATATTGTATATATCAAACAACATTATATATGGCAGGGAAATATGTTTTGATTCACTTCCCTTTTAGTTGTGCCTTGCTACTTGCTTGATATCTGCCTATTTCTTATGGGCTTGCGATCTTGATGTATTCTGAACTTATCCTTGATGGGTGGACATTGAGACGTCACAGGATCTTTCAGAATGGATCATTGATATGTGTGTATCCCTACCCTCTTTGGTGTCTTGGGACTGGTTTCTGTATGGAAATGTGGAGAGGGGTGTGGCTTTTCTCTCTGAGATTGACCGCATAACAGATGGTCGCCAATACTCCTATTAAAGATGAGCCCAGTTAGTTCCATCTCTTATGGATTGGTGTTGCTCTTCGAGGATTCAACCGCAGCTTAGATGGTCACCAACTCTCCCATTTATGGGGAGGCCAGGTAGTTCCATCCCTTTGGTCTGAAGTCGATGAAATGTGATGGATTGAAGTTTGATCTCAGTACCGCTGAAAAGTATTTGTTTTGGTAAGGGTAAGACCGAACCATAAATGGCTGCCTACGTACTCCTATTGAAGAGGAGATCAGGTCTACGTAGTTTGGACCTGGTGTAAGAGGTTCAACGCTGAATGGGAAGGTTGTAGAAGGTATAGGAATGTTTTTGTTGTTTTTATTTTTTTGTAGAGAAGGGTGTAAAAATGTTTTTGTTTTATTTTTTTTATTACTACCGGGCCATATAAAATGGTTGCCTACGTACACCCAGATATCGAGGAGATCAGGTCGATGTAGTTCACCCCATGTTCAGGATAATTTGCAGCCGAAAAAGTTTGATCCCATGTTCAGGACAAACTATGGGGGAAAAGTTTGATCCCATGTTCAGGACAAACTGCAGGTGTGAAAAGTCTTATCCGTAGTAGGATAAAACTGCGGGTATGAAATGTTCAATCCCTTGTGGGATAACCTGAAAGGTTTTAAATGAAGTTGAGTGAAAGATCTAATGATCTGAAAACAAGGCTGCTAGCTTGAAGAGTGTGTTTCCCTAATGGGGCAAATGGGTATAAAGAAAGGTTGTGTGTAGAAAGGGTTAGAAAACCTGAAATGACTGGTGATCTGGTGATCCAAAACTAGGATGTTTGCTCAATGGTAACTTCAGACATAATACCGTTTCACGGTGTCCGAGTTGATGAGCTGTGGAAATTCGTCGCCATCCATTTCCTGTAATCTAAGAGCACCTCCTGTCAATACCTCCTTGACAATAAACGGGCCTTCCCAGTGTGGAGCAAATTTTCCCTTTTCCTGATCTTGGTTGTCAATGATCTTCTTCAAAACCAAGTCATGTTGTTTAAACTGCCGTAACCAGACTTTCCTGTTGTAGGACCTGGTGATCCTTTGTTGGTATAACTAACCATGGAAGATAGCATCACTTCACCTTTCGTCTATTAGAGACAATTGGTGATACCTGTCTTGTAACCATTGGTCTTCATCCAGCTGAGCATCAATCAACACTCTGAGGGATTCCATTTCCACCTCTATGGGGAGCACTGCTTCCATCCCATAGGTTAATGAGTAGGGGGTTGCTCCAGTGGAACTACACATTGAAGTTCTGTAGGCTAATAGAGTTAGAGGCAAGAGGTCAGGCCATCTTTTGTGATTGGCAGACATCTTTTGCATGATCTTCTTGATGTTCTTATTAGCTGCTTCAACAGCACCATTCATCTTTGGACGGTAGATGACGAAGTTGAGGTGTTTGATGTGGAATTTACTACACAACTCCTCAATCATTTTGTTGTTGAGGTTCTTAGCATTATCTGACACAATCACCTCTGGTTGTCCATATCGATAAATGACATTTTTTCTAATGAAAGCAATAATGACTTCTTTGGTAACCCTGGGGAAGGAGGCTGTTTCTACCCATTTGGTGAAGTAGTCGATCATGGTGAAGATAAATTGATGCCCATTACTGGCTTTGGGCTCGATGGGCCCGATTATATCCATTCCCCATATTGAGAAGGGCCAAGGTGAACTCATGTTATGGAGCTCCCTCGGAGGGGCGTGGATAGCATTCCCATAAATTTGGCATTGGTAGCATCTCTTGACATGATCATCATAGTCAGCCTTAAGCGAGAGCCAATGTTCTGAGTCATCTCTTGACATGATCATCTCTGATTGAGGTGTATAAGACCTTTTACGGAGTGCTATTGTCGAGAGCTACATAAATGACATGGGATTAGAGGTTGTAAGAAGTCAGGAAGGTGGGACCGTGCCCTTGGTCTTCAAGCTTCAAATTATATCCGGTGTGCTGTCCTGTATAGTAGTCACTCGAGATTGCAGCTATTTGGTTCTTGTAGGACATTGCTGTGTAGAATGTATGTTGAAATGTGTTGAGACGGCGCGCATGTGGGATCGAGGTGGCAAAATGATGATTTTTCCCCTCACCGGGGTTATCTCCGGTTTGGGCTTATAAAGCAGTCGTTGCTCAGGGTTATCTCTAAGATTGGGTTACTGCAAGTGCTGGGTGTGCTCAGGGTTATCTCTGAGGTGTGACTGACCTCCCGAGATTATCTCCGGGTTTAGGACTGAGTGCCTCAGGGTTATCTCCGAGGTTGAAGCTGATTGCAAAGGTTGAAAAGAGCATCTCCGAGGTTATCTCCGGAACTATAACTGCACTCCTCGGGGTTATCTCCAAGGTTGAGACTGAAATTCACGGTGTTGTTTCCGGGATTGAACATCTCGGGGCTATCTCCGAGATTAAAAAGTCTTCTTCGGTGTGTTTTCTGGAACTGGAACTGTTTTGCCCCTCAGGGTTATCTTTCTGAAAGACGATTCTGCCCTCCTGCAATGTTAGTAACAGAAATGCAAAATTTCGAGTGTCTACACTTTGTACATCATATTATTATTAAGGACATTACAAAAACTACTTAATAAATATTCTTTAATAATATCATCATCAAATTAATCATGCAGACTCTAATATATTCTAATAACTTTAATTATTTTCTCAAAATCTTAATTAACTTTTATCTATTTAATAATATAATAAACCATTATCCATACCACCCGTGCTTCGCACGGCATTGACGAACTTTTGCATAATTAAAAGCACAAATTTGGTTTTGTTTCACCAATTTTTGGATCAACTTTCCTATTCATATCACCGTAAGTATTATCCAAATTTGTATCAATTAAATATTATCCAAATTTAAAAATATTTATATCTCTAATAGAAACAGGAAAAGGGAATATCTTTTTCTTTCCTATTCAAATTCGTACAAGTATTATACAAATTTATAATAATTAAATATACTATCCAAATTTATAAAGTAATCAAAAGAAACTCAACCAATCTCTAATAGAAAACTTCTAAAAGAATATTTGTTTTTGGTTTTATCAATTTAATTACAATTTTTTAATCAAAATTTTATGTAATTAATTAAGACAATATAACTTATTATACTTTATATTACCTAAATTTATTAAAACTTCAAATACCAAATCACGATAAATTGTATTAATAATATATATGTAAATATTTTTAAACCATAATAATTGCAACGCCCCCAAAATCCAGGTATCTTCCAACCTTAGATATGGTGCTACACGGTGCTACAACATACATATATAATGAACTTTATAACTTAAAAATATGAATATAATTACTAATTATTACAACATATCACAACATCATCCCATATTTCTATAACCATTATATTCTTCATTTGTCATAATATTAATTAATACAAAAGTAATACTAATTTATTACATGATAATCTATTTATCCATCTTCATCTTTCCTTTATCCTTACCAGATCCTTTAATCCGTTCGTTTTTTAGATGCAATCATATAATTCAAGCAAGGTATGAGCATTAAATAGCCCAACAAGTTTAACAATTCTACAACAACAAAATCAAGAATCGTATGATTTATCTTCAATAACTGAACAAAAGTTATGAAGTACTATGAATAACAAAATAGCTCTTTTGTTTTCCTTTAAAAAAATTTCAAATGACAACATGTCATTTAATATTCTGAGTTTGGTCAACAGACCATGAACATTCTTTTCTTTCTTTCTTTGAAAACGACAACCTGTTACTAAGATCGTAAGTCTGATACTACTTACAAGAACTTTTAGGTGATCAACCTATACTACTTTATGTTGATTAACATTTCTCCATTAAACGTATTTACACTTAATTTTTAGCAATCGCATGTGCCAGTCGGTATATGACAAAAAAAATTTCGTTTATTCTTTCTCAGTCTTACCTTTGAATCCGTACCAAATCAATTGGCACAGGATAATAATAACAATATTTTGAAACACTTGTAAATAAATCAACAAAATACTTTAATCTTTGTTTAGCCGAATCAAATGGCATCAACTCTTTCTTAAACATTTTATGCATAAAATATCATGAATTTTACAAAACTTGTCTAACATAAAGTATAGACAATAGTTTAGAAAATTTTCCTTGTGCATCTTCTAAACTTTTCTTTATCTTGGTCTTTATATGCTCTACATTATATAATCATATAACACACCAATTAGCTATCAAACAATCTATACACATTGTTTATTCTAACTTCTTCTTACTTTATAGCTTATCCGAATTGTTAAACTAAGAACGTTCGTCAAGTTATTTATTGTTAATTACGACTTCATAACACTATAATGTCATATATTAATATCATTCCTTAATGTCTAAGTTATACAACCAATATATGTTTATCACGTTCGTCCAACACAAATATGATTCACGGAGATCGTTTATGTACTTACGTTTACATTTGATAGCCCGTTAATCAATGTTTGATTATTAACTTAGGTTTTAATCACTCCTTTAAGTGTTACATTACATATTATTGATGTTTATAATTATTAACCAACCTTTCCCCAAGTTTTTATGCTTATAAAAGCTCTTCTATAGGTTTGGTTCTGGTCCGGCATTGCGGCACCAGAACCCTTTAAAAACTAGGCATTGCGACGTAACTCTCTAGGAGCTTCTCCCCGTGATGGCGCTGTGGCACCCCATTCTTAGCCTTGGCTGGCGCTACGACGCCAGGCCATTTCTCCTAAATATTTTTTAAGTGTTCTTCTTAGTTCAAACCGCCTACTTTACGATCTCCTAACTTCATTGATATAACTCAGAATTGGTCCATTCCAAAGCCATTTTCTTGGTTACATTATATACTATAATTTTCTGCGAAAAGAATATTTTTCTAAATTCGTTAACTAGCCTTTCCATTAGCTTAAAATTCCTTGTTCGTTCATTTTATATCTTTTAACATTTTTCGTTCGTTAATTCATAATTCGTTCATCTGATATCTGAATGCGTTCATTCTTGAGCCTATGACTCATAAATTCCATGTTCTCTAATATAATAATGAACCCTAATTTTTCAGGTTCATTCTCATTATTCCATATTCGTCCGAAAATCATAGTTAACTATGATTTTATTGGTTAACATCTTTTAATGAAATTTTTGCCATAACTTCATTATAGCATATTTTTACTTCATTCCAAATGGAAAAATTCCATGCCTTGTTCAAATATCATCTCCTAATCAAGAATATAGCAACTAACTTATACGTGATGGTTTTAAACTTGTCCATCAATAATAAGCTCTAAGATTCTCATGCTTTCTTCAGTAGTTCGTTATTAACGATTATGATTTCACTTGACATGCTTTTGTTAGTGTTTTAAGTCCACTATTATCCTCCTTATTTCATCGGATTATACAATATCCACCAATAACACTTCTCTACCAATCTACAAATTAAGATAGATGAACATTAAGTTTCTAATGAATTACCTCTTTTTGTTCTTGGTGTTCTTGATTGATTTAGCTAGCTTCTTTCTTCCTCTTCCATATCAAATTTGAAATTTCCCTCTCTCTCTCTCTCTCTCTCAATATATGAGCTTTCTCTTTAATGTGTTGGTTAATACTTAACAAATTATGTGTATAGAAATGAAGAGAAAGCTTCGTTTATAAAGGAAATGCAAGATTTAGGGTTAAATGGGCTTTTGGACAACTTTGCTTGGATTATAATTTGGAAACTTCAATTTGAGTCTTTTATGCTCAATTCCCTTAAGTTTCAAATCTTCATAACACCCCATCATCATCCACCACACATTTCCATCCAAACAATCAAATAAACTTTTGAGTCACATATTCACTATTCACACCTCCTCACCTTTATAGATTTTTTCCCAACCAAGCTTCTATTTGAAGCTTTGGCCGGCCACAACCTCCATTAGGGAACCCACATGGGTTGCCCTAACCCATTTTACCACCTATAACCCATGATTCGACCCATCTTTGTTGGATCTTGGTTTAGGCTTGGTTTTCTATTCAATTTGAGCCAAACTTTGGGCTTGAATTTACTTTCTTTTGGGTCTTGATTTAAATCTTCATTGGGCCTCCTAACATTTCTATTAGGCTTCACAAAGTCCAAGCCCAATAGCTAAATAGTCAACTTTGACTTTTATTAACCAAGACTTTGACTTTCCGTATTCTTACCGTATAATTCTCATATTATTTACGTATTCACTTCGTATAGTATATATTATATGTCGTATTATTCTTCATATTATGCTAATATAACACCTTATATTATACTCGTATTCTTCTCGTATAATAATAATTCTTATTATACTTAATCATTTCTTTTCTTTTAAATTCACTTTCCCTAACCTCTTGGAATTGAGTACACAGTCGAAAAATTATTTTTTTCGTTTTAAAATTTATTTGACATTCCGTCTTTCTTGATTATTCTAACATTTACACGTTATTTGAAAAATCAAAAATATGAAAAATTGATTTTGGGTGAATAGTGTTTTTACATTTTTTTGTAGAAAATTTTTATTTTCCCATACATTCTCGGATTCATAAACACTATTATTCAAATGCATTCCAGGCCATTGAATCAACCTTTAAACATATAATCACATAATAAATCCACATAATCTCATTTTATTCAATATAATCAAATAAAATGCATTTACAATTTAGTACAATTTTCTCGGTCGTTACATTCTTCCTCCCTTATAAGAATTTTGTCCCCTAAATTTTGATATAAGTTAGTCAAATAAACGAGGGTAATTCTTCTTCATTTTATCTTTGAGTTCTCACGTTGCTTCTTTGGCATTATGGTTCCTCCAACTTACCTTTACAAAAGGTATTACTTTACTTCTTAAGACATGCTCTTTCTATCAATAATTTAAATTGGAATTTCTTCATATGATAAGTCTTTTTCAACCTGAATAGGTTCGTACTCTATTACGTGCTTATAATCTGATTTATAAGGTCGTAATACTGATACATGAAACACGTTATGTATACGCTCCAACTCTGGAGGTAATGTTATTACATAAGATATCTTTCCTATTCTCTTTAATATTTTAAAAGGTCTTATAAATCTTGGACTCAACTTATCTTTCTTCCCAAAATATATCTTCCTTTCCAAGGAGAGACCTTCAAAAATGCAATAGAACCGACTTCAAACTTTCTCTTCTTTCGATGCATATCTGAATAGTTTTTCTGACTATCTTGAGTGGCTACCACTCAGGTACGTATCAGCTTAACTACATTTGTCGTTTGTTAAACCATCTCTGACCCCAACATTCGATGTTCACCTACCTCATCCCAGCACAGTGAAGTTTTGCACTTTCTTCCGTATAATGCTTCGTAAGGCGGAATGTCTATACTTGTATGATAACTGTTGTTATAAGCAAACTCTACTAATGGTAGATGATCATCCCAATTCCCTTTAAAATTCATAACGTAAGATCTTAGCATATCTTTAAGCATCTGAATTGTTCTTTCACTATGCCCACCGGTCTGAGGATGGTATGATGTACTCAACCTCAACTGCGTTCCCATTTGTTATTCTAAACTCCTCCAAAAATTCGATGTGAATCGTGGATCACGATTAGACACAATCGAAACTGGTACTCCATGTCTTGAAACAATCTACTTGATATAAAGTTTAGCTAACCACTCCAGATTAAACCTAACTCTTATCGGCAAAAACTGAGCCGACTTAGTCACACCACAAAATCTATCGTGATATGCTCCCATTTCCATTCTGAAATCTCCAACGATTGTAACAATCCGCTTGATCTTTGATGTTCAGCCTTGACCTCCTAACACACTCTGCTATTTCTGTAACATCCCGAAAATTCATCAGATTTTAAATGATTAAATTAAAGGTTAAAGAATAAAACCTAGAGTGAAAAAAGAGGAACGATTTAAATTTTTTAAAGAAAAACCTATATGGTTTACTATTTGAATAGAATTGAGAAAATAAGGGTTAAAAAAATTCAAAATCTAGACTGAAATTTTATTTAGAAGTATGTTAAGAATAAGGTATTAGGTTACCTTTAATTTTATGTGAATTAATGAAAAAATTATGAGAATGATTGAAATTTTGAAAAGATAGAAATAGATTATGAATGTGGGAAATTTATGAACTGAAGAGATATTATAAGGATAAAGTGAATGTGTATATGTATATGTATATAGATATATTTATATATATTTAGTGATGTGCACTATATTTTAGCAAGATGAATGATAAGGATAAATACTTTGTGAATATGTGAGTAAATAACTATGAATATTATGTGTTTGTTTTTATTTGTTTGTTTTATAAACAAATAAAAGAAACTAAGGTAACCTAATTATATATTAGGAATGAAAAAATTGAATAACTTAAGGGTTATGGGATGAGAGAATAAAAGTATTTAAAATATATACTAATTTTAAGAGATTTATTTTATACATCTCAACTAATTAATTTTATAACCTAATTAAAGCAAGTCTAATTTGGTAAAGAAATTAAGTGCATGTAAATAAGGAATTGAATTACAATTGAGTGGTTGGAAACCCTAATTAAATGATTAGGGTAGGATAAAATTAAAAGTGTTGGACCATGTCCATTTTTCCATGGCCCAAAAGAATTTATTTTAAAAGCCCAAGACATCATATAAAATGGCCCAAGTTTAGCCCAATTGAAGGGGGGGGGGGGCATTTTAGACATTTAGTATAATAAATAATAAATCAAAAACAAAGCAAAACATGGAATGAAATGGGCCACTTGGCCGGCAATATGAGGGAAGGAAGAAGGGGAGCATGTCATCATTTTCCAACTCCACATGTGTCAAAAGATATTTACCCACAACAAGCCATATGTCAAATGTGTTATGAAGCCACCACACTTAATTAGTTTAGTAAGTAATCTAGGTGATGGTTAAGGAGAGAGAGAGAATTGGTGGAGATTGGAAAGACCACATGGCCGGTGGAATGTGGAAAGGAAAAGGAGGATGAAGATAGATAATTATTGTATATCTATATCTAATAAAAGTATATATTATTTCTTTCTTTCTTCTCTTATTTTTTTAACTAAAAGAACTAGAGAGAGAGAGTGGATGAACGGCAGCCATGGTGGAGGTGGTGATGAGCGGTGGTAGTCCCATGAGAGAGAAGAAGAAGAGAAAGAAGTGTGGCCATGGAAGGAAAGAGGATGAAATATCCAAAAGGTATAATACTAAACTAATTTATATATTTTAGTTGGAGTATACTAAATCAAAACTTGAATCTATGTTTCTAAACTCAAAAACTTTGTATCTACTTGTTGATGAGTGTTTTATGTTTAGATATACCCATATTGGGTGTTGATATGTTTGGAAATCAAAAGAAAAGAAAAGTAATTTTTCTAGTTTATAAACCATAATTTTTTATGTACTTTGGATTTCCGTCGTTTTTGATCTACACCATCTTTTTGTGATCCGTTAAAGAGAGATGCTAGATATGTAAGTTAACTACTAAACCAAAGTGGAATAACTCAAAAATGTTAAGTACACAATCCGTAGTGGCTGTTTTAGCCAAAATAGTTTCGTGTCTTTTAAAGAAAAACAAATTTTTTTGGTCCAGTCATTGCTAGGGGTAGTTTCATCATTTTTCTGACATTCAAAAATTCTGGAAAATTTTGGGATTATAATATGATAAGTTTTCTAACATCTCCAAGTGGAATTATGGAAAAAGGAATTGTACATTTCCGTATGGACTGTTTTTAGCAAAGTACAAAAAAGTTATTTTTCTCAAAAAAGCTACTGTTCTAGAATTGTCAGGGCTGTTTCGGAAACTTAATTAATGAAATAAATTTCTACCTTTTGGGACATAAAAATATATGATATAAAGTAGCTTCTGTCCAAAAATAAGCTCATTCTGACTTAAAATGACCAAGTTATGGTTACTTCAATGTTTAGGATTTTTCGACGAAAACGACTATAACTGGAGTTCTATAACATCGACGACTTCAAAATTTAAACTGAAGGCTCACATTAACACGTATAAGATTATGACAAGAGATGGGAATTTCTGGAGTTGAGCATGATAGGGCTAATTTCTTAAACTACGAACTAAAAATGATTTTTTGAAAAATACTAAAAGGAGTTAAAAATTTATGGAAAAATTATTTTTGTGTATGAAATATATGTATATATGTTTGGACAAATGATATAAAAATAATAAGTTTATTTGGTATTTTCATGAAAAGAATTAATGAATCCAGCTTGCTGGATTGAAAATCTGTTAAATCCAGTTTGCTGGATTGGAAAGCAGTTTACCGTATTGAAAACATGTTGAATCTAGCTTACTGGATTGTAATCTGGCTGTTAGAATTGGAATCTAGTTTGCTGGATAGCAATTTGGTTTGCTGGATTTGGAATCCAGTTTGCTGGATTATAATCTGGTTTGCTGGATTGCAATTTGGGTTGCTAGATTGGTATGTTTGGATAATCCAGGTTACTGGATTAGTATTTGACTTATTAGATTTTAAAAAATAACTTATAATATATAAGATTAAAGTGTTAAATCATAATATATATGATATAGTGATTAAAGAATTATCAAAGGACGATAATAGTAATGATGTTTTAAGGAGTAATCTAATATTTGATTATGTGATAAGTGTTTAAGTTGTATAATGACTGTAATTAACAGTAGTGTATGTGATGATATTATTCTAATTGAGAGATCGATATTATCAATAATAGGTCTTTCAATTGAAGCTAAAAATAGATTGCGTAACAATAATCGGCGGTTCATGCAAGTTTCCTTAACTCTAACTTGAGTTATTGTTTTTCAAGCACAGTAGTGGATAATTATTGTTGATTATACCACGTCTATGGTTTATTGATTCGCACGTTGTGCATGTTGTATATGTTCATCAAGTATGAAAGGCTGATCACCTTCATTACCATATTGTTTGGTTATATTTATTCATGTTCATTGTTGGCCATTCATTATTTTTGACTCGGTCATTCAGATATGAAAATTGATTCATGTTCTTTCACAATTATTATATTGTTGAAAGTTTTTCAGCTTATTATTCATTCTTTCAATCATGATATATCTTTTCTTTGAACTCAAACTTGTTGGGCAAACTTGTTGCTCACCCGTGCTATATCATGATAAACATTTCATATTAAGATGAATACTTCAGACACAGGCAAAGGCAAAGACAAGTTACAGGAAAGAGATTATTGTACAGTTAAAATTGTAAATAATATTAAAGGCAAATAATATTGTAAGTCCTTTAATATATTAATATGTGTATTAAGTTAAGGTTATCGACCTTGGGGATTATGTTGTAAATGTTATTATATAAACAATTTATGTTTATATATTTCGCAATAATTATAGAATTGGTGTACCAGGTTCATGGTGATTAGTACCCGGATTTGGGGACGCTACAATTTCCCTTTTCATATTCGGCCACCAAAAATTCTGTTGAAGGTCTTGATACATCTTAGTACTACCATGATGAATTGAGTACCTCGAACTACGAGCCTCTTGCAATATTTCTTCTTTTAGTTATGTTTCACACAGAATCCAAATTCTTCCTTCAAATCGTAATAATCCTTCATTATCAAGATTGTATTTAGTCTCTTCTCCATCTGCAATCATTTTCACTACTCACACTCATCATCTTTGAGTTGTGCTTCCTTTACTCTTTCACCAATTGTAAGTATAGTCTCCATTGTAAATAACTTTCCTCCAGATTCACTCGGTAATCTCACTTCCAACTCAATTATATTCATCTTTGTTATTAACTCATTCTGAGTCGTTAACATCGATAATTTTTCTTGACCCTTTCTACTTAAAGTGCAGGCCACTACATTCGCCTTCATTGGATTATACAAGATATCACAATCATAATCTTTTATCAACTCCAACCATCTTCTTTGTCTCATATTTAACTCCTTCTGTGTGAAGATATATTTCAGATTTTTATGGTCCGTGTATATCTCACATTTCTCCGCATAAAGGTAATGCCTCCATATCTTCAAGGGAAAAACTACCGCTGCTAATTCTAGGTCATGAGTAGGATAACCTTTCTAATAATCCTTTAACTACCGAGATGTATACTCAATGACCTAGCCATGCTGCATGAGCACACAACCTAGTCCTCTATATGTTGCATCGTTATATACTAAAAAATTCCCTATATCATCTGATAAAGATAACTTGGGTGTTTCACTCAATCTTTTCTTCAGTTCTTGAAAACTTTCTTCACACTTCTCTGTCTATACGTACTTCATTGTCTTCCTTGTCAAATTTGTCAATGGAGTAGCTATCTTAGAAAAATCCTAGATAAATCTGTGATAGTATCCCGCTAACCATAGGAAGCTGCGCACCTCTATCGGTGTTTTTGGTTGCTCCCAATTTATCACTGCTTCCACTTTCGCTGGATCCACTAAAATCCCTTCTTTGTCAATCACGTGCCCTAAAAAATGCACTCTTTCGAGCCAAAATTCATATTTAGTGAATTTAGCATATAAATTTTCCTTTCTAAGTTTTTCCAACACTAATCTCAAATGTTCAGTGTGATCTTCTGGCATCTTAGAATAGACTATATTGGGAAATTGCATATTTAAATGTAATGTTGAAAGTAAATATTCATGCTTATATGAAAAGTCCTTCAAGGAAGACATGTTCAAGGACTTAGTGGTAAATCAAACTTGTTAGGTTGATCTGAACTTTAATGTTTATCGTTCTGTAAATGAATGTATAGAAGAAAAGATCATATCTGTTAGGTTGGTCTATCTCTTGAGATGTAATTGATAGGCTTCAACAGAATCATAGTCTGTCGATCTAGTCAAGAGATTGCAAAAGCAAAGGCAGAATTATAGAGCATCAAGAATCGCAGTCTGTCTGCTTTGGAGGACCTCTCCCAATATCGTAGAGTGGTCCAAATGCCTGCCGATCCAACTCAAAAATCGTAATGTGCTCTTGGAAGCATAGAGTCTGCAAGTCAAGCAAGCAAAGATCGTAGTCTACCAGTGCTTAAGAGAAATCATAGTGTTCTCTTCTATCAATACAAGATCAAGCACCAATGTGGCAAGACACCACGATCATGATCGTAGTGTATCATCTGTCTATATCAGAAGCATCGAGCCCTGTCCATTTGTTTAAGAATAACTCACAACAAATATGGAATGGATTATAAACGTTGAAATCATCGGGAATCCCAATGACACAACACTCATCCTTAGTATATAACAAAGAAACGTATTGAAGAAGCTAAGGAAAGTACTATAGGTCAGCTGAAAATACCTTTTCAGGTGTTAGGTGAGACAGCAGTCTGTTGTGTCAGTGGGGCCAGACGGCTAAATAGAAGATTTGCAGAAGGTCTCCATCAGTGCTTAGAAACGTCGAATATAATTAATGCTTCAATGGATGCCTTCAAACGGATACATTTCAAAGGCACCTTATATACAAAATAGATGAAGATGCAAAGCTCAAGCAAAGCAAACAACGAAAAATTATAGAACACTCAACGCCCAACTCTACGATCTAAAAAGAAAGCTTTCTCAGCTACTCAGTTCTTTCGAACACAAGCTTAACGACAACTGAGTAGCACCATTCAAGAACTCAACCATCCTTAAAGTGAAGAAAGAAGTTCTAAGTCTGCTGGACTTGAAGAGTTCTAAGTGAACTAAGAAGTTCTAAGACTGTTGGTCTTGAAGGAATCTGTGAGATTCAAAGATTGTAAAGATATCCTTAGTGGATTTCCTACTCAAGGACTAGAAGAGTGGACTAGGAGCCTTGAGTGCTCTGAACCACTTAAAAACATCATGTCTCTTATATTTTTGCTATAACTACCATATCTATCATAACTGCTTATCTCCTATTATCTCGACTTATCTTAAAGGGAAAACAAACAAATCCTAAATTCCGCTGTGATTAAATCGTTAACAAATCTGACAAGTATTTTGTAAAAGAAATTTTAAATATCTATTCAACCCCCCCTCTTCTAGATAACTATTGTGCCTCTAGAACTAACAATTGGTATCAGAGCAGGTTCTCTTAATCAGCTTACAAAGCTTGAGTAGATTAAATGGCACATATGATAAGTGAATCAAATACTGGAGGAGGCAGAAAGCCACCAATGTGTGATAAAGATAAATTCGCCAACTGGAAAGTTCGTATGCAAGCCTACATGGACTCAATAGATGAAGAGCTATTCGAAACTATCGTAAATGGGCCCTACATCCCAAGAAAGCTTGTACCAACTCCAGAAGATACAAATAGAGTTCAAATAAAGGTCAAAGTTGAATGGACTGACAACAAAAAAAAAGTTGTTCAACTTGACAAAAAGGCCAAGAACATTTTATTTCAATCTTTAGAAGATGACCTATTTGAAAATGTGGTCAACAGTAAAACTACAAAGGAAGTATGGGAAGCATTGCTCATTATGCACGAAGGAACAAAAGAAGTCAGAGAAAACAAACAATCTCTTCTGTCTCAACAATACGAAATGTTTGCCCATGTTCCAGGTGAAAATGTCACTTCCACTTATGAAAGATTCAATGACCTGCTCAACTCTCTTTGAGCTTTTGGAAAGATCTATCCAAATAAAGATCTGATCATAAAGTTCATGAGAGCTTTACCTAGCAAGTGTTATGCCAAAACCACTGCCATCAGAGAATCAAAGAATCTCCATGAAATGACTATTCAATAATTATATGGCAACCTTCTCACTTATGAACTGGAGCTGACTCAACGAGCAGAGACTCTATCTGAAGGAAGAAAGAAGTACAAAGGAGTTTATCTTAAAGTAACAGATAACATCTCCAAAGCTAACACTGAAGATGACTCTGACTCTAAGGAAGATGATGATGAGGATATTGCAATGCTGGTAAGAAGACTCAAGAGGTTCACGCGTAAAGGCAGAAGCAGCAAACCTAAGAGATTCAACAACAACAAAAGCCAGGAGCAGATAAATGACTTAAGCTACAACAGCAAGAAGCCTGACCATTTCATTGCAAACTGCAACAAACCTCTTAGAGAAGAACTAAAGAGGAGATCAAATTCAAAGAAAGAATTCAAAGGTAACAAGAGGATCCAGAAGAAAGATAAAGGTCTTGTTGACGGAGGATCATGGAGTGACTCAGACAATGACACAACTCCTGAGTTTGGAGATGATGAAGATCCTCAAGTAGCAAATCTATGTCTAATGGACAATCATGCAAAGGATAAGAAAAGCCCTGACAATAATGAAGTAAGTATCTATGAGGTATTTGACTTTAACTCTCCTGATGTAGATATTGATGATTTAAGAACTACACTACATGGCATAACATTTGATATGCATCAATACATGAAGTGGTTCAGAGTTCTGTCTAAAGATTATTCTCTTCCTCAAAAAGAGAAAGAGAACGTTCAGGAATAACTAGAAACAACTCTTCTAAACACTAACTCTCTCTCCAAATTTGAAGCTGAGTATAAACTCTAAAAACAGACCAATGAACTTAATGCACAAAGAGAGTCAAATCTAACCTCTAAGATTGAGGAACTAGAAAAGACAATCTCAATGTGGAATAGATCCTCTTCATCCATGGACTCCCTGATCTCCAGTCAGAGAAGTGCATCTGACAGAACAAGTTTAGGTTTTGAGGAATCCACCTCAGAACCATATGTGGAAAAGATAAAGGAAACTAACTCTAGTGATATTTCAAATTTTAATAGAAGTATCACATTTGTGAAATCCTCACAGAAGGAAGAACCAGTCCATCCCTGCTCTTCTGATCCAATCCATGTTCCAAGGCATAACAGATCCCATGTTGGCCTAGGATTCAGAAAAGAGAAGAGTAACTTAGTCACTACTCTTCAACCTCGAAGGGTCGTAGAGTCGAGTAAAATCAACTCCATGAACTAACTGTGTGACACCCCCAAAATAAGTATACATCACCCATTCTGAGTCGCCAAATACATGATACAAAATACAACTACAATCTTAATTATACAACTATCGTGTAAACTACGACAAAATATAGCTGAGAGTTTTAACACGAATATTTTCTTCTAGACAATATCCAAACTCAAATTCAATCTCATTAAAATTATTATCACACTATTTCATAGAATAGTGAGGACTACTAAAGCAACCATCTGGACCATCAATCCATTTGCCGACTAGCCCCAGCTATATTCTCATTTTCTGAAGAGAACAGTGAAAGAAAAGGGTGAGCTCAACTAGCCCAGTAAGAAATATTATGTCTAAGATAATGCAGAATAAATTATCAATAGCCTTCAACAGTATAACAACTGATAAAATACAATAGATAACACGTTTTAGATCAACAACTGCAGCGGAATAAGCAATCCATTAGAAGAATCAAGTAGAGCATGATATCTACTATCTTCTATGATTTAAAAGTTTATCATCAATTTTATCTCTTAGATTCAGCTTAATAAATAATCCACATCACTGAATTATCTATGCACTAGGGGCCAATGATATTCATTAGTATCACAACCATAAATTATCCATGCACTATGGGCCAAGGATATTCATGTTTTCACCAATGGTCATGATCATGCCAAATAACAATTCATCTTTGCACCCTTGGATGAAGAGAACGTGTAACAATCCAGAATTTCAAATTTTAATAGTAGATATTTATTGAATTATATAAATATTTATTTGATGCGTTTATTGTTGAAATTGATGAAATAAATATTTTATTGATGTAGTTATTATTAGTAAATATTTATGAATTAAATTTATTAGATAATATTCTAAATTAATTGAATTTATAATTTGAGAG
Source organism: Panax ginseng (assembly GCA_020205605.1). Lineage (NCBI taxonomy): Eukaryota > Viridiplantae > Streptophyta > Magnoliopsida > Apiales > Araliaceae > Panax > Panax ginseng. The sequence continues at coordinate 55,390,461 of CM035130.1, read as the reverse complement.
TTATAATATAACATAAGATGTTATATTTTGTCTTAATTTAATAATTTAAAATGGTATATTAAATTATTAAATAAAATTATAATGAAATTATAATTTTATGATATTTATTGAAGTGGGATATTTATTTAAAATATGGTATATAATTATTTTATTTGATGTAATGTTGGATATGGAAATCTAAATAAATAATATGTGATTATAAATTATAAACTAAATTGTTTATTAAAATAATTAAAGTAGTTTAATTTATTTTTACCCAAACAAGGCTTAAATATATTAAGTCTTTATTTTAAAGACTTTTTGCCAAACAAAGCCTTATGGCTTTTGGATTTTTAATTTTGAATTTATAAATAATATAAATAAAATAAATAAAATAATAAATAAAATATAATTATAACATATACGTTTAGTGTGTAACGGATGTTATAATAAGTTTACGTATTAAGATTATATCAGTTTTCTTTTACGTATTAGTTACCCTATATTGTCACTAAGAGGAGGAAAGAAGAAAAGTTCAGAGAATTGAGAGATAGATTGTGAGAATTGTCAAGCAACTTCAGTGTTTAGCAAGAATTAACAAGCCAATTGAAGGTATTTTCTTTAGTCTTGATATTATATATATATATATATATATGTGTGTGTGTGTGTGTGTGTGTTTTACGGCATAAAATTTCTAAGACCTATGAATCTAATTTGTCTTGAATGGTTGTTATGAACTGAATTATTGTATCTATATTTATTTGTGGTGTTAGAACTAGTATTTAGTCAAGAATTATTATGCTAATTTCGTTTAAAAGGAAGAAAATAATGTCAGTGATTATTTTTTTCATATGGTTCATGAAAAGTACCAATTTTGATGATCAATTCGTATGTTAAACTGCAAATTGAAGCTTGTTTATGCTAGTTCATTAAGAAACGAAGATAGCGTAGTTTGAACGAAGTGATTCGGTGTAAAATTGTAATCACAGTGTTGATTTTTGTAGAGGATGTCGAAAAAATTGAGTTTTTATATGAAAATGAGAAATTTGAGAAATTAAACTAGCTTAAGTTGTTAAATTGTTCTATATTGATATATATATATATATATATATATATATATATATATATATATATATATATATGAGGAAAGCATATTTGTAATAGTTTTATATCATTTGTTTATGTTAATTTCAATTGTTTGGTGGGTGAAATTAAGTGTTAGTTGGGCTAAAGTCGACTCTTTGTGCTTATGCCTTTTACGCCTCACTCATAGCATTTCTTGTAGCATGCCACTGCCAAATAAAAAGGCAAAAAAGTTGATTCACGCCAATCCTGGCTTATGTATGGCGCAATTTGCGCCCATACATTGATCTGGAGGCGTTGACTTCGCTGTCACTTTGCAGACTGGGATAACGACACTATAACTTGGTCTAATGATGTGTTAACTTAATAAACATGGAATATGGAGGTTAAAACAGAACCGTGTCATGTCATTGATAATTTCAAGGTTGAAAATGATTAGTAAGTAATGAACATGACATATTAGACTTTGTGAGCATGATGAATAGTAAACAGGTATTGTGAAAGTTAACACTTGAAATTCCTGATATTTTTATAGTAGCATAAGACTTGTGCTAAAATGATAAGTTTAGTAAGAAATGTGCATGTTATGGTATGTTAGCATATCTAATAGGTATTGTGGTTCTAAACCTATGTGTAGGATATTAGAGTATGTGAGTTGTAATTGTATAGCTTACGCAAGAGGCAAGTTCCCTAACATTTGCTACTTTATTATTCAGCAAGGTTACTTTTCAGTTTTATGTTATACTTATGCAAATTCTCTATCTCTAATCTCTTGTTTAACGATTTATTGTCATGCAAGTTCTTTAACCCTCATTTATTATTGAGCAAGTTAGTTAATCTTTGTTTCTTTATTCCAATCGAGATTACCTCGGTTATTCAAAGTCTATAATTTTATTGTAAGAAGTGTGTTTATTCAGCTACTAATAACTGTTGTTTGATCTTCGTTCTTTAATATCATTGTACTATCTTAAATTATTGTACCGAACTCTATGTTGCTTAGCGATTCTTTACCAATTCAACTAATCTTTAGTTAATGAATATTCTAAACTCTAAATTACCCTTGAAGTCAACCCAAACCAAACTTCCTTTGGTTTGTTTATGTACTCACACACCTTTGAAAGCATGTTGTCGATGATAACATTTGTTCAACTTAGAAATTGTTAATACTCTAGCTCTTATTGATTCATTGATATACCTTGTTCATGAAGATATTGTAATCAAACCCTTGAATAATTATTGGTTCCTATATTATTCAACCAGTACTTGGTTGATGAGCGTTCTAAAAATCTAGACTTCCTTTGAAGTTAATTCCCAACCAAACTTCCTTTGTTTCCGAACCTGATAATCTAAGCTGAGATGAACAACCTTATATCAGGGGATTATTTTAGAGCTACGCAATAGCGTTAAAATATTTGCGCAATACATAGTACAAAGGGTTGATCACCTGGAGTACGGAATGATGGCCCGTATAGTCGTTTAGACTGTTAAAGGTTACAGTAGAAACACCTGTGAACCTAGGACATAGATGATGATTATAGTCTTTTAGAGTGTTAAAGGTTAAAGTAGAAATACTTGAAAACCTAGAATAGAGTTCGTGGTCTTGTGACCCTCAGTGTATTCTTTGATGTTGTTGTCTATTGTTAACTTAAACGTTCATTATTCCTTTGAACTCATAGCTGTTGAATTAAAGTTTATTGTTCCGGTAAGAATATTTTACCATTGAAAACTCAGTTAATTGTCATTCATAAAACGATTATTGTATATTATCCTTCTTGTGAGCAATTGTTTGCTCACTATTGCACAAAACAATGCAAATGAAGTTAAAAAGTTTGAAGAGCTTTCTACAAGCAAGGGCAAGTACAAAGTCCTTGATTAGACGAAAACGTTTAATTTATCTTTTATTTTTGAAGCTTATGTAATAGATTTCTTTATGATCATGTTTTAATTTTCCACTGATGATTGTAATAAAGGTTAGATGACCTGGGATTTATTTTAGATTATGTAACCCTTTAATGGGAGATTGATTGTTTAAGCTTTTAAGTTTAATTATATCCTTTGTTTATGGGTAGTTAGTTATGATTTAATTGGACAATGAACACCAAATATGTGGAATTGAGGTTCTCGGATTTGGGGGTGTCACAAGTTGGTAGCAAAGCTTTAGGTTATGAACCTTAGGTGGGGAAACCTTAGGCTATAACCTTCTGGGAGATTGAAAACATAGAGGTGATAAACTCTTATCGAGTTCTAAGGAGTGAATTGAGGGGAATTCACTGAAGATAAAGTGATAAAAGACTATATGTGTTTATGTGTTAATGACTTTTGTGCTCGCAAGTACTTAGGAGTAGCAAGTATTATACACATTAAGTTGTGGGGTTGTTAAAACTTTGTTGTTGGAATGACTGATGAAGGAAGATAGGGATTAGGATCCCTGAGAAGTTCATGCAGTTTGAGTATGGTTTGTATTGGGAAAGCCATATCCGTTGTTTTTTGTTGTAGCACATGGGTATGAGCTTGAGTTTGAGCGCGAGGATAAATTTGAAGTGAACAAGGTGAAGGATGAGTACGAGGAGGGGGGATTCCTCAATGAAGTGTATGGTCATAACATTTAGTTGTAAAAGAAGGTTAAGAAATTAGAAGGTCAAGCCGTAAAGCACCAAGCCACGTTAGCGCAAGAAGATGTCACGACTCAAGACCTTACTGCACAACTTGCAGATGTAAAGCGAATATTAGCTCAATCAGAATATTAAAGAGGATAGTTATTAGCTAGGAATGAGATTGCGCAGGAATGACGGGGGAAAGAAATCGAGAAGCGTGCGGAGCTGAGGACGCATGGGTGAAGGCTTCTAAACGCGTAGATCGTTTTGAAGACAAGTTGAAAAAGGCCAAGCGAATGATGGAACTTAAAATTAAGTATTCTATTTTCTGTATAGGTTGAGATTTATCTTTGGTATGTGATGGGTTATCTAGTGATCCTAAAATTTTATTATTACAGGATAAATAATATAAATAGCAGTGAGGCTATTTTGTGATGTGGTGATGTAATAAATGAATAAATACATCATTGTTTATTAAGATATATTATGTGTTATCTATAAGTGGTTGAAATAAGTTTGAAAATTTTAATGCGAGAATGAACGATGATCTAATAGTTCGAGTTTTAAACAGTAAGATGCCACCTAGAAGAAGACAGCGGCGTCAACAGAGCCCCAAGGAATATGCATACAATAGGGAAGCTAACGCAAATCCAGTGCCACAATTGGTGAACTTTCTGGTGGGAGCACTGGTAAATCAACTGAATTTCTAGCTATACAATCAAATCTAAACGTTCCAACCAAATTTGTTTACAATGGGGTTGGAGAGAACGATTGATGAAGACAGGGAAGGTAATACGCTGGCATACAATCAAGAGTAGAGGGGAAGGAAGAGTGAAGATGATAAGGTGGATGATAGTTATACCGGTAACACTTGGAAAAGAAAGTGGAACAACGGTATCAATGATGAAAATCAGCAAGGAAAGGAAAAGAAGAAGGTTGAGGCGTGTAGCAACTGCGGAAAGAAACATATAGGTGTTTGTTTGAAGGGAAAAAGAGTGTGCTTTAATTATGGCTCGAAGGGTCACATTGCACCAAAATGTTCAAGACCGAGGAAGGGAGCCTGTTTCACGTGTGGATCAAAGGAGCACTTAGCTCGAGGGTGCCCAAAGAAAGTGGCAGGAAAAGCAAGTGGAAGCAAGGGGGGTAGTGGCGTTCTAGCATTTTCCTATAAATAGGCGCTTAGGTTAGAATTGAAAATCACACCAGAAATAAGTTTTCTTTCTTCCTATATTGCCGAGCGTATTTTTATGAGTATTTAGATACTTTGAGAGTTGATATTCAGTGGAAGTTTCCGTCGGCTTTATATCCGATATTCCGGTCAGAAGTACTGCTCTTTTGAGGTAAAGGATTTTAAGGGTTGTTATGTTTTTCATGTTTCGTAATTTTCTCGACCTTCAAAAATTTTGAAAAAAATTGAAATGATAATTTGTTGAGTTTCCTTGATTGTGTCCAAAAATGGTGATTTTTGGATGTATAGATTAGGAGTTATGAATTTTATGGGAAAAGACCATTTTAAAAGTAAACCCTTATAACTCCTTCTGGTTAACTCCAAATTTGGTGAAATTTTTATTGGGAGTACATGTATATAATAGAAGTATACTCTGTAAATTTCAGAATTTTTGGACAAAAGTACAATTTATGATAAATGTCTAAATATTCGGCAGTTTTGGCCATGTGAAAAATAGTAAATGAATTTTAAAAATTCCGAGAAATATATATGTTCAATATGGGACTATATTATGCTAAATCACAGAAAAGAAATATTTTTGGAACTGATTTGGTATTTTTCATGAAAATGGACTAGTTATGATTAAATAAATTAAATATGTTATGTGAAGTAACAAAATTGAAAAATAGGATTTTATGGCTTGGGAATCCTATATATGGTATATGCAGATTTTTGATGAGGTTGTTGGTTATTGGTGATGAAATCTTATGAGTTTGGCATTTTAGTATGATTTAATACATTAATTAGTAAAGTGTAAACAATTAAAATAAATTGTTTATAAGTTTAAGAAATGATTAAAACATTGTGATAGTATTAATAATATTAAATTATGAGATTATTAAGTGATTTATAACATTTAGATTAAGGTGTTATGAAATCATTGATTTATGAATCTTACTCTTGAAATTAAATGCAGTTGTTGATCGTATTGTTTTTATTATCATATATAACATTTTTATAATCCCGGTGATGAAATTTCTCTTTGGCTTAAGTGTAAAGATGGGTAGATTATTGGTATGATCGTGACTATGGGTTCTCTTTGGCGAAGGTGCAAAGATGAATTGTTGATCGGTATGATCATGACCATTGAATTTACAATTGAATATTTTTAGCTTAAGTGCAAAGGTGAATTCATCAACATGGTTATAATTATTGTTTATATAAATTCTAAAATGATTATACATTTCTTTGAGATATGAATATCTTTGGCCTGTATTGCAAAGATGAATCGTTGATGAACATCTTTGGCCAAGAGTGCAAAGATGACTGTTGTTGAATATCTTTGGCCAGTAGTGCAAAGATGAATCATCATTGTTGAATATCTTTGGCATGTAGTGCAAAGATGAATCATTAATGAATATCCTTGGCCCGTGTGCAGATGAACTTATTAGTATGATTATGAATAGGAACTGTGATTTGGTATAACCATGATCTTTGATATTTCAGGTAAAGACATGTGATGAAAAATATCTTCGTCTTGGATGAGAAGAGAAAATTAGAACTACAATTATGATTATGAGTTATTCACATGACTGTGAACAGGATCCGTTGATTAATGTTATAGGGTTAAAGCATTGTTGGTGGACTTTTTACATGGAAAAGATAATAGACTTTATGGTCTATTTGACTCTTCTAATGGATTGCTCGTTCCGCTGCAACTATGGTGATAAGAGCGTAGCTGGGTCGAGCGGGGATAACAGGGGAATAGTGTGGTGGTCCGAGACTGTCAAAGTTTCTCAACACGTTATAAAGCGGCATGACATACAATATATAATTGTATTGAGGATCTAAGATGTGTGTGTCGTATATTATACGTCACTTAATAATTGATTTTGGTGAACAACAATAGGGTGAGGTGAACCCAACTTTGGAAGGGTGTTTTGCCACTATCATACAAGATGTCTAATGAAATACAACCTCGTATTATCATAAGACAGGGTTGTGTACATCCACTTGTTCAGTATATCTATGAGCACTACCTATATGATCTTGGAGTTTGGTTGAAACATAATGTTCAATTGTAGACGGTGGAGATAGCTATATGTCAAGAGAAGACTCACCATTGGAAGGAACATGATAGTAATCTTCTCATTTTTTTTTGAGGTCTATTGGGTCAACCAAGGATAATTCTGTGGACATATGATATCTATCATAACCTAGACGCATGGCCTCCCATGTACGAAGGTTTCCTTGAGCACTTCCCAAAGATTTTAATTTCTAAAACAGTTATTGACTGTACCTTTATGTAATGTATCAATGTAAGGTGTTGTCCATAGTTGGGACATGAGTCACAGTTGGTATTAAAACTCACAGTATATGTGTTGTCGTATTTTGCACGATAATTGTAGTAATAAACTTGTAGTTGTTTTCTGTACCATGTATTTGGCGACTCAGAATAGGTTGGATACATTGGACCTATTTTGGGGGCGTCACAGTACAATACCGTGTGCTACTATGAAACCACGCGTATTACTGTACTTTTACAACCGGGTATTTCAACAATTTAACGGTAAAACTTTTGCCATTATTTTTATAAAAAGATATTTCTGTCGTTTTCTAACTCCGACAATACTTCTGTTGTGGGGTGCAACAATGATTATGCCTGTAACGCCCCAGAAAATTGAATATTTTGTAAATACTTTTAATAATGAATAAAATAATATTATTTATTATTATTCTATGTTAGTAAGATGTTTGACGTTCTATAACCTAGAAACATCGTGAAGCCGTAGTATTTTAACTATGTGGGAGAATTAAAGTGTTTGAATTTCTAAAACGAAACTAAATGTTTTCAGAGAAATTTTTTGAAAAACACTATTCATCGATTTCTGCTCGGGAATTATTTTTGAACTTCCGAGAAATACGTAACGTTACAATATCAAGGTGAGATGGATTATGTAATAATAATCTAAGTATGGAAAACATAATATTTCGCATGCGGACTTAATTTGAGAACGTTAGGAATATTAAACGTTAAGAAGAAAGTGTACGGATGGTATGATACGTATGTATTGTACAAGGTATTGAATACGGGTATTGTACGAATATATGTATGAATAATGAGATAACGATATTACTTAATTAATATACGAACTAGAATACTAGAATTATACGTATATTTTATAATATAAGGCTTTTTAGCCAATTAAGTGAGACTTGTAGGATTGTTAATAATTTGGTAGAGTCCAATAAGAATTGAATGTGCAAGCCCAAGTAATTAGTAAGCTAAAGCCCATAGTAACTTAATGTAAGCCCAAAGGTTTGAGACAAGCTAAGTGGATTAAAGCCCAAATTATGATCCATTGGATAATTAGGATCCATGGTGCAACCCATGGATAGACTTGACGGGCAAGAACTTTATGTGGTGATCAAGAAATTAATGTGGCTAGCAAGTTTACTTAGGGTTTAAGATATGAATAGTAAGGAGGTGGGATGTGTTATTGACTCTAATGCCCTCACCTTGTCAAGCCTATAAATAGAGGAAGTTTACTAGACATTTGTTCACTATTCAAAACACTAACCACTTCCAAATATAAAGCAACTTATTGGTCAGAGAGAATAAGCACTTTTAAGTTAAAGCTTTCTTTGATAGATTTTCCAAGAAGAAGAACTAGTTCATCAAAAGTAATGATCTTGTGTCCAATATTCTTCCATCTCTATCATTGTAGGATGATAAGAGAAGTGTAATGAAATAAGCATGTATGTTAAGAACATATAAGAATTGATTAATGAATGGACTTAAGCCAAAAAAGTTATGAATAAGCAACTTGAACCTAAATAAGTTATGAACTTATGATGAACTAGTAATATGTTTTTTCATATGAAGCTAGTATGTTGGATAAGATATGAGAACATTGAGTAAAGGACTTAAATCAATAATAAGTCATAAGTAAATGAAATCATGAAAGTTATAAGTTGATAAGTCATTAACTTATGAGAATAAGTCAAAACTTACCTTGATAATAAGTTGGTGTAATAAGTAACTTAAAATGTTGGTATGATGATTAAAATCCATTTAGAATGATAATCAAAACATTAGTAATATGGTTTTGCCAGAATTCACACGATTGGACGATAATCATCGAATTCGTGAAATTCTCGGAATAGAAGTCGTATTTTGTGTTTGAACTCAGAAACGTTGGTTTTCGATGGAGACAAGTCATATTTGGCATTATAGAGTTGCGGACTAAAAAATGACCGAATTCTGACTTAGAACGAAGAAACGAGCGTTGAACGTTCATGAACGTTTATCGTTTTCGTTAAAAATGAACTAATAGGTGAAATTTTAGCAAACGAAGTCAAATAGATAAAATTTTTGCATGAACGAATAGAGTATGGAATTTGTGAACCGTAGGCTTTTGAACGAGGCAATTCAGACTTATAACGAAGAAATTATGCGTCTGGGAGTTTCGCAAAATTTTAATATCTGCAAAATTATCGAGGCACGAGAGTTTGCTAGCATGACACGACTCATTAACTTTAAGGCCATAACAGAAGCGCCGAGGCCGAGACGATGTGGCATACCGCTAATCGGTGCCGCAGCGTGACCATAACAAAGGAGACTCAGCCACGTACCGAGTCCGGACTTCATATCGTTAACTCACTTCATGCCGCAACGCAATTAAAGAGGAAAGGGTGAGCCAGGCACCAACCCTAGGGTTTGGACAATAATGAAGGTTTGGAATTATAGCATGAATAGTAACTCAGTAATAATAAACTGAGGAACTTAATAAGGTATGGTAACCTATTGTTAAACCTTATTTATGTTGACTAAAGGTTGAAGATAAGTAATCAATCATGAATGTAACGAAAAGCCGGAACCAATAATAACAAATCTAAGTCAGGATTAGATTGAGATGAAGGGTAAGATATAGTAGTATACCTACTTGATTATATATGACCTAATGGGGTATGTTATATGATCATGTATTGTAGAGACTTAGAGACTTAAAGTGTACGTGTGATAAACAGTAAGCAGATGCTAAAGGCAAGTATTCTAACCCTTATTCCAGTTCAATCTGGACAAGCTTTGAAATTCATGTATTCTTTCGCATGAAGTCTTGTATGATGAAGTCAAAGCCAATTCTTTCGGATAGACTTAAGATGTTTGGATTTCTGATAATCTATCGAAGTATGGTCAATGTTTTACCAAGCTATATTGGTGTCGTTTTCAAATGAAGACTGAGTATGCTAAAATGTTTCTTGTCGTTTAACGACAGGCATGTGAGGTTGCCACAACTTAAACGTATACACGTTTAATTAATGTAGTGTTGATCAACATAGAGTATTATAGGCTGATCACCTAGACGTCCTCGTAAAAAATGTCGGGCTTACGAACTTAGTGCCTGGATGTCCTTTTCAAAGAACTTATGATATGCTCAAGGTCTTGGACCGTAATTGATGTTTTACTGAATATTGTTCTTGTAAAATGTTTTGAAGGAAAAGAAGTGCTATTTTGAATTACCGATAGTACTTCGTAACTATTGTTCAGGTATTGAAGATATATGATTCCTATGTTTCAAGCATGTTGTTTATTAGAAATGTTGTACTTGCTGAGCTAGTCATACTCACTCTTGCTTGAACCATATGAACATAGCTAAAATCGAACGGACCGAAGGCTCCGACAAGGATAAGGGAAAGGCGAAGACGAACCTGTAGAATACTTATGTAATAGTATAGGATGAACGATTGTAATATATTTGATATTATGACAAGAACACATGAAAGGGGTATAAAGAACCTGGGGAATGTAAATATTATTTTAATATATAGAAGACATATTCGTTCTTTTGAGGCATTTCAATGGAATGTATGTATGAATGGTAGTACTGTGTAGCACCATCTGTCGGGTTGGAAGAGACCCAGATTTGGGGGCGTCACAGTGCCGTCGTATGAATATTCCCTGTTAAAACGAATATTCCCCGACCAATCAAATATTTTATAACAACTTGCTTACTTTGCAAAATTTTCACATATCCCCCATTAACTTTAACATTTTATCAATTTAACCATTTACTAAATAGAATAATAATTATAAGAAAATTAAATACTTTTATTTCATAAAATTTAGAGTCTTACAATCTCCCCTCCTTATGAAATTTTGCCCTCAAAATTTACGTACGTACCTGGTATGCCGAAAAGGTGAGGATACCTCGTTACATTCTAACTCTTGAGGTATAACCTTTGAGCGTCAAATACGATTCTTCTTATCCAAGATTTTACAGGTATCTCCTCATACGTTAAATCTTCTGCTATCTCATCTAGTTCTAATTCAATAATGTGGTTTGAGTCATTCACATATTTATGTAACATCGATACGTGAAAAATATTATGAATACGAGACATACTTGGCGGTAAGGCAAGTCTATAGGCTACATTTTTTACTCGATTGAGAATTTCAAATAGGCCAATTAAATCGAGGGTTAAGATTTCCTCTCTTCGTTGATTATTGCTTCTAGAATAACGCCTTCTTGCACCTTCTTCTTCATATTCATCAGCTCTGGATCTGTAGCTTGAGCAACTTTAAATTTATTGATTAAAGTTGATTCTACTCGTATATTTAACATCATCACGTGGTTCCCTAGAGTCTTTAACTCTATCTCCATCAATTGTAAGTTATACGAAATGGGTCTTTGTGTTAACAACGTCGCACTTATAACCACATAAAATCTTCTACTCAATCCATCAGCTACCACCTTCGCTTTTCTAGGATGGTATTGAATGGTATTATCATAATCTTCAACAGCTCGAGCCAACGTCTTCTGCGCGAGTTACGTTAGTTCTAGGTGAAGAAATATTTAAGGGTTTTAGAAATGTGTTTTGTATTGGGGTCAATACAAAATTCGATTTCACGCTTTTGGGGAAGGCTAGGAAGTTCTTCGGGGTATACGTCAGGAAATTTATTAATGATAGAAATATCATTCAAAATTGTGACTTTCATCCAAGACTTGGATAGCACCTCACATTGATATCTATCAACTTGCCACTGTTATTCACGGCGTTCCCTATGGAAAGTCTGGTTTCAGTGCATCCCACACAAAGAAGTCACCAGTGAAAGGTTCGGGTATGACAACCCGGAAAATTGGATTGTCCAGAATTGAAGTTTAAGGAATTAGTTATTAATAAAATGAATTATTATTAATAATATTATGTGCCATGTGTTTATTAATCGTTCTAGAACCTAGGATGATTATAATACGGGAGGATTCTGGCTATTAGCAAGACTTTTCAAGATGAAAATAAAAATTTTTCGGGAACAAAAATATCTCCAAAGAAAAAGACGAAATTGACACTATTCACCCGACGACACCCTAAGGGTTAGGGTTTGAATAACCTAAGCCTTTCTGAGAGTTCGGTATGTCGAAATGACATTCCGTCAAAAGATTTGACGATATTATATCGTGAAAAGTTAAGTTAGCCCAAAAAAGTTTTTCTTGAAAAATATGTAGAAATCGGATAAAATAAAAACAATGAAAAGTACTATTATGTACTTTTCATTCGTTTAGCTACGTTAGGGGAAAACGTGAATGAAAACGCTTAACATCAAAAAGTGTTTTTCAATTTTTTAGAGATCTGAAGAATGCATAAAAGTTAATCTGTAAAAGAAAGACGAAATATCCAAAAATATTTGGATTTCAAGAATAGCAGTTTTTTTAACTATTGGACGAATTCCGCAAGATGGAAGCACGAAGCTTCCAAGAGAAGCTTCGTGAATAGTAAGGAGGTTTAGTAAGGAGGTAGGAATAGTGACTTTAGGGGGAAAATGACTATATTACCCCTAGCTTTGGTTTTCTATATAAGAGAAGCTTAGGCTCATTTGTTGGTTAATGAAAAATTCACCAACACTTGAGAGAGAGAGAGAGAGAGAAGTCGGATGAGGAGAAAAAGGAAGAGGAAAAGCTAACCCCTGTAACGACCCCAAAATTCATACAATATAATTCTCAACTTCGGTCATTAATAACACATCTACCTTCTAATTTTACATCATTATTCGATGTTAAACTCTATATAATGCGGAATAATTTAAACTTTTATGTCTTCTTACTTTAATTCCCTGAATTAAAACCTTTATCATCTACATGTCTTTGAATCAATCTTATTTTATGATTCACTTTATCACTGTTATTATATAAAACTTTGCATTTCAATCCAATAACCTTTATATATCAGATAACTCTAACATTAGCTTTACAACTCAACATAAAACCATACATCATAAAATATTTAGTACATCTCATGAATATTAATCATGCTATTAAGAAATAACAACTTTAGCTAAAATATTAATCTTCATGAATTATTTCTGATCCACGTCATTCAAGTAGCACATAGTGTTACCTTCAATCCTTAACCTGCAAAAATGGTTATTTGCAAGGTTAAGCTCGATAGCCCAGCAAAATCTAACAATTTTCATGCATCACGTAGCACATAATAGCATGCTCAACATATATCTGATAAACATTGGACTAACATAACATACATGTTACAGTTCATATAACAAGTATAAGGATGTATAAAGATTGAGTTCCTTACTCAATCAACAAGCTTTACTCAATCAACGTAGTCATAAGTTGACTTTAATATTTCATACATTCAACATATATATAACACATCATGCTCTTTCCAATAAAAATTTTAAAACAGTTAATCATCAAGTTCACATAGCAAATAGGAACTGAAAGAGTTGCCTTGATCGTTGTTTACCAATAACAGTTTAATAGCTTATAGATATCTGCACTTCACGTGCCCTACACAATTATATAATCATTCACATTAACTATTAGTCACATAGCAATGCATAGTATTTGTAATGTAAACTTTACTCTACATCTCATAACTCTTCTTATTAATTAATACACATTGTTTAATTTGATTGTATTAACTTTAGACTTATAACTCACTATATTTCTTCTTAGTCAAACTCGAAGTTCATTCAAGTGTTTAAGTCTTGCTAGGACTACTTATTGGTTTTATATTAACCCTATTCAATATCTTATAATATTCATTTCATTTGATTTAAAACACTTTTTACGTTCATTAACACTTATCACGGCGTTTCGACGTTTATTTGTCACACGCCCAATTGTCTCTCTTGTGTGTGCTTAGTATGCGTATATAACTTATCTAATATATCATTTATTAATGTTAAGTATCATTATACTTCATAATATTCATGTTCTATAACTTAGAACAACATCTATTATCGTCGACATCACTATACTTGTGTATGTGCATGTCCGACGCCCTTCGATTGCTCCCAAAAACACAACAGTCCTAAAGATGACCATTTTGACTACTGTTCCCGACCTCAAATTGAAATACTTAAAGAATAAAAGTTGTAGGTATATTCGTCCTTGTTCCGGATAATCTTCAATCACCCCAATCAGAGTTCGTATGAAAACGTTATGCCTATTTTACTAAAACAGGTCAAAGCAAATCACTGACATATTTTGGTAATTGCTACCTAATTAGGCTTTAATGTACAGCATTGCCATTGTTTCTCTCAAGACAACCGCACCCCAAATGACTTAGGGCACAAAGATAGTCATGCGCCAGATTAGCGTAACACGGACCTGAAGCTACCGTTCTTCGCGATTTTGACCCTTTTTCTCCTACTAATCTTCATAACTTGAGTTATACACATCCGAATTAGTCCGTTTTCAATTCTATGGATTCGTAATTCATAGAACTACAACATACTAGAATTCTAACAATTTATAAAAATATTAACCAACCTAAAATTTTACCCAAAACACATGTTCATACTATATTTTCACGTTTTAACATCTCTAGCGAATTCGATCGCCACGACTTCGTTTCTTAATCAATTGACATGATTTAAACTATGTTGTTTCATTTCTTCAGATACTAACATAATCCAACACCAATTTATAGATTATAACACATATTAAACATGAAATTTTATACTTTCTTAAGCTATTTTTCATACATAAACACTATTATCCCAATTTTTCCTACAATCCCAATTTCACGTGTTTGATACTCAAACAATCACTCATATATGATGATTATCAATTTATAATCCATATATACAAGTATTAATCAGTAAGCAGATGCTGAAGGCAAGTATTCTAACCCTTGTTTCAGTTCAGTCTGAACAAGCTTTGTAATTCATGTACTTTTTCGCATGAAGTTTTGAATGATGAAGTCTTAAGCCAATTCTCTCGGCTAGATTTAAATTATAATTCTGTCAAGCATGATTTGTATTTACCAAGTTATATTGGTATGGTTTTCAATCGAAGACCAAGTATGCTAAAGTGTTTTTGTCGTTTAACGATAGGCACGTGAGGTTGCCGGACTTACGGACTTAGTGCTGGGTTGTCCTTTTCAAAAGAACTTATGAATGCTCATAATCTGGAGCCATAATTGTTATTCTACTGAGTATGATTGTTGTAAAATGTTTTGAAGGAAAAGAAGTGCTATTTTGAATTATCGATAGTACTTCGTAACTATTGTTCACTTATAGAAGATATATGAGTTCTATGTTTCAAGCATGTTGTTTATTATAATTGTTGTACTTGCTGAGCTAGTCATGCTCACTCTTGCTTGAACCATATGAACACAGCCAAGATCGAGCGTACTGAAGGTTCGGGCAAGGATAAAGGCAAGGCAAAGACGAACCCTTAGAGTTCTTATATAATAGTATAGGATGGACAATTGAAATATATTTGATATTATGACAAGAACAAAACGAATGAGTTATAAAGAACCTGGGGAATGTAATATTATTTTGATATATAGAAGTTATATTAGTATTTCTTAAGACTATTCAATGGAATGAATGAATGAATGGTAGTACCGTGTAGCACCATCTGTCAGGTTGGAAGATAGCCGGATTTGGGGGCGTCACAGTCTCCGATTACATGTCCTCTTTTACAGGGTTTTTCACCTCAGCTTTTCAACATCTGAATCCGCACCAAAATAATTTTGTTTGGCATAACTTCTCAAGAAACGCTTGAATTTCATGAACATCTTTCAATATTCGTCTAGCTGAATCAAATAGCATAGACTTCTACAAGAATTTGGACATCAATCGAAATATACATATACATATATATTCTCATATCTTAAAGAAATCTTTAAAATATTTTTATGACGTCATGATACCGCACTGTATTTACAGTCCGTTTGAGGATTCCGTCATTTGGTGATTTTATCATACTACATCATACCATAGTGGGCTGACGATCCTTAGATCACATCAAACACTAAGTAATACTGCATTGATGACTCCATTATTTTTATAATCTCTGCACCAGGTTCCATGATGCATTGAAGATATATAAAAAAAATATATTTTTTGATATATTTCAAATTATTTTTGTCTAGCCAAAGCAATTAGTATAGACATACGAATAATAGCACGGTTTTTAAAAATTCTTTGGTTCACTAGTGTGACCCAACACATTTTTTTTTTTCCAAAATCAAAAGTATAACCATCTACACGAAAGTCAATAAATTTCAAAATCTAGCAAAGCTAGAAGATTTGGAATACCTAATTTTCTCCATCAATTTCAATCTTTACACTAAATATTCTTGTATTTCAACTTGTAATCCTCCTATATCCCCAGTATAGTTCATCAAACTTACCGCACATTGGAAGTTCAGGAACTTGCCACAATAATATAAGTTTAAGAACTTGTCCTAGTCTGACCATAGGTGTCCATTCGTTGAGGGGTTCAAAACATACCATATTATTGTGAGTCATGAACTTACTATATGTATTAGTTTTAAGAACCGCGCCTAATCCTAATAATATCTGATAAATCTTAATAGTTTCTAACTATCAAATATACACATGAGAAAAGCATCACCTTTTCACCACATAAACATTGATAGCGCGACACCAACATTCCAATGATTATCAATGTGATAAACTGAGTGCAAGCACAAAACCCTCGCCCATACAAAGATTTGTACAACTTAGCCATCACATGAGTCCTTAATTGAAATCCCACCTAACTCTATCTTACTCTTAACTTGCTCTTTGCTCGATACAAATTCCTCGTATCACATCATCTATAACTCCTCGTGAGTTATTTTGTACTATTTCATAGTACATCATCTTCATAGCATCAAGCTATAATTATTCAAACATTACATACCATCTTTCCTTTATAACTTAAATAGATCACGTCGTGATCTTATTCTATAATCATCTCCCTTAAAATTCTTTTCTTCTCTCGTGATCGTTTTGTTTTACGATCCTCTTTCTTTCCTTTTTCATCATTTACAACTTTATTTGTTATCTTGGCTATTGCCATTTCTTATCTTTATATCTCGTCAAGATTCGTCCTTGAATTTTCTTGTTTATATAACGATTCTTCCTTTAATAACTTCTAACTTCATTTACATTGCTCCACATTTCATTCAAGTTCTACATTTTCATCAAACGTATCCATTTACTATACTTAGTACTGATAAGTGGATTTTATATACACGAATCGGTGTCCATTTCATGTTTATTTGTTGCTAATTTCTTGTGTTCATGTTCGTTTTTACTTGTTTTATGTTCTTTTATGTGTAGGAAGGTTGTTGTGACATTTAACGAAGATTTGGAGTTATTAGGAATCATTTGGAGTCAATTTGGTGCAAATTTAGAAGAAGTCATGAAGCAACAGTAATCATTCAGTAGAATAGATCCCGCTCGGGGGTCTTCTTACCAAATTAACAGAATGATAGCCCACCGGGGCTGGGATTTTATAAGCTTACACCCCGTAGGAAATGGGGTCCCGACCGCACTCTAATGTGATGCTAATAGTGATGGAACTTGGATTTTTGAGTTTGTATAGCAATAGGACTCTAGTTGGCATGGAATTGAGCAGAGATTGTGGTTGTAAAACATATAACTACTACACAAACACAAGATGAGTTGGAGAAGGACTGTTTCGATCCGATTGACTCAAGGACTTCCAAGAGGACTTAAAGACATATAAAGAGACTTATAAAAGGAGGAGAAACACAAGGATTAGGGGAGATTAGGGGAGAAGGAAGATTCCATTATATTAGATTAGAGTAGATTAGCGTAGTTATTCTTAGATTTGATTAGATTTGGAGATTGAAGCAACTTGGAGACCATTGAAGATCAAGAGAAGGAGCTTGAGGAAGATGGAGATTTACTGACAACAAATTCACTTCTTTTTCTTAATCTTATTCTTATCTTTTATTGTTTATTCAAGTGTGGATTCTTAGTTTTAATTCAATGAACTAATTCTTTGTTTGAGATTACAATAGATCTTATTGTGTAGTTTATTTTAATATTCTTCGTTATCAATTATTATGTTCTGTTGTGAGGATTGTCTATTGTGATTTGGACTTAATTGCTTAATTGACTAGATAATAATTACTGTGATAATCTATATGAACTCGAGAGATGAAGTATTGATTTAGATCTGATCATGATAGCATGTGTTTGTGATTTCTACATAGATGGAATTCATGATTCGTGTTTAGGATAGAGATATGCCTTTACGCAATATGTAATCTTATAGAGAACTTGTGCTTTAAATTCTTTTTAATTATAATTCACATAGAGATATAGTGGATTAGTTAATTAGGGTGTCTTGCTTAATTCTATCATCTGTGGATTTAAGTGAGTATGGATATTATGCATCGAGAGATGGTTTTGTCTGCTTTAGTGTTCTTGATTAACAATTCGGGATAGAGAATAATTGATGAGAAGTGTGTTAACTTAAATGAAGCAAGAAGTGAAGTTGTGGTCTTAAATCTCTATAATCTTAATTTAATTAGTGGAATTTAATAGTAGTTTAATTTATATAATTTGAAATTCATTCGTTTAAATAAGATTGAGTTGGTTACGGGTTGGTACTTGGTGATTTTTATTAAATAATTCTCTGTGGGAACGATACTCAACTTATCACTTTATTACTTGTTGACCACGTATACTTGCGTGTTGTGCGTAATTAGATTTTACCCAACAAGTTTTTGGCCGTTACCGGGGAATTAGTTTAATATTTTTTACCAATATTAATTTCAATCATATTAGTCTTAATTTAAACATTTTTATTTTTATTTTTAATTTTCTTCCTATATTTCTCTTTTTCCAGGTACCATGGATGACTTTGCGTATCAATGGCCATACAGGAACATGACTCAACCAAGGGAAGCGGGGATTGATGGTCTCAATGCATTTTCTACATTATCAGCGCAGCTTGAGGCACTTTCGAGGAGGTTGGATGTTATTGCAGCCTAACGTAATCGAAGGATAGCAGTTACTTGCAATTATTGTGCTGGTAATCATTCGAGTCATCAATGCACCGTTAGTTTTGGGCCGGGACAACATGTTGGTGAATACCTCAACGATTATACATATGCTAATTATCATCAAGTTTGGGGGTATCACCCGGATTCGTCATGGAGCTATATTTATGAAGACCAATACTGCATTCCAAGTCCAACATATCCATTAAATGTCTCAAATCCACCTCCAATGCAACAAGAAGACAATTCAGAGTTGAAGGAATTCATGTTAAGGATTATAGCAGAAAAAGAAGAGATGATAATGAGTCAGGAGTTATCAATCCAAAATCTTAATAAACAGATGGAACAACTCATTAACTCCTCAATGAATGGTCCTCAATACATGGATTTCAAAACTGAACAAGATAATTCAAGATTGAAGGATTTGTGGTTCAAGTTTGTAGCATCAACTGAGGAGAAGATGATTGAGAAAGGGAGGTCAATTCAAAATCTGTAGAATTAGATGGATGAAATGTTCGAAGCCTTGAACAATCGCCCTCAAAACAATTGGTACTATGACGTGGATGATGAAACTGATGGAGAACCAGAAGTGTACCTGCCACTGGATGAACTGAAAGGAGTGGACATTGAGGAGACAACTGGGGGTTTGGAAAATGAAGAATATCAGATCACCTGTATTATACCCCAAGTACCTTCTCAACCAGAGTTGAAAAATCCAGTGAGTTTTGCACACCCATGTCCCCTAGGTAGTCACATCCAAGGCAATTATCAGTATGATAAAGAGGCCTCGTATGCACCATGGTGGGCTGAGGAAGAGAAAATAAAAGAGGAAAAGTCCGTTGTACTTTTCATGCCTCAATGCAACAATTTATTCCCAAATACAATGGACGAGACACCTAGCTATGCAATGGAACTAGAGACATCATGTATAGGAATTATGCTAGGTTATTTTAATTCACAAATTAGTAAGATGGGAAACCTACCTACACACAGTGCAATTCTAATGGATGGAGGGTTTCTCAATTATCGAAGAGGAATTGGATAGCGTTGACGACTGCATAAAGTCAGCCGAAAGATCAGAATCAAGCGCCACCGGGAGGCAACCTGAATTTTTTTATATATATTTATATGTTTTCCTAGTTTATTTAGTAGATAGGAATCACGTTATATTCTAAAGTGTTAATCTAATCCATGTTGTCTCTTTTCATTGCAGGTATTAGAGGTTCAATGGATAAGAAAATGATCGTCACCGCCATCGCCACCATCACCTCACGCTTAGCTGATTACAGGGAAGTTCACTTATACTTACCGCTATATTCTTACAATGAGGACATTGTAATTGCTAAGTTTGGGGGAGTTTAGTTTAGTTCTTTATTGTATGTTTAGTTTCATGTTTATGTTATGTCATTTTGCATATGTTGCTAATTTAGTTTAGGTTCATTATGTTTGCATTCATGTAGTACAACTGCATAAGTAGTTGCATAGTAGTATAGTTTGAATAACATTATATTCAGTTTCTTGTCAAAAAAAAAATAGTTAGTTCATCTTGCATGAATCCAGCTGTTAGATAGTTCAGTGTATTTTGGCCAATGATGAGATTGGAATTGAGTAGACAAGTATAGTACAAATTATTAGAGCTTTGATGTGATTTCTTGTTATGAAATGATCTTTTTCCTATTTAAAACTGGTATAATAAGGATAACACAGATAACAGCTATGTTGACTGATTAAGTTTAAATTGATACATAATGGACTTCTTAAGGATAATTTTAGTTTGAATGAATGAAAGACATGAATAGGCGGAGATGGCTAAATTTAGACAAAAACTTAAGTTTGGGGGAAAAATTTGGGATATATAAGCTTCAAAAAAAAAAAAATTATCGTATAGCTCTTGTTTGGGGCCTTTGTTACTTGAGCAAGAAATGCCTGAGGGGATTGTCTTTACACCTAAGCTACTCCTAAGGTCTTATATGGTTTGGGGAGTCGTTGGTCGAAAGCTCTCTAAGGGTAGCATCATTAGCCTAATGGAATGAGACATTGCACATCCATGGTTATAAAAAAAAAAAAAAAAAAAAAAAAAAAACAATAAAACGGGAAAAGAGCAAAAAGCCCCCGTAATGAAAAGTAAAGCATAAGTATCTCGGATTGGACTCTTGGACTTGGTGGATGTTTGACTTTAGTTGGATCTATCTTGTTCATAAATTTTTTGAGTTTTCATTGTATGATGCCTTTAAAGAGACCTATTATGTGTTAAATTTGATTTCATATCAAGTAGCATGGTTGTTGAGCACACACGCACGATTTCAGTGATAACAGTTTAAGATTGGATGATTGACTAAGAAATTGTTGATTGGTTTTGATATGATGTATTATCATGTTTACTTGATTTCTCTAAGGCCGGTTGAATAGACTTGTGTTTATCAACACTGTTGGATTCAAAGACATATAGTTTAGATGCATTACATATCACTGCATTACATTGTATAGTATGGTATTTTCTTTTGTGCTCGAGGACTAGCACGATTTAAGTTTGGGGAATTTTGATAAGTGGATTTTATATACACGAATTGGTGTCCATTTCATACTTATTTGTTGCTAATTTCTTGTGTTCATGTTTGTTTTTACTTGTTTTATGTTCTTTTATGTGTAGAATGGTTGTTGCGACATTTAACGAAGATTTGGAGTTATTAGGAATCATTTGGAGTCAATTTGGTGAAAATTTGGAAGAAGTCATGAAGCAACAGTAATCATGCAAAGAAAATAGACCCTCGTAAGGCTGCCTATTTTAGTTTTGCACCACGTAAAATGAGGTCTTCTTACCAAATTAATGAATGATAGCCGTACGGGAGGGCATATTTAACTCCTTACACTTCACGGGGTGGGGGGGTCTTCATTCCTAATTGCAGTAGCCTAGCCCGCCGAGGTGGGTATTTTATAAGCTTACACCCCCGCCGGGGCGGGGGGTCCCGAATTCTGGCACTCCTAATGTGATGCTAATAATGATGGAACTTGGATTTTTGAGTTTGTATAGCAATAGGACTCTAGTTGGCATGGAATTGAGCAGAGATTGTGGTTGTAAAACATATAACTACTATACAAACACAAGATGAGTTGGAGAAGGACTGTTTCGATCCGATTGACTCAAGGACTTCCAAGAGGACTTAAAGACATATAAAGAGACTTATAAAAGGAGGAGAAACACAAGGATTAGGGGAGATTAGGGGAGAAGGAGGATTCCATTATATTAGATTAGAGTAGATTAGCGTAGTTATTCTTAGATTTGATTAGATTTGGAGATTGAAGCAACTTGGAGACCATTGAAGATCAAGAGCAGGAGCTTGAGGAAGATGGAGATTTGATGACAACAGATTCACTTCTTTTCCTTAATCTAATTCTTATCTTTTATTGTTTATTCA
The DNA here is from genome assembly GCA_020205605.1 of Panax ginseng. Taxonomy (NCBI): domain Eukaryota; kingdom Viridiplantae; phylum Streptophyta; class Magnoliopsida; order Apiales; family Araliaceae; genus Panax; species Panax ginseng. The sequence continues at coordinate 55,367,920 of CM035130.1, read as the reverse complement.
AGTGTGAATTCTTAGTTTTAATCCAATGAACTAATTCTTTGTTTGAGATTACAATGGATCTTATTGTGTAGTTTATTTTAATATTCTTCGTTATCAATTATTATGTTCTATTATGAGGATTGTCTATTGTGATTTGGACTTAATTGCTTAATTGACTAGCTAACAATTACCGTGATAATCTATATGAACTCGAGAGATGAAGTATTGATTTAGATCTGATCATAATAGCATGTGTTTGTGATTTCTGCAAAGATGGAATTCATGTTTCGTGTTTAGGATAGAGATATGCCTTTACGCCATATGTAATCTTATAGAGAACTTGTACTTTAAATCCTTTTTAATTATAATTCACATAGAGATATAGTGAATTAGTTAATTAGGGTGTCTTGCTTAATTCTATCTTATGTGGATTTAAGTGAGTATGGATATTATGCATCGAGAGATGGTTTTGTCTACTTTAGTGTTCTTGATTAACAATTCGGGATAGAGAATAATTGATGAGAAGTGTGTTAACTTAAATGAAGCAATAAGTGAAGTTGTTATATTAAATCTCCATAATCTTAATTTAATTAGTGGAATTTAATAGTAGTTTAATTTAAATAATTTGAAATTCATTCGTTTAAATAAGATTGAGTTGGTTACGTGTTAGTACTTGGTGATTTTTATTAAATAATTCTCTGTGGGAACGATACTCAACTTATCTGTGACACCCCCAAAATATGTCTACATCCCCCATTCTGAGTTGTCAATACACGGTACAGAAACAACTACAACTTTATTATTACAATAGTAAAACTGTGAGTTTAAATACAGATATTGCCATCTAGACAATATCCACATACAAATAAATCCTCATCATAATTATTGATACATTATTTTACAACAATGGTGAGGACTACTAAACAACTCTCCCTAGAACTTTCATTCCATACCCCGACTCGTATTTGCTATATTCTCGCCTCCCGAGAAGAAAAATGGAACAAAAGGGAAAAGGGTGAGCTCGACTAGCCCAAGAAAAGAATATTATGACTAAGATAATATACAACAAAATTATCGTTAGTCTTCAACAGGGGAAAAATATAATAGAATACAATAGACAACAAGTTTTAAATCAATATTCGCAATGAAATAATAATTCATTAGAAGAGTTAAGTAGAGAATGCAAACTACTATCTTCTATGTATGAATTTTAAAGTTCATCGCCTATTTTTATCCTCGTAACATCAATCAATATATATCCGGGATCAAATATTCATCCTTGCACTACAAAAGCCAAGGACATTCACCAATTGGTCATGTTCATCTAAACACTGCTCATCTTTGCACTACGCCCAAAGATATTCATCGAAAATCATTCATCTTTGCACTATCGGCAAAGATATTCATCATAAATCATTCATCTTTGCACTACAGTGCCAAAGATATTCAATAATATCATCATTTAAGATTGAGGATGATGAAAATATTTTTTAAAAAAAAGCGAATCCAAAGGAATCAAAATGACAAGGATTAAGGATTAAGGATTCGTACTTTGTTTTATCCACGTCCAAAAATACCTCAAAAATAATCATAGTGGCGTAAAATTCAAGAATGATCAAAACACCTGATACAATCAAAGCTAGTATCCACAATGATAGATATTTTGGACGAAAAGAAAAATTTTTATTTTTCATGAATAATCTTTGTATTCGTGAATAGTACCATATACGTGAATAAAGGCCGTATCGTGAATAAGAACCCCCGACACCAAAAGTTCCAAATTTGATAAAAACTTGAGATCAATATTTCAAAGATAATGATATTGAAGAAATAATATCATTACTGAAAAAATAATATCCCTTACCTCGAAAGATCAAGATTTAACCGGAATAATCGGATATAGACTATATCTTGAACTTTCACCGTATAGCAATACTCAAAGTATACTCAAAATACTCACAAGAATACGCCGATAATATAGAGAGAGAAACTTCGCTTCGGTGTGATTTTCAATTCTAACCCAAGCACTATTTATAGAAATTGCTTAGAACACCAAAAGCGAAAAATTTAATAAAATATTAATATTTACGTATTCTTTGAAATCTGAATCTCAAAGAATTCACATATGCCAAGCTTCTAGAAGAAAATAAAAAAACGTTTTTCTAATTTAAAATAATTTAAACTTCCAAAATTAATTATTTTGAGCTTCTAACTTCAATAATTCACAATAAATAGCCCTTTATCAGAAAATTCGAATCTCGCGAGTTTTTATAGGAAATCCAATTCTCTACAACTTTGCGGAAGAAAGTTTTTCTAAATTCCCAACAGAAATTGACCAAATCCATAAACGGGTAATTTTAGAGGCTATAATCAAATTTCACCAATAAATGGGGTCCAATTTACATGTTTAACATGTTTTAAACATTTATTGCAACAAAAATACTCTTCCTCCTCAGATACTCATATATCCCACATTCGTTGTAAAAATATCACCATTATTATATTATTAAAATATAATAATATATATTTAAATGAATTATTTTATCGTAAAAAGATAAAATTTCAATTTTTAACAATTGTCACATTAAAAATTTTCTCCATCTATATCCACATAAAATCAATATTTTCCTCATCATATGAATCAATAATTATTTTATTCACAAATAATATTACGTAATCACAATATTGACAACCGTGCGCTTCCCAAGAAAGAGGGGGCTTTCCAATGAGAATTTCTCCTTCTTCAAAAGCGCAATTAGGTGACCAAACCTCTCCTTAGATGTAACTTTCTAGACATTGCCAATAATGTTATCTAATAATATTATTCGGATAATATGAATTATTGTTTCGACAATGAAAATACCGTAATGACAATTATTAAAACAAACAAAGAATATAAAATATCAACGCAAAGAATTATTGAATCAATAAAATAAAACACCTGACAAAGAATTACCGTAACCATTATTGAGTAGTGCCTTCTTACGTAAGAGTCAATAATTGGTGCAATCGCAGTATGCTACTGCTCAACAACGCGTAGACATCGTGTTTTAACCACCGGTATTCCAACGAAGGTAAATTCAGTAATAATCTACCAAGTTTTTTAAACAACTTATATTTGTCATTTTCTTCCTCCAATCGCTTTTATTATGGGGCCCACACATGGGTCATTTCTGCTGCATTTAATATTCCCCCCAAAGATTTAATATTCCACGACCAAATGAATATTCCCCGACAACAATGAATATTTTATAACCACTTGCTTATTTTGAAATATTTGCGTATTTTACCCGTAGAATTATCCACATTAATCACATCAACCCTTACTATTTCAAAATAATAATTAGAGGAAATTAAATTTCATTTATTAATTATTTGGGATCTTACAACCTCCTCCTTATGAAATTTCGTCCTCGAAATTGACGACGATACTGTGTGTTTCAAAAGATGAGGATACCTCGCTTTCATTTCCGCTTTCCAACTCTCGTGTCATTTCCTCTATAGCATGGTTTCTCCACAAGACTTTAACTTGTGGTATGACCTTCGTCGTAGGGACATGCTCCTTCCTATCCAAGATCTTGACAGTACCTCCTCATACGTTAAGTCTTCACTATCTCATCCTGTTCTAACTCAATAACATGGTTCGGTCTTTCACATATTTACTGAAGCAGATATGTGAAACACATTATGAACACGAGACATACTTGGAGGTAACGCGAGTCTATAGGCTACATTTCCTACTCGGTCAAGAATTTGAAATGGACCAATAAATCGTGGATTGAGCTTTCCTCTCTTCCCGAATCTTGTAACTCCTTTCCATGGAGCAACTCGCAACAATACATGATCCCCTATACTAAATTCCACGTCCTTTCGATGAAGATCCGCATAACTCTTTTGTCGATCTTGTGCTTTTGTATATCGTTGTCGAATCATTTGGATCTTTTCTAGTGAGTCATATCGTACTTAACTCCGGGTCCCAACAATGTTGCTTCACCCACCTCATCCCAACATATTGGAGAGCGACACTTTCGTCCATATAATGCTTCAAATGGAGCCACACCTATACTTGCCTAATAACTGTTGTTGTAGGAGAATTCCACCAATGGTAAATACTTATCCCAACTCCCTTTGAAATCTAGGACACAGAGTCTTAATTGATCTTCAAGAGTTTGAATAGTCCTCTCTGATTGTCCGTCCGTTTGAGGATGGTATGCCGAACTGAATCTTAAATCCGTACCCATAGCTTTTTGCAAGCTAACCCAAAATCTTGAAGTGAATCTTGGGTCACGATCCGAAACTATGGATACTGGCATGCCATGCAATCTCACAATCTCATTTACGCACATTTGAGCAAGACGTTCAAGGGAATAAGTCTCCCGTATTGGCAAGAAATGAGCAGACTTGGTTAATCTATCAACAATAACCCAAATAGCATTTATGCCTTGAGAAACCGTGGAAGTCCCAGAACGAAATCCATGGTAATGTGTTCCCACTTCCATTTCGAATCTCAAGTGGTTGCAATTGTCCCTTAGGCACTTGATGCTCGCCTTTACACGTTGATAAGTTAAACATGTTGAGATAAACTTTGCAATCTCTCTCTTCATATTGTTCCACCAAAATGTATGTCAAGATCACGATACATTTTAGTACTTCCTTGATGGATTGCAAATGGTGTATTGTGTGCCTCCATCATAATCTTGTACTTCAAATCGTAATCGTTAGGAACACAAAGTCCGAGGGACTCAAGTATTCCTTCTTCATCAATTCTCGCCCTAATAACTCCTTCTTGTACTTTCTTCTTCATATGCATCACTTCAAGGTGGTGGCTTGAGCAACCTTAACTTTTTCTATTAAAGTTGGCTCTATGCGTATATTTGACATCATCGCACTTTCGTTCCTCGCATATGATCTTCTACTCAACGCGTCAGCTACCACATTCGCTTTTCCAGGATGGTATTGAATAGTGTGATCGTAGTCTTTCAATAGCTCGAGCCAACGTCATTGCCGCATGTTAAGTTCTTTTTTGAGTGAAGAAATATTTAAGGCTTTTATGGTCCTAATATATCTCCACTTTCTCTCCATATAGATAGTGCCTCCGGATCTTTAGCGCAAACGCATCGCCGCTAACTCTAGATCATGAGTAGGATAATTCCTCTCATATTCTTTAAGTTGTCGCGAGGCATAGGCTATGACTTTCCCACGCTGCATGAGAACACATCCTAACCCTTTGCCCAAGCATCATTGTAGATAACAAATCCATCCGAACCAGATGGTATTGTTAGAACACAGTCTTGAAATAAGTCTCCTTTTAAGCTCTTGGAAACTCTTCTCGCACTCTTCGCTCCAAACGAATTTTGTATCCTTCCGAAGTTAGATGAGTTAATCAGAGTAACGATTCGAGAAAACCCTTCCACGAATCTCCGATAATAACCAAATTAAGCCCAAAAAGCTACGTGCTTGATCAACGACTTGGTTTGCTCCCAACTTTGTATTGCTTCAATCTTCACCGTCAACAGATACTCCATGTTTTGACACCACATGCCCAAGAAATGCTACTTCCTCAAGCCGTAACTCGCATTTCTTTAACTTGGCATAAAGCTTGTTTTCACGAAGCCTTTGGAGTACCAAATTTCAAATGGTGCTCATGATCTTCACGCTTTTGGAATATATGAGGATGTCATCAATAAAGACAACAACGAACCGATCCAAATACTCTTTGAATACTCGGTTCATCATATCCATGAAAGCCGCAGGAGCATTAGTCAATCCGAAAGACATAACTAAGAATTCATAATGCCCGCATCGAGTTCTAAAAAGCGGTCTTTGGAATATCCTCGCCTCTAATCTTCAAATGATGATATCCGTAATCGAAGATCGATTTTTGAAAAGAATTGTGCTCCTTGCAAATCGGTCAAACAAGTCATCAATACGAGGTAGAGGATACCTATTCTTGATAGTGACATGGTTCAATTCCGATAGTCAATACAAAGTCGCATACTCCGCCTTTTCTTCTTCTTTACAAATAAAACAGAGCATCCCAAGGAGATGTACTAGGATTTAATGAAACCAATGTCCAACAACTCCTCAGTAGTTGGACCTTTAACTCCTGAAGTTCAATAGGAGCCATTCGATATGGGGTTTTAGAAATGGGCTTTGTACCAAAGTTCAAGGTCAATAAAGAATTCAACTTCACGCATCGGGGTAGACCGGAAGTTCTTCAGAAATACGTCGGGAAAGTTAATAACAACAGAATATTATTCAATTTTGACGTGTCTTTATTCAAATCCATAACATGGGCTAAGAAATCTTGACATCCATTTTTAATAAACGAATAGCTTTATGATTAGATATGACAAAGTTGATTGATTTTAATGGTTTAGTTGCTTGAATTGAACAACAAAGTTGTTTAGGAATATGAAAGCTAACAACCTTACGAAAACAATCAATTTTGGAATGATGAGTAGTTAACCAATCAATCCCTAAAATCACATCAAAAGCAAGTATCTTTAAAGAGATAAGGTCAACAAAAAGATAAGGGTGCCAACATGGATTAGACAAGATTTATAAACAAATGGATGTGATGAAAGTTTCTCTAACTGAGTTTCCACAGATAGGTCAAAGTTTAATTTCTCCTGAGTCAAGTTTAAACGTTGAGCACAAGCAGGAGAGATAAATGAATGGGTAGCACCGGTATCTAGTAAAGTATAAACTTCACAAGAATTTATAAATAGCTTACCCGTGATCACCTCGTTTGGGTTCCTCGCATTTTGACCAGTCACAACAAACGCTCTTCCAGGAACCGTTGACTTTGACTTTTCTGGGACAGTCTTTTGAGTCACCGTCCCCGCTGAACTAGGTTTCGCTACCGTGTAATCTCGAGCGATATGTCCTTCCTTTCCACAATTATAGCATACCGGAATCTATTGGGCGGGCGCTTGACCGATATGTCCCTCTTTTCCGCATTTATAGCATATGACCGGTGGTCGTTCTCCTCCCTTGGAATCAGTTGCTGCTGGCACTGTCGTCTTCACATGGTCGTTGTTGAATCTCCTCTTTTTAAAATCTCCTCCTGACTCGCTTCTTCTATTTTCATGGCCATGATTACCACCAGAGTGGTTACCATTTTTGTCCGTCTTTTTCTTTCTCCACTGATTATTGTTGTTTTGTTGACTGCTATCTCCTAGATGATCCTCGATTGTGGTACCTCGGTTGACCGTACTCGTTATCTCGCTCTAACAATTGAGCCTGTTAACAACATCCTAATAGAGAGAAAATTTATGAGAGATGAGATATCGACGTATGCCGGGTTTCAAACCTCTCGTAAACATCCGCGCCATCATCGCTCCTCATTCTCCACCAACCGAGGTGCAAACCTCGGATAACTCGCAAATTTCGCCTCATCGAGACACCGCCATGTTGTTCTCGCTCGATCTAATAAACTCCACTTCCTTCATATGATTGAACACTTTCGTGAAAGTATTTGTCATTAAATAGTTTCAAACGTCTCCCAAGACATGCCGGCCTTGGCCGGATGGGTACACTTCACAGACTCCCACCAAGAGTCCGCCTCGCCACGGAACATAAAGGTGGCGAATGGAACCTTCTGTTCTCTGTGCATCCCAAGACATCGAATATCTTGGTAATTTGCTTGACCCATGTTTCGCGCCATGATCGGATCTCGCTTTCCCCTTAAATTCGTGGTCCCAACTCTTTGAACTGCTTGGGTTGTGACAACCCGTGGTGAATTGCTATCATTTCCTCCTATGTTTTGAACACGAAGTCTCCTCGTCTCGATTTTTGCATGAATCGCAAAAAGCTTCTAAATATCCCCTCGCTCATCATCTGCTTTCGATTGGTGTTGCTCACAGGAGGAACATTGCCACTGTTACACGCTCTCCTCGTTGGTGAGTACAAAGGCGCTCCACGGTCCTCATTTCCATTGTTAATATTCTCACGACATTCTCAAATACCGTCATAAAACAAGGGTTAATTAAGGAAATCAATATATCACATAATATCCCTATATACTTGACCAACTATCATATAAGCTTAGGTAGGACACACTAGCGAAAGGATTTACTCGCCTCTCCCTCCTAGTTCTATTCCCCGATCTCCGCCAGAGATCATATCCCTAAGCTCGATACCAACCGTGACACCCCCAAAATAGGTCTACATCCCCATTCGAGTTGTCAATACCAGCATGTAAATAACTACAACTTTATTATTACAATAGTAAAACTGTGAGTTTAAATACAGATATTGCCATCTAGACAATATCCACATACAAATAAATCCTCATCATAATTATTGATACATTATTTTACAACAATGGTGAGGACTACTAAACAACTCTCCCTATAACTTTCATTCCATACCCGACTCGTACTTGCTATATTCTCGCCTCCCGAGAAGAAAAAATGGAACAAAAAGGAAAAGGGTGAGCTCGACGAGCCCAAAGAAGAATATTATGACTAAGATAATATACAACAAAATTATCGTTAGTCTTCAACAGGAAAAAATATAATAGAATACAATAGACAACAAGTTTTAAATCAATATTCGCAGCGGAAATAATAATTCATTAGAAGAGTTAAGTAGAGAATGCAAACTACTATCTTCTATGTATGAATTTTAAAGTTCATCGTCTATTTTTATCCCTGTAACATCAATCAATATATATCTGGGATCAAATATTCATCCTTGCACTACAGGCCAAGGACATTCACCAGTTGGTCATGTTCATCTAAACACTGCTCATCTTTTGCACTACGCCAAAGAGATATTCATCGAAATCATTCATCTTTACTACTACGGGCCAAAGATATTCATCGAAAATCATTCATCTTTGCACTCATCGCCAAAGATATTCATCATAAATCATTCATCTTTGCACTACAAAGCCAAAGATATTCAATAATATCATCATTTAAGACCGAGGATGATGAAAAATATTTTTTTTAAAAAAGCGAATCCAAAGGAATCAAAATGACAAGGATTAAGGATTAAGGATTCGTACTTTGTTTTATCCACGTCCAAAAATACCTCAAAAATAATCATAGTGGCGTAAAATTCAAGAATGATCAAAACATGGATACAATCAAAGCTAGTATCCACAATAGATATTTTGGACGAAAAGAAAATTTTTATTTTTCGATGAATAGTGTCGTATTCGTGAATAGTACCATATACGTGAATAGTGCCGTATACGTGAATAGTAACCCCGACACCAAAAGTTCCAAATTTGATAAAAACTTCAGATCAATATTTCAGCATAATGATATTGAAGAAATAATATCATTACGAAAAAAAATAATATCCCTTACCTCGAAAGATCAGTACTTCTAACTGGAATACTGGATATAGACTATATCTTGAACTTTCACCGTATAGCAATACTCAAAGTATACTCAAAATACTCACAAGAATACGCTCGATAATATAGAGAGAGAAAACTTCAGTTTCTGGTGTGATTTTCAATTCTAACCTAAGCACCTATTTATAGGAAATTGCTTAGAACACCAAAGCAGAAAATTTAATAAAATATTAATATTTATGTATTCTTTGAAATCTGAATCTCAGCAATTCACATATGCCAAGCTTCTAGAAGAAAATAAAAAAACGTTTTCTAATTTAAAATAATTTAAACTTCCAAAATTAATTATTTCTGAGCTTCTAACTTCAATAATTCACAATAAATAGCCCTTTTATCAGAAAATTCGAATCTCGCGAGTTTTTATAGGAAATCCAATTCTCTACAACTTTACAGAAGAAAGTTTTTCTAAATTCCCAACAGAAATTGACCGAAATCCATAAACGGGTAATTTTAGAGGCTATAATCAAATTTCAGTCAATAAATGGGGTCCACCGACATGTTTAACATGTTTCAAACATTTATTGCAACAAAAATACTCTTCCTCCTCGTATACTCATATATCCCACATTCGTTGTAAAAATATCACCATTATTATATTATTAAAATATAATAATATATATTTAAATGAATTATTTTATCAGAAAAAGATAAAATTTCAATTTTTAACAATTGTCACATTAAAAATTTTCTCCATCTATATCCACATAAAATCAATATTTTCCTCATCATATGAATCAATAATTAATTATTCACAAATAATATTACGTAATCACAATATTGACAACCAGTGGCCCCCGAAGAAAGAGGGGCTTTCCATAAGAATTTCTCCTTATCTTGCGCCAAGAATTAGGTGACCAAACCTCTCCTTAGATGAACTTTCTAGACATTGCCAATAATGTTATCTAATAATATTATTCAGATAATATGAATTATTGTTTCGATAATGAAAAATACTTTGTAATGACAATTATTAAAACAACAAAGAATATAAAATATCAACGCAACAATTATTGAATCAATAAAATAAAACACCTAATAGTAATTCATCGTAACCATTATTGAGTAGTGCCTTCACGTAAGAGTCAATAATTGGTGCAATACTGTGTGCTACCGCTCAACAACGCCAGACATTCGCGTGTTTTAACCACCGGGTATTCCAACAATTAATAAATCGGTAACAACTACGCTGTTATTTTTAAACAACTTATATTTGTCATTTTCTTCCTCCAATCGCTTTTTTAGTTATGGGGCCCACATATGGTCACAACTGGTCGCATTTAATATTCCTTGACAAAGATCTGATATTCCACAACCAAACGAATATTCCCCACAACAATGAATATTTTATAACCACTTGCTTATTTTGAAATATTTATGATTTTACCCGTAAATTATCCACATTAATCACATCAACCCTTACTATTTCAAAATAATAATTAGAGGAAATTAAATTTCATTTATTAATTATTTGGGATCTTACATTATCACTTTATTATTTTTTTACCATGTATACTTGCGTGTTGTGCGTAATTAGATTTTACCCAACAAGTACACTGAGTGGTAAAAAATTCGTATATACCCAACAGGTACACAACAAGTACAACTCGGAACCTAGTTTGTTGGTCTCTAACAATTTCAATATGGTACGCTGAGTGGTTTCCCACAAACAACCAACAAACTAGGTTCCGAGTTGCTAATTCGTATATACCTCCGCTCCATGAAGGAATTGTTTAGTCCAGATACCATACATTAACTATTAAAGAGTACGATTGTACCACACTTATATATAACTTTTTGATTCATAACTTCTTTATCACTCTCTTCTTATAGACATTGTCTATTTATTATCACCTTACATCCTTATTATTGGAGTTGGGTAACCCCACATTCACATTCCTTATAACTCTAGGAGATTCTTCTTTGAATCCTTTCACGCATGTTTTAATCCCTCCTTTATACATTTCTTAAATTATTTCTTATTGTTCAAACTCTATTTGAGCGTATTCTTTTATTATCTTCACCTCTCTTCTCTAAGGTTATAGCCTAAGGTACTCTTACCTAAGGTTTCTAACCTATCAGCTTTGATACCAACTGTAACGACCCCAAAATTCATACAATATAATTCTCAACTTCGGTCGTTAATAACACATCTACCTTCTAATTTTACATCATTATTCGATGTTAAACTCTATATAATGCGGAATAATTTAAACTTTTATGTCTTCTTACTTTAATTCCCTGAATCAAAACCTTTATCATCTACATGTCGTTGAATCAATCTTATTTTATGATTCACTTTATCACTGTTATTATATAAAACTTTACATTTCAATCCGATAACCTTTACATATCAGATAACTCTAACATTAGCTTTACAACTCAACATAAAACCATACATCATAAAACATTTAGTACATCTCATGAATCTTAATCATGCTATTAAGAAATAACAACTTTAGCTAAAATATTAATCTTCGTGAATTATTTCTGATCCACGTCATTCAAGTAGCACATAGTGTTACCTTCAATCCTTAACCTGCAAAAATGGTTATTTGCAAGGTTGAGCTCGACAGCCCAGCAAAATCTAACAATTTTCATGCATCACGTAGCACATAATAGCATGCTCAACATATATCTCATAAATATTGGACTAACATAACATACATGTTACAGTTCATATAACAAGTATAAGGATGTATAAAGATTGAGTTCCTTACTCAATCAACATGCTTTACTCAATCAACGTAGTCGTAAGTTGACTTTAACATTTCATACATTCAACATATATATAACACATCATGCTCTTTTCAATAAAAATTTAAAACAGTTAATCACCTAGCTCACATAGCAAATAGGAACTGAAAGAGTTGCCTTGATCGTTGTGTACCAATAACAGTTTAACAGCTTACAGATATCTTCACTTCACGTGCCCTACACAATTATATAATCATTAACATTAACTATTAGTCACATATCAATGCATAGTAGTTGTAATGTAAACTTTACTCTACATCTCATAACTCTTCTTATTAATTAATACACAATGTTCAATTTGATTGTGTTAACTTTAGACTTATAACTCACTATATTTCTTCTTAGTCAAACTCAAAGTTCATTCAAGTGTTTAAGTCTTGCTAGGACTACTTATTAGTTTTATATTAACCTTATTCAATATCTTATAATATTCATTTCATTTGATTTAAAACGCTTTTTATGTTCATTAACACTTATCACGGCGTTTCGACGTTTATTCGTCACACGCCCAATTGTCTCTCTTGTGTGTGCTTAGTATGCGTATACAACTTATCTAATATATCACTTATTAATGTTAAGTATCATTATACTTCATAATATTCATTTTCTATAACTTAGAACAACATCTATTATCGTCGACATCACTATACTTGTGTATGTGCATGTCCGACGCCCTCCGATTGCCTCCGAAAACACAACAATACTAAAGATGACCATTTTGACTACTGTTCCCGACCTAAAATTAAAACACTTAAAGAATAAGAGTTGTAGGTCTATTCGTCCTCGTTCCGGATCATCTTGAATCACCACAATCGGAGTTTGTATGAAAACGTTATACCTATTTTACTAAAATAGATCAAAGCAGGCACACCTGACATACTTTGGGCGCAGCTGCGCCCAATTAAGCCTTGGGCATAGCGCAACTGCGCCCTAAATGACTTAGGGCACAACACAGCTGTGCCCGTTTAGCGGAAACAGGACCTGAAGCTACTGTTCTTCGCGATTTTTGACTCTTTTTCTCCTACTAATCTTCATAACTTGAGTTATACACATCCAAATTAGTCAATTTTCGATTATATGGATTCGTAATTCATAGAACTACAACATACTAGAATTCTAACAATTTATAAAAACATTAACCAACCTAAAATTTGACCCAAAATACATGTTCATACTCTATTTTCATGTTTTAACATCTCTAGCGAATTCGATCGCCACGACTTCGTTTCTTAATCAATTGACACGATTTAAACTATGTTGTTTTCGTTTCTTTACATACTAACATAATCCAACATCAATTTACAGATTATAACACATATTAAACATGAAATTTTATACTTTGTTAAGCCATTTTTCATACATAAACAATATTATCCCAATTTCTTCCTACAATCCCAATTTCACGTGTTTGATACTCAAATAATCACTCATATATGATGATTATCTGTTTATAATCCATATATACAAATATATATATATATATATATATATATATATATATATATATATCAATCCAACATGAATTAGTAATAAAATTTCAAAAACAAGGGTTTACACTAGAATAAATTATACCTTGTTCCTTTGATTATTTGCTAGCAAAAAGATGATGATGATTAGGTTTAGAAATTTCCCTCCTTCCTCTTGAAAATCACAGAGAACTCTCTCTTGCTTCCAAGCTCTCTTCTGCAGACTCTGCCTCTAGGCTATAGAAGAATACGTGAAATAAAAATAAGCCAACCGATAATCGTGAATATCGCTTAGCAAAACCAATAGGCGTAAGTTACAATAAGCCAAATGCCACAAGGCCTTGTTTGGCTACCACCTATCCCCCAAACTAAATTATTTTAATAATCTTTATATTATATAGTTTCATGAAACACCATTAAATTTATTTAATTAACTAATACTTATAATTATAATAATTATAATTCCCATTGTAATATACTTAATAAATCTTTACATATCTAATTTAATTAATAAATTAGATCAAAACAACATTTTATTTAATTTAATTATTTTCTTAAATATTAAGCAATTGATTTAATTTAATTATTTCCTTAAATTAAATCCTTTAAATAAAATTAACATTATTCAATTTAATTTACATTAATCAATTTAGTTACTAAATTAATTCACCACAATTTTATCAACCATTTATTTATCTCAATATTCTTCAATAGTTAACTTAACTATTAAACCCCACTTTCCCAATATATGAATATATATTTCTCTTCACACCAGATCATATATTTCAACATATATAGCACGTATATGTACATACTCAAAATCAAAACATCTCATAATAAGAATTTTAATTATTAAATTCTTATTTTAATAATTTATAAAAATTCGGGTTGTCACAACCCGTGTGCAAACTTTGTCCAATAGGAAAAGATTAAAGAAGAAAGGTAATCCAAAACCTAGTTTAATATAAATTTTCTTTAAGTTTTCTATGTTAAAACATAGCTTAATGAGAATAGAAGTAAAAGGTGTTAAGAACGATTTTCATATGGTTAAAATCATGAGAAAAAGAAGAAATAAGAATTAGAAGTTTAGTTTATAAATTTCTTAAGGAAGTATGAATTTCGTAATGAATTTGAACAATCCGAATGAATCATATGAACAATTCGGTGAAATAAATAAGGAATTGTGTTTTATAACACTAAATTCCAAGAAAAAGTGAAATCATAATAAAAGTATCGATTAAAAATGAAGAACTAACAAAGAACGAGAAGAACATGCGAAGAAATAAGAAGGGGACTGGCACCGCAGTGCAGTGCCATAATGCGAGAAATAAGAAGGGGACTGGCGCCGCAACGCCAGTGCAGGGCAAGGCCCAGTTATGAGCTTTTAATTGCTCAATTCCTGGTGGAAGTGTAAGGAAAGATAACAAACGTGTAGTTTATGTAATGTAGCACTTAATCAAGTGAATTAGACCTGAAGTAAAGGTTGAACAGAAAGATTAAATGGGATTAAAAGACAAAGAATGTAAACGCAACGTAGTTGCGATGAACGATCGGTCTTAGCATATAATGAACCGTATGACTTCAACATTAAGAAAGAATAATGAACGTGGGGTTCTTGTAAGGGATAACGAATGAAAGTGATTAAAACCTTGGGTAAAGGTTGAATGAGAGACTAAGAGATGGACAACGTGAACGCAGAATACGTAAATGATCCTCGTGAATTGTATTCGTGTCGGGCGAACATTCTAAGTATACATTGGTTGTATGACTTAGACGTTGACGAAGGTAGTAAGTAAGATATGAATTATCAAGAAAGCCGTAACGAATGGTAACAAGATTAATGAAAGTCCTAATGTGAGTCGGATAGAGAATGTTAGAATGAATACAAGAGTTAAACATTGTAGCCGATGTAACGGTTGAGTATACATAATTATTAAATGGATAGAACCTACACTCCGTGTATGGTTTGACCGTAAGTTAATGAAGAATAATGATTAAACATGTGAACGGTGAAGAAACTGAATTAAAGACAATGATGTATAACGTTAAGAAGCCAAGTTAATAATTATAACTTGGAAAACGTTCTGAGTCAAATGAACAGGGCTTTATAAGATATGAATAAGTTAATGTAAAATGATTAGACGATAAAGAATAAATCCCGAGGTATGGCATTTAGTTGCCAGAAAGCCATAAGGAATAAGAAATTGACTTAACAAACATTACAGTTTAATGGTTCGGATAAGTTAAGATAACTTTAGGTTATGCTACAATCGTAATCTTTGATGGTTGACATATGGGAGCTGGGCTAAATAATTCCTTCAGAGAGCGGAGGTATATATGAAACTGGCAACTGATCTAACTCACTATGAAAGACAGTGTAGATGAGATGGGAAGTTGTTTGTTGGTTGTTTGCGGGAAACCACTCAGAGTACCATATGGACTACAAGAAGAGACACGATGTGTGCTGAGTTCTAGAAGAGGTATAAGAAGAAGATAAGAATGTAAATCATCAAAGATGATGATCGTTTGAGTTAAGACATCTCCGTATGTCATGAAGCCATAAAGCGGTAAAGAAAGTTGTTGTGTAAACTTAGATTGCAAGAACGCGAACCCTAAGAATTAAAGTTAAGTAAACCAATGCGCAAGTCAAGTATATGACTAATTGGTGTTTGTGCTTTTTCCTTATGTGATATATAGGGATTGTGATGAGCAATTCAGCGTAAACTTTAAGCTATAGCTGTGCATAAGGTAAGTTTCCTAACTTCATTCATATTTAAAATGAATGTTATTTCTTAAACTTCTCAAATGTTGAACGTGAGAAGTTTTATCTATGTGCAAATGTGTGATATTTGTAAAAGGTGGGAAGATGTATGAGGCCTTGTGCCACAATTTTAACACTTTGGTGTTTCTATGAGATGAACTGTTCTGTGGTTGAATTGTTCATTATGAAAATGTTATGTTTATTCATGAAATGTTATTATTAAGTCTGTGCTAATGCTTCTAGCTAGAAAGAGTGTGTATGAAAAAGGTAGAAGATTGAAAGTATTTCAAAGTGTATGTGACTAATGTTTTAAAATGATAGGAATAAGAATTATTCCTATTATTCAAGCTGCTTCATAACCTTTGTTCGGTTAAAGAAGTTTTAAAAGAATGTTTAAATTCTTGAAGTTATTTATTGAACTGCTATAACTTGCTTAGCAATTGAATGCTCACACTTGCTTTAAATGAAAAATATTTTCAGTATACGAGTAGAAGAACTTAACGATCCCGTAACGATCAAGCTGACCAATATCCAAAAGAAGTGCCATTCAGTATATGAATGATCGAGAAGATCAAGCCAAGACTTGTAATGTAGAATAGTTTAATTAAACTATAAATTAGTTTAATGAACTGTTATGTATCCTTGGTGGCGGATAAAAGTCACTCGTATAAGATGTAAAGAATAATGTAATTATCATTATTTGTAATGAATGAGTTTATAAGGTATTAGAACTTCAGAATTGAGAATTTATGTTGTTATATTTAACTATATAATGATGTATGTTTGGAAGGAGATGTACTCGTAATGCACGAAATTTGGGTGTGAAGATAAACCGGATTTCAGGGCGTGACAAGTTGGTATCAGAGCTGATAGGTTATAAACCTTAGGTATGAGTACCTAAGACTATAATCGTAGAGAGGAGGATAAGAAGATCATTGAGTTAAACGATTAAGGAAGAAGATCACCACGTGATCATATTGAATCGTAATAACAGATGATCTGTTAAACGATGGATAATTTATAGCTAATGCTATAAATGAATAGTACTACGAAGTAGTACGAGAAGAAGAACTCAGATTGAGTTGTAAAGGATATCATACGAATTAAAGAAAATTCATATTAAGAAAAGAGAAAGTTAAAAGTGGTAAAATTTTAATTAAGGACTCATGTGGTAGCTGAGTTGTCTGAACCTCTTTTATGGCCATATGTAACGACCCCAAAATAGGTCCAATCCATCCAACCTATTCTGAGTCGCCAAATACATGGTACAGAAAACAACTACAACTTTATTACTACAATTATCGTGCAAAATACAACAACACATATACTGTGGGTTTTAATACCAACTATGACTCATGTCCCAACTATGGACAACACCTCACATTGATACATTATATAAAGTTACAGTCAATAACTGTTTTAGAAATTAAAACCTTTGGAAAGTGCTCAAGGAAACCTTCGTACATGGGAGGTCATGCGTCTAGGTTATGATAGATATCATATGCCCACAGAATTATCCTTGGTTGACCCAATAGACCCCAAAGAAAAATAAGAAGATTAATATCATGTTCTTTCCAGTGGTGAGTCTTCTCTTGACATATAATTATCTCTGTCGTCTCCAAGTGAAAATTATATTTCAAATAAACTCCAAGATCATATAGGTAGTGCTCGTAGATATACTCAGCAAGTGAATGTGCACAACATTGTCTTATGATAACACGAGTTTGTATTTCATTAGACATCTTCTATGATAGTGGCAAAACACCCTTCCAAAGTTGGGTTCGCCTCACCCTCAACATCTATAGACCACTGTTCTATTCCCTTGTTATTCCCCCGCTCGACCCAGCTACACTTTTATTACCTGAAAGGAATTGTGAAGCAAAAGGGTGAGCACAAATAGCCCAGTAAAGAATATCATGACTAAAGATAATTAAATTATCAATAGCATTCGTCAATAATAAATCAGAGATTTAGAACATATGGTAGATGATAAAATTTTCAACCATAGTTGCAGCGGAACGAGCAATCCATTAGAAGAGTCAAATAGACCATAAAGTCTATTATCTTCTCCACATTAAAAGTCCACCAACAATGTTTTATCCCTGTAAAATCAATCAACAGTTCCTTTCCACAACCATATGAATAACTCATAATCATAATTGTGATTCCAAATTCCTCTTCGCATCCAAGACGAAGATAATTTTTCATCACCTGTCTTTACCTGAAACATCAAAGATCATGGTTATACCAAATCACAGTTCCTGTTCATAATCATACTAATAAATTCATCTTTGCACCATGGCCAAAGATATTCATCAACAGTTCCTCTTTGCACTATATGCCAAAGATATTCAATAACAAGTCATCTTTGCACTATGGGACAAAGATATTCATCAATAATTGATCTTTGCACTACATGCCAAAGATATTTATATCTCAAAGAAATACATAATCATTTCAGAATTTATATAAACCATAATTATAACCATATATGTTGATCAATTCACCTTTGCACTTAAGCTAAAGATATTCAATTATAAATTCAATTGTCATGATCATACCAGTCAACAATTCAACTTTGCACTACTGGCCAAAGAGAACCTATAGTTACGATCATACCAATAATCTACCCATCTTTACACTTAAGTCAAAGAGAAATATCATCATTAGGGTTATAAGAATGTTATATATGATAATAAAAACAATATAATCAACATATAGATTTAATCTCAAGAGTAAGATTCATAAATCAATGATTTCATAACACCTTAATCAAAATATTATAAATCACTTCATAATCTCATAATCTAATATTATTAATATTACCACAATATTTTAATCATTTCTTAAACTTATAAACAATTAATTCCGATTGTTTACACTTTACTAATTAATGCATTTAATCACCATAAAATGTCAAACTTATAAGATTTCATCACCAATAACCAAAACTCTCATCAAAAAACTGCATATACCTCGTATATGATTCTCAAGCCATAAAATCATATTTTCCAATTTTCTTACTTCACATAACATATTCAATTCATTTACTTATAACTAGAACATTTTCATGAAAAATACAAAATCAGTTCCAAAAATATTTCTTTTCTTGGATTTAGCATAATATAGTCCCATATTGAACATATATTTTTCTCGGAATTTTTAAAATTCATTTACTATTTTTCATATGGCCAAAACTGCCGAATATTTAAACATTTATCATAAATTGTACTTTTATCCAAAAATTATGAAATTTACAGGATATACTAATAGTATATAGATGAACTCCCAATAACAATTTTACCAATTTTGGAGTTAACCACAAGGAGTTATAAGGGTTTACTTTTAAAATAGTCTTTTCTCATAACATCCATAACTCCTAATCTATACATCCAAAAATCGCCATTTTTGGACACAATCTACAAAACTCATCAAATTATCATTTCAAATTTTTTCAGAATTTTTGAAGGTTCAGAAAAATTTCGAAATTTAAAAACATAATAACCCTTACATAATAACGACAATATCCCTTACTATCCCTTACCTCAAAAGAGCAAAGATTTTACGACTAGAATAACGTCGAATCTAAACTTGCACCGTAGATAGCAATACTCAAAGTATACTCAAAATATTCACAAGAATACGCTTTCGATAATATAGAGAGAAAACTTGATTTACGGTGTGATTTTCAATTATAACCTAAGCACCCTATTTATAGGAAAATGCTTAGAACACCAAAGCAGAAAATTTATTAAAATAATAATATTATATTTTTTTTCCAAGACTTCATACGTATGCTCTCAACATCAGAACTTAGCCCCTAACACATGTTAAATGAGGGAAACAAAATGTAAAAAACGTTTTTGTTATTTAAATTATTTTAAACTTCCAAAAATCAGTTATTTCGGAGCTTCAGAACTTCAATAATTCATAATAAATAGCCCTTTTACCAAAAAATTCGAATCTCGCGAGTTTTTATAGAAAATTCAATTCTCCACAACTTTACAGAAGAAAGTGTTTCCAAATTCCAAACAGAGATTGACCGAAATCCACAAACCAAGCGATTTTACGATCTATAATCAATTTTCTAATTCGAAATGGGTCCACCAACACACAAAACATGTGTTAAACATTTAATCCAACAAAAATACTCTTCCTCCTCATTTATTCATATATCTCATCTTCATTGTAAAAATATCACCATTAATATATTATTAAAATAATATATTTAAATGAATTATTTTATCGAAAAAAAGATAAAATATTAATTTTCAACAATTGTCACATTAAAAATTTTCTCCATCTATATCCATATAAAATCAATATTTTCCTCATCATATAAATCAATAATTAATTATTCACAAATAATATTACGTAATCACAATATTGACAACCGTGCGCTTCAGAGGAAGAGGGGCTTTCGAATAAGGATTTCTCTTCTTGGCGCACAATTAGATGACCAAACCTCTCCTCGACAGAACTTTCTAGACATTGCCAACAATGCTATCTAATAATATTATCCAAATAATATGAATTATTGATCCGATAATGGGAAATAATGTGCCGTGACAATTATTGAAACAACAATAATATAAAATATCAACGTAGCAATTATTGAATCAATAAAATAAAATATTAAACAGTAATTACTGTAACAAAAATCATCATGCTTCATGAATAGTATTTGTGAATAGTAACTCATAAATAGTAACTCGTGAATAGTAACTCATGAATAGTAACTCGTGAATAGTAACTCGTGAATAGTAACTCATGAATAGTAACTCAAGAATAGTAACTCATGAATAGTAATTCATGAATAGTAACTCATGAATAGTAATTATAAGAAAAATTGAATACTTTTATTTCATAAAATTCGGGGTCTTACACCATAGGTTTGTGCTTTGGTGTAATAATTGCTTAACTTATTATAGTGATAATCATTGAAATAGTGTGTTGCGCTATTAATATGTATATGATAAGAAGGTGAATCTTTTCTCATGTATATAATTGATAGGTAGAGAATGATAAGATATGTGCGAGTTCTTGAAACTCATGCTTATGAAAAGTTTGTGACCCATAGTTATATGCTATGTTTTTGAGCCGTAAGCATATGGATAGTCCTTGATTTGTTCTTGGAATACATATTGCGAAGATAAGTTCTTAAACACATATGGTTGTGGAAAGTTCCTAAACACATAAAGTGTGATAAGTTGATGGACTATACTAAGGTATAGGAATGTTTAGACTGAAAGCAAGGATTTCAGTATAATAAGCATTGAAGGTGCTAGAGAAAATTTAAGTATTGTCGCAAGTAAGACAATGAAGGAAGATGGAGAAATACAATATTTCAAGTCATCTAGCTATGCTAGATTTCAAAGTTTATTGAAATCGTGCTTATATGTGCGTTTTGAAAAGGAATAAATTGGTTCAATTTTTGGAACCAATGGATTTTAAAAGAACTATTCTTCATATGTCTATGCTAATTATTTTGGCTAGATAGAAATTGATTTGAAATATCAAAATGAATTTTATATCATCAGTGCATTTGATGCAAAGATGGTAAAAAGATGGAGTTATTAATGCAATTGAACCTAGTGTTGGATGTGATCTTAGGATCAACAAACCGCTATGGTATGATGTATAATGACGAATTCATAAACTTACAAAGTCCTCAACGTACTGTGAAAAGTACGATATCATGACGTCATAAAACGTTTTGAAGTTATGATTAAAAGATTTTAAAGAGTAGTCGATGTCAATTGATTTGACTACATGAATGTTTCAAGTTGATGTCCAATTTATTGGTGTGGTCTAAGCTATTTGATTTGGCTAATACAAATGGTATGTAATGTTTAAAAGAAAATTGAGCTTTCTTTAAAGAAGTTATGCCAAGTCAAATTATTTTGGTGCAGAATCTAATGATTAAGTTTTAAGTGAACATACCCCGAAATGGGGTTATACGATGGGTTGATCACCTACGTATGGAAGAGGTAGTTTACTTTCTTGGTGATTGTAAACTGACCGTGATTGAATGGTTTACGGTGAAATGTTGTTAAACCTAGTAAGAGTTTATGGTCAATTTGACCCCTCAGCAAAAGTATGGAATGTTTTAAAGGAATCTTTATATTCCTCATTATTTCCTTCTACTTCATGATTCTTGATAAGTTATGAAGGTTAGGAAATGTTTGAAAGATAAGAACTTCTTTGAAGAGAAGTTGAAAAGAAGGGTATGTTAAATTTGGAGGATGAAATTCTGTGAAGAAGGGGTGAATGTGATGACCCGGGTATGGGTGTGGTTTTAAGAAATTCCGAGGACGGAATTTTTATAAGGGGGGAAGAATGTGACAACCCGGAAAAATGGATTGTCCAGAATTTAAGTTTAAAGAATTAGTTATTAATAAAATGAATTATTATTAATAATATTATGTGCTATGTATTTATTAATCGTTCTAGAACCTAGGATGATTATAATACGAGAGGATTCTGGCTAAGAGCTAGACTGAACGAGTAAGAATTTTCAAGACGCCAAAATAAAAAATTTCCAGGAACAAAAATATTTACGAGGAAAAAGAAAAAATAGACATTATTCACCCGACGAAATCCTAAGGGTTATGGTTTGAATAACATATGCCTTTTCAAGAGTTCAGTGTGTCGAAATGACATTTCATCAAAAGATTTGATGATATTATATCGTGAAAAGTTAAGTTAGCCGATAAAAGTTTTTCTCAAAAAATGTGCAGAAATCGGACAAAATAAAAATGACGAAAAGTATTGTTATGTACTTTTCATTCATTTACCTATGTTAGGGGAAAACGTGAAAGAAAATGCTTAACATCAAAGAGTGTTTTTCAGTTTTTCAGAGATCCGAAGAATGCGTAAAAGTTAATCTATAAAAGAAAGACGAAATATCTAAAAATATTTGGATTCCAAGAATCGTAATTTTTTGAACTATCGGACGAATTCCGCAAGACGGAAGCACGAAGCTTCCAAGAGAAGCTTCGTGAATAGTAAGGAGGTTTAGTAAGGAGGTGAGAATAGTGACTTTAGGGGCAAAATGACTATTTTTCCCATAGCCTTGGTTTTCTATATAAAAGAAGCTTAAGCTCATTTTTTGGTTAATGAAAAATTCACCAACACTAAAGAGAGAGAGAGAGAGAGAGAGAGAAGTCAGACGAGGAGGAAAAGGAAGAGGAAAAGCTAGCCCGTGTGCAAACTTTGTCCAACAGGAGAAGATTAAAGAAGATAGGTAATCCAAAACCTAGTTTAATATAAATTTTCTTTAAGTTTTCTATGTTAAAACATAGCTTAATGAGAAAAGAAGTAAAAGATGTTAAGAACGATTTTCATATGGTTGAAATCATGAGAAAAAGAAGAAATAAGAATTAGAAGTTTAGTTTATAAACTTCTTAAGGAAGTATGAATTTTGTAATGAATTTGAACAATCCGAATGAATCATATGAATGATTCGATGAAATAAGTCAGGAATGGTATTTTATAACACCAAATTCCAAGAAAAAGTGAAATCATAATCAAAGTATCGATTAAAAATTAAGAACTAACGAAGAACGCGAATAACACGAAGAACGTTGTTGATGGACAAATTTAAAACCATCGTAGAATAACTTGTTGTTGATGGACAAGTTTAAAACCATCGCGTATAAGTTAGTTGCTTATTTCTTGGTTAGGAACGATAGAAACGTTCATGAAGAACGAATTAAACTTAACTATAACGAAGTTATGGTAAATTTTTTGTAAAAGACAATCGAAAAGTAGAGACTATATAAATGAACCCGAATGTGTGGGGTTTCATAACAATGTAAGAAAACATAGAAAACGTGAGTCATGGACTCAAGAATGAACGAGTTCTGAGTTTGGATGACCGAATTACAGACGAACGAACGAAGAACGTTAATAACGTAAAACGAATGAAGGAGGAAATTTAAGCTAATCGAATGGCAGGTTAACGGATTCACAATAAATTTTTGTCTAAGGGAAATTTAAGTACGTAAGATAAGGAAGAGAATGGCTTTGGAATGACCTCGTTCCGAGTTATAACGAAGGAGTTATGAGATTGTAAAGTAAGCGTCTCAAACCAGCTCAAGACTTAGAAATTTTTTTCAACGTTTGATGACTAGCACCACAGCGCTAGACTGGGGAATTAGATACTGAAGACTCACATCGCAGCATGAGAAATAAGAAAGGGACTGGCGCCACAGCACCGGTGCAGTGCAAGACCTAGTGATGAGCTTTTAATTGCTCAATTCTTGGGGGAAGTGTAAGGAAAGATAACAAATGTGTAGTTCACGTAATGTAGCACTTAATTAAGTGAATTAGACCTTAAGTAAAGGTTGAACGGAAAGATTGAACGGGATTAAAAGACAAAGAAGGTAAACGTAACGTAGTTGCGATGAACGATCGGTCTTAGAATACAATGAACCGTATGACTTTGACTTTAAGAAAGAATAATGAACGTGGGGTTCATGTAAGGGATAACAAATGAAAGTGATTAAAACCTTGGGTAAAGGTTACGAGAGACTAAGAGATGGACAACGTGAACGCAAAATACATAAACGATCCACGTGAATCGTATTCACGTCGGGCAAACGTTCTAAGTATACATTGGTTGTATGACTTAGACGTTGACGAAGGTAGTAAATAAGATATGAATTATCAAGAAAGTCGTAATGAACGGTAACAAGATTAATGAAAGTCCGAATGTGAGTCGGATAGAGAATGTTAGAATGAATACAAGAGTTAAACTTTGTAGTCGATGTAAGGGTTGAGTATATGCAATTATTAAATGGATAGAACCTATACTCCATGTATGGTTTGACTATAAGATAATAAAGAATAATGTTTAAAACTGTGAATGATGAAGAAACTGAATTAAAGACAATGTCGTATAACGTTAAGAAGCCGAGTTAATAATTTTAACTTGGATAACATTCCGAGTCGAATGAACCGGATGTTATAAGATATGAATAAGTTAATGTAAAATGATTAGATGATAAAGAATGAATCCTGAGGTATTGCATTTAGTTGCCAGAAAGCCATAAGGAATAAGAAATTGACTTAAAGAACATTATAATTTAATGGTTTGGATAAGTTAAGATAAGTTTAGGCTGTGGTACAATCGTAATCTTTGATGGTTGACATATGGGAGCTAGGCTAAACAATTCCTTCAGAGAGTGGAGGTATATACGACACTGGAAAGCGATCTAACTCACTGTGAAAGACAATGTAGATGAGACGGGAACTTGTTTGTTGGTTGTTTGTGAGAAACCACTAAGAGTACCATATAGACTACTAGAAGAGACACGATCTGTGCTAAGTCCTAGAAGAGCTGTAAGAAGAAGATAAGAATGAAAATCATCAAAAATGATGATCGTTTGAATTAAGACATCTCCTTATGTCATGAAGCCGTAAAGTAGTGAAGAAATATGTCGCGTAAACTTAGATTGCAAGAACGCAAACCCCAAGAAGTAAATTTAAGTAAACCAATGCGTAAGTCAAGTATATGACTAATTGGTATTTGTGCTTTTTCCTTATGTGATATATAAGGATTGTGATGAGGAGTTCAGCGTAAACTTTAAGTTGTAGTTATGCGTAAGGCAAGTTTCCTAACTTCATTCATATTTAAAATGAATGCTAGTTTCTTAAACTTCTCTAATGTTAAATATGAGAAGTTTTATCTATGTGGAAATGTGTGATATTTGTATAAGGTGATAAGATGTATGAGGCATTGTGCCACAATTTTAACACTTCGGTGTTTCTATAAGATGAACTGTTCTGTGGTGGAATTGTTCAATTAGAAAATGTTATGTTTATTCATGAACCTTTATTGTTAAGTCTGTGTTAATGCTTCTAGCCAGACAGAGTGTGTATGAAAAAGGTAGAAGATTGAAAGTATTTCAAAGTGTATATGACTAATGTTTTAAAATGATAGGAATCAGAATTATCCCTATTATTCAAGTTGTTTCATAACCTTTGTTCAGTTATCGAAGTTCTAAAAAAATGTTTAAATTCTTGAAGTTGTTTATTCAACTGCTATGACTTACTGAGCAATTGAATGCTCACACTTGCTTTAAATGAAAAACATTTTTAGCGTACGAGTAGAAGAACTTAAGGATCCTATAACGATCAAGCTGACCGGTATCCAGAAGAAGTGTCATTCAGTATATGAATGATCGAGAAGATCAAGCCAAGACTTGTAATGTAGAATAGTTTAATTGAACTATAGATTAGTTTAATGAACTGTTATGTATCCTTGGTGGCGGATAAAAGTCACTCGTGTAAGATATAAAGAAAAATGTAATTATCATTATTTGTAATGAATGAGGTTATAAGGTATTAGAACCTGAGAATTGAGAATGTATGTTGTTATATTTAACTATATAATAATATATGTTTGGAAGGAGATGTACTCGTGACGCACAGAATTCGGGTGTGAAAATAGACCAAATTTGGGGGCGTGACATCGGGGCTCTTTACTTATGGCTTGATATGACAGTGATTGACTTTAGTGGTTTGGTTTCTTGAATTCGCATAACAGGTTGGTTAGGAATATGAAGGCTAATAACCTTACAAAAATAATCAATTTTAGCATGATGAGTAGTTAACCAGTCGATTCCTAAAATCACATAAAAGACAATTATTTTCAAAGAGAAAAGATCGACAGGTAACATGAGGGTATCAATTTGAATCAAACAAGATTTATAAATGGTGGATGTAACGAAGGTTTCTCCTAACAGAATTTCAACCAATAAGTCGAGGTCTAACTTCTTTGGGGTTAAATTTAAACGTTGAACGCAAGTAGGAGAAATAAAATAGTCGGAAGAACCGGTATCAAATAAGGTATAGACTTCGCAAGAGTTTATGATTAACTTACCCGTGATAACTTCGTTCGGGTTCCTCAGTAAATGCTCTCACTTAAACTACTGGCTTTAACTTATCTGGAACATCCTTTGGCGTCACTATCCCAGATGGACTTGACTGAAACTACACGATAAAATTGAGCTAGGTGACCTTCTCTTCCACAATTAAAACACGCTTTGGGTTAATGCGTACAGTTTGGACGGATGTGTCCCTCTTGTCCGCATTTGAAACATACGACCTATGATCGTTCTCTTTCCTTCGAAATGGGTGTCGGTGCTGCTGTCGATATCTTTCTGTCATTGTTGAATCTTTTCTTCTTAAAGTTGTTCTCACTTAGTTCACATTTCCTATTATCTTGGCCATGATTACCACCGAAGTGGTTACCATTTCTGGCATGATAATTTCCTCCACGATGGTTATCATTGTTCCGATGGTCGTTCCCACCGGTATGATTATTATCGTGTTGTTGGTCGTTACCTTTTGGTTGAGCTGACTCATAATCGCGTTGTAATAACTGAGCCCTATTCACAACATCTGAATATAAACAAAGTTTGTGAGAAATGAGGTATTGACATATTTCGGGTTTCAAATCTCTTAGAAACATTCATGTCATTCGCTCCTCATTATCTACCAAATGGGATGCAAACCGGGACAACTCGACAAACTTAGCCTCGTACTGCGACACGATCATATTGTTTTGTTTCAGCTTGATGAACTCTACATCCTTCATGTGCCGAATACTTTCGGGAGAGTACTTATCGTTGAATAGTTCTTGGAACTTCTCCCAAGACATCTTTAGTGCGGCAGGTTGAGTACATTTTATAGATTCCCACAAATGATCTACCTCTTCTCGCAATATGAAAGTGGCAAAGGGAACCTTTTGCTCCTCTGAGCATTCCAAGACATCAAATATCTTGGTGATCTACTTAATCCACGTCTCTCTGGCTTTTCCAAAAACTCCGGTGGTCCCAGCTCCTTGAACTGCTTAGCGGTGACTAGCCGTGAGTTGTCAGTGTTTCCACCTGCATTTTGAACATGAGTCTCTCATTTGGTTTTGCATAAATTCTAGAAAACTCCTAAACGTACAATCGTTCGTCATTTGGTTGGTGTTTTTGTGTACACAAGGATTATTGCCTTCCTGATGCACATTATCCTGGTTATGGATCGTTGGTGACTCAACGATCTCATGCGCTTCATTGCTTATCTCAACATTTTCAGATGCCATTTTCAAACAATGCCACAAAATAAGGGTTAATTGACATTCCACATATTAACCTTATACTCGGACTGACCAATTAAATAACAAATAACTTAGGTAGGTCATACTAGCAAAGGATTAACCCGTCTCTCCCCTCCTAGTTCTAGTCTCACATCTCAGCCAGGGATCATATGTGACCCCCCCAAAATAGGTATACATCACCCATCTTGAGTCGCCAAATATCACACTACATAAATTCAAATACAACTTAATTATACAATAGTCGTATAAAATACGACAAAACATAATCTAAGAGTTTCAATAAGAATATTGTCATCAAGACAATATCCACACTCAATGGAGTCCTCATTACATTTATTGTCACACTATTTTATAGAATAGTGAGGACTACTAAAACAACCATCTTGGACCATCACTTTGTTCCCCGACTAGTCCCAGCTATATTCTCATTTCCTGAAGAGAACAGTGAAAGAAAAGGGTGAGCTCAACTAGCCCAGTAAGAAATATTATGACTAAGATAATGCAGAATAAATTATCCTTAGCCTTCAACAGTATAACAACTGATAGAATACAATAAACAACAAGTTTAACTGCAGTGGAATAAGCAATCCATTAGAAGAGTCAAGTAGAACATAATGTCTACTATCTCCTCTAGATTAAAAGTTCATCGTTAATATTTCATTCTTGTAATACTCATCAACAGTTCTTTGTTATACCCAAGACAAAAAGAACTATCATTACCTGTCTTCACCTGAACCACCAAAGATTATAGTTAAATCCACAATTCATATTTATAATCATGTAAATCAACAGTTTCTCCTTGCCACAAAGGCTTAATAGAACGTTTACTCAATATCCTAACCCCAAAGGCTAAAGATATTCAAATGTAATAATAATGATTATACCAATCAGTTGTCTACCTTTGCACTACGGGCCAAAGATATTCAACTATAAAACCAATGGTCATGATCATACCAATCAATTGTCTGTCAATGCACTACGGCCAAAGACATTCAACTGTTAACTAATGGTCATGATCCTGCCAATCACATCATCGAATTATCCATGCACTACGGGCCAAGGATATTCGTTATTATCACCAGTGGTTATGATCGTGTCATACACCTGTCCATCTTTGCATGTAAGCCAAAGATATACAACTATAAAACTAATAATCAACAGTCCATCTTTGCACGTAAGCCAAAAATATACAACTGTAAAACCAATAATCAACAGTTCATCTATGCACGTAAGCCAAAGATGACTTTCATCACAATATAAGCATGAGGATGATGACAATGATATAAGCATTAATCAAACGCAATCAAGGATAAATATTAAAGACTTTAAATTTATCCAGAGTTTAAAAATATCCAAATTGTCAACATGATACTGCTTTGTGGAGTAAAATTCAAGAAAAATATTCATGTACCAAAAATAATTAGGACAGAAAAGAAATATATTTTTCGGGTGAATAGTACCCCATAAATAGTAACTCGTGAATAGTAACTCATGAATAGTAACTCATGAATAGTAACTTATGAATAGTAACTCGTGAATAGTAACTCGTAAATAGTACTCCATATTCATACATAGTACCATATACATAAATAATGTCATATACGCAAATAGTGCCATATACATGAATTGTGCCGTATACGTGAATAGTGTCGTATACGTGAATACTAACCCCGACACAAAAAGTTAAAGTTTCACAATAAAATCTATATCAATATTTATAACACCTTAATCCAAATGTTATAAATCACTTAATAATCTAATAATCGAATATTATTAATATTACCATAATATTTTAATCATTTCTTAAACTTATAAACAATTTATTTTAATTGTTTACACTTTACTAATTAATGCATTTAATCATCCTAAAATACCAAACTCATAAGATTTCATCACCAATAACCAAAACTCTCATCAAAAATATACATATACCTTATATAGGATTTCCAAGCCATGAAATCCTATTTACCAATTTTTTAACTTTACATAACATATTTAATTCATATGTTCGTAACTAAACCATTTTTATGAAAAATAACAAATCAGTCCCAAAAAGTTTTCTTTTCTGGGATTTAGCAGAATATAGCCCCATATTGAACATATATTTTTCTCGGAATTTTTAAAATTCATCTACTATTTTTTATATGACCAAAACTACCGAATATTTAGACATTTATCATAAATTATACTTTTGTCCAAAAATTCTAAAATTTACAGGGTATACTGCTATTATATATATGTACTCCCAATACGAATTTCACCAATTTTAGAGTTAACCACAAGGAGTTATAAGGGTTTACTTTTAAAATAGTGTTTTCCCATAAAATTCATAACTCCTAATCTATACATCCAAAAATCGCCATTTTTGGACACAATCTAGAAAACTCATCAAATTATCATTTCAAATTTTTCCAAAATTTTTGAGGGTCAGAAAAATTATGAAACTGCAAATGGATTTTCATCCGCCATGCGGTAATCCACGTAGACAGATCATTTCCACAATTTAATAAGAAATGAAAATGAAGGATCATTCACCATGCATGTGGTAATCCACATAGATAGGTTATTCCAACAGAATAATAAAGAATGGAATAATAGAAGAATTCACCATGCATGCGATAGACCGCACAGACAGATTATTCCCAACAGAATAATAAAGAATGGAACTAGGTCATGCGTAATCCACACAGATAGGATATTCTAACAGAATAATAAAGAATGGAATAACAACAGAATTCACCAGGCATGCAATAGACCAAGATAGACGAAAGTTATTCCAATGTAATAATAAAGAATGGAATAACAGAAGAATTTCACAATGTATGCGGTACTTCGCATAGACAGGTTATTGCAACATAATAATAAAGAATGGAATAACAACCCTTACGAGTATTGAAAGAAAATAACTCTCTTCATGAATACGAAAGAATAGTTCCTCTTACTATAATAATAATATCCCTTACCTTAGAAGAAAACTGGATACTGGAATAGTGAGGTAACAGACTTCTCTTCTTCTTTCTCTTTATAATTTCCCTCTATAATAATTGCTCTATAGCTTTTGTGAATTGGTGAGAAATGAAGGAAGAATGAGCTTCTATTTATAGGAAAATATAGTTTCGATAATTGCACGTTTTGGGACTCAAAATATTACAGTATAATACCTTCCTCTTTTTCTTCATTTTTAATTTAGTCATGTAAGTATTATCAAACTTACACCACCTCCCCTAATAGTAAATCGTGTGAATCAATAGTAAATCATGTGACTCAATAGTTCTAAACATGTGAAAAAATTAATTATAGTATAGTACCTTCATCTATACCTCCATTAGTCATGCAAGTATTATCAATCTTGCACCAACTCCCCTAATAGTAAATGAATGTGAATCAATAGTACACACATGTGAACAAATAGTTATAATCATGTGAATCAATAGCAATTAATTGCTCATTTATCCGGTTAATTACCCGATTGGTCAATATAACCTCCAAACATCAATTATTATCGAAATAAATATCAATTTTCACTAACACTAATAATTCCAACACAATGGAACTATCAATTTCATCTTTAATCAATACGAACGTATTCATCATTAATATTATAATTCACAATATTTAACAACCAGGTCGTTCCCAGGAAAGAGGGGGCTTTCCGATAAGGATTTCTCCTTATTGACGCGCAATTAGATTATCTAACCTCTCCTTGACAGAACTTCTAGACATTATCAATATTGCAAATAATAATATGAATAACTTTATCGTCTCAATTATTGATTTAATAATATAAAATATTTGTGACAATAATTGAATAAAACTAAGTGACTTCTCATTTAAGCATCAATAATCAAAGATATTCTATAATACCATGTACTACTATGCAACCACACGTATTACCATACTTTTACCACCGATTATTTTATGACAACTTGCTTACTTTGAAAAAATTTCACATATCACCCTTAACTTTAACCTTTTATCAATTTAACCATTTACTAAATAGAATAATTATAAGAAAATTAAATACTTTCATTTCATAAAATTCGGGGTCTCACAATCTCCCCTCCTTATGAAATTTCGCCCTCGAAATTTACGTACGTATCTGGTATTCGAAGAGATGAGAATACATTGCTTTCTTTTTGGATTGTACCTTCCCTGTTATTTCCTCTCTATCAGGATTTTCCCAATTCTCATCTCCTGTATTTCAGATATCATTCTAAAATATAGTTTCAAAATAAGGGTTAATTGACATATCACATATTATCCCTATACTCTGACTGACCAATCAAATACCAAATAAACTTAGGTAGGTCATACTAGCAAAGGAATTCCCCGTTTCTCCCCTCCTAGTTCTAGCCTCACATCTTAGCCAGGGATCATATCCCTAAGTTTTGATACCAACTGTGACGCCCCCAAAACAGGTATACATCACCCATCTTTAGTCGCCAGATATCACACTACATAAATTCAAATACAACTTAATTATACAACAGTCGTGTAAAATACAACAAAACATAATCTAAGAGTTTCAATAAGAATATTGGCATCAAGACAATATCCACACTCAATGGAGTTCTCATTACATTTATTGTCACACTATTTTATAGAATAGTGAGGACTACTAAAACAACCATCTCGGACCATCACTCTGTTCCCCGACTAGTCCCAGTTATATTCTCATTTCCTGAAGAGAACAGTGAAAGAAAAGGGTGAGCTCAACTAGCCCAGTAAGAAATATTATGACTAAGATAATGAAGAATAAATTATCATTAGCCTTCAACAGTATAACAACTTATAGAATGAAATAAACAACAAGTTTAACTGCAACGGAATAAGCAATCCATTAGAAGAGTCAAGTAGAACATAATTTCTACTATCTCCTCTAGATTAACGTTCATCGTTAATATGTCATTCCTGTAATACTCATCAACAGTTCTTTATTATACCCAAGACAAAAAGAACTATCATTACATGTCTTCACCTGAACCACCAAAGATTATAGTTAAATCCACAATTCATATTTATAATAATGTAAATCAACAGTTTCTCCTTGCCACAAAGACTTAATAGAACGTTTACTCAATGTCCTTATCCCAAAGGCTAAAGATGTAACAATCCAAGATTTTATAATTTGTAATTCAAAATATTTATTAAATTAAATAAATATTTTAATTGATGTTAATATGGTATATTTATTAAATTAAATAAATATTTTAACTGATGTTGATGTGATTGTTGTTATTAAATATTTATGAATTAAATTTATTAGATAATATTTTAAATTAAATTAATTTATAATTTGAGAATTGTAATATAACATGATATGTTATATTGTTGTTTCAATTTAATAATTTAAAGTGGTATATTAAATTATTAAATAAAATTATAATTTTGTGATATTTGTTTAAGTGGAGTATTTATTTAAGTATGGTATGTATAATTATTTTATTTGATTAATGTTGGATATGGAAATCCAAATAAGTCATATGTGGTTATAAATTATAAACTAAATGGTTTATTAAAATAAAAATTAAAGTAGTTTAATTTAGTTTTGACCAAACAAGGCTTAAATATATTAAGTCTTTATTTTAAAGACTTTTTGCCAAACAAAGCTTTATGGCTTTTGGATTTTCTCTTTTTAATTATGAATTTTACTATAACAAATAAAATAAATAATAAATATAATATATTTAAAACTATACGTTTATTAGTTGTAACTGATATATTTAGTATAAGGGTTATGGCTATATCAATTTTTTTTTATGTTTTACGCATACTGGCTTGGGTTTTGTTAAGCCTAAGATTGCAGAGAACTTGAGAGACATTGAGAGGAAACCTAAGAATTTTTCAAGGTGATTATCAGTTGATTGCAAGGATTTTTTTTAGCAAATTAAAGGTAATTTTTCCATAATCTCCATATTATACATATATGTATATATAGATGAATTTACGGCATGAAGCTTCAAACTCTATGAATTCTATACATTTCGAATTGTTGCTATATGATTGTATTATCTCATTTGTATGTAATCGTGATGGTGGAATTTGTGTAAACAAGGAATTGGTATACTAATCACAGTTAAAAGTAGAGAAATAATGTCAGTGCATATTTTCTCATATATGTTGTGAAAAATACCAATTTTAGTGGCCAATTTGTACGTTAATCTATGAATTGAAATCACAGTGATGATCTTTGTAAAGGATGTCAAAAATTGTGTTTTTGTTTGAAAACATGGAATTTGAGGAATTAAGTTAGTAAAACTTGTTGTTAAATTGTTCTAAATTGAAATATATGTTAGGAAACATGTTTGTAATAGTTTGGTATCATTTATTTGTGTTAATTTCACTGTTTGGTGGGTGAAATTCGTGTTAGTTGGGCTAAAGTTAAAGCTCTTATTCATGCCGCTTTCACCTCTGTCAGTAATCAAAGGCAATTGCCAAGGCAATGTCAAGGCAAAAAAAATGGCACAAATTCTTGTAGGTCCCGTGCTTATGTATGGCTCACCGCACCATATACTTTATCTCGAGGCAAAGAATTACGCTTCATTGTAGACCTGGGATAGCGACACTATAACTTGGTCTAATGATGTGTTAACTTAATAAACATGGAATATGGAGGTTAAAACAGAACCATGTCATCTCATTGATAATTTCAAAGTTGTAAAAGATTTTATAAGTTAGGAATGTGATATGTTAGGACTTAGTGTACAAATTGAAGGGTGACTAAGTCTTGTGATGTTAGCTTGTGGTTTCGAAAATGAACATTAAGATATGGAAGGTGATTAATATAAAACCAATGAGTCTTGGGAAGACTTAATCAGTTGATTGAATTTCAAGTTCAATTAAGGAGAAATGTAGTATTGATTAATAAGAGTTGAAAATGTGATTTGGATGCTAAAAGTCTAATGTATGTGTTACTGAGATTTCAGATTCGGCTTATGTGGTTTATTTTTATGGTTAGACCTTAAACTAAAGGTTATAACGTAGCTAAAATGAGAAATGAATCTATGAGGTTAATGTGCATATGGCTAATTGATGTGATGATCCCAATGGTATGTGTAAGATATTGGAGTACGTGAGTTATAATTGTATAGCTTACGCAAGAGGCAAGTTCCCTAACCTTTGCTACTTTATTATTCAGCAAGGTTAGTATTCACTATTATGTTATGCTTATGCAAATTATCTATCTCTAATCTCTTGGTTAACGATTTATTGTCATGCAAGTTCTTTAACCCTCATTTATTGTTGAGCAAGCTAGTTAATCTTTGTTTCTTTATTCCAATTGAGATTACCTTGGTTATTTAAAGTCTGTACTCATATATTGTTGAGCAAGTTAGTTAATCTTTACCTCTTTATTCAAAGTCTATATTATTATTGTAAGAAGTGTGTTTATTAAGTTACTAATAACTGTTGTTTGATCTTCGTTCTTCAATATCATTGTACTATCTTATGTTATTGTACCGAACTCTAAGTTGCTTAGCGATTCTTTACCAATTCAACTAATCCTTAGTTGATAAATGTTCTAAACTCTAAATTACCCTTGAAGTCAACCCAAACCAAACTTCCTTTGGTTTGTCTTTGTACTCGCATACCTTTGAAAGTATGTTGTCAATGATAACATTTATTCAACTTAGAAATTGTTAAAACTCTAACCCTTATTGATTCATCGATATACCTTGTTCATGAAGATATTATAGTCAAACCCTTGAATAGTTATTTGTTCCTATCTGATTCAACCAGTACTTGGTTGATGAGCGTTCTAAAAATCTAGACTTCCTTTGAAGTTAATTCCTAACCAAACTTCCTTTGGTTCGAAACCTGATAATCTAAGCTGAGATGAACAACCCTATATCAGGGATTAATTGAAAGTTATGCAATAGCGTTAAAATGTTTCATGCAATACATAGTACAAAGGGTGATCACCGAGTACTAATGATGGTCCATATAGTCGCTTTAGATCGTTAAAGGTTACAATAAAACACACCGTGAACCTAGGACATATATGATGATTATAGTCTTTTAGATCATTAAAGGTTAAAGTAGAAATACTTGAAAACCTAGAATAGAGTTCGTGGTCTTGTGACCCTCAGTGTATTCTTTGATGTTGTTATCTGTTGTTAACTTAAATGTTCATTATTCCTTTGAATTCATAGTTGTTGAATTAAAGTTTCTTATTCTGGTAAGAATACATTACCATTGAAAGCTCAGTTAATTGTCATTCATAAAGCGTTATTGTATATGAATAAAGATTTAAATTTCTCGAAATATTTTTTTTGATATTATGGTATGGATTTGATATAATGTTATAGTTGTGGGTAGTATTTATAAATTTTGTGAAGTATGCAAGTTGTTATAAAATATTCGTTTGGTCGGGGAATATTCTTTTTGTCGGGGATATCCGTACGACGGCACAATCATTGGTGAACACACAACGGAAGTATTGTCGTAGTAATAAAATGACAGAATTATTTTTATGAAAATAACGGCAGAAGTTTTACCGTTAAAACTATTGAACTACTCGGTAGTAAAAGTACAGTAATACACGTGGTTGCATAGTAGCACACAGTATTGGTTATTGATGCTTACGTGATAAGTCACTCAATTATACTCAATTATTGCTATAGTAATTGTTGCATCATATCTCTCATATTATTGATTCGATTATTGTCACAGTATCATCTGCATTATATGATATATTATTAAATAAATAATTGAGACTACAAAATTATTCATATTATTAAATTGTAATATTTATAATGTCTAGAAGTTCTGTCAAGGAGAGGTTTGGTCATCTAATTGCGCGCCAATAAGGAGATATCCATATTGGAATGCCCCCTCTTTCCTGGGAACAACCTGGTTGTTAAAAATTGTGAGTTATAATATTAATGATGAATTCATGTTGATTAAAGATGAATTTGATAGTTCCATTGTGTTGGGATTATTTGTGTTAGTAGAAATCGACATTTATTTCGATAATAATTGATGTCTGGAGATTATATTGTTCAATTGGGTATTCAGGGCACTTCGTGTCGGGTACTATTCACGAGTTACTATTCATGAGTTACTATTCACGAGTTACTATTGAGTCACATTCACTTACTATTAGGGGAGTTGGTGCAAGATTGATGATACTTGCAACACTAAGTTAAAGATGGAGGTATAGATGGAGGTACTATATTGTAATTAATTTTGTCACATGATTTACTATTGAGTCACATGATTTTACTATTGATTCACATGATTTACTATTAGGGGAGTTGGTGCAAGATTGATAATACTTGCAGGACTAAATTAAAAATGAAAGAAAAGTTGAAGGTATTGTACTATAATTTTTTGAACCCCAAAATGTGCAATTATCGAAACTATGTTTTTCTATAAATAGAAGCTCATTCTTCCTTCATTTCTCACCAATTCACTAAAGCTTTAGAGCCATTATTATAGAGAGAAATCTATAGAGAGAAAGAAGGAGAGAAGTCTGCTACATTTCTATTCCAGTATCCAGCTTCATTCTAAGGTAAGGGATATTATTTGTTGTACTCGTAAGGGGTATTATTCTTTCGTATTCATGAAGAGAATTACTTTCTTTCAATACTTGTAAAAGTTGTTATTCCATTCTTCATTATTATGTTGGAATAACCTGTTTATGCGAAGTACCTCATACATGGTGAACTTCTTCTGTTATTCCATTCTTTATTATTATGTTGGAATACCCTGTATATGCAAAGTATTGCATACATGGTGAAATTCTTCTATTATTACATTCTTTACTATTCTGTCGGAATATCCTGTCTGTGCGTTTTACGTCGGACTTGGTTCCATTATTTATTATTCCGCATTTATTATTCTGTTGGAATATCCTACCATAACTTCACCAATTAATTATTTAATCTAATAATTAACTCATCGAAATATATTTATTCAATCCAATAAATATTAAAATTAATTTACAAAATTACGGTTGTCACAATTATTATGTTGGAATAACCTGTATATGCAAAGTACTGCATACATGGTGAAATTCTTCTATTATTCCATTCTTTACTATTCTGTCGGAATATTCTGTTTGTGCGTTTTACGCCGGACCTGGTTCTATCATTTATTATTCCGTTGGAATAACCTGTCTATGCGAAGTACAACATGCATGGTGATTTCTGTTGTTATTCCATTCTTTATTATTCTGTTGGGACATCCTGCTGTGCAATTTCACTTTGACGTTCTCGTTATTTATTATTCTCGTTGGAATAACTTTTGCCTATCTGACGTACCTCGCATGCGTGGTGATTTTTGTTGTTATTCCATTCTTTTATTATTCGCTGGAATATCCTATCTCATGCGTTTTACGCCGGGACCGGTTCCGCTCTTTATTATTCTATTGGGAATAACCTTCTGCATGCGCTCTCTATCGCATGCATGGTGAATCCTTCATTATTCCATTCTTTATTATTCTGCTGAATAACTCAGATAAGTGGATTACCACATGCATGGTGAATGATCCTTCGTATTCATTCCTTATTAAATTATGGAAATAATCTGGTTACGTTGATTATGATGAGAGTCAGAATAAAAGCATTGGACTGATGAAAATAATGGGTATATGAAGTATTAGTAAGTGTTATGATGAGTTATGTTGGTTATTATGTGAAAACATGAAAGTTTCTTAGAAATCACAAAGGGTTGAAAAATCAGATTTTGGTGAAAATGGAACATGAAATTCAATTGATCATATCTCATATTATATTTTGAATTTTTGAGTGTGGTCAAGTTCTAGAGTTAGATCTATGAGATTTTTAGCACCTCCAAGTGGAATCACTGTAAAATGTGTTCTATATTTTCGTGTGGACTGATTTTAGCAAATGAGTCAAAAGCTGCAAATATCGAAAACGCTACTACCCAGATTTTTAAAAGGTCAGTTTCGGCCACTTAATTTGTGAGAAAAACTCTGGCCTTTTGGGACATGAAAGTATATGGTATAAAGAATATCCTGTCCAAAAATGAACTCATGCAGACTTAAAATGAGCAAGTTATGACCATTTCAATATTTAGGTTTTTCTGACGAAAAACGCTATAACTGGAGTTCTGTAACTTCGATGACCATGAAATTTAAATTGGAAGCTCACGTTAACATGTGTAAGATTTTGCCAAGATTTGGGAATTTTTGGAGTTAAACTTGAGGTAGCTAATTTCTTAAGGAATTAATTAGAAATTAATTTTTGAAAAATAGTAAATGAATTTTAAAAATTCTGAGAAAAATATATGTTCATTATGGGACTATATTATGCTAAATCCCAGAAAAGAAATATTTTTGGAACTGATTTGGTATTTTTCATGAAAATGGTTGAGTTACGAACATATGAGTTAAATATGTTATGTGAAGTAACAAAGTTGGAAAACAGTATTTTATGGCTTGGAAATCCTATATAAGGTATATGCAGATTTTTGATGAGGATTTTGATCATTGGTGATGAAATCTTAAGAGTATGGCATTTTTGAATGATTAAATGTATTATTTGGTATAGTGTAAACAATTGAAATAAATTGTTTATAAGTTTAGAGGTGATTAAAATATTGTTATAATATTAATAATATTAGATTATGAGTTTATTAAGTGATTGATAATATTTGGATAAATTTAAAGTCTTTAATAATTATCCTTGTTTTAGTTTGATTAATGCTTATATCATTGTCATCGTCCTCATGCTTATATGGTGATGAAAGTTATCTTTGACTTACGTGCGAAGATGGACTGTTGTTTATTGAATTATATATCCTTGGCTTACATGCAAAGATGAATTGTTGATTATTGGTTTTATTGTTGTATATCTTTGGCTTACGTGCAGAGATGGACTTGTTATGATTATGACCAGAGATTATTCGGTATAGTCATGACAATTGATGATTTAATGAATATCCTTGGCCCGTAGTGCAAGGATGATTCGATGATGTGGTTTATTTATTAAGCTGAGTCTCAGCGATAAAAATTGATGAAAATAATTTAAATCATAGAAGATAATAGGTTTTATTCTCTACTTGACTCTTCTAATGGATTGCTTATTCCGCTGCAGTTAAACTTGATGTCTATTGTATTTTATCAATTTAACATTGTTGAAGACTAATGATAATTTATTCTGCATTATCTTAGTCATAATATTTCTTACTCGGCTAGTTGAGCTCACCCTTTCTTTCAATGTTCTCTTCAGGAAATGAGAATATAGTTGGGACGAGTCGGGGAACGGAGTGACGGTCCAGAAGATAGCATTAGTAGTCCTCACTATTCTGTTAAATAATGTGAAAATAATTGTAATGAGGACTCCTTTGAGTGTGGATATTATCTAGATGACAATATTCCTATTGAAACTCACAGTATATGTTTGTCGTATTTTACACGACAGTTGTATAATTAAGTTTTTGTTTGTATTTTGTACTATGTATCTGGAGACCCAAGATGGGTGATGTATACCTATTTTGGGGGCGTCATAGTTGGTATCAAAGCTTAGGGATATGATCCCTGGCTGAGATGTGAGATAAGAACTAGGAGGGGAGAGACGGGGAATTCCTTCGCTAGTATGACCTACCTAAGTTTATTTGGTATTTAATTGGTCGGTCAGAGTATGGGATAATATGTGATATATCAATTAACCCTTATTTTGTGACAGTGTTTGAAAATGGCATTTGAAAATATTGAGATAAGCAATGGAGAAAAATAATATGACCGTATCGCAGTACGAGGCTAAGTTTGCGGAGTTATCCCTATTTGCATCCCATTTGGTCGATAAAGAGGAGCGAATGACGCGAATGTTTCTAAGAGGTTTGAAACTCGATATACGTCAATACCTCATTTCTCATAAACTTTGTTTATATTCAGATGTTGGGAATAAGGCTCAGTTATTGGAGCGTGATAATGAGTCAGCACAGCCAAAAGGCAACGACCAACAACACGATAATAATCGTACCAGTGGCAACGGCCATCGGAACAATAATAACCATCGTGGGGAAAATTATAATGCCAAGAATGGTAACAACTTCGGTGGTAATCATAGCCAAGATAATAGAAGTGGAAATTTCAAGAAGAGAAGGTCACCTAGCCCGATTTTTTTGTGCACCAAAGTCAAGTCCAGCTGGGACGGTGGCACCAATGGCGGATACGGACAAAACAAAGTCGGTGGTTTTAGGAAGAGCGTTTTTCTTGACTTCTTAAAAAGCGAGTAAACCGAACGAAGTTAGCACGGGTTAGTTAATTATAAATTCTTGCGAAATCTATGCCTTATTAGATACCAGTTCTACCCATTATTCTATCTCTCTAGCTTGCGTTCAACGTTTAAATTTGACTCTAGAGAAACTAGACTTTGACTTATCTGTTGAAGACCCGTTAGGAGAAACCTTCATTACATATGTTATCCTAGTCTTGGATGAGGCTCATAGTTTTGAATGATATTTCTATTGTTAATAAATTTCCTGACGTATTCTTGAAGACTTCTTAGCCTACCTCTAGAGCGTAAAATCAAATTTTGTATTGACCCCAGTACAAAACCCACAAATATTTCTGTATCTAAAATGATCGTATAATGTGTCAAAGACGTTGGCTTGACCTGTTGAAGATTACGATCGTACTATTCAATATCATTATGGAAAAGAGAACGTGGTAGCTGACGCGTTGAGTAGAAGATCGTATGCATTTACGAGTGCGATGTTGTTAACACAAAAACCCATTTTGTATAACTTACAAATGATGAAGATAGAGTTAAAGACTCTAAAAGACCCACATGGTGATATCAAATATATGAGTAGAATCGACTTTAATCGATAAAGTTAAAGTCGTGCAAGCTACATACTCAGAGCTGATGAATGTGAAGAAGAAGGTTTAAGAGGGTGTTAATCTAGAAGCAAGAATCCATGAAGAGAGGAAATCTCAACCCTTGATTTTATTGGCCCATTTGAAATCCTTGATCGAGTAGGAACTGTGGCCTATAGACTCGTTTTACCGCCAAGTATGTCGCGTGTTCATAACGTTTTTTATGTATCGATGTTACGTAAATATGTAGATGACCCGAACCACATTATTAAATTAGAACTACATGAGATAGCAGAAGATTTAACGTATGAGGAGATACGTGTTAAAATATTGGATAAGAAGGATCGTATTCAACACTCAAAGGATATACCTCAAGAGTTAGAATCAAAAAAATGAAATCGTGGTATCCTCATCTCTTCTAAGATACCAGTGCATGCGTATATAAATTTTGAGGGCGAAATTTCATAAGGAGGGGAGATTGTGAGACCCCGGATTTTATGAATAAAGATTTAAATTTCTCAAAATATTTTTTTTAATATTATGGTATGGATTTGATATGATGTTATTGTTGTGGCTAGTATTTATAAATTTTGTAAAGTATGCAAGTTGTTATAAAATATTCATTTGGTTAGGGAATATTCTTTTTGTCGGGAATATCCGTACGACAGCACAATCATTGGTGAACACACAACGGAAGTATTGTCGTAGTAATAAAATGACAGAATTATTTTTATGAGCACACGGTATTGGTTATTGATGCTTACATGATAAGTCACTCAGTTATACTCAATTATTGTTATAGTAATTGTCGCATCATATCTCTCATATTATTGATTCGATTATTGTCACAATATCATTTGCATTATATGATATATTATTAAATCAATAATTGAGACGATAAAGTTATTAATATTATTAAATTGCAATATTTACAATGTCTAGAAGTTCTGTCAAGGAGAGGTTTGGTCATCTAATTACGCGCCAATAAGGAGAAATCCTTATTGGAAAGCCCCCTCTTTCTTGGGAACAACCTGGTTGTTAAATATTGAGAGTTATAATATTAATGATGAATTCGTGTTGATTAAAGATGAATTTGATAGTTCCATTGTGTTGGGATTATTTGTGTTAGTAGAAATCGACATTTATTTCGATAATAATTTATGTCTGGAGATTATATTGTTCAATTGGGTATTTAGGGCACTTTTTGTGTTGGAGTACTATTCACGAGTTACTATTCATGAGTTACTATTCACGAGTTACTATTCTTGAGTTACTATTCATGAGT
This sequence comes from Panax ginseng, assembly GCA_020205605.1. Classification (NCBI taxonomy): domain Eukaryota; kingdom Viridiplantae; phylum Streptophyta; class Magnoliopsida; order Apiales; family Araliaceae; genus Panax; species Panax ginseng. The sequence continues at coordinate 55,324,401 of CM035130.1, read as the reverse complement.
TACTATTGAGTCACATTCACTTACTATTAGGGGAGTTGGTGCAAGATTGATGATACTTGCATGACTAAGTTAAAGATGGAGGTATAGATGGAGGTACTATATTGTAATTAATTTTGTCACATGATTTACTATTGAGTCACATGATTTACTATTAGGGGAGTTGGTGCAAGATTGATAATACTTGCATGACTAAATTAAAAATGAAAGAAAAGTTGGAGGTATTGTACTGTAATTTTTTGAGCCCCAAAATGTGCAATTATCGAAACTCTATTTTCCTATAAATAGAAGCTCATTCTTCTTTCATTTCTAACCAATTCACTAAAGCTTTAGAGCCATTATTATAGAGAGAAATCTATAGAGAGAAAGAAGAAGAGAAGTCTGCTACATTTCTATTCCAGTATCCAGCTTCAATCTAAGGTAAGGGATATTATTTGTTGTACTCGTAAGGGGTATTATTTTTTTGTATTCATGAAGAGAATTACTTTCTTTCAATACTCGTAAGAGTTGTTATTCCATTCTTCATTATTATGTTGGAATAACCTATTTATGCGAAGTACCGCATACATGGTGAACTTCTTCTATTATTCCATTCTTTATTATTGTGACACCCCCAAATCCGGTACTTCCATTTCCACAGGATTTGGTGTTCACTGTACAAGCATCATCTATATATCTACCCATAAATAAATGAAAACCATGCAATAGATATAAATAAATAATAAATCTCTCCCCTTATGGGGTTACATCAAATGCATCATAAATAAATCCCAGGTTACTCTAACCTTAAAACATCTATGCAGAATCTTTAACAAATAAGTCTTAAGTAACAACAATTCTAAATATCATTACATAATCACATAAATAATCAGTCTTCATTACTTGCTAAGCTTTCCCTTGCCTTTACTAGTGGAAGGTTCGTCTGCTCTTTCGTTCTTAACTGCAATGTTATTATTACGCAAGAGTGAGCACAATTTCCCACAAGTATAACGATATAACAAATGACTAATAATAACATGCGAATGAATTAAAAACTTCTGAAATAAAGCTCAACTTTTGAATCAAGAATGAATAACAAGAATCAAAAGAACTTCTGAGGGTCATAAGACCTTGAACTATGTCCTAGGTTGTCAAGTGTTTATACTTGAAACCTTTAATAGTCATAAGACTATGGACTCTTCTTTTTAATACTTAGGGGATCACCTTTAGTACCATCATCACAATATCTTAACGCTAAAGCGTAAATAATCCCCTATACAGGGTTGTTCATCTCAGTTTTGACATTCGAGTCCGCTCCAAAAGAAGTTTGGTTTGGATCATTCATCAAGGGGTTCTGAAATTTAGAATGCTCATCAACTATGGACTAGTCGAATCAATAAGGGTTCGCTAGTCTAACAAGGTTTAACAGTAAACGAATATTTAATTTGAATAACATCTCAAAAGGTATACAATAGAATAATTATTGTATAACAACATCATGCTTAAAGATTAATAAACTTTAATATACAATACAGGATTGATCAATAATAATGAGAACTTGCTCGATATCGAAACATGAATTAATCAACTTATATAACGATAACAAGTAGGGTTAGGAAACTTGCTCAACAAAAGTTTAGGGTAAGAAACTTCCTCAACGTAAATGTAGAGTTAGAAAACTTGCTCAATGTAACAAGATAAGGTTTAGAAACTTGCCTCGTGCGTAGATTACACTTAAACAAACTCGTTCTTTGAATTAAATCCTACATATCAATTACGTTCACAATACCAGTCAATAATAACATACTAAACATCATAAGTTATTCTTTGTTTAACTCGAATTCATGACTATACTTAGTCATTTATTACACTTAGTATAAAATTAAGACTTCACGAAAAATAACTAATTATGCCTTCGATCATTCAATCCACACGTAATTGTGTTATGGACATGTTAAGAATTTATTTTAACATCTCATTATAGGTCTAACAAGTCTTTATAATCATTAGACTAAGTTACTAACTAATTTCTATACTTGAACACTTTTAAAAACTCAATTCTGACCATTCTGCTAAGTGGCGCTGCGGCTCCACTTTTATACTATGTCTTGGCTGTCACAAGATGATACTTATATTATGCATGAGAGAAAAGAACTAGGAGTTGGCGCTGCAAGCATGAGACTCGCCTCGATTTTTGCAATTCGCGAAAATTGCAGAACACGACTAAAAATTTCCAATCAACTTATTTTTACACGAATTTAGACATATCCACATGCTAGAATTCATAAATAATCAATACTTAACATCTATGAAGTGATTTTCACCCATTAAAACACATAATCACAGAATTAAAGCATGCAATTTATACTGTTCTTGAAGTTCTTGAACAAAAACATGGATTTTAATGCTACAGATTCGTTATAAAGCCAAATCCAACCATTCAAGTTTCATTTTGTTCATTATAACATGCATAATCATATCAATGTGTGAATTTTGCAAAATAATTTATATTTGACATATAAAAATCACGTATAAGGCCATATAGCCATATAACATACTCTGAAATCTTTTACTGTATAATTTCATGAAACTGAAGATATGGAAACCCATATAATATATATAAAACATGCTATGATGTTATATATTAACACATAATCACATAATTGTTACCCTTTCCAACTACAGAAACTTTACAGAAAACTTAGGCCATATTCATGAAAACTTAAAAAGACGTAAAATAGGAATTTGGGTTGGAGAGAATTACCCAAAGCGTAGATTAGTAGGATTGAAACCTTTCCCAATTTCTTCTTAACTCTAATAATCTCTGAACTTTCAAACTCTCTCTCTCTCTCTCTCTCTCTCTGTTTCTCCTCTCTGTTTTTGCCAGACTTAGAAAAATAATAAGAAAAGAGAAGACGTCTGATAATAAAGGAGAAAAACTAACGCGAGGTTAGGTTAGTTACCCCCATCATGGGTAACTTCCCTCAACTCCCACCAAGGCCATGTTTGGCTAGTTAGAATAGGTTTTTTTTTAAAATCATTTAATTTAATAAAACTTTATCATATAGTTTAAATAATGTCACACTCCTTTATAAAATAAATTAATATCTTATTTAATTTACTTTAAATAAAATATAATGATTTCTCAATAATGCACATAGTCACATAATTAAATTTTCTCATTTAATAATAATATCAATTATTAAATCTCTAATTAATAATTAAATTAATTAAAATAACAATAGACTTATTAAATATTTCTTTTAATTCAATAAGCTCACATAATCGCATACTTGAATAATAAAATTTCTCCACATTAATTTATAAATATAACACATATAATTAAATTAATCTACCACAACTTCATCAATTAATTATTTAATCTAATAATTAACTCATCGAAATATATTTATTCAATCCAATAAATATTAAAATTAATTTACAAAATTACGGTTGTCACATCTTTCACCTCTTAAAAGGATTCTGTCCCCAGAATCATAACTCCATAATTTGTCCGGTTATATTCTCCCCCTTATAAAGATTCTATCCCCAGAATCGCATATAACAATCTAAGTAAATAAATGAGGATAATTCTTCATTATATTCTCTTCGAGTTCCCACGTAGCTTCTTTAGCGTTGTGGTTCCTCCAAATTACCTTAACAGAAGGTATTACTTTATTTCTCAGAACTTGTTCTTTACGGTCGATAATTTGAACAGAAATTTCTTCATAAGACAAGTCTTTGTCAAAATGTAGGGGTTCATATTCAATCACGTGCTTGTAATCGGGTTTGTAGGGTCGTAGGACTGAGACATGAAAAATATTGTGGACATTCTCTAGAGATGGAGGTAAGGCTACCTCATAGGCATCTTCTCCGACTCTTCTCAGAACTTCAAAGGGTCCAATGAATCTTGGGCTCAATTTCCCTTTCTTTTCGAATCCGATCTTTCCTTTCCAAGGAGAGACCTTTAAAAACACATAACTACCTGGTTCGAACTCAACATTCTTATGGTGTGTATCGGCGTATTTCTTCTGTCTGTCTTGGGCTGCTATCAATCTCGCTCGAATCACTTTGACTATCTCTGCTATTTGTTGTACCAATTCTGGTCCTAGTAATTGTCTTTTTCTAACTTCATCCCAATATAGTGGAGTTCTGCACTTTCTACCGTATAATGCTTCATAGGGTGGCATGCAAATACTAGCGTGGTAACTGTTGTTGTAACTGAACTCTACAAGCGGTAAATGGTCATCCCAATTTCCTTTTAAATCCATTATACAAGCTCTTAACATATCTTCCAATGTCTAAATTGTTCTTTCACTCTGTCCATCTGTCTGAGGGTGATATGATGTGCTCATTCGCAACTGTGTACCCATGCATTCCTGTAGACGTTTCCAGAAGTTCGACGTAAAACGCGGATCTCTATCAGAAACAATTGACACCGGAACTCCATGCCTTGAAACAATCTCTTTCACATATAACCTTGCCAATTGATCTAGGTTGAATCTGATTCTGATCAGAAGGAAGTATGCGGATTTCGCCAATCGGTCAACAATAACCCATACTGCGTCGTAGCCTTTTTGAGTCGTCGGTAGGCCAACCACGAAATCCATTGTAATATGTTCCCATTTCCATTTTGGAATCTCTAAAGGCTGTAGAAATCCACTCGGTCTCTGATGTTCTTCTTTTACTTTCTGACATGTCAGGCATTTGGCAACACATTCTGCAACCTCTCATTTTAAATTTGGCCACCAAAAGTGTTGTCGAAGATCTTGGTACATCTTGGTGCTACCAGGTGAATCGAATATATCTTGAGTTGTGAGCCTCGCTCAAAATTTCTTCCTTAATCTCTCGTAATCAAGCAGTACCCAAATTCGCTCTCTAATCTTAGTAGTCCCTCACTATCTATTTTGAATCTCGGTTCAAATCCCTTCTTCATATCTTCTTCTTCACTTTCTCACATTCTTCGTCCTGAAGTTGAGCCTCCTTAACTTTATCTAGTAAGGTTGTACCAGCTTGCATCTGGAACAACTTCTCGTCAATTTCCATAGGATACTTCACTTCTAATTCCAGCTTTTCCATTGCTAAAATTAGCTCCTCCTGAGCGGTCAACATCATCAATTTCTCCCAACCTTTTCTACTTAGGGCATCGGCCACCACATTTGCCTTACCCGAATGGTATAGAATCTCACAATCGTAGTCCTTAATTAACTCCAACCACCTTCTTTGACGCATGTTCAAGTCTTTTTGTGTAAAAATATATTTCAGACTCTTGTGGTTTGTATATATTTCACACTTCTTCCCATAGAGATAGTGCCTTCAGATTTTCAAAGCAAAAACCATTGCAGTTAACTCCAAGTCATGGGTCGGATACCCCTTCTCATAATCTTTCAGTTGTCGTGACGTATACGCAATGACTCTACCATTTTGCATAAGTAGACAGCCAAGTCCTTTATGCGATGCATCACTATATACCACAAAATTTCCTATGTCATCCGGAAGAGATAATGTGACGCCCCCAAAATTAGGTATACATCACCCATCTTGAGTCGCCAAATACATGGTACAAAATACAAATACAAACTTAATTATACAAATCACTAGTAACATACGATAATACATAAACGCAGAGTTCTAATAGGAATATTGTCATCTAGACAATATCCATACTCAAGGAGTCCTCATTACATTTATTGTCACACTATTTAATGTAATAGTGAGAACTACTAATGCTATCTTCGACCATCACTCCTCTCCCAGGCTCGTCCCAAATATATTCTCATTTCACAAGAGAATAAAGGAAAGAAAGGGTGAGCTCAACTAGCCCAATGAAGAAATATTATGACTAAGATAATGCGTAATAAATTATCAATAGTCTTCAACAATGTTAAACCGATAAAATACAATAGACATCAAGTTTAATCAAGTGAGAATAAGCAATCCATTAGAAGAGTCAAGTAGAGAATAAAACCTACTATCTTCTATGATATAAAAATGTTTTTATCAACTTTTATCACGAGACTCACTTAATAAATAAACCACATCTTCTAATCATCCCCGTACTTTCACGAGCCAAGGATATTCATTAAATCATCCACTATGACTATACCGAATAATCCTCGGTCATAATCATACCAAAAACTGTCCATCAATGCATTACAGGTCACTGAGGACTTTTACCACATCACTTATAACATCACAGTTCATGATTATACCGAATGGTCCCTGGTCATAATCATACTAAGTCCATCTATGCACGCAAGCCAAAGATGTCTTTCAACATAATATAAACATGAGGATGATGACAATGTTATAGGAATTCAATAAAACAAGTTCAAGAATTAATTTATCCAGAAACTAATAATATCCAAATTGTCAACATGATACTTCTTTGTAAAGTAAAAGTCAAGAATTATCAGAAGAATATTTCCATGAAAAGATACTGGATGAAGCGCAAATATCAAGGATATTCCACTAATTTCATGGAGTATCGAAGTCAAAACTTTAACCAACTGAGTATAATAAAGAATATATGAAATTGCAAATGGATTTTCACCAGCCATGCGGTAATCCACGTATACAGATCATTTCCACATTTTAATAAAGAATGAATACAAAAGATTATTCACCATGCATGTGGCAATCCACATACATGCGAGTTATTCCAATGTAATAATAAAGAATGGAATAATGTAAGGATTCACCATGCATGCGATAGAGACCCTTGCATGCAAAGTATATTCCCAATGTAATAATAAATGTGGAATAATAAATATGGAACTAGGTCGTGAAATTCACCGGCAGCGTGATATTCCGGCGTAATAATAAAGAACCGAATAATAAAAGAATTTCACCAAGTATGCGGTATTCAGATAAAACAAAGTTATTCCAACATAATAATAAAGAATGGAATAACGTAAGAAGATCACCAAGTATTGGGTAAGCCGCATATACAGGTCATTCCACCAAGTATAGGGTAAACCGCACATACAGGTTATTCCAACAGATCTGTATAGGGTATGCCACTTTTACAGGTTATTCCAACAGAATAATAAAGAATGGAATAATAGAAGTTCTCTTCATGAATAAGAAAGAATAACACCCCTTACCGTAAACGAAACTGGATATAGAAGTATTGAAGTAGTAGAATACTCTTCTTCTTTCTCTCTATAATTTCTCTCTCTAGAGTTTCAGTGAATTCGTAAGAAATAATAAAGGAATGAGCTTCTATTTATAGAAGAATGGATTGAATAGTAACTAATTCATGAACGGTCCAGATCGATTTACTTTTAAACGAACGATCCAGATCTATTTACTATTAAAACTTAAAGCAACGGTCCATACTGATTTACTATTAAAACTTTAAACCAGCGATCCATATTGATTCACTATTATAACTTTCCACCAGCGGTCCATAATGATTCACTAATATAACTTCAACCAACGGTCTAGAAAATTAGCACATCTCTTCATGGAATAATATTGTACCCAAATACTCGAATGCACAATAATAGAGTGAATAGTAATCAAATGAATAGTAACTCATGAATAGTAACTTCGACACGAAAAGTGTCCCGAATACCCGATTGAACAATATAACCTCCAGACATCAATTATCACAAATAATCCCAACACAATGAAACTATCAAATTCATCTTTAATCAACACGAACTTAATCATCATTAATATTATAACTCACAATATTTAACAACCAGGTTGTTCCCAAGAAAGAGGGGGTTTTTCGATAAGGATTTCTCCCTATTGGTGCACAATTAGATTATCTAACCTCTCCTTGACAGAACTTCTAGACATTGTAAATATTGCAATTTAATAATATGAATAACTTTGTCGTCTCAATTATTGATTTAATAAAATAACATATTATGCACATGATACTGTGACAATAATTGAATCAATAATATGAGAGATATGATTCAGTAATTACTGTAGCAATAATTGAGTATAACTGAATGACTTCTTACGTAAGCATCAATAATCAATACCATGTGCTACTTTGCAAAATTTTCAAATACTACCCACAACTATAACATAATATCAAATTTATTTCATAATATTCAAAAATGATATTCATAGAAAAATTATCTTTATTCATAAAAGTTGGGGGTCTTACAGATAACACAGGTGTTGTACTCAACCTCTTCTTTAATTCTCGAAAACTTTCCTCACACTTCTCCGTCCAAACAAATTTCACCGATTTCCTAGTCAAATTCGTCAGTGGAGTTGCGATCTTGGAAAAATCCTGAATGAATCTTCTGTAATAACCTGCCAATCCAAGAAAACTTCTTACTTCCAATGGCATTTTTGGTTGGTCCCAATTAATCACAGCTTCGACTTTGGAGGGATCCACCGAAATTCCGTCTCTATCAATCACATGTCCAAGAAATTGTACTCTTTCAATCCAGAATTCACATTTTGAAAACTTAGCATACAACTTCTCTCTTCTCAATGTCTCTAATGTCATCATGAAATGCTCTTCGTGTTCTTCCTTGGTTTTTGAATATACCAAAATGTCATCTATAAATACTACTACAAATTTGTCAAAAAATGGCTTGAACACTCCATTCATTAAGCCCATAAATGCTGCAGGAGCATTCGTTAGACCAAATGACATTACCAGAAATTTGTAGTGACCGTATCGTGTTCTAAACGCTGTCTTCGGTACATCTTCTGGTCTCACCTTCAGTTGATGATAACCACGTCTCAAATCTATCTTCAAAAAGTATCTTGCTCCTTTTAACTGATCGAACAAATCGTCGATTCGCGGTAATGGATACATATTCTTAATCATGACCTTATTCAGTTCTCTGTAGTCGATGCAGAGCCGCATCGTTTCATCCTTCTTCTTCACAAATAAAATCGGCGCTCCCCACGGTGATACGCTTGGTTGAATATACTTTTTATCCAGTAATTCTTGTAGTTGGACCATCAGTTCTTTCATCTCTACCGGTGCCATTCGGTACGGTGCCTTCGATATTGGGGCCATTCCTGGAGCCAAATTGATAACGAATTCAACTGCTCTATTTGGAGGAAGTCCTGACAAATCATCCGGAAATACGTCTATGAAATCTCTCACTACTGGAATCTCATCAATTTTTGGATTCTCTTTACGACTATCGACTATGTAAGCTAGATATCCTACACACCTTGTCTTAACAATCTCCCGGCTCGCATCATCGCCGACAACTCACTTGTCTAGGCGACTTGCTACCATAAAAACACAACCTTTGGCGGAGTCATAAGGTTAATACGCTTCTTCCGCAATCAATTACGCCCCATAATTGGATAACCAATCCATACCCAAAATAACATCAAATTCTCCAAGTCGAATAGGGATAAGATCTACGCTCATGATATTACCCTTAATATCCACTCTACGCTTCTTATATACATACTTAACAGGATAATTTCTCTATTCGCAATTTCTATGTTCATGGGGTATTCTAACTCGTCCTTAAACAATTCTAAGTTCTTAGCAAAGTCATCTGATATAAATGAAAAGTAGCACCAATCAAATAACACATAAGCATTAAATTTATTGATCGGAATGATACCGACACCACATCATGAGACTCAGATCAAGGCCCCGCTGATCGTCATATTGAATGTTACGGCGATTGGTTCGGTTGGTTGCGGTTGGTCTTTGCGATTGTCGAGTGCTTCCACCAGTATTTCCTATATTTCCTCCTGAACTCGTCCCTCCCGATCCCTTCTTAGGACAATCTCTTGCAAGATGATCCTTTGAGCCACATATGAAACAGGCACCCTTCTTTGGGTTCGGACAGTTAGGTGCTATGTGGCCTTCCTGACCACAATTGTAGCACACTCGTTTCCCTTTTAAACAAACTCCCAAATGAGTTTTTACGCAGGTTGGGTACGCTTCGATCTTCTTCTGCCCTCCTTGTTAACTACCAGCCGACGAATTATCAAACCACTTCCTCTTATGGCTGTGATTACCCCCAGTGCTACTCCCACCAGTCTTGTTATTACCTTCCTTCTCACTCTTCTTCTTCTTCTTCTGCTCCTGATTATACTTCGTTACTACATCGCTTCCACCCTCAACGAGTATGGCCTTCTCTAACACTCCAGCAAAAGTGTTCAATTGGAACATTGACACTTTGCTATACAACTAGGGCTTCAGTCCATGCTCAAATCATCTCGCCTTCCTCTCATCGGTATGTACTAGGTACGTAGCGAACCTAGCCAACTCATTAAACCTTGCCGCATAATCAGCTACTGACATATTCCCTTGTTTTAACTCTAGAAACTGAACGTCCATCTGATTTTGTGAACTAGTCAGAAAATACATCTCGAAGAACATCCCTTTGAATCTTTCCCAGGATATTACACCTTCACCTCCTTTCACTTTGTTTGCCTGCCACCAATAGCTGGCTTTGGACTTCAGCATAAACGTTGCATACGCAGTCTTCTGATCTTCCCTTACCCTAGCAACATCGAACACCTTCTCCATCTCCATTACCCACGTCTGAGCTTCAATTGAGTTTATGGAACCCTTAAACTCTGGCTGTCCCACCGCCTTGAAGTCCTTAAACGAAGTATTTGGTGGAGCTTGTGGTTGATTATTAAGTGCTCCAGCTTAAAGGTTCACTAACTGCTGAACCGGGTTAGCGCTGGCGTCATTATTATTATTTGTTGACCCTTCCTGGGCTTGCTGACGATTTTGTCTTCTAGGCGGCATATTTCTATTAAGAATATACGCTTATTAGATCTTTACTCAATCTCTAAAACATTTAAGACTTAACTAAACATTTAATCATAACTCACTTAACACATTACTTCAAATAAACTTTAACATTTCATTTAATTCAAAAGTTTTTACATCATAAGATAGCATCACTGCTATTTACATCAACTATCCCGAGATAAAGAATCTACAGGATTTAAAACATCACAATATTCCTTTATTTATGAATATATCAGAATTTACATCATTAACTATCAAATAGTTTTCACATATTTAAACTAATACTATCACTGTCTGTTAAGGCGCTGGATGGTCTTGCTATGTTCCTCCTCTATGATGCGGCACATCGTTCTGCGATCTAGCATATATGATGGTAGATCCTCAAACTGGATTGGATACTTCCTAACTTGATCTTGGACCGCATCCATTGCATTTTGTAGTGTAGAGTACGTCTCCTCAAGTTTAGCCTTCTTCGCACAAATGATCATCTTCCATGACGATCGCTAGAAGGCGTGACTCTCGCATCTACCAAATCCTCCTCTGCTATGGAAAGCCTCTCTAAGCTCTCCTTCAGATCCGTCTTTAACTTCTCTATTCCTGCGGACTTATCCTCGGTTTGACCCTTCTCGTGAACTAGATCCCACTCCACGTTTCCCAAACGTGTGTGAAGAGTCACAATCTCCCTATCCCTCTGCTCAATAGTAATCTGCTGACTAACCGCCCGCTCAGTCAGATCCCGGACAGTATCCTGCAACTCTATGTTACGATCATAGAGTGCATCATACATCTCTGCATCAATGGAGTTCGGTGGGAACTCCTCTTCTTCCTCTTCTTCCTCAGGATCCTCCTTTGGATCAGTCTCAGGCTAATGCTTTTGACCAACAACAGTGACCAATGGAGATGGCTCTCTATGTACAAGCTATTCCCTGACGACATGAATGTCTCGGGGCTCCTCCTCTATAGGTAATCGGGGTTCCTCCTCCCCAGCTCGACTAGCTCCTCCAACATCCGACATCCTGACAACAAAATTTTATGTTTTAGTTACTAATCTGTGCTAGTGAACACATAGATTAACACATAAGCACATAATTTTTTTTATTATCTTCAATGAATTCAGAAATTCATTTCTTAGAACTCGATAAGAGTTTACCATCACTATGTTCTTGATCTCCTACAAGGCTACTACCTAAGGTTGTTCCCTCACCTTAGGTTCATAACCTACAGCTTTGATACCAACCTGTGACACCCCCAAATCCGGTACTTCCATTTCCACAGGATTTGGTGTTCAATGTACAAGCATCATCTATATATCTACCCATAAATAAATGCAAACCATACAATAGATAGAAATAAATAATAAATCTCTCCCCTTATGGGGTTACATCAACTGCATCATAAATAAATCCTAGGTTACTCTAACCTTAAAACATCTATGCAGAATCTTAAACAAATAAGACTTAAGTAACATCAATTCTAAATATCATTACATAATCACATAAATAATCAGTCTTCATTACTTTCTAAGCTTGCCCTTGCCTTTACTAGTGGAAGGTTCGTCTGCTCTTTCGTTCTTAACTACAATGTTATTATTACGCAAGAGTGAGCACAATTTCCCACAAGTATAACGATATAACAAATGACTAATAATAACATGCGAATGAATTAACACTTCTGAAATAAAGCTCAACTTTTGAATCAAGAATGAATAACAAGAATCAAAAGAACTTCTGAGGGTCATAAGACCTTGAACTATGTCCTAGGTTGTCAAGTGTTTATACTTGAAACCTTTAACAGTCATAAGACTATGGACTCTTCTTCTCGTACTTAGGGGGATTAGCCCTTAGTACCATATTGTGCATAATATCTTAACGCTAAAGCGTAAATAATCCCCTATACAGGGTTGTTCATCTCAGTTTTGACATTCGAGTCCGCACCAAAGGAAGTTTGGTTTGGATAATTCATTAAGGGGTTCTGAAGTTTAGAATACTCATCAACTATGGACTAGTCGAATCAATAAGGTTTCGCTAGTCTAACAAGGTTTAACAGTAAACGAATATTTAACTTGAATAACATCTCAAAAAGGTATATAATAGAATACTTATTGTATAACAACATCATGCTTAAAGATTAATAAACTTTAATATACAAGACAGGCTTGATCCATAATAATGAGAACTTGTTCAATATCGAAAGATGAATTAATCAACTTATATAGTGATAACAAGTAGGGTTAGGAAACTTTCTCAACGAAAGTTTAGGGTAAGAAACTTGCTCAACGTAAATGTAGAGTTAGAAAACTTACTCAATATAACAAGATAAGGTTTAGAAACTTGCCTCGTGCGTAGATTACACTTAAACAAACTCGTTCTTTGAATTAAATCCTACATATCAATTACGTTCACAATACTAGTAAATAATAACGGTCTAAACATCATAAGTTATTCTTTGTTTAACTCGAATTCATGATTATACTTAGTGTAAAATTAAGATTTCACGAAAAATAACTAATTATGCCTTCGATCATTCAATCCACATGTAATTGTGTTATGGACATGTTAAGAATTTATTTTAACATCTCATTATAGGTCTAACAAGTCTTTATAATCATTAGACTAAGTTACTAACTAATTTCTATACTTGAACACTTTTAAAAACTCAATCCTGACCATTCTGCTAAGTGGCGTTGCGGTGCCACTTTTATACTATGTCTTGGCGTTGTGGCGTGGTACTTGGCATTGCGGCGCGGTGACGCTGCGGTGCGAGAAAAGAACTAGGAGTTGGCACCGCGGCGCGAGACTCCAGTTCTAGTTTCTACAATTCGCGAAAATTGCAGAACACGACTAAAAATTTCCAATCAACTTATTTTTACACAAATTTAGACATACCCACATGCTAGAATTCATAAATAATCAATACTTAACATCTATGAAGTGATTTTCACCCATTAAAACACATAATCACAGAATTAAAGCATGCAATTTATACTGTTCTTGAAGTTCTTGAACAAAAACATGGATTTTAATGCTACGGATTCGTTATAAAGCCAAATCCAACCATTCAAGTTTCATTTTATTCATTATAACATGAATAATCATATCAATGTGTGAATTTTGCAAAATAATTTATATTTGACATATAAAAATCACGTATAAGGCCATATGGCCATATAACATACTCTGAAATCTTTTACTGTATAATTTCATGAAACTGAAGATATGGAAACCCATATAATATATATAAAACATGTTATGATGTTATATATTAACACATAATCACATAATTGTTACCCTTTTCAACTACTGAAACTTTACAGAAAACTTAGGCCATATTCATGAAAACTTAAAAAGACGTAAAATAGGAATTTGGGTTAGAGAGAATTACCCAAAGCGTAGATTAGTAGGATTGAAACCTTTCCCAATTTCTTCTTAACTCTAACAATCCCTGAACTTTCAAACTCTCTCTCTCTCTCTCTCTCTCTCTCTCTTTCTCCTCTCTGTTTTTGCCAGACTTAGAAAAATAATAAGAAAAGAGAAGACGTCTGATAATAAAGGAGAAAAACTAACGCAGTAGAGGTTAGTTACCCCCCATCATGGGTAACTTCCCTCAACTCCCACCAAGGCCATGTTTGGCTAGTTAGAATAGGTTTTTTTTTAAAATCATTTAATTTAATAAAACTTTATCATATAGTTTAAATAATGTCACACTCCTTTATAAAATAAATTAATATCTTATTTAATTTACTTTAAATAAAATATAATGATTTTTCAATAATGCACATAGTCACATAATTAAATTTTCTCATTTAATAATAATATCAATTTTTTAAATCTCTAATTAATAATTAAATTAATTAAAATAACAATTGACTTATTAAATATTTCTTTTAATTCAATAAGCTCACATAATCGCATACTTCGAATAATAAAAATTCTCCACATTAATTTATAAATATAACACATATAATTAAATTAATCTACCATAACTTCATCAATTAATTATTTAATCTAATAATTAACTCATCGAAATATATTTATTCAATCCAATAAATATTAAAATTAATTTACAAAATTACGGTTGTCACAATTATTATGTTGGAATAACCTGTATATGCAAAGTACTGCATACATGGTGAAATTCTTCTATTATTCCATTCTTTACTATTCACCGAATATATTCTTTTTTGTGCGCTTTCTGGCGACCGTTCTATCATTTATTATTCCGTTGGAATAACTTTTTCTATCTTAGTAATCTGCATGCATGGTGATTTCATTGTTATTCCATTCTTTATTATTCGTTGGGACATCCTGTGGTGCGAATTTCACCCGACACGGTTCCGTTATTTATTATTCTGTTGAATAACTCGCCTCTACGACGCACTCATGCGTGCATGGTGATTTTTGTTGTTATTCCATTCTTTATTATTCTGCGCTGGAATATCCTCATCACATGCGTTTCGCCGGGACTGTTCCGCCTTTATTATTCTCATTGGGAATAACCATGCATCATAAGGTCTCTATCGCATGCATGGTGAATCCTTCATTTATTCCATTCTTTATTATTCGTTGGAACAACTCAGATAAATGGATTACCATTACGTGCATGGTGAATGATCCTTCGTATTCATTCCTTATTAAATTGTGAAAATAATCTGGTTACGTTGATTATGATGAGAGTCAGAATAAAAGCATTGGACTGATGAAAATCATGGGTATATGAAGTATTAGTAAGTGTTATGATGAGTTATGTTTGTTATTATGTGAAAACATGAAAGTTTCTTAGAAGTCACAAAGGGTTGAAAAATCAGATTTTGGTGAAAATGGAACATGAAATTCAATTGATCATATCTCCTATTATATTTCGAATTTTTGAGTGTGGTCAAGTTCTAGAGTTAGATCTATGAGTTTTGTAGCATCTCCAAGTGGAATCACTGTAAAAGGTGCTGTAGATTTTTGTGTGGACTGATTTTAGCAAAGGAGTCAAAAGCTGCAAATATCGAAAATGCTACTACCCAAATTTTTAAAAGGTCAGTTTTGGCCACTTAATTTGTGAGAAAAACTCTGGCCTTTTGGGACATGAAATTATATGGTATAAAGAACATCCTGTCGAAAAATGAACTCATTCCGACTTAAAATGAGCAAGTTATGACCATGAAATTTAAGCTGGAAGCTCACGTTAATATGTGTAAGATTTTTCCAAGATTTGGGAATTTTTGGAGTTAAACTTGAGGTAGCTAATTTCTTAAGGAATTAATTAGAAATTGATTTTTGAAAAATAGTAAATGAATTTTAAAAATTCTGAGAAAAATATATGTTCATTATGGGACTATATTATGCTAAATCCCAGAAAAGAAATATTTTTTGAACTGATTTGGTATTTTTCATGAAAATGGTTGAGTTACGAACATATGAGTTAAATATGTTATGTGAAGTAACAAAGTTGGAAAACAGTATTTTATGGCTTGGAAATCCTATATAAGGTATATGCAGATTTTTGATGAGGGATTTGATCATTGGTGATGAAATCTTAAGAGTATGGCATTTTTGAATGATTAAATGTATTATTTGGTATAGTGTAAACAATTGAAATAAATTGTTTATAAGTTTAGAGGTGATTAAAATATTGTTATAATATTAATAATATTAGATTATGAGTTTATTAAGTGATTGATAATATTTGGATAAATTTAAAGTCTTTAATAATTATCCTTGTTTTAGTTTGATTAATGCTTATATCATTGTCATCGTCCTCATGCTTATATGGTGATGAAAGTTATCTTTGGCTTACGTGCGAAGATGGACTGTTGTTTATTGAATTATATATCCTTGGCTTACGTGCAAAGATGAATTGTTGATTATTGGTTTTATTGTTGTATATCTTTGGTTTACGTGCAGAGATGGACTTGTTATGATTATGACCAGAGATTATTCGGTATAGTCATGACCATTGATGATTTAATGAATATCCTTGGCCCGTAGTGCAAGGATGATTCGATGATGTGGTTTATTTATTAAGCTGAGTCTCAGCGATAAAAATTGATGAAAATAATTTAAATCATAGAAGATAATAGGTTTTATTCTCTACTTGACTCTTCTAATGGATTGCTTATTCCGCTGCAGTTAAACTTGATGTCTATTGTATTTTATCAATTTAACATTGTTGAAGACTAATGATAATTTATTCTGCATTATCTTAGTCATAATATTTCTTACTCGGCTAGTTGAGCTCACCCTTTCTTTCAATGTTCTCTTCAGGAAATGAGAATATAGTTGGGACGAGTCGGGGAACGGAGTGACGGTCCAGAAGATAGCATTAGTAGTCCTCACTATTCTGTTAAATAGTATGACAATAAATGTAATGAGGACTCCTTTGAGTGTGGATATTGTCTAGATGACAATATTCCTATTGAAACTCACAGTATATGTTTGTCGTATTTTACACGACAGTTGTATAATTAAGTTTTTATTTGTATTTTGTACCATGTATCTGGCGACCCAAGATGGGTGATGTATACCTATTTTGGGGGCGTCACAGTTATTGTATATTATCCTTCTTATGGGCAATTGTTTGCTCACTCTTGCACAAAACAATGCAGATGAAGTTATGAAGTTTAAAGAGCTTTCTACAAGCAAGGGCAAGGACAAAGTGCTTGATTAGGCGACAACGTTTAAATTATTTCTTATTGATGAAGCTTATGTAATGGATTTAGTTATGATAATGTTTTATTTTTCGGCTGATGATTGTAATAAAGGTTAATGTTGATCGATTTCACAATCAAAACAAACGTGCAAGTATACACGGTCAACAAGTGATAAAGTGAAAGTAGAGTATCGTTCCCACGAGAAATTATTTAATAAAAATTACCAAGTACTAACTCTTAACTAAATCAATTTTATTTAAACAATTGCAAAGTGTGATTTTTCTAATTAAGAAAACTAAATTAACTAATTAAATTGAATTGATTTATAAATGAATTCAAAAAAAATAAAGATTAAGACTTCAATATCCCCAATTATGAACTATAAATAAATTATCCAATTATCCTAATTATTATGCCTACGGAATTGTTAACAGGAATTCACAAATGCCAAAAATCCTTTTCCAAGTGATCAAATGACTTCTATTTAATCCATATTAATCTTGCTATATTCCCATGCAAAACAATTGAATTAAACTCCTTCAATTCCAATTCCTTATGTGTTACATGCGGTGAACAGATATTTCCATTCCATTCACGAATCTAATTATCCGCCATGCAAATAACTAAGTCACATGTTATCATGCCTAGTTCTAACCCTAGAATTCTTCTTTCAATTCCTTCTAGAGTAACAAGGTAATTACTGATCAGATAATTAATCAATAGGCTCAAGACAAGATAAACAATTCAATTTGACACAAATAATTGGAATACATTGAATAAATAATTTATAGACATAAAAGGTTCAATTGAAATCTTAATAAAAGAGTTAGTTCATAATTAATGAATTAAAACCAAGAATCCACAACTGAATAGACATTAAAAGATAAAAATATGATAAGAGAAGAGAATATAATCTGTTGTCGACAAATCGATCATCGCCTCTTGCTCTTGCTCTTGATCTTTAGTGTTCTTCAATTTGCTTCAATCTCCAATGGCTAATTAAGAACTAGGGTTTATATTCTAATCTAATGGAGTGTTTTATCTAGTCTAATCTATGTATTCTCCCTTTATTTTATGCCTTACATCATGTATTTATAAGTTACAAGTCCAATTTTTAACTTAGGAACAAACCCAATCCAATTTGGAGTCAAAAGGTGTCAAAATTTGCCCCAAAATGCGTCCAAGCCTTACCAGACACTTTTCAAATTGTTCAATACCGAACTAAATCTAAAGATCGCTCCCAGCGCCCGTGCCAATGAGCATAGGTTAAAATGGGCGCCCTACACGCCACTTTTTGAAATTTTTTTGCTCTGACATCCTTTGGGAAAATGGTCTTAACTTCTTCGTCCGAACTCTGATTTTGATGATTCAAGATGTTTCGGAAAGAGGAGACGTAGATCTACAACTTTTATTCTTTGAGTTTTTCAAAATAAGATCCGGAGAAATACTAAAATTGGCTCTGAAGTGACTGATGTATAAATGGCAAGCCAAAAATGCAAATCTAGCCACCTCGAACTTTGATCCAAGTAACTTTTGTCCCAATTCCTACAAAACAACGTAAAACATGCATGAATAGACACAAACACTTAAAATCAACCAAAAGATTAAGCTCAAATGCACTCAATTCATGTGTATAAAACTCACTCATCAAATACCCTCAAACTTAAACCTTTGCTTTTCCTCAAGCAAAAACACGAAAGAACTAAATATAAACGAACTAACTCAACTACATGAATGCATATGCATGATCTACTTCCTAATATACCTACGAACCCAGTAATAAATAAGTATGATATATAGCAACATGCCTCAAAGATACCAATGATACTCAAATAATATATCCAATCAAGTCAAAGTCCATAACACTAACCAATTAGTCAATCCAAACCTGTCATCACCTATGTTGTGTGTGTGTGCTTGTTAACCATTGTAACTAACCGCAGTTCAAGATAATCACATAACAAACTTCTTAGAAGGAAAATTTCAGTTCCAATTCAATTACTTTTGTGAACATGACAACTCTGGTTAAAACTAAGCAATTACCAAGTCTTAGGGTAAATACAAGATTTATCTATGCTTTTATTCAACCACGAGGGCATTTTTGCTCTTTCTCGTGTTTTATTCATTTTTTTATTTTTCTCATGGCTATGCAATGTCTTATTCCCTTAGGCTTTTCAGTGCTACCTTAACGAGCTTTCGACGAACGACTCCCAAGCCATTAAGACCTTAGGGCGCTAGGTGTAAAGACAATCCCCTCAGGCTTACTTACTCAAGTAACAAATGCCACAAAACTAGACAAGCATGCCACGATGTTTATTCTCTCTTTTTTTCTTTTTCTGGATTTTTTATTCTTATTTTTTTCTTTTCATCATTTCTTTTTTACTCTTTTTTTTCTTTTTGTATATATATACCCCATAGATTCCCCCAAACTCAAGCTTTTACGTCATTCCAACCTTTATCGTCAGTTCACTAATTTCCTTAAATTTTAACCAAGATTTTCCCTCAAAAACAAATTATGAAACCCTTGAACCAAGTCGATTAAAACAGTTAAACTTTAAGTGCTAACCGGTTACATAAGTTTAAGATAGGCTCAGATTATCATCATGATTAAAATTAGAACTCATCATTAATTATCAACACTGTTTAAGTTAACATGCAAAACCAATCTTATCATAGGCCGAGCTAAGACCACACCAACCAATCACACAGATTCATGGAAAAAAAATACAAATATACTACATGAACACATACTAATGCAACACATATATGAATATGCAAATAACTACCATGTATTATATGCAACCTACAAAAAACACAATGCTAACACATAAAAAAAATGAACTACTATGCAGATAACTAACTATATGAAATACGACACTAAAATGCCCCCAAACTTAAACTAGACATTGTCCAAAATGGCTGAAATATAAAAAAGTAAAGTAGACGACTTCCCTGAAAATATAGCAATCTTCCTCGTTGTCCACTAAGTTTGGAGAATAGGCTAATGTGACGCCCCCAAAATAGGTATACATCACCCATTTTGAGTCGTCAATAACATGGTACAGAAACAACTACAACTTTATTAATACAATACATAAACTGTGAGTTTAAATACAAATATTGTCATCTAGACAATATTCACACCCAAATAAGTCCTCATTACAATTATTGATTATTTTACAAAAATGGTGAGGACTACTAAAACAACTTCCTAAGAATACTAACCCGTAACCAACTCAATCTTATTTAAACGAATGAATTTCAAATTATATAAATTAAACTACTATTAACTTCCACTAGTTAAATTAGGATAACGGAGATTTAAGATCACAACTTCACTTATTGCTTCATTTAAGTTAACACACTTCTCATCAATTATTCTCTATCCCGAATTGATTGTTAATCAAGAACACTAAAGTAGTATTAACCACCTCTCGATGCACTAATACCGTATTAACGTCAATCCACAATTAAGAAAGAAATCTGTTAAACACCTTAATCAACTAACCCACTATATCTCTATGTGAATTACAATTGAAGAAGGTTTAAGAGCAAGTTCTCTATAAAATTACATATAGCGTAAAGGCATATCTCTATCCTAAACACGAATTATGAATGCCATTTATGCAGAAATCACAAACATATGCTATCATGATCAGATCTAAATCTATACTTCATCTCTCGAGTTCATATAGATTATCAAGGTAATTGTTAGCTAGGAAATTAAGCAATTAAGTCCAAATCACAATAGACAATTCCCACAATAGAACATAATAATTGATAGAGAAACATATTAAAATAAATTACACAATAAGATCCATTGTAATCTCAAACAAAGAATTAGTTCATTGAATTAAAACTAAGAATCCACACTTGAAATAACATTAAAAGATAAGAATAAGAGTAGAGTACAGAATAAATGTGTTGTCAGCAAATCTCCATCTTTCTCAAGCTCCTGCTCTTGATCATCAATGGTGTCCAAGTTGCTTCAATCTCCCCTTCTAATCTAATCTAGGGTTCCTAATCTAAGAAAGAAAGTAAAGAATTTAATTCTAGAAATCTATCCCAAGAGGGATTTTATAAAGTCTTAGAATTAGCCTCCCAATCCAAGTTAAACTCAAGTATTTAGAGTTATAATGAACATCCTAGCAAGTTAGGCAACTAAGAATCCTATTCTAGCTCAATTTGGACATCAAATAACCCAATTTAACTCAATTCTCGCCGCCTAGCGTGCTCAGTGCTGACCCTAGGCCTTTCTGCCACTGTCCGCGCTACTGTAGCAGTGTTTTTGGTGTCCTAACGCGCTCCGCGCTAGGCGTAGCATGGTCCGCACTACGCTATTTTCTATTGCGACGTCCTTTGGTAAAACAGGCATAACGTTTGATCCGCTTGGAGTTATGGGGTCTGCTACCTATCAAATCGAAGATATCGACGAGATCTACAACTTTCATATTTCAAGCTTTGACAGATTCGAATTCGATCAAGGCGGAAATCAGGGTTGAAGTAGATGCTATGTAAATGGCAAACATGACAACTCTTAGCTTTGATCTTCGTTGATAAAAATGCCATAACTCTCGCATCCGAGCTTCGATTGGGATGATTCAAGATGTTCCGGAAAGCTAAGAAGTAGAGCTACCATAAAATCCAAGTTCCAAGACAAGAACATGCATCTAACTTGGTGTCAAAAGTCCTTAAATATTCCCTTCATGCATTTGCTTGCGTATTTTAGTCCAAAAGATGTCCGAATTTCTTTTCCTTGCTTCTTCATGCCAATGTCATGTCATAGCCTACAAAATAACATAAAATGTGTGAAAAGTAACTAAGAAACATAGGTTCAAGCAACTAATTCAAGTAATAGATACCGAATAAGTAGGTATAAAACCTACTTAATGATGGCTGACATTCTTCTTCCGTCTTTGTGGATCATGCGAGAATGTGAAAGATATTGACATATTTCATCAGGATTGAACCGCCCTGAGCGGGAATTGATGGGAGGGAGAAGGAAGGTAATTCTTCCTTCATTAATCAACATTTGAAGTATATCCTCCATAGATTGGCCCAAATAGGTGAATTCCCTCTAATTGGCAAAATCCCAACGGGCTTTAGCATTTGCTCGCTTCACAACCTTATCCTCCATAGCTTCGCTTTCTGAAGGTGGTGAGGAGGAATTCATAACAAAAGGAAGGAGATAAGCATGCTCCTGCCTGATTAATTGGCGTGTGACTTGATGCTGGTGGGTCACCAGTTCTGTCAATTGTCCAATTTGTTTGGAAAGAGCTTTCATCTTTCATTCCATGGTAAACTAGAACTTTGCATAATCCCATTTGTTAACACTGTCTTTGATGGGTTGGGATGATTCGCCATTAGAATTGGAACCTTGTACAGTGCTCCAACTGATCATGTTGACCTTTTCTTCTTTGTGTTGAGGAAGAGGGTTGTCTTGTATATGAGGTTGATCTTGTTTGGTGACCACGATCTCACCATTGTCTATTAGATCTTGAATCTTATGCTTCAAGGCCCAACAATCTTGAGTATCATGTCCAGGTGCCCCGGCATGATAAGCACACTTCCGAGTAGCATTAAAATCCCTCCCATTAGGGTTGGCTGATGGAAGAAAATGTGTAATTTTCTTCTGTACAGTCAGAAGAGAAGAATATTCTCGAGCGAGTCCCCTAAGGGTGTTAATGTTTGAGTCGCTTTACTTCTCCACTTTTAGGCAATGGAGGGTTTGAAGATTGTGTTGGAAAAGGGGAGTAGTTTCTCCTCTGCATAGGCATGCTTTGATTGCCTTTTTGTCCTTGTAGTTTCAAGGAAACATCCTCCTCTTTCTTTTTATGGACCCTCAAAGTTTGTTTCCATAAGATCCGGATTTGGATGTGCTCAAAGAATGACTTTAAGAGTGGCTAGGTCTTGAATTTTACCGGACTTCAATCCCATCTCAGCCATCTCGCCGTGTTTAATCATTTTAGAAAATCGTTTGCCAATACCAGCTAGAACTCTTTCATAGAAAGGAGCTTCCTGTACATCTATGAAAGTCATGGCCATTTTTGATTTTGTCATGGAAGGAATAACTTGAGCAGCAAGGCGCCTCCACCTTTGAGCATACTCTCTAAATGACTCATTAGACTATTTTTTGACCTTGGTAATTTGGTACCGGTCAGGAGCCATCTGAGATTGAAAACTATATTGAGTAAGGAAGGCGTGAGCCAGCTCTTCCCAGCTATGGATCTTAGAGTTGTCTAATCCGGTATACCATGAACGGGCTTCTCCAGTCAGACTTTTCTGAAAAAGCTGCATTCGAAGCCTTTCATTTTCTGCGTAAGACCCAAGTTCTCCGATGAACACCTTTAAATGTGTATAAGGATCCCCTAATCCGTCATATTTCTCAAAATCAGGGGTCTTGAATTTCTCTGGATATTGAACACCAGGAAATATACAAAGGTCTGTATATGAAACACTGCCATGGGTTCCAATCCCTTTGAGAACGCGGATGGTTTCCTCCATCGGGAGGACCTTCTTCCTGATATCACCAGTGTCTGGATCTCCTTTGAGATGGGTGTTTTCAGGGTCTTTGTTGGTTGTATCCAACTGATGTTCTGGAATTGTTTTTTCCAGACCTTGAACTCCTCCTTATGTAAAGGATACTGTATGTGTAGGTATCTTCGTACCCTGAGTAGACTGGTGTAATTCTTTTAGTAGAATAGCCAAGTCTGTGATTTGTTTACTCAATCCGTCAAATTCTTCTCGGGAGACAATATTAGACTGGTCAGAAGAAGACATTATTGATTGTAGGCTTGCGGCCTTTTTGGACTTTGAGCGGGTAACAGGCCCAATTGCTTCTTTACAAAAGACTTACGTAGTTTAGTCTTAGGGTAATGTAAATGTTATCATAACATGTCTGTTTAGGAATTTTGTCCTGCAAAACCAGTTGTTAATTGATAACATGTCATGCATGCAAAGATATTCTTCATATTTTCCATTACATATGAATGAACATGGAATAGAATTATAAGTAAATGTTTTTTTTATAGGTAATTTAAAATGGAAAGTATGAAGAAACTTCCCTCCACGTTTGGTTTATCAGAGGCTGACCTATCTTAAGGTTACTCTCGCGGCTTTTTGGCATGAAGGTTCCCAGATCATCATAATCTACTTGACGGGAAGTTAATCTGGTCGTTCAACTGGAGCGAATCTGAGTGGTGCCTTTCCTGAGCCCCGGGGAATTATTCTTCCCACGAGTCCAGTAATCAAACACCGACAGGATAGCCTCCTGATGGAAGAACCACACAACATACATTCACATACAACGTGTCTCACCGTTTATGCAAAATGATGACATGTGTGAAGCATTAATATCACAGATAGATATTTAGCAATGTAGTAAATAAAGATGCATTCGTACACGTTCATCAGAAATTTAAATGCAACATTCACACACAAGCATATAACAATTTTGAAAAGCTTGAAATAGTGGCTTAAGCCCTCTTACTGGAGTCCCCAGCAGAGTCGCCACCTGTCGACGTCGGGATTTTTGAGTGTCCCTTTTCGTTACTTGTTCTTTGGTGTTCTCATGTTAATGTGAGATTTGTTTGAAAAACAAGTGAAAAAGGTCTGACATGTATAATGTCGACGATTTGACTTTAAGAGTCGCCAGTTGGTGTATTTAACTGGTTGCACCAATGCAACCGAAAAGGTTTGCACATTAACCCAAAGGTGTTTGACAACGCTAGACGTCTGTGAAACCGAGATTCATTTTGGATCCGGGCACTTGATTATGCGGAGGAAGGTGTTAGGCACTTCACATCCGTGTATTACTACGGTGACCACCACTTTTCAAAGAAATTGTTATATGAATGTGTGTGTTTATGTGTGTGTGTGTGATCAATGTGCGCTTATTTGAAAGTAGTCACGAGGCCTCGTTAGTACCTATATACACAAGGTTTGAATTTTATAGGAAAATTCGGTTTTAACCAAGATATAGCAATGACGTTTTATAAAGAGGTTTTTCAAACCACGTGCTCAATAGGAATTGAGACCTTTTCATACTTCCATTTTATTATTAAATGTTCGGGTTGTTTGCTTTTATTTTCGAGATTCGAAGCATTCTTGAGAAAATTATATACTGATGAGTCTTAGAACTCCTCATGGGCATGACATCCATCCAAGGAAATTCGAGACATTGTAAAATAATGTACAGTATGTCACTATAAATTTGAAAAATGTCCATCATAGGAACCGAATCTAGATTCAGTAAACTGAACCTGTGATCACATGATTCCTAGGATCACATGATACTTCAATTTGTATGGAAAGTAGTAAGCAGTTATATATATAAAAGCTGTAAATATATATATATAAACATGATCAACCACCACGAAGCAACTCCATGGGGGATCACAAATGTAAATATATAAAAGCGGTAAATATATATCTATATATATATATATATATATATATATATATATGATCAACCACCACGAGTAAACTCGTGTGGGATGAAATGTAATTAAAGTAAAAAGCGACCAACCGCCCATGAAATAAACTCAGTACATGCATGTTAAATGTAAATAAAAGTCAAAATGCCAATGAAGTAAACTCCGAACTGACAGAATGTAAATATATATATATATATATGTATATATATATATATATATATATATATATATATATATATATATATATATATATATAAAGCGATTAAACGCATATAGGATATAAAATTGGGCTCATCGATATATAGAATAACAATTATATATATATATATATATATATAAGCAATTAAACGCATGGATATAAAATCCAGCTCATCGACGTAGTCACCATGGAATTACAATTAAATTACTAAATAAAAATTAATTTTATTGATTATATTACAAGATGAATTACAAAGAAATATAACTTACAAATTTACTAGAAAAAAGAACATTAGATGAATGGGGTTGAGTAGGTTTAATCAATGATTTGAGGCTAAAGATTTATCGAGAGAAGAAACTCGAGTCTTTCTCGTCACTTAAACCAAATGAATTCGATTTCCTTTTATAGAACAAGGAAACGAATCATTACAAGAATTACTATTACAATAACAACCGTAAAGTAAAAGTAAAAACATTTTACTAAAGTAAAAGTACAAGTAAAAACATTTTACTAAAGTAAAAAAAAATAATCTACTTTCGGTGAAAGCGTAGGCGTCTTCTTTTTTGACTAATGCGGTAGTAATGATGTTGAACCTATTTGCTTTGGTGGAGAAGCGAGAGATCTTTCTTGACTATCTTCTTAAAGGCGGTGGTTGAGAAAGTTGAGGCTGCCAAGGCAGTCTTTGGTGGCGAGGTGGAGAAACACACCTTCACTTTGATTGATTATTGAGGGGCTCAAGAAAATGGATCTTGAGCATCCTGAAGGCTGATCAAGCCATAAGGGTCACAATCACCTAAGTCTTCAAGCTCTTGACTGGAATTTTCTTCTCTGGACTGAGAAGAAGCTTTGTCTGACTCATCCCGTAACTGATCTAGCCTTAAATGAATAGCATCAACCAAACGCCTTAACTCTGAACTAGAGTAGCTGGAAACATTAGTAACTTTATCAGAGGAAGGAGGAACAACTGATTTACTAGAGGATGCAACGGCAGAGGTTGTAGTGACTGGAGGAGTGTTAACTGGAGGAGTCAATAGAGGAGAAGGCGGAAATTCTTTTTGAACTTGGCCAACTATTCTATCAACACCGAATTTATCCCACCATTTAATGGAAAAACGGCGAGAGACCTGAGAAATAGGAGAAAGGAAAGTCTGAGCAGTCCTAATTCCTATGGATGACGGAGACTGAAATACGATGACTTCTTGGGTAGCTGTAACTATATACTGCCATTTCAAAATCCAAGGGATTTTATATTTACTTCAAAATATAAGGAAGACTGGAATTTCCTCATATTTGGAATGATAAATACTATGATGACAAAAATGTTCTAACTGAGCAAGGAGAGGTTTGGGGAAAATGTCGTGACTCAAACCATACCTTGTCCACCAAAGGATGAACCATTTGGGGAATTGACTCTTGAATTTGTGGTCAAACTGAAAAAACCACGAATGACTATGATCTTCATTTTAATGAAGCATGATTTTGTGCCAAGCCTCAATATAATCATAATAGCAAAAGGAGCTAGTTTGATTAGAAAGAGACTTAAGATCTGATGGATGACTACCCCAATCTGATAAATTGAGGACCTGTTTAATATACAATGAATGATAAAGGAGTTTTGATTTATCATCATTGGCATAGATTGGTTTAATTGAAACTGACTCTATTTCAATAAGGATGTCTCTATAATATACGAGTGACTTATATGGAGCTAAAGGAGTAAAATGCCATCCCTAAGGAAAATATTGGGCTGCTAACTGAATTGGATCATTTTTGGGTTTCATATTTAACTCAACATGGAATAAGTGTTGATCATAAACCTGATGATAATCAGACACTGGGTGACTCAATTTTGAAGAGGCAGCTGGGGTTTGACTAGCGTAAATATCAAATGGCTTTGGTTGACTGGCAAGAACAGAGGAGTAGGGCTTGGGGACTGTACCAAGCACCTGGAATTTATTTTGGGTTTGGAGTAATCGGATGAGGAACAACGGTTCCTTTTGGTGATTCTTTGAATGGCGTGAAATAACCATGACCACGAGAAGATGAACCTCCTCGTACACTCATGTTGCTGTGATTATACTTGTGTTAATAAATTGACGAGTGAGAAAATCTTGAACTGAGTTGTTACTACCTTTAATATATTCAATATCAAAATCAAAAATACTTAAAATAGCTTGCCATCTAGCGAACGAATGCTTAGAGGCGACGTTTTCAACGTCTTTTTCAAGAATAAATTTTGCTAACTTACAATCTATTCTAACTAGGAATTTTTGATTTAATAAATCTCTCTGAAATTTTTTAATACATAAAACTAATGATAAAATCTCTTTTTTAATAGTACAGTATTTTAACTATATAAGGTTCCATGCGCCAGAATAGAAACGAACAATTTGTTCATCGGAAGTAATAGTTAACTTTTGTTTGAGTATGCCACCGAAGCCAATGTCAGAAGCATCGGTTTCAACTATTTTGAAAGTTGAATCGTTAGAGATGCCTAGGCAGGGCAAAACCTTAACATACTTTTTAACTTGTTGGACGACAGAAGTATGAATGTCAGTCCATGGAGGTGGATTACTTTGTAAGCGCTGAAAGAGAGGCTTACAAATCTTCCTGAGGTTCTTGTAAAACTGGCCAATATAATTGAGCGAGCCAAGAAACCTCTTGTAGTGATTCTTGTCGGTAATCTTATCTCGGGAACCTATTGGCCGAATTGAATAGCTCATCGATTGGTAGTGTGAGTCCATGATAGAGGATTAATCCGAGAAATATGACTTTTATCGAAATGCACTACACTTGGAAGGGAAAGGACAAGACCATTGGTTTTAAGCTGTTTTGAAGAATGAATTCAAATGTTTAATATGTTCTTCAATAGTCTTGGAGAATACAAGGATATCATCGATGTATACAATAACAAAAAATGATCAAGGATTCAAAATATTATTAAGAATATTCTCGAAATTCACTGGGTGCATTTTTAAGTCCAAATATTTGAACATTCCATTACGTAGTGTCCGAATCGAAGTGGTGAATGCGATTTTGTACCTATCATCGGGATGAAACGACAACTTGCGTAATCCGGACTTAAGGTCAAATTTACTAAAGATGGTAGAGACACTTAACCTACTAAGGAGATCATCCTTATTTGGCAAAGGGTACCTAATCCACTCTAAAACTTTGTTTAATGGCTTATAATTAATGACTAACCGAGGGACACCTCGTTCTTTCTCAGCTTCATTATTAACGTAGAAGGCTGGACAAGACCATGGTGACTTACTATGTCTAATTAAACCTTTACTGAGAAGATCATTAATTTCTTGTTTACATAATTCCATATGTTCATGACTCATTTGAATAGGCCTAGCTTTAGTAGGAATTAAATGTTCTTTAAATTCTTTAGCATAGGGTAATCTAACTGTGTGCTTCTTCCTATGCCAAAAAACATTGGGAGAATCAGAACATAAATTTTTTATTAAATAATCTTTTAATTCTTTTATTTTTTCTTGAACTCTGTTACTCTTTAGTTGTTCTTCAACTTGTTGATACCTAACTTCTTCTTTAAGAAAATTTAAGTGGGTAACTTTACAATTTAACAGATTCAATGAATTAGAAATTGATTCTTCTTGAATAAATTTTAAATCTCTTTCTTTTGGTTTAATTAAGAATTTAAATGTAATTTTCTTTCCTAAATGTTCACAACTTAGTCCTTTATTACTAGTGGTAAATGTCCTTTATTACTAGTGGTAAATGGGTATAGTAGATATATAAATGGTAGACCTAAAATGATTTTGTCAGTAAGATTGCGAACTAAGACGAATGAGGTCTTAAAACACATGTTGTCCTGACAAATATGTACTTTAGGTAATTTGTACTTTATTTCCATTTGACTGCCGTTAGCTAAATTTAGTTTTTCACTAGTTTTCTTATAATATCTAGTGGGGATAATACCTTCTTGAATACAATTCAAGTCTGCACCAGTATCAACCAGAGCAGGGAGCTGTACTGAGAAAGATTTATCAATGACTAAATTAATGGAAATATACCATTTTTGAATATTAATATCTTTAATTCTTTTAAGGGAGAGACCTTGAATAAAGAGATCAGGATCTTTAGCATCTGATGATTCTGGTTCTTCGTGACATTCATCACTAGAAGAGGAATTATGAACTTGAAGATCTGATTTTTTATCGTCAATCTCTTTTCTTAAATTAGAAATATCTAATTTTAAATTAGAAATTTCTTTCTTTAGTTTATTAACTTCTTGATTTAGCTCAGGGTGGGTAATTTCTTTTACTGGAGACTTAAATCTTTCAAGAGTTTTATTTAAACTAAAAATGGGTTTTTCTTTGGCTCTAAGAACCTTATTAGTGACTTTATTATCTTTAGTTAATAAATCTTTTAATTTTTTCAGATACTGAGTTTTTAATTCGGGATCTATAATTTTACTGATTAAATCTACTAATAAAGAACTCTCTTCTTCTTCTTTTGTAATTACATTAATTCTTTTACAACAATTTTTATTGCAATTTTCTGTACATATAGTGACTTCATTTTCACTATCAGACTCATTGTTAGATGTGTTGTTACTAGAAGATTCTGGGATATCAGAAGCTTCTTCATTACTGCTACTACTGTTATTATCAATTCTCATTAATTCTAATAATTGTTCTGTATCTTCTGTTGAAATATTCAACTGAGCTAATTTTTGTTTAACTCTACATTCACTTTTATAGTGACCTTTCTGTCCACAATTGTGACAGACAATTTTACTTTTATCAAATGTCTTTGATTTTTTATACGATCTTTTCTTAGATGACTTAGGTTTATTATAATAGGTATCTTGATTATTACTCTTATTATTTTTATTGTGATTATATCTTTTCTTACGGCATTTATGACTTTTGTGTGACTCAATATGTTTATCTTTATGCACATGCTTTCTTACAGAGGGAAAAGCGCGGTAAACCATCTTGTTCACAAAATGTTCCTAATTAAGTGTTTAGCTTTATTTTATCTTTTACGCTTGTTTGGCTAATTTAAAATCAATACACATTTTTAATCCAATTTTTTGAATATGACTAATAATATCACCATAGGTTAAATTATCATAGTCAATATATCCTAAATTTTACTTAATTCTTCTCTAACTTTGTGAGCAAATAAGGATGGTAAACCATTAAAGAATTTTCTTTCCAAAATGGTTTATTACTTTGTCATTCTCATCATAACTCTAGAAGTAAATACATCTTTGTACCATCTAAAATCACTTAGAGTGGGACAAGTAAGATTATAGCGATCATGAATTCTTTACGTAATATTACTAGGGTTCCAACAAAATGTTTAATTATGGTAAATATTAAAGTATTAACTCCATCGGAAGACCAATATCGACATCTTCATCAAAGATGGGATTGCCTTCTTTATCTCTTTGAATAGCATGAACTATGGATATTCTAATGTCTTACGTGAGATGTTTTTCCCACGAAGACCTAAGAATGCCGATAAATCCACTAGCTAATAATTCAACAATATCTGGTTGAGATAAAGTATTGAATTTAGTGATATATTTGTTGGCTACCATAGACATATGATTAAGTTTATTAAGAATTTCTTGTTCACTAAAAGCGAAATCGATATTCCATTCATAAATTTTATTAGAGGACACGGAAGAATTGTTTATCTAGATTTCTTTCTTGAATTGTAAATCTGGAGGAGTTGATGCAGGAATACCAATTTACGGTAATACTTGTATTATTAATAGTTAATTTATTTAATTGGTCATTCAGGTTTGAAATTGATGAGTGGTCAGAAGAACTTTCATTATCATCATCGACTTACGATGATAATAATAGCAATAGTTCCACTTGAATGAGTTATGTTTTAAGTTTTTTAAATAATTTTTCAATAGATTGGACTAATTAAGTCTTCTTTATTAAGCAAGCTTAAATTATATCTGTTTTTACGGTAAATTTATTAAAAGGTTCTTCAATTTTGAATCGATTTTTAATAATACCTTCTTGAAATCTTTCTTTAATTCTATCTATTTGTTTTCCTCTTGTTGCTAGATATTGATTACTAAAAGTTTAATTGTTCAATTATTTTTTATAGTTATTAGTTCCATCGGTATTTTGAAGGGACTAGCTATAAGCTGAAGTGTTTTTAAGCTGGAATTAGAAGCTGTTTTCTAAGGGAGGATGACTAGGCGATACATTAGATCATCTTCTTTAATCCATTGAGTTTTAATAATAACATTACATTTACTTTGATATTGTTCATACCAATCATAAAAGTAATGTTAATCTCTTCATTTTAATAAATCTTTTCCATCTATTTACTATCTTATCTCTTTCCTTTTCAATTGGGTGATTAGATCTAAATAGATGTCTTTTTTCTTATTAGATTTTGAATTAAAATCTTTAACTAAGTTATCCCAATCTTAACACAAAATCCTTTTTAATGACTCTTAATTGATTATGAATTGGGGCATTAAAATCGGTTATTAATGAGGATTAAGCAGAGGATCTTGGGAGAAGAAGAATCTTCATCTTCAACGGTATCATTACTGAAATATAACGAGGATGACTAACTTGTCCTTGATTAAGGATACCTTTAAGTTTGATATCCTAATAGGAAGATCACTTGGGACTTGATTATCTCTTCTAGTGTGGATAAGCTGAAGGAATTGAAGAAGCTGAAATGTCTTGATAATAGCTGGTGTTCTAATGCGTTCAAAAGCCCGATTTTAACAGTTCCATCGAGAAAACTATTGGATGTTTTCAATATTTAACAAATTATTAAATATGAAATTGTTGTAGTAATTCATTTGGTAAAGTCCATTGATTAGGTAAGTTAATATCCTTCCAAGAAATTGTTCTTGGGATGCGGATATTAGCATCACTAGTTGAACTTTGAATTAAAAAGCTATTTGATCTTTTGTACTTTTATTAAGAGCATAAGCGTTTAAATTTGACTTCATTATCTTATAATAAATCACGTAAATCAAGCAATGACTTTGTAACATTGCACGATTTACGAGATTATCAAAAATTTTAAATTTTGAATAAAGGTTAAAATCAATTGATTGACAATCTAATTCAAAAATGGAACCGATTCTAATGAGAAAGATTAAAGATGATGAATGATTGAAAAAAATGTGAAATGTTTTATTAATTATTTTCCATGAAAATATGATTGGAAATAATATATGAAGTGACAATTAGAATTTATATAATAAATATTTTATTATATGAATTGTTCAGAATATTAAAGTTAATTATTTTAACTGATTATTGATGTTGTGTAAGAAAGAGAAGTCAGATATGAGATCCAAACCCTGGATTGGGATTGCGATCAAGAGATGAGAATAATAATATTATATTATTGATATAATGATTTTACAGTACAATAATTATGTACTGTGTATGTGCGGACAGATAATATTGTGCAATTACGGTCAATTAGGTCATAGCATATTACCGTGCTGAGAAACCCTAATTATTTAACTCAGTTATGAGATATGACCGAGTAGTATTTGTGTATATGAAGGATACCGTGAATAAGATGTCGATAATTAGAAGAAAACCCTAATTACTGTTGTATGTCGATAATTAGGACAAACCCTAATTATTACAACCCAAATCGGTTGAAGTTAGAGATCGTAATGACTGTGTTAGAACATACACAGACAATTAGAGAACCCTAATGGTCAATTAGAAACCCTAATTGATGGCGTTACGAAACCCTAATTATAGAACCCTAAATTTTCAATCGAAGACCCTAATTTTAAATTATCGGGTTTAATTACGATGTTAATGTATAAAAGTTTTAATTTACCAAAGGATAGAAGTAATTGGTAAATGATAAAATTACCATCTAGTGATTAAATACTACATTTAATTGCTATGTACAAAAATGCCCATAAAATTATAAGTGAAATTACCAAAATACCCTTTTAGTGTATTATTAGTTATATTATTTATGGAATTTTAAAATCTAAAGTGATAAACCCTAATGGTTATGGGTAATGTCTATAATGCCCTTGCTAGTGAAAGAGAGAAGTCCAAAATGCCCTTGTGCATTATTAAAGGAAGGAACCAATTATTAGGGTGAAAATGACTATTTTACCCTTTTGGTCTTATTAATGAATTATTAGTGTATTATTGCTAGCAATCTTGCAAAATCTGGACATCTAACTTTATTCTAGAATTTACCATGACACTATAGCATTACTACCACCAATAATCAGCCATTACATGATTGCATACATGATTTATATGATTAAAGAGAGAGAAATTGCTCATTTTTGGCTAAATTGTGCAACAACACTTAGCTTCATTCTCTCTAGACCAAACCTCCAAAATTTACTTAACCATAAGCTCATAATCAAAGCCCAGCCATCACAAACCACAAATCAGAAGCATCAAGAAGTCAGAAATCAAAAATCAAGCTTGAAAAGGTAGGAAACCCTAAATTCTAGAAATCCTTCGATTCGATGTTAATTGATGCAATTGATTGTTTAAAGTTGTGTAATAAGGAGTCTATTAATGTTCTGGATTGTTAAATTCATGACCCATAACATCAAAGTGCTCAAAATCAAAGTTTTTCCAACTTTTGAAAAACTGAATTCTGTTATTTTTGGGCAAATGTGAAGCCTTATATCTCTGTGATTATTTACTGTTTGTGGTGTTTTAAAGATGGTATGTGTAGCTTGTTATGTGGTCTTTAAGATTCAAAAAGAATCAAGTCTAGATCAGTTTTAGATTGAGAGATATAAGCGGTCAAAACCCGTTGACCAAATCTGCCAAACTAGCGAAACCAGATTTTTCATGAACAAGTTCCGTGTTGCACTTTGACCAACGCTTTTCGGTTAGATATTATGTTTTTATGATGATGTTAAGGTTTGAAGTTATAGTCCTACATGTTGTCTACACACTGGAGTTGATAGATCACCAAAACGTTACACGATCATCAAGTTATAGAGGTCCAAAGTAAGCACCTCAAACTGTTCTTCGTGAAGAACAGCTTTGGAAGCTACTTTGATGGCTGATTTCTCCCAGATCTGATGTTATTTAGTCATGATGTTTGTTGGTAAGTGTAGTATTACATGACTACTACAATATTCAAGTATTAGATTGCCCAGAAACGTAATGGATTGAGAATTATTCATGGTCAAACTAGACACCTTGAAACTGCCTTGTCAGTGTTCTTGAGGCTCAAGAACACCTAAGGCGATAGATTTCTGTCGCTAAAACCTTTAGCAGCGGATTTCTATTTATTTTTAATTTGTAATTTAAAAATGATTTAAAAATTAGAAAAATTAGATTTTAATTATTAAAAATACTTAATAAATTCGAAAAATTATTTTAAAGTCCTAAAAATAGTTTTTAATTATTTTGAGTATATTTCATAAATATTTAATATTTTGAAATATAAAAGGTATTTATTTATTTAATTATAAAATTAAATAAATGATATAAAAATAGTTTTAATTCATGAAAAAAAATCATGAAAAATTATTTTAAGGTATAAGAAAATATTTTAAGTTAATTTCCATGACTTTTAATATTTTGTGATGAATTTCATTAATTAATTATATATTAATGATATTAAAGTTATTTAATGATTTATATTAAATAATTTAGTTTTGAAATGATTTTATTATTATAAAAATCATTTTAAATGAAATTAAGGTATTTAAAAATATTTTAAGTTATAAAATATAACTTTTAATATTTAAAGGATAATTTTATTAATAATTTAATATTAATGATATTAAGATAATATTAATGATATTTAGTTTATTTAATAATTATTATTAAATAAATAGTTTAAAATGGTTTTAATTATTTAAAAATCATTTAAAGAGGATATTAAGGATTTAAAAATATTTGAAGTTATAATTAATGACTTTTAATATTTGGATAAATAGTGCATTAATATTTAAATATTAGTGGTAATTATTTAAAATGATTTTAATTATTTTAAAAATCATTTAAGGGTAACATAAATGTTTTAAAAATATTTTGAGTTATTATAAATAACTTTTATATTTTGGCAATGGTTTCATTAATAGTTTAATATAAATTAATTATTAATGACAATGGAATTGTTTAATGTTTAATTTATTTAATTATGATTCCGATGTTTGAAAGTTATAGCCGGCCAAACTAGCTGACTTAAGAACCGATTATGAAGTTATGAAGTTTTGAAGAACACCTATAGTAACTTATATATCACTATAGGCCCTTTAGTGACATGATTTGAATTATTTTAAATTTTTCAATTTCGGAAATTTCAAAATGGTTAAAAATAAGATGTCCGATATTTGCGAGATGTTGAGGTATAGAATAAGAGTCTTAGACTCGGATTTACCGATAAAGTTGTTGCATGCGACAAATGTTAGAACTCTATAATAGAAAGAAAAGGCTACTTTGTAGAGCATGGATGAGATATTTGAAAAATGTATAAAAATATTTCAAGTATAGAATAGGAACTAAAAGTATGATCACTTTGTGATTATGTCTTTGTTGTAATAGACGCGGTACTATGTGTAAGATATATTGTTCTAATCGAACGAATGATCCGATTATTGATAGGTTGTGATAAAGAGATAAAACCCGAGTTGAGATTTGTAATCAATGAATCGTGTAAGTATCCTACCTTTGCATTTTCTTTATGCAATGGACATGAGTAAGAAGTTTCAGAATTATTCTATTCCTGTACAGATTATGTACGCTTTGATTATCAACATGTTAGCTCAAATATATATTCTGTTAAGTTGATTTCTAAATGGTTATACAAGTGTCCCCACTTGGATAATTATGGCATTTATTCACATGTTGATACACCTTTGTCAATTACCCGTATATATATATGTTGAATTACATATTATTGTTGAGCAAGATTAAAAACCTTCGGGTTGGAACCGGTGCATGTATGAACATCCCTATATGGGAAGATTTTTTGCGCGAGAAGCGGACGATAATAAAACGATGAATTTCGCTTCAGAGTTATGTAGTATTGATCAATCACAGGTACAAATGAAATTTGATCACCCTCCGTGCAAGTAAGCTAGAGCGTTTTGTGGATGAATTTCGCTAAACCTTTTCAAAAAATGAAAAACAATGTTCATAGTATGTTTCTTAAACCCTATTCATGGTAGAGCCAGAGCCAAATTTAAATAATTTGGAAGAAAGTTGTTATGTGAATTTTTATCAAGATCAGATTACTTCACAACTTTCGATTCATTGTAGAAGTGTTATGTAAAGAGAATACTTATATTCTTTCAAACATATATATATTGCTATTACTTACTTGGGCACTCAAATGCTCATCCTTGCTTAAATTAAATGTTTTCGATTCACGTGATGAGCAACCTTTGAAGGTTCGAACGCATAAAGGGAAAGAAAAGTTGTTCGAATGAGAATTAGTATGAGTTAATGGTTATAGTTAGTAAGACAATGGAATCTATTGTCAGGTATTGTAAGGAATGTATTTTGAAGGTCACGTACCTGGGGAAGTAAACTTTGATGTATGTAAATTAAGTTCAAATTATATTATCATTTAGTATTATTCAGCTTAAAGAAATGGTATCGTGGAGAACCGAGTTCGGGTTGCAAGTACCCGGATTTGGGGTCGCCACAGGTTGGTATCAAAGCTGTAGGTTATAAACGTTAGGAATGCGAAACCTAGGTTATAACCTTAGTAGAATGGAGGACGAAAGTTAAGATAAATATCCAGTGAACCAGGAGACGAAGTACTCTGGTGAGAAGTTATAGGATATGATGAGTTGAAGAGATTCATCGAGTTTTAGTGGTACTAAATAAAATATTACTTCATTTTAATGATGAATATATTTTATTTCAGTACTAATGTTGTCTCGTTTATTGTGGTCATAGGATGGATGACGAAAGTCAAGATAGTAATTCCTTGACCTAAGAGACGATGGACTCTAGCGAGGAGTACACAGACAGTGAGATGATAAGAGATTTGTTAGTTAGGAACGATGACTTAAAGGTTAGATCTGAGCAAGCGGAGGAGGCACGTAATCGTATTCTCCGATTTTGGACACAATGATCTAAGGACCCGCTCCCGAACACGAGATGGAGTTAGTGAGAGTTCTGATAGGATAGTTGAAGGTTGAGATAGAAGCCAAAGATACCAAGATATATACCTTGAGCGGGGCTTTAGACATCGCTTTTATGCGATTCGACACGAAGTAGATGGAGCGCCTTCTACAGAGATAGATAGGCGTTGATATGTTTATAGAGATGAATTAAAATAATTCATAGTCAAACAAAATAAGAGACAACGTATATAGAACTCTTGATTGCTGTGTATATATACTATATGCTAATCAGGGTAACTTATGTATGTAGATGTCTGGTGGAAAAGATATGTGGAATAAGAAGGATCGGATCCATACCCCCGAGCTAATATCAAAGCCAATAGCGGAAATAGAAGCTCAAAAGGAGAAAATGACAGATAGTGATTCAGACACTAAAGTTGAAGCTGCTCAAGCATCAACGGAGGTACAGGATCTGGAGAACAAGGTTTCTTCCCTGGAAAGGTTGTGGGAGATAGAAAAGTTGTTGTGTCAGGCATTAATAGAAACAATGGAAGAACATGATAAGCTTAAGATCCAAATTGATCAGATGGGAGCCTCAAGCAACACTTCGTGTGCAGCTCCGAGAGATAAGGGAAAAAGAAAAATAGAAGATTGTGACTTGGAAAGACCCAGTAAGGAGAGAAGGAGAATGAATGATTGTGATCCTGATAATAACCAAGGAAAAAGTAACCGAATAAAAAGGTGTGTAAAATGTAACAAGAAACATGAAGGCGTGTGCAGAAAAGGGACAAATAATTGCTACAATTGCGGACATATGGGACATTTCTCTCCTCATTGTCCCAATCCGAGGCAGTATGTCTGTTTTGTTTGTGGAAAGAAAGATCATCAGGTGAAAAGTTGTCCAAGAAAGAAGGCTTAATAAATAGGTAGTATGGGTTATGTTGTGTTATGTAATGTGTGTGATAAGTAATGAACTATTTTCAACTTTTATGTTGGTCAAGATTTTAAATCCCGACTTTCGTAGTCACAAAGGGATAGCTGATGTTTAAAGCAATATGTGCTATGGTATGTTAAGTGCTATGAATATGAGTCTATGTTAGATTAATGAAGTAAGTTGTTATAAAGATAGCAGACATTTATCTGAATATTGGTTAATATAGTAAACCAAGTTTCAAAGTTTAATATTTTGGAATACATGATTATTTGAGTAGAAAATTTTGTGTTATATGTCGAACGTATACGATGAGGCTTAGAATCTAAGGAAATGAAGAATAATTTATGATTATGTCACCGAGACGGGAAACGAAAACCACCGGAAGATCAACCAGATAATCCAACGTCGAACGCTAAAGACTTTAAGGCAATCCTATTGCTGGTATATAGAGGATTAAGTGACTCGAAGAGAAGCGTTTATGATAGTTAGGATAACGAAAAGGGCAAAAGATAACTTTTATCACCTATACGATAAAAGGGAAATGAGATAAAGAGAAAGTTTGTGGGCAAAAGAGACATATCTCTTCCAATTGTCCCAATTCAAGAATGTATAGCGAATGTTTTATTTGTGAATCAATGGAGTATAAGGTGAAAGATTATTAAAGAAGGAGAAGTGAGATAAGGAATGCGAATACGAGAAATGACAAAGATGATATAAAGCGACAAACGAAAACCAATCTTAACAAACAACCCAACTGCGAGGGTCTACAATATAATGGTCCAGGATATGGTGGCAGCTGGAAACAGAACTCCAGGTGCTATTTGAATAACTTATGTGTCTTATATGATTTTCCTGTATATATACATATAGTAGATTACTTTATTAAAGAAATTTTGAGGAAGGAATTTGAGTTCTTTTAGAAATCAAATTTTTGTTTATCAGATAGACAAGCGTTATGAAGAATAATTAAAGATCAGTTCGATCAAGTATGATTGAGATCTACGTACAATGATTATATGCTATGTACCCTTCTGCTTATGAGTTTTTAAGCGGTGATTCCGAGGACGGAATCCTTATAAGGGAGGGTGAATGTAATAACCCGAGATTTCCTATATAAAATAAATAAGAAATTTTGCATATAAATTTTTTTTTAATTATTTAATGACGAGAATAAGTGTCTAGTAATGTGAACGATAAATACGAATATATTTATTACTTGAAAAATTAGAAATAATTTTGGAATAATCAATTACCACAAATTATATTGTTATGGTAATTAATTTCTGTAAGCAGAAATATTTTATTAATTATTTTCCATGAAAACATGATTGGAAATAATATATGAAGTGACAATTAGAATTTATATAATAAATATTTTATTATATGAATTGTTCAGAATATTAAAGTTAATTATTTTAACTGATTATTGATGTTGTGTAAGACAGAGAAGTCAGATATGAGATCCAAACCCTGGATTGGGATTGCGATCAAGAGATGAGAATAATAATATTATATTATTGATATAATGATTTTACAGTACAATAATTATGTACTGTGTATGTGCGGACAGATAATATTGTGCAATGACGGTCAATTAGGTCATAGCATATTACCGTGCTGAGAAACCCTAATTATTTAACTCAGTTATGAGATATGACTGAGTAGTGACTGTGTATATGAAGGTTACTGTGTATAAGATGTCGATAATTAGAAGAAAACCCTAATTACTGTTGTATGTCGATAATTAGGACAAACCCTAATTATTACAACCCAAATCGGTTGAAGTTAGAGATCGTAATGACTGTGTTAGAACATACACAGACAATTAGAGAACCCTAATGGTCAATTAGAAACCCTAATTGATGGCGTTACGAAACCCTAATTATAGAACCCTAAATTTTCAATCGAAGACCCTAATTTTAAATTATCGGGTTTAATTACGATGTTAATGTATAAAAGTTTTAATTTACCAAAGGATAGAAGTAATTGGTAAATGATAAAATTACCATCTAGTGATTAAATACTACATTTAATTGCTATGTACAAAAATGCCATGAAATTATATGTGAAATTACCAAAATACCCTTTTAGTGTATTATTAGTTATATTATTTATGGAATTTTAAAATCTAAAGTGATAAACCCTAATGGTTATGGGTAATGTCTATAATGCCCTTGCTAGTGAAAGAGAGAAGTCCAAAATGCCCTTGTGCATTATTAAAGGAAGGAACCAATTATTAGGGTGAAAATGACTATTTTACCCTTTTGGTCTTATTAATGAATTATTAGTGTATTATTGCTAGCAATCTTGCAAAATCTGGACATCTAACTTTATTCTAGAATTTACCATGACACTATAGCATTACTACCACCAATAATCAGCCATTACATGATTGCATACATGATTTATATGATTAAAGAGAGAGAAATTGCTCATTTTTGGCTAAATTGTGCAACAACACTTAGCTTCATTCTCTCTAGACCAAACCTCCAAAATTTTCTTAACCATAAGTTCATAATCAAAGCCCAGCCATCACAAACCACAAATCAGAAGCATCAAGAAGTCAGAAATCAAAAATCAAGCTTTTGTGGTATTTTGTGACAACCCGAGAATTTAGACAATCTATGAAAATCATAATTGATTGATTTAAGGTTCAATATTAGGACCTAGACAGAAATAAGTGTATGGAATTGTCGGGTTATGTAATGAAATTCCAAGAATTTCAAAAGTGTTGAACAAAACTTGAATTATGTGATAGACTATAAGTGATAGTCTAGTAATGAGGTATAAGATTATGGTAGATTTAAAATTCTTTTGAAGAATTATCAGGGATAAGTATCGAAGTGAATACTAGTTGGTATATTTGATTATATATGTGAACCGTAATGATTTAGGATCAAGGATTGATCAGATAAGTTATAACTTTAGTAAATCCTAAAGTTATGTTAATCATATGTTTATTAAGTTAGAAAAATCTAACGAAGTGTTAGAAACCCTAACGATACGCTCAGAAACTTTAATTTTAGTTTTGAGAATCCGAAACCCTAATTCGGATATTTAAAACCCTAATTTGGTAATTTAAAAGCTAAGTGTTAAAAGCTTAAGTGTAAATATGTGGGAGAATAATAGTATTTAATTATATACTAATTCTAAGAGATTTATTTTATACATCTCGGTTAATTACTTTTATAACCTAATTATATATTAGGAATGAAGGATTTAATAACTTAAGGGTTATGGAAAAAGAAATTGTGGTATTTAGAATACTTACTAATTCTAGTGTTTTTTTTTATATCTCAAATGATTAATTTTATAACCTAATTATAGCAAGTCTAATTGGGTTATGGAAATAAGTGTTTATGAGCAAGTATTGGGTTATAATGAAGGAAGAAAAGCCCAATTAAATTATTTGACTAATAAGAATTTAAGGTATTGAATTATGTATATTTTATAGCCCAAGTATTGGACTATGTCAATTTCTTATGGCATAAGAACTTAATTTATTAGAAGCATTAAAGGAGATTAAATTTTGGGCTAGTAAATGGCCAAGTGGTGGCCATGATAAAGAAAAAAAGAGGGAGATGAATTATTAAATGTGATACTTTAGTTGATGACCAACTCTCACCACTTCCTCTATGTGTCATTCTTTTGTTTGTCCAACACATTAGCAATTCTTGTAAACAATCCTTGGCAATTAATGGGAGCCAAAAGAGAGTGAATGAGTGGAGAATTAGTAGAGAATGAAGGCCATATGGCCGGATATTGCAAGAAAGGGAGGAGCTTGTGATATATCTAGCTCACTAAAGTAAAGTCATCTTATTTTCTTTTACTTCTTTCTTTCATTTTACTACCAAAGTTAGCTAAGAAGACAAGAGAGAGAGAGAGAGAGTAAGGCTTGGCCGGATGAGACAAGAGAGAAGGAGAGTGGATATAGATAATGAGATAA
This sequence comes from Panax ginseng, assembly GCA_020205605.1. Taxonomy (NCBI): domain Eukaryota; kingdom Viridiplantae; phylum Streptophyta; class Magnoliopsida; order Apiales; family Araliaceae; genus Panax; species Panax ginseng. Next base: position 55,281,490 of record CM035130.1, on the reverse strand, counting down.
TCCATCTAATAAAACTTTAGCTTATTTTCTTTCATCTCACTTCCTAAGGAGAGAAAGAGAGAGAAGACAGGCATGTTCGGCACCACATGGTGAAGAGGGAGGGAGATTTTGACTCTCATGAAACCAAGATCCATCCATGGAAGGAAGGAAGAAAGAGGAGAAGAAATCAAGCTAAGGTATAATAAAAAAATTTCTACTTGTGTAGGTTAAATTTCCTTTTGTTTTGATTTGATTTTTGACAACTTGAAGTTGTGATCTTGAGGTTTAAAACCTTAGATCTATGTATATATAAGTGTTTCATGTTTAGATCTAACAATATTGGGTGTTGATTTTGGTTGGAATCAAAGGTATAAAATTTCCTAAACTCAAAACTCTAATTAGTTTATGTGTTTTGTGATGGTTGTTTTAGACCAAGTGTTGAACTTATGATCCATATGAGGGAAGATCTACATGATATATGATATTTTATGGTTAGATCTTGCCATTTTTAGGGTTGATAAGCTTGAACAAAGAAGATGAACCAAAACAGTTTTTTTGTTTTAAATGAATTAGTGGACTGCTGCCCTAAACAGAAAATTTCGGATTTGTTAGATTGCTCTAAAAATTCTGGACTTGTGATATGTTATAGTAGACTCAATAAGCTTTCCATAGACTCTGAAACGGACTAAATCCGATATCGGAGGAGCAAGTTATGGGATTTTTACCAAACTACACAAAGTTAAGAAAACTGTGAAAAGGACAGTTTTGGAGCAGTCACTTCCGAGTTACATTCCGGGAGGTTAACATATCCAAATATGGATTGTGATATATGAAAACTATAGTTCGGAAAGATACGAATCTAACAAATTTGACGGATCATTAATTGGAGTTACAGATTTCGTTTTATTTAAGTTTTGGTGAAGGACTCCAAAACTGCCATAGTGCAAAAAGTTTCTGGCCAAAATTTTCCGAGGGCTGTTTTGGACATTTAGTTAATGAGAAAAATTACAGGCTTTTGGGAAATTAAAATATATGATAATATGTAGCTCGTGTCCAAAAATGAGCTAATTCCGAGTTAAAACGACCAAGTTATGACCATAATAATTTTTGTGATTTTCCGACGGAAATCGCTATAAACGGAGTTCTACAACTCCGATTGCCATGAAATTTAAAATGGAGCATCACGATAACATATTTAAGGTTATGCCAGACGATGGGCATTACTGGAGTTAAGCACGAGGTAGCTAATTTCTTAAGCTACGCACTAAAATTAATTAAGGAAAAAAATAGAATTAATATTTTAAAATCATATAAAAATGATTTTGAGTACTATAAAAATTATTTTAAGTTATAAAATATAACTTTTGATATTTTGGCATGAAAATATTAATATTTTAATATTAATATTAATTATCGGATAATGGATTTAAGTGTTTAAAAATCAAATAATTATGATTTTAAGGTATTAAAATATTTTGATATATTATAATTACATTATAATATTATGTTATGAATTTCATTAATATTTTATATTAAATGAATATTAATGATTAATGAATATTGTGGTATTTACTTCATTTAAATACGATATTAATGATTGGAAAATCATGATAAATGGTAATAATTATCCAAAAATTATTACGAGCTTAGGAAAAATGTTTTGATGATAAGAAATTATCTCGAGATAATTGTTAAGTGTTCGGAAGAGTTTAATTGAACTTAAACTTGATATTGTCCAACTAGACCGTCGGATGATAGAATGGTGTCGATTTATGTCGGTCAAATAGTTTGACATGATGCTAAGTCTTATGTGATGTATATAGACTTATAGGGTTATGTGTTATGTGTTTAGGTTATTCTCGTGAAAAATATAACAAGATTATCTTTGTGATGATATTATTCTAATATTGGAGATCTATATTATTAATATTAGGTCTTGGGTAAAGCGATATAAATTGCGTTACGGTAATCAACCCGTTCGAGCAAGTTTGTTTTTACTTAACTCTAATAAGAGTGTTTTATTCAAGCTTATGGTTCATCCTTGTCTTGATTGCCATGAAAATTGTACTCTATACATCTTGCATGTATAAGTCGTATGAAAGGTCGATCACCTTCATTACCGGTTTGTCGAAAATGTTTGTTCATGTTTAAAACTTGTTCACCAAAAGTTTATTCCTGCTAGTTCTCAATTATATTGATGAATTATAGCCACTTATTATTCATACTCTTCAATCATGATATATCCTTATATTGTTGTATTTAAACTTCTTTGGGCAACTTTCATGCTCACCCTTGCTATATCATGATAAAACATTGCGAGATAAAGGCAAATGCGTTCGGATCTGAGAAAAGATAATGCCAAGTTCAACTTGGGATAAATTGTCTTGACTATTTTGTAATAGTATAGTTTGATAAATGTTAGATCATTTATGATTGTAATAAAGTAAAGGTTACTCGATTTTGGGGAAAAGTGTGTAAGTTTTAATGTATAAACAATTTATGTTTATATCTTCCGTAAAAATAATAGTGATAGAAATAGTATCTGGATCCGTGATTTATTTGGGACCCGGATTCGGGGATGCTAAAGTTAGTATCGAGTTTGTTGGTTATGAAGCTTAGGTAGGAATACTTGAGACCAATAACCGCATGATGATTAAGATAAGATCTAACTCAAATCGAGTTAGTTGTGTGAAAAAGATTCAAACATGAATCTCGTGAGAGTTGTTAAGACACGAGTTCCCTAACTCGATGATAAAGTTGAGCAAAATGGTGAATAGATAAAGTCTAAAAGACTAAAAGTTTAGTGATAGGAGATCGTAAAACAAAACGATCATAGTCATAGAATTGAATCGTAATATATACGATAAGATCACCCCGTGATCTGATAAAAGTTATGACAGCTAGAAAGAATCAATATGATGATTGAAAATGATCAATGCATAGAATTGAATCATAATATATACGATAAAGATCACCCCTGATCCGATAAAAGTTATAATGACTAGAAAGAATCAATATGATGATTGAAAATGATCAATGCATAGAATTGAATCGTAATATATACGATAAAGATCACCCGTGATGAAAGGTTATGATGTGGGAAAAGAATCAATCTGATGATTGAAAGGTTTACAGCAAGATGCTGTGTGGCAGTTGTACTATGAAATTATACTATGAAAACTCATGAAAGAGTTATGAATTGTAAATACGGATTAAATAAAATTTGTATGGAGTAAGTTTGGAGCTAGAATTATGTTGGATTTCAATTGAGGACTCATGTTAGTTCTTTGAGTTGTATGATTCCTTGTATGGTGGGAATTTTGTACTTGGTTTTAGAATCACTTAGCTTCTGGTCGATGTAGTGCTTAGGTTGATCAATTCTTTGTATGGGCGGGAATTGGTTCACTTAGCTTCTATATATTGATTAGTGGTAGAGTTTGTTTTGACAACCACTTAGTTTACGCATTGATAATCATTGAAATGTTTGTGTCGCGCTATTTGCTATATGCAGGTTAAGAGGGTGATTCCTTTCTCATGTGTATAACAAATAGATAGGTCATAGATAGAGAATAAAGGATTAAGTACGACTTCTTAAAATTTATACTTATGTGACATTCTTGAGTCATAGTTATATGAAATGTTTGTGAACCCCTCAGCGAATGGACGCCAAAGGTCTGACTAGGGTAAGTTCTTAAACTCATATAATTGTGGTCAGGTTATGAACTCATAAGTGTGATTTTATGAATTGGGTATAGTTAAAGAATGAATGAAGCATTGGATAATAGAAATAGATAGAATGTTTAAGCAAATGGATCACAAATTACAAAATTGAGAAAAGCGTGTTGATAAATGTCTTTGAAATCCAAGTATTTCAAGCAAAAATCAAATATTTATTAAAATTTGATAGGTTTGAAAAAGAAGAGAAGAGAAGTAAATAGAATTTGAAATCCCAAAGATTATGGTTATTAAAATAAAATCTTGATTTTATATCAAAAGTAAATCAACCTTTTATATAAAGGAAAATATTTTATTTTGATAGATATCTTTGATAGATATGTATCAAATTTAGTATCTTTGATAGATACCGAGAAATTTGCATATGTATCAAAGTAAATCTTTGATAGATACCCGAGAAATTTGAGTATCTTTGATAGATACCCGAGAAAATAAGTTCATGATCTTGTGTGATCGCTCAGTATAACTTGAAAACTTTTACTCTTGTGAGTGGTGTAGTGGGTAGCAGGTGATATGTGTGAATGGTGTAAAATGCACGGTGTAAGGTGTAAGGTGAATTTCGGGGACTAAATTCTTATAAGGAGGGGTGAATGTGACAACCCGAGAATTTAGACAATCTATGAAAATCATAATTGATTGATTTAAGGTTCAATATTAGGACCTAGACAGGAAATAAGTGTATGGAATTGTCAGTTATGTAATGAAATTCCAAGAATTTCAAAAGTGTTGAACAAAACTTGAATTATGTGATAGACTATAAGTGATAGTCTAGTAATGAGGTATAAGATTATGGTAGATTTAAAATTCTTTTGAAGAATTATCAGGGATAAGTATCGAAGTGAATACTAGTTGGTATATTTGATTATATATGTGAACCAGAATGATTTAAGATCAAGGATTGATCGGATAAGTTATAACTTTAGCAAATCCTAAAGTTATGTTAATCATATGTTTATTAAGTTAGAAAAATCTAACGAAGTGTTAGAAACCTAACGATACGCCGTAAACTTTAATTTTAGTTTTGAGAATCAAAAACCCTAATTCGGATATTTAAAACCCTAATTTGGGAATTTAAAAGCTAAGTGTTAAAAGCTTAAGTGTAAATATGTGGGGAATAATAGTATTTAATTATATACTAATTCTAAGAGATTTATTTTATACATCTCGGTTAATTACTTTTATAACCTAATTATATAGGAAGAATGAAGGATTTAATAACTTAAGGTTATGGAAAAAGAAATTGTGGTATTTAGAATACTTACTAATTCTAGGAGATTTATTTTTTATATCTCAAATGATTAATTTTATAACCTAATTATAGCAAATCTAATTGGGTTAAGGAAATAAGTATTTGAGCAAGGATTTGGGTTATAATGAAGGAAGAGAAACCCTAATTAAATTATTTGGGTTAATAAGAATTTAAGGTATTGGATTATGTATATTTTATAGCCCAAGTATTGGACTATGTCAATTTCTTATGGCATAAGAACTTAATTTATTAGAAAGCATTAAAGGAGATTAAATTTTTGGGCTAGTAAATGGCCAAGTGGCCGGCCATACAAGAAGGAAAAGAGGGAGATGAATGTATTAAATGTGATACACTTTAGTTGATGACCAACTCTCACCCACTTCCCCTATGTGTCATTCTTTTGTTTGTCCAACACATTAGCAATTCTTGTAAGCAATCCTTGGCAATTAATGGGAGCCAAAAGAGAGTGAATGAGTGGAGAATTAGTAGGAGAATGAAGGCCATATGGCCGGATATTGCAAGAAAGGGAGGAGCTTGTGATATATCTAGCTCACTAAAGTAACGTCATCTTATTTTCTTTTACTTCTTTCTCTTTCATTTTACTACCAAAGTTAGCTAAGAAGACAAGAGAGAGAGAGAGAAGGCTTGGCGGATGAACAATAAGAGAAGGAGAGTGGATATAGATAATGAGATAATCCACATCTAATAAAACTTTAGCTTATTTTCTCTTTCATCTCACTTCCTAGTTAGCTAGCAAAAAAAACTAAATAGAGAGAAAGAGAGAGAACAGGCATGTTCGGCCACTCATGGTGAAGAGGGAGGGAGATTTTGACTCTCATGAAACCAAGATCCATCCATGGAAGGAAGGAAGAAGGGGAGAAGAAATCAAGCTAAGGTATAATAAAAATTTCTACTTGTGTAGGCTAAATTTCCTTGGTGTTTTGATTTGATTTTGACAACTTGAAGTTGTGATCTTGAGGTTTAAAACCTTAGATCTATGTATATATAAGTGTTTCATGTTTACATCTAACAATATTGGGTGTTGATTTTGGTTGGAATCAAAGGTATAAAATTTCCTAAACTCAAAACTCTAATTAGTTTATGTGTTTTGTGATGGTTGTTTTAGACCAAGTGTTGAACTTATGATCCATATGAGGAAGATCTACATGATATATGATATTTTATGGTTAGATCTTGCCATTTTTAGGTTGATAAGCTTGAACAAAGAAGATGAACCAAAACAGTTTTTTTGTTTTAAATGAATTAGTGGACTGCTGCCCTAAACAGAAAATTTCGGATTTGTTAGATTGCTCTAAAAATTCTGGACTTGTGATATGTTATAGTAGACTCAATAAGCTTTCCATAGACTCTTAAACGGACTAAATCCGATATCGGAGGAGCAAGTTATGGGATTTCTACCAAACTACACAAAGTTAAGAAAACTGTGAAAAGGACAGTTTGGAACAGCCACTTCCGAGTTACATTCCGGGAGGTTAACATATCCAAATATGGATTGTGATATATGAAAACTATAGTTCGGAAAGATACAAATCTAACAAAATTGACGGATTATTAATCGGAGTTTCAGATTTCGCTTTTATTTAAGTTTTGGTGAAGGACTCCAAAACTGCCAAAGTGCAAAAAGTTTCTGGCCAAAATTTTCCGAGGGCTGTTTTGGACATTTATTTAATGAGAAAAATTACAGGCTTTTGGGAAATTAAAATATATGATAATATGTAGCTCGTGTCCAAAAATGAGCTAATTCCGAGTTAAAACGACCAAGTTATGACCATTATAATAATTTTGTGATTTTCCGACGAAATCGCTATAAACGGAGTTCTACAACTCAGGATTGCCATGAAATTTAAAATGGAGCATCACGATAAAATATTTAAGTTTATGCCAAAAGATGGGCATTACTGAGTTAAGCACGAGGTAGCTAATTTCTTAAGCTACGCACTAAAATTAATTAAGGAAAAAAATAGAATTAATGTTTTAAAAATCATATAAAAAATGATTTTGAGTATTAGAAAATTATTTTAAGTTATAAAATATAACTTTTGATATTTTGGCATAAAAATATTAATATTTTAATATTAATATTAATTATCGGATAATGGATTTAAGTGTTTAAAAATCAAATAATTATGATTTTAAGGTATTAAAAATATTTTGATATATTATAATTACATTATAATATTATGTTATGAATTTCATTAATATTTTATATTAAATGGATATTAATGATTAATGAATATTGTGGTATTTACTTCATTTAAATACGATATTAATGATTGGAAAATCATGATAAATGGTAATAATTATCCAAAAATTATTACGAGCTTAGGAAAAATGTTTTGACTGATAAGAAATTATCTGAGATAATTGTTAAGTGTTCAGGAAGAGTTTAACTGAACTTAAACTTGATATTGTCCAACTACAACCGTCGGGATGATAGAATGGTGTCGGGTTTTAAGTCGATCAAATAGTTTGACTGATGCTAAGTTATGTGTGTATGTATAGACTTATAGGGTTATGTGTTATGTGTTTAGGTTATTACGTGTGAATAAATATAACGATATTATCTTGTGATGATATTATTCTAATATTGGAGATCTATATTATTAATATTAGGTCTTCGGGTAAAGCGATATAAATTGCGTTGCGGTAATCAACGGTTCAGGCAAGTTTGTTCTTACTTAACTCTAATAAGAGTGTTCTATTCAAGCTTATGGTTCATCATTGCTGATTGCCATGAAAATTGTACTCTGTACATCTTGCATGTATAAGCCAGGTATGACAGGCTGATCACCTTCATTACCGGTTTGTCCATAAATGTTTGTTCATGTTTAAAACTTGTTCAGTCAAAAGTTTGTTCCTGCTAGTTCTCAATTATATTGATGAATTATAGCCAGTTTATTATTCATACTCTTCAATCATGATATATCCTTATATTGTTGTATTTAAACTTGTTTGGGCAACTTTCATGCTCACCCTTGCTATATCATGATAAAACATTGCGAGATAAAAGGCAAATGCGTTCGGATCATGTGAAAAAGATAATGCCAAGTTCAACTTGGGATAAATTGTCTGACTATTTTGTAATAGTATAGTTTGATAAATGTTAGAATCATTTATGATTGTGTAATAAGTAAAGGTTACTCGATTTTGGGGAAAAGTGTGTAAGTTTAATGTATAAACAATTTATGTTTATATCTTCCGTAATAGTGATAGAAATAGTATCTGGGATCCGTGGCGATTTGGGACCCGGATAGTATTTTAAAGATGGTATGTGTAGCTTGTTATGTGGTCTTTAAGATCAAAAAGAATCAAGTCTAGATCGCGATTGAGAGATATAAGCGGTCAAAATCCGTTGACCAAATCGCCAAACTAGCGAAACCAGATTTTTCATGAATAAGTTCCGTGTTGCACTTTGACCAACGCTTTCCTAGGTTATCATTAACTAATTATATATTAATGATATTAAAGTTATTTAATGATTATATTAAATAATTTAGTTTAAAAATGATTTTATTATTATAAAAATCATTTTAAATGAAATTAAGGTATTTAAAAATATTTTAAGTTATAAAATATAACTTTTAATATTTAAAGGATAATTTCATTAATAATTTAATATTAATGATATTAAGATAATATTAATGATATTTAGTTTATTTAATAATTATTATTAAATAAATAGTTTAAAAATGGTTTTAATTATTTAAAAATCATTTAAAGAGGATATTAAGGATTGAAAAATATTTTAAGTTATAATTAATGACTTTTAATATTTGGATAAATAGTGCATTAATATTTAAATATTAGTGGTAATTATTTAAAAATGATTTTAATTATTTTAAAAATCATTTAAGGGTAACATAAATGTTTTAAAAATATTTTGAGTTATTATAAATAACTTTTATATTTTGGCAATGGTTTCATTAATAGTTTAATATAAATTAATTATTAATGACAATGGAATTGTTTAATGTTTAAATCATTTAATTATGATTCCGATGTTTGAAAGTTATAAATTTACCAAACTAGTCGACTTGAGAACCGATTATGAAGTTATGAAGTTTTGAAGAACACCTATAGTAATGTGCTTATATCACTATAGGCCCTTTAGTGATAGATTTGAATTATTTTAAATTTTTCAATTTCTGGAAATTTCGAAAATGGTTAAAAATAAGATGTCTGATATTTGCAGATGTTGAGGTATAGAATAAGAGTCTTAGACTCAGTATTTACCCGATAAAGTTGTCGGTACGCCGACAAATGTCAGACCCTATAATAGAAAGAAAAGGCTACTGTAAGAGCATAGATGAGATATTTGAAAAATGTATAAAAATATTTCAAGTATAGAATAGGAACTAAAAGTATGATCACTGTGATTATGTGGTGACTGTAATAGACAGTACTATGTGTTAAGATATATTGTTCTAATCGAACGAATGATCTGATTATTGATAGGTTGTGATAAAGAGATAAAACCTGAGTTGAGATTTGTAATCGTTGAATCGAGTAAGTATCCTACCTTTGCATTTTCTTTATGCAATGGACATGAGTAAGAAATTTCGAATTATTCTATTTCATATGCAGTTATATGACGCTTTGATTATCAACATGTTAGCTCAAATATATATTCCATTAAGTTGATTTCTAAATGGTTATACAAGTGTCCCCACTTGGATAATTATGGCATTTATTCACATGTTGATACACCTTTGTCAATTACCCGTATATATATATGTTGAATTACATATTATTGTTGAGCAAGATTAAAACCTTCGGTTTGGAACCGTGGCATGTATGAACATCCCTATATGGGAAGATTTTTGCGCTTGGTAAGCGATGTAATAAAACGATGAATTTCGCTCGAGTTATGTAGTATTGATCAATACAGGTGCAATGGGGTGATCACCCTCCGCATCTGTAAAGCTAGAGCGGTTTGTGGATGAATTTCTGCTAAACCTTTTCAAAAATGAAAAACAATGTTCATAGTATGTTTCTTAAACCCTATTCATGGGTAGAGCCAGAGCCAAATTTAAATAATTTGGAAGAAAATTGTTATGTGAATTTTTTATCAGTACAGATTACTTCACAACTTTCGATTCATTGTAGAAGTGTTATGTAAAGAGAATACTTATATTCTTTCAGCTTATATATATAATTGCTATTACTTGCTGGGCACTCAAATGCTCATCCTTGCTTAAATTAAATGTTTTCGATTCGTGATGAGCAACTTTGAAGGTTCGTGCACGCATAAAGGGAAAGAAAAGCTGTTCGAATGAGAATTAGTATGAGTTAATGGTTATAGTTAGTAAGACAATGGAATCTATTGTCAGGTATTGTAAGGAATGTATTTTGAAGGTCACGTACCTGGGGAAGTAAACTTTGATGTATGTAAATTAAGTTCAAATTATATTATCATTTAGTATTATTCAGCTTAAAGAAATGGTATCGTGGAGAACCGAGTTCGGGTTGCAAGTACCCGGATTTGGGGTCGCCACAATTACTATTAAAAAATGGTATATTTCCATTAATTTAGTCATTGATAAAACTTTCTCAAGATGCTGACTCCTTTGCTCGCTGATATCAAAAGAGACTTGAATTGTATTCAAGAAGGTATTATCCCCACTAGATATTATAAGAAAACTAGTGAAAAACTAAATTCAGCTAACGGCAGTCAAATGGAAATAAAGTACAAATTACCTAAAGTACATATTTGTCAAGACAACATGTGTTTTAAGACCTCATTCGTTTTAGTTCGCAATCTTACTGACAAAATCATTTTAGGTCTACCATTTATATATCTACTATACCCATTTACCACTAGTAATAAAGGACTAAGTTGTGAACATTAGGAAAGAAAATTACATTTAAATTCTTAATTAAACCAAAAGAAAGAGATTTAAAATTTATTCAAGAAGAATCAATTTCTAATTCATTGAATCTGTTAAATTGTAAAGTTACCCACTTAAATTTTCTTAAAGAAGAAGTTAGGTATCAACAAGTTGAAGAACAACTAAAGAGTAACAGAGTTCAAGAAAAAAATAAAAGAATTAAAAGATTATTTAATAAAAAATTTATGTTCTGATTCTCCCAATGTTTTTTGGCATAGGAAGAAGCACACAGTTAGATTACCCTATGCTAAAGAATTTAAAGAACATTTAATTCCTACTAAAGCTAGGCCTATTCAAATGAGTCATGAACATATGGAATTATGTAAACAAGAAATTAATGATCTTCTCAGTAAAGGTTTAATTAGACATAGTAAGTCACCATTGTCTTGTCCATCCTTCTACGTTAATAATGAAGCTGAGAAAGAACAAGGTGTCCCTCGGTTAGTCATTAATTATAAGCCATTAAACAAAGTTTTAGAGTGGATTAGGTACCCTTTGCCAAACAAGGATGATCTCCTTAGTAGGTTAAGTGTCTCTACCATCTTTAGAAAATTTGACCTTAAGTCTGGATTCTGGTAAGTTGCTGTTCATCCCGATGATAGGTACAAAACTGCATTCACCACTTCGTTCGGACACTACGAATGGAATGTTCAGTCATTTGGATTTAAAAATGCACCCAGTGAATTTCAGAATATTCTTAATAATATTTTGAATCCCTTCAGTCATTTTGTTATTGTATACATCGATGATATCTTTGTATTCTCCAAGACTATTGAAGAACATATTAAACATTTGAATTCATTCTTTAAAACAATTAAAACCAATGGTCTTCTCCTTTCCCCTTCCAAGTGTAGTCTGTTTCTGACAAAAGTCAAATTTCTCGGATTAATCCTCTATCATGGACTCACATGGCCAATTGACAGAGCTATTTAATTCGCCGACCGGTTCCCAGATAAGATTACCGACAAGAATCAGCTACAGAGGTTTCTTGGCTCGCTCAATTATATTGGCCAGTTTTACAAGAACCTCGGGAAGATTTGTAAGCCTCTCTTGGTAACTTACAAAGTAATCCACCTCCATGGACCGACATTCATACTTCGTCGTCCAACAAGTTAAAAAGTATGTTAAGGTTTTGCCCTGCCTTGGCATCTCTAACGATTCAAATTTTCAAAATAGTTGAAACCGATGCTTCGACATTGACTTGGTGGCATACTTAAACAAAAGTTAACTATTACTTCCGATGAACAAATTGTTCGCTTTATTTTACATGCATGGAACCCTACACACAGTTAAAATACAAAGACTATTAAAAAGAGATTTTATCATTAGTTTTATGTATTAAAAATTTCGAGAGATTTATTAAATCAAAATTCCTAGTTAGAATAGATTGTAAGTCAAAGAAAATTTATTCTTGAAAAGACGTTGAAAACGTCGCCTCTAAGCATTCGTTAAGCTAGATGGCAAGCTATTTTAAGTATTTTTGATTTTGATATTGAATATATTAAAGGTAGTAACAACTCAGTTCCAGATTTTCTCACTCGTGAATTTATTAACACAGGTACAATCACAGCAACATGAGTGTACGAGGAGGTTCATCTTCTCGTGGTCATGGTCAATTTCTCTCGGCCCGAAAGAATCACCAAAAGGAACTGTTGTTCCTCATCCAGTTACCCAAACCCACAATAAATTCCAGGTGCTTGGTATAGTCCCCAAGCCCTACTCCTCTGTTTTTGCCAGTCAACCAAAGCCATTTGATATTTACGCTAGTCAAACCCCAGCTGCCTCTTCAAAATCGAGTCACCCAGTGTCTGATTATCGTCAGGTTTATGATTAACACTTATTCCATGTTGAGTTAAATATGAAACCCAAAAATGATCCAATTCAGTTAGCAGCCCAATATTTTCCTTCGGGATGGCATTTTACTCCTTTAGCTCCATATAAGTCACTCGTATATTATAGAGACATCCTTATTGAAACAGAGTCAGTTTCAATTAAACCAATCTATGCCAATGATGATAAATCAAAACTCCTTTATCATTCATTGTATATTAAACAGGTCCTCAATTTATCAGATTGGGGTAGTCATTCATCAGATCTTAAGTCTCTTTCTAATCAAACTAGCTCCTTTTGCTATTATGATTATATTGAGGCTTAGCACAAAATCATGCTTCATCAAAATGAAGATCATAGTCATTCGTGGTTTTTTCAGTTTGACCACAAATTCAAGAGTCAATTCCCCAAATGGTTCATCCTTTGGTTGACAAGGTATGGTTTGAGTCACGACATTTTCCCCAAACCTCTCCTTGCTCAGTTAGAACATTTTTGTCATCATAGTATTTATCATTCCAAATATGAGGAAATTCCAGTTTTCCTTATATTTTGTAGTAAATATAAAATTCCTTGGATTTTGAAATGGCAGTATATAGTTACAGCTACCCAAGAAGTCACCGTATTTCAGTCTCCGTCATCCATAGGAATTAGGACTGCTCAGACTTTCCTTTCTCCTATTTCTCAGGTCTCTCGTTGTTTTTCCATTAAATGGTGGGATAAATTCGGTGTTGATAGAATAGTTGGCCAAGTTCAAAAAGAATTTCCGCCTTCTCCTCTATTGACTCCTCCAGTTAACACTCCTCCAGTCACTACGACCTCTGCCGTTGCATCCTCTAGTAAATCAGTTGTTCCTCCTACCTCTGATAAAGTTACTAATGTTTCCAGCTACTCTAGTTCAGAGTTAAGGCGTCTTGCTGATGCTATTCATTTAAGGCTAGATCGATTCACGGATGAGTCGACAAAGCTTCTTCTCAGTCCAGAGAAGAAAATTCTAGTCAAGAGCTTGAAGACGAAGGTGATTGTGACCCTTATGGCTCGATCAGCCTTCAGGATGCTCAAGATCTATTTTCTTGAGCCCCTCAGTAATCAATCAAAGTGAATGTGTGATTCTCCACCTCGATCACCAAAGACCTCGGTCCACCAAAGACTGCCTCCTAGAGCCTCCAACTTTCTCGATCCACCGCCTTACCCGAAAGATAGTCAAGAATCTCTCTCCCGCTTCTCCACCAAAGCAAATAAGTTCACCAAGCATATGGCCCCACGACCGCATTAGTCAAAAGAAGACGTCTACTTTTCCACTGAAAGCAGATTCTTTTTCTTTTTACTTTAGTAAAATGTTTTTACTTGTACTTTTACTTTAGTAAAATGTTTCTTACTTTTACTTTACCCCGGTTATTGTAATAGTAATCTTGTAACAGTTCGTTTCCTTGTTCTATAAAAGGAAATCGAATTCATTTGGTTTAGGCAGACTTAGAAAGACTCAGAGTTCCTTCTCTGATAAATCTTTAGCCTCAACCACTGATTAAACCTACTTAACCCCCATTCATCTAATGTTCTTTTTCTAGTAAATTTGTAAGTTATATTTCTTTGTAAGTCATCTTGTAATATAATCAATAAAATTATTTTTTATTTAGTAATTTAATTGTGTATGCGCATTTATTCATCTTCCGCCCTCTTATGGTATGTATGGGGATGGTGACTCATCTGAGAAGATGATCAACAGCACCTTCCAGCACCGACAGGGACGGACCATGTCAAGGAAGAAGACGCCAGAGGCATCTTCAAGTCACCGACAGGTGATGGCCCAGCCATCATAGAAGATGATCAACAGCACCTTCCGGCACCGACAGGGACGGACCAAGTCAAGGAAGAAGACGCCAGAGGCATCTTCAAGTTACCGACAGGTGATGGCCCAGCCATCATCTCAGCTTTTGCTTTCCGTAAAGCAAAAGTCTTTTACTTTAGTAAATGTAAAAGTAAAAGTAAAAGAATAACTTTTGCTTTTACTTAAGTTAAATGTTTTTAACTTAGTTAAATGTTTTTAACATTTACCAATGTAATAGTAAATGTAAAATGTTTCTTACGTTTTACTTTTACTTAAGTAAATTACTTTTACTTCAGTTAATGTAATAGTGATTCCTGCGTGAATCAATAGTAATTTACCTTTCTGTTTTCTATTTAAGTAACTCGAAGTGTTCAGAGTTACTTAGGCTTAATTCAATGTAAAGCCTCAGAGTTTCTCTCTCTAGAAAGCTCTTCAGAGGTCCTCTCCCTTCTCTCTTAGTTAGCCGGAGACGAAGCTTTCAGCTTCGATCTTCTTAGTTAGAAGATGAAGACGAAGTCCTTAATACTTCGATCTTCCCTCTCAAACATTTAGATCTAGGATATACTGTAATCCCTTCCCTAAATGTTTATAAATAAAAGAAAGAGATTACTTTACCGATTAACCGGTCATCTTCTTATTCTTTTCTTTCTTCTGTTAAGTTTTTTCTTTTAAAAACTTATCCCGCTGTTTAACTGGAATTAGAACTGTTTCTAAGGGAGGATGACTAGACGATACTTTAGATCTGTCTTCTTTAATCCATTGAGTTTTGCTAATAACATTACATTTACTTTGATATTGTCCATACCAATCATAAAAAGTAAATAAAAGAAAGAGATTACTTTACCGATTAACCGGTCATCTTCTTAATCTTTTCTTTCTTCTGTTAAGTTTTTTCTTTTAAAAACTTATCCCGCTGTTATATGGTATCAGAGCCATTCTTTTGGTTCTTGATGCTATCAGTGGTTTCGATTAAAAACAGTTTGATTTGTTTACTTAAATGTTTTTTCAAACTTTCATTTTTTCTTGCTCTGCTTTTACAAGTCCCTACCTTCGCCGTAAAACACCCAAGATCGCCTTAAGTTTCGATTAGTGCCTGTTTGTAAGTCTCCAGGGTGGGAGCAGTGAATGGCTAAAGGGAATCTTTAGATCTACGGGTATGTGTTTAAGGCAAGTAAGGCTTTCTAAGTAGACCTTCAAGAGAAAGAATTTTTGTTTAAACAGTTAACGAATTAGTCTTCTATTTAGATCGATTTCACTGATAGATCAGGACCAATCGAGTGATCCTTTGTTTCAAATTTCAGTCTGATTTGTTTTTAAACAAAAATCTTTTACAAAACTTAAGAAATTTTGAAGATCTGACCAAAGTCTAGGCTGAATCGAGGCATAACATGATAATGTTAGTCCATATATGAAATATATACATATATATATATATATAAGTATATATATACAGACAGAAATAAAAACCATGGACTGAAGTCCGGGAAAACACACTCACACGACTCTCAACGTGTACAATAGTGTGTGCTAATATGAGAAGAAGGCTTTATAGAATATAAGAAGGCTTACAGTGTACTTCCAAAGTAGACTTCTATGACTTTAAATGGATAAACACTCAGCTCCCGCCGGATAAAAGATAGTTATATGTGAGCTAACTAGTGTTTAGAAGTGAAGAAACACTCAAAAGATGTGTATGCAGTGTAAAATAGACAGGGCTTCCTCGCCTTTTTCCCTCCCTCTTCTTCTCAAATGGATGACCCCAAGGCTTGTATATATAGACGGATGGCCACATGTACACCTGCGGCAGCTGCAGTTGTACCTGCGGCTGGTCTTGATGCATCTGAGCCTCGTGGGTCCCGTCATCTCGTAGTACGTGCACTCATGCACTGTAATGTCCGCTCGAACTTGAAGAACTTCAATCCGAGCATCCAAACGAGGTATATCTGACCTTCTTCAGACCGCTTGTGTCGAGAGTTACGCAATGACATGGATTAGAGGTTGTACGAAGTCAAGAAGAGGGGTCTATGCCCATGGTCTTCAAGCTTCAAATTCTATCCAAAGTACTGTCACACGTAATTGTCACTCGGGATTGTTACTCCTCGATTCTTGTGGGACATTGTTGTATGTATGTATGTATGAAGTGTTGAGACGACATGCCATTGTCTAAGGAACAAGATGACGTTTGACTCCTCGTCGGGGTTATCGCCGGTTTGAGTTAAAAGTAGACGTTGCTCAGGGTTACAACTGAGATTGGACTACTTGTTGGTATGCCGCGATATCATCTTGTTGAGATGGTAAGATGACGTGATGACTCCTCACCGGGGTTATTGCCGGTTTAAGCGGAAAGCAGACGTTGCTCAGGGTTACATTTGAGATTGGACTGCTGCTTGTTTGTATGTCTCACTGTCATCAGTGGATGTTCCTGTCTATCCGTTGTTATCTCCAGGTTTGAGGTGTGTGTGCCTTGACAGGATGTTTGTGGTTGAAGCTGATTGCATATGTCTGAAGCAAGCATTTCCAGGGTTATCGTCGGAACTGCAATGACATCTCTTGAGGCTATCACCAAGGAGGGGTTCTTCTACTCCAAAGTTGTCTCTGGATCGAACCGAAAGCGTCATGGTGTTATCGCCGAGACGTAATCGCCCTTCTTCGGTGTTGTTGCTGGGTCTTTTAATCTGCATATCTCGTGGTTATCTCCTAGAGATTAGAAATGACATTCTTGTGTGTTCCGGTTTGAACCGATGTTCCTGGTTGTGTTCGGTTGAACCGATGATCCCGTTTGTGTTCCGGTTGGAGCCGAACTTCCAGAGTATCGTGGGAATGGATGTAAGCTGTCTTTCAGAGTTATCTCCAAAAGATGAATCTACCTTCCTGCAATGTTAGTAATAGGAGCACAGAAAATTTTGAGTGTCTACAAATCTCAAACGGATCCAAAGCAGCCATACGGTTATCATATTTTTTAATGGATCCCGACGAAATGCCGTCAGAAAGATTGAATTGCCAATTGAGATTGATCCAAATACATTTAATGTATCCTTCCACGTCCTCAAGATAGATTCAGGATATAACCTGCTATTGGATAGACCATGGATACACATGGCTGGAGTCGTTCCCTCCACACTACATCAACAACTCAAATACATTGTCAACAACAATCTAGTCACTGTCAATGCTGAGCCGAAGTATCCTGAACAAGGAGATCTGCCAATCATCAGTTTCAACTCTGAAGTTGAGCCGACCAGTTTTCATACTCTGGAAGAGTACCACACAGTACCATTCTATTATAACGCCACTTCCCGTACCCAAGATTTCTGCTGAGGTTACATCGGCCACTCGAGAAATGATGTCATTGGGTCATCAACCTGGACAACGACTTGGTAAAGATAAGCAGGGTATTAAGCACCCTATTCAAATGTCTAGTCAAATTGGAACAGCCAGACTAGGCTATTCTTCCAGTTCCAGTCACAGGAATCCCCATAAACACAAGCCGGTTCCTCAAGCTTCCGCCTCACAGCGATTTTATATACCTTTACCTCATGAGTTGATACAATCTCTAGTAAAGGTGCCAGCCCATGTTGCGGCCATGTTGTTTCCTAAGCCAGTGCCAATTAAAGCAAAAGAGGCGCTAATTCCTGATCCCGAAGTGGAAGAAAAGGAACGGAAACGTAAACATGACATTGCCTTAATGATGGCAGGCATACGTGTCATTGTTCATGATGAACATACAAACAGATACACCCCAGACGATAATTTCCCAGATGTTATGGTTATCATTCGGGAGAAGGAGGACAATGACGATCCTTCCATCACTGCAGTCCATCAGCACTTTGCCCTCGATAATTGGAGCAGCACTCCATGCATTGGTCGACGAGGGTAAAATGGGCAGAAAATTCCTCTACACCACAGAGATAACTTTAATTGCTTACTTTTCTTTACAGTACTAGCAGTTATTTTATCAAGTACATGCTAACACTTTGTATAATCAAACAGTTGCATATATTAAGTGAAAGCATATTCTGTTTCAGGACTCTGAATTTAGATGTGCCTATACTTGCTGATGAAGTGCCTTCTCTCCACAATGGCTGTAACTTTGATGCAAAGTTGGACTCAGACTTGATGGATATGCAAGAGGACATTGAGACACCTCAGGAGATTAAGGAATGGGTCGCAGACAAACCTAAACTCAACCTTGACCAAACCACTTCTTTTAATCTAGGAACCTTAGGCAACCCTAAGCTAATCCAAATTGGTTCAGACCTTACCCCAAACCAACGGAATGACATGGTTGCACTATTAACCCAATTCCAGGATGTGTTTGCATGGTCTCATAAAGACATGGTGGGTTTATCCACAGACATTGTTCTTCATCGCCTTCCCATCAAAGAAGGATTCAAGCCAGTTAGGCAAAAACTAAGGCGATTGAAACCTAAGTGGAGTTTAAAAGTTAAAGAAGAAATTGTGAAATAATTTCAAGCTGGCATTATCATGGTGTCTACATATCCGGAGTGGATATCAAACATTGTTCCCGTGCCTAAACCAGGGGGAAAGATGTGAGTCTACGTGGATTATCGAGATTTGAACAGATCTTGCCTTAAAGATAGCTTTCCCGTGCCCTTTATCCACATTCTTATTGACAACATTGCTCAATACGGCATGTATTCCTTTGTTGATTGCTTTTCGGGGTACCATCGAATTATGGTCGCTGAGGAGGACCATGAGAAAACTGCTTTCATCACGCCTTGGGGAACTTTTTGCTACAGACGGTTGTCATTCGGCCTCATCAATGTCGGGCAACCTATCAGTGAGCTATGATGGCTCTTTTCTATGATTTAATGCACAAGGAGATAGAGATCTACGTGGATGACATCATTGTCAAATCCCGAAGGGAGGAGAACCACCTAGACCATCTCAAAAAGTTTTTCAACAGGTTGCGTAAGTACAACTTGAAGTTAAATCCATCCAAGTACGCCTTTGGTGTTAAGTCTGGCAAGTTACTAGGTTTTCTAGTTAGCCACAAAGGGATTGAACTGGATCCTACCAAAATCCAGGCCATCAAGGAAATGCCCATTCCTCAGACAGAGAAGGAAATACGGAGATTTTTGGGAAGAATCAACTTCATTAGCAGGTTCATTTCTCAACTCACAACAACTTGTGAGCTAATCTTCAAGTTGTTAAGGAAGAACTCCTCCATGAAATGGAATGATGAGTGTCAAAAAGCCTTCCTCACAATCAAAGAGCAGTTGGTTAACGCTCCTGTTTTGGTACCACCCAGGGATGGTGTTCCCTGTTCATGTACCTATCCATAAACAACAATGGCATGGGCTGTATGCTGGGGCAAAAAGACGATAGAGGCCAAGAACGAGTTATCTATTACCTCAGCAAAAGATTCAGTATCAGTGAACAAAAGTACACTCTGATTGAGAATACTTGTTATGCTTTAGCATAGGCTTCCATGAGGTTACAATATTACCTACATAGTCACACAACCCATCTCATATCCCGCATGGATCCTCTCAAATATGTGTTCAGTAAGCCCATACTGAATTGTCGACTGTCCAGATGGCAGTTGATCCAACAACAATTTGACATCATCTACGTGACGCAGAAGTCTATCAAAGGTTAAGGAATTGCGGATCAACTGGCCGCCGCACCTACAGGGGACTACAAACCCTTGGAAACATACTTCCCCGATGAAGGGGTAATGATATTCAAAGAATAACATCGATGATACATGCCGTGACGTGAAAATGTATTTTGATGGAGTCATAATACGTAAGGCTCTGATTTGGAGCAGCTTCTAATATCCCAGACGGGGAGCGATATCTCGTCAGCCACAAATTACGGTTTGTCAACACCAACAACACAAATGGTATAAAAAGGTCAGATCATGGGGCTAAAACTTGCCTGCTTCAATGGGCATCAAAGCATTAATCGTCTTTGGGGATTCTGAATTGGTAATCAGACAATCCAAGGGAATCTATCAAACCAAAGAATTACATTTGTTGCCTTACCATTTGAAAGTTCTACATTTGTTGCCTTACCATTGAATTACAATGATTTTACGGATGCATTAGCAACGTTGGACTCCTTGGTTCACATACTTGACAAGGAAATCACGCCAAACATTACAATTGCAATGTAAAAAGCCCCAGTCTATGGGAACTATGTTGGAGAAGTATCGGATGAACTACCTCCCATCCACAACCCTTGGTATCAGCACATCAAGGAGTATCTACAAGACGGATCTACACTCGTTGAAGCAAGCCTAACTGAGAAGAGGCGGATCCATCGACTTGCTATGAAATTCTACCTGAGAAGAGATGCACTCTATAAAAGAGATGCAGGAATAGGTCTCCTCAAAAGTCTGGATAAAGACCAAGCTCAGAGACTCATGGATGAAATCCATGGTGGAGTATGTGGCCCTCACATGAGCGGACCCCTACTTGTCAAGAAGATCCTTAGAATAGGGCATTATTGGCTTACACTCAAAGCTGACTGTGATGATCACGTCAAGAGGTGCTATCAAAGCCAGATTCATGGGAATGCTATCCATGCCCCTCCAAGGGAACTCCACAATATGAGTTCGCCATGGCCCTTCTCAATGTGGGGAATGGACGTGATCGGGCCCATCGAGCCCAAAGCCAGTAATGGACATCGATTCATATTCACCATGATTGACTACTTCACCAAATGGGTAGAAGCAGCATCCTTCCCCAGGGTTACTAAAGAAGTCATCATTTCTTTCATCAGAAACAATGTCGTCTGTCGATACGGAAAACCAGAGGTCATTGTGTCAGACAATGCTAATAACCTCAATAACAAAATGATGTAGGAGTTATGCAAAAAATTCCACATCAAACACCTTAACTCCGTCATCTACCGTCCAAAGATGAATGGTGCTATTGAAGCTGCTAATAAAAACATCAAAAAGATCATGCAGAAAATGTCCCCCAATCACAAAGGATGTCTTGACCTCTTGCATCTGACTTTATTAGCCTACAGAACTTCCATGTGTACTTCTACTAGGGCAACCCCCTACTCATTAGCCTATGGGATGGAAGCAGTGCTCCCCATAGAGGTGGAAATGGAATCCCTCAGAGTGTTGATGGATGCTCAGTTAGATAAAGATCAATGGGTACAAGACAGGTATCACCAATTGTCTCTAATAGACGAAAGGCAAACCACGACTATCTTCCATGGTCAGTTATATTAGCAAAGGATCGCACGATCCTACAACAGAAAAGTCTGACTACGGTAGTTCAAACAACATGACTTGGTTTTAAAGAAGATCATTGACAACCAAGATCAATCTAAGGAAAAATTCGCTCCTAACAAGGAAGGCCCATTTATTGTTAAGGAGGTATTGACAGGAGGTGCTCTCAGATTGCAGGAAATAGATGGCGATGAATTTCCACAGCTTATCAACTCGGACACCGTGAAACGGTACTATGTCTGAAGTTACCATCAAACAAACATCCTGGTTTTGATCATCAAATCACCAGTTATTCCGGTTTTGAACCCTCTCCTTTTTACAAACTCTTCTGCCCCTCAGGGAAACATACACTTCAAACCAGCAGCCTGGTTTCACCTCATTTCAAATCTTGCATACAATTTCAGTTATCCTGAAGACGGGATTAAACTTTTCTACACTTGCAATTTGTCTTGAAGACGGGATCAAACTTTTTCCACACCTACAGTTTATCCCCATTATGGGATCAAACATTCTTTTCCCCGTAGTATAGCCTACACATGGGATTCACACTTTTCTTTGGCTGCGATTCGTCCTGAGGGGCGAACTACGTCGACCTGATCTCCCTGATACACGGGGGTATGTAGGCAACCATATTCCTGTGCTCAATAGGAGTTGAGACCTTTTCATACTTCCATTTTATTATTAAATGTTCGGCTTGCTTGCTTTTATTTTTGAGATGTGAAGCATTCTCGAGAAAATAATATACATCGATCTTCAACTTCTCATGGGCATGACAAACCATCCAAGGAAATTCGTACAATCGTAAAATAATGTACAGTACGCTTTATAGTGAAAAATGTCCATCATGGGAATCAAATCTAGATTCAAGAACCAACACGTGATTACATGATTCCTAGGCTCACATGATACTGCAATTGTATGGAAAGCAGTAAGCAGTTATATATATAAAAGCTGTAAATATATATATACAGACATGATCAACCACCACGAAGAAACTCCATGGGGATCGGAAATGTAAATGTATAAAAGCGGTAAATATATATATATATATATATATATATATATATATATTGATGATGATCAACCACCACGGCAAACTCCGTGGGGACGAAATGTAAATAAAGTTGTAACAGTAAAAGCGATCAACTGCCACGAAGTAAACTCTAGGCAGGACGAAATGTAAATAAAGTTGTAAAAGGCTACAAAGTAAACTCCAGGCCAGACAGAATGTAAATATATATATATGTACAAATATATATATTTAAGTAGTAAACGCACCGGATGTGAATCCAGGCTCATCGGATATGTCCGACAATAATTATATATATATATATATATATATATATATATATATAAGCAATTAAACGCTCCGCATCAAGTTCAGGCTCAATCGAGGCATAACTCGATAATGTTAGTCCATATATGAAATATATACATATATATAAGTATATATACAGACAGAAATGAAAACCACGGACCAAAGTCCGGGCAAACACACTCACACGACTCTCATTGTGTACAACAGTGTGTGCTAATATGAGAAGAAGGATTTATAAAATATGAGAAGGCTTACAGTGGGCTGTCAAAGAAGACTTCTATTGACTTTAAATGGATAAACACTCAGCTCCCGCCGGATACAAGATAACTATATGTGAGCTAACTAGTGTTTAAAAGTGAGGAAACACTCAAAAGATGCGTATGCAGAGCAAAATGGACAGGGCTTCCTCGCCTTTTTCCCTCCCTCTTCTTCTCAAATGGCTGACCTCAAGGCTTGTATATATAGATGGATGGTCGCAGGTACACCTACGGCAGCTGCAGTTGTACCTGCGGCTGGTCGTGGTGCATCCAAGCCTCGCGAGTCCCATCGTCTCGTAGTACGTACAGTCATGCATTGTAATATCCGCTCGAACTTGCAGAACTTCAATTCGAGCATCCGAACGAGGTATATCTGACCTTCTTCGGACCACTTGTGTCGAGAGTTACGCAATGACATGGATTAGAGGATGTACGAAGTCAGGAAGAGGGGTCTATATGCCCATGGTCTTCAAGCTTCAAATTCTATCCAAAGTACTGCCACACGTAATAGTCATTCAGGATTGTCAATCCTCGGCTCTTGTGGGACATTGTTGGATGTATGTATGTATGAAGTGTTGAGACGACGTGCCATTATCGAAGGAACAAGATGACATTTGACTCCCCGCCGGGGTTATCGTCGGTTTAAGCAGAAAGTAGACGTTGCTCAGGGTTACAGCTCAGATTGGACTACTTGTTGGTATGTCACGATATCATCTTGTTGATATGGTAAGATGACATTGTGACTCCTCACCGGGTTATCGCGGCTTAAGCGTAGCGACGTTACTCGTGGTTACATCCGAGATTGAATCACCGCTTGTATGTCTCACTCATCTGTTGACGTTCTTATCTGCCCGTTGTTATCTCCAGGTCTGAGGTGTGTGTGCCTCGACAGGATGTCTGAGGTTGAAGCTGATTGCATATGTTTGAAACAAGCATTTCTAAGGTTATCACCGGAACTGCAATGACATCTCTTGGGGCTATCACCAAGGATGGGGCTGCTACTCCCAGTGTTTCTCTGGGACTGGAATTGAGCGTCGCGGTGTTATCGCCGTGATAGAACTGTCCTCTCTGATGTTGTTGCCGGTCTTTTGATCTACATATCTCGATGTTATCTTCGAGATTAGAAATGACATTCCCGATGTGTGTTCCGGGTTTGAGATGATGTTCCCGGTTTGTGTTCCGGGTTGGAATTAAACTTCTGATAGTATCTGGAATGGATGTAAGTTGTCTTTCAGGGTTATCTCCAAAAGACAAATCTACCCTCCTGCAATGTTAGTAATAGGAGTGCAGAAAATTTCGAGTGTCTACAGATGCCCCTCTTTATCATATTCATGCAATGCAAGGCATGGATAGGATAAATAATACTAGACACTTAAAATGCAAGCAAGATAAGCATGATGCTATATGCAACAACATGATGCAAATGTATGATGCATGATTGTCAGGTAATCCTGCTGGGATGACAATCAGTAATGGCTTGGACATGCGATCCAAGTCTCCAAGTTGGGGCTATCACCAAAGTCTTGAATCCTAGACATTGGCTTATATTCCATAGAGGTACCTCTTATGTGTAAGAGATCTGTGGGGATAAAGCTTTGTCTGTTTGAGGATGTGTATAACATATTCCCTCATTCTGTCGGAGTTACTGCCAACAGTTTGTTGTTATCAGAGTTGCATGATCTTCGATGATGTGTATCACCGTGATAAATCCTCACGGATGCATTGTCAAAATTCTTGACCTCCATTGATGTATGTGTCAATGGTAGCTTTGCGTTGTAGCCCCCACCGGAGAAGGTTGCTTCAATGGGTTTACTTGCCATCGGCTGACATGATGTCAAGGCTGCTTGACCTTCATTGATGTGTATATCAATGGTTGCATTGCATTGTAACCCCCGCCGGGGAAGGTTTCTTCGATGGGCGTTGTGACCCCCGCCGGGGATACGTAGATGTTTGATAACTTCGGTGTTGTAACCCCCGCTGGGGAGGTTTGATATTTTGTGGTTTTGCGTTGTAACCCCCGCCGAGGATACGTCAGGGTTGCCTGACACTCATTGACGGCATCAGACCGTATACCCTACATTTAGGCGAATACCTTTGAGACGACGGGAGTTTAACTCTGACCGACGAGAAACCATGATTTCAAAGTATTCCGCCAATCGCAGTAGCACTTTTATTCTGATTTGGCCTTTTCACCTTTTATGAGACTTCCTTTGCAACTCTAATCGGAGCAAGCCGGGAGGTGTGGGACCCATGTAGAGTGCCGCAGGTGTACTGCGGGGAGCCGTAGGTTAGCTTTGTGGCTAACCGCGCCTATCATGTATAGCAAATGGTTGCTTTCATAAGTCATTTTAAGTTCTTGCAAAAAGGAAATCCGAGAGCTCTTCTTCGATCTCATCGAGTTTGGGCAACTTTCGCATATTCTCCCACCGCATAAGCGTTCTTCATCATCCCCGTAACACATGCATGTATTTTTTTCCAATTTACGTCTGTTGAAAATGACTTATCGCATGAAATGCATTTAGACACATAGTAGTGAATATGCATGCTTGATATGACTTGATAAAAATATTCAACATAGCAAATGTTAGTATTAAACCATGTTTGAACACAATGATGTGAAAAATTTGACTTTTGAAGCGGTCAAATTGGCACCTTTTATCGCCATTTCTTATCCTATATGAGGACAAATGAGTAAAGGTAGACAAGCAAAATAATCCTCGTAATTAAACTACACTTACGATTTTTTATCAGAATGTATTGATGTATCTGAGGATGTATATGACCGTATATAGGTGTGTTTCATTGAATGGCCACCTAGTCATGCCTATGTGTGCATGTGGATAGTCCCATTTACAAAGGGGCTATGGCAAAATTTTCCCAAAATATAGGTATTGGGTAGTCATGCATTTTTAACTCTACTGTAGATATATGTTAAAGCAATGCATGCATGCATGTAATCATAGAATGCATTTTGAAAAGACTCCAGGTAAGAAATTACCACACCCTTTCTGAGGTGATTTGGAGACTTGCTGTCCAAATATCATGGATCCGAATTAGTCGAGTAGTTCCCGCAGGACCACTTATGGTGTACGGAGGAGGGCTTTTGAAGAGCCTCAGCGCTGTTCTGTTAGACAGCCTCATCGCTTAGCGGAGGCGGTGATACGTCCTATTCGGGTTGAAGTGCCGAATGTCAAGGATGAGGAGGAGGATGCACCGATCGAGGTTCCTGCTCCTACTGTGCGTGTTCCCCGTAGGGAGTTTCCAGTTATTCAAGTGGCGAACCCAGATCTTCTGGGTGACTTGAGTAGGCATCCTTCAATATACCTGCACGTAAACGAGGTAAGAAGTTAGATATTTAATCTTCCTTATTTCCTATTGATGAGGAGTCAAGGAGTCTGATGTTGATCTGTATTTGATGTAGGTTCCCGGCTTCATACAGCCTCGAGGGAACTGGTTTAACATCTACTCTATGTATCAGGCCTTGCATGATGACTACAGAGCGATCGTCCATGGCTGGGGATTCGGGAGGTTCTTCTCCATTCTAACCCGTCGTTGTCCCTGGGGTTACCTCAGGGCATTGTCTGAACGGTGGTTTTACCAGACTCAGTCACTCCATTTGCTAGACTGTAAAGTGATGATGACGCCGATGGATTGGCGGTTTATCACAGGTATGGAGTTTGGAGGGGAGCCGATGCCTTGCACGATGGATATCACCCCTACTGCCGTCAGATCCTTGTTGGGAGTTCCATGAGGCGTTTAAGCGCGGGGATCGTTAGTGATGGTCCTTTGAGCATAGATGCTATGGCGAAACATTGAGTGAGCCTATACCCGATGATGTGAGAGTCAGGGATCGCGTTCTTCGGCGATTATTCCTGATGATCATTAGGGGTTGCTTCATAGCAGATAACTCTTCTACGGTGTCCTTCGCTTTGATCAGCCCCACTCAATACGTGGACCGTATAGGAGAGTATGATTGGGGTTCCTACACCTTTACCTATTACCTCAAGGGAATGCGCATACGATCGTAGGGCTTGATTGAGGCGTGGTTAGGATTCTACCCATTTCTACTGGTGAGTGTTTCTCTTGTCTTTTCCCATGTATGGGTTAAGAGTGTTGACTGACAGCAGATGTTTTCCTGTGTTGGCAGTTTTGGGCCTATGAGAGGCTTCCTTGTTTGTGTCCTGTGAGCGTGTTAGGTTTAGATACCTATCCACGAGGATGGAGATGGCATCATTCCATACTGGCGGAGGTCCCTGTTGCTGAGGGTTTCACTCATTGTCGCCTACAGCTGGAGCTATTGACAGCCGATGTCATCACATGGATTCCCTACTCTGGAGAGCATTTGGGAGTTGGTTTTGAGGATGGTTACCCGAATAGAGTAGAGTACATCATTTTCACGCGCAGGATTCCTCTCTTCACATATGGAGGATGGGAGCTCTATTTAGGAGAGCGTGCTATTAGGAGCACTACAGGAGAGATTCGTATACCGATCTTACCTACTGCCAGGCGTTATTGGCCTATTTCGCAGTCACCCGTCATTGACATCCCATTGATGGGGATTGACGGTTTTACATTGTCAAAGGGCCCCAGTTCTTAGGAGATGTTCCAGCATTGGTGGATCCCTCGTACGATTGTAGCTCAGACCCGCGCCACACAGTTTATGGGGGATATGGTTCCGGATCAACTTCTGAATTGAAGCTAATAATTGGTAGATTTCCTTGTTCAGGACAATCCGGCTCAGCGTTGACAGTGACTAGACTATTGTTGATAACGTATTTTAGTTATTGATGTAGCGTGGAGGGAACAGGTCCAGCCATGTGTATCCATGGTCTCCCCAATAGCAGGTTGTATCCTGAGTCTATCTTGAGGACGTGGAAGGATACATTGAATGTATTTGGACCAATCTCAATTGGCAACTCAATCTTTCCAACGGAATTTTGCCGGGATCCATCAAAAGCTCTGATGACCGTGTGGCTGCTTTGGATCCGCTTGAGATTGATATTCGTCTTTACCAAGGTGGCATAAGGACAGATATTTAAAGATGAGCCTCCATCTATCAATACTGCTACTAGCATATACCCGGAAGACAAAACTGCAATATGCAAAGGCTTACAATGACCGATCCCTTCGGGAGGTATGTCGTCATCAGTGAAGGATATCACATTGTTGTTAAAAATGTGATCAACCAAATGTTGAAATTTTTTCCATGTCCACTTATTTTGGCAAATAGGCTTCTTTTAAAACCTTCAGCAAGATCTTTTGATGATCCTCAGAAGAGAAAACCAAGTCTAGTATCGATATCTGGTGTGGAGCTTCTCGCAAGCTTAAAACAACTTTAGCTTCATTGTGGCCCATAGTGCGGAGGAATTTTTCAATGTTCTCCATGGGAAACTTCCCTTTTGCTTCACAAGTAGGTTTAACAACCCATTGAAGAAGGTATAGTGGATTCTCCTTCGACACTGTAGCAGTAGTATGAGATGTGGATCCTTCAGCTTCTCCATAATTCCATGGAACGTTGTGTAAGCTGACAACATGATATTATGGTCTGAAAGATAAAGAAATTGGCTCTGGTGCGGCCACTTTCAAAGGATTGTCAGCTCCTTTGAGTTGAATTGGTTGTATGGGAAATACTTTGACAGTCTCATCATCCACTTCGGATATAACTACTACTGATCCCTTCCATTTGGTAGGACATGCATTCCCACCCTTGAGTTGTATAGTGTAATCATCTGGTATTTGCAGGACACCGCTATCAATAAGATTCTGAATGAGGTGGCGGAGTGCCCAACATTCTTTTGTGCTGTGACTGCGAGAATGTGAATGATATTGACACATTTCACCAGGATTGAATCGCCCTAAGCGGGGATTGATGGGAGGGAGAATGAAGGTAATTCTTCCTTCGTTGATCAACATCTGTAGAAATAGGTGAATTCCCTCTGATTGGAAAAATCCCGATGGGCTTTAGCATTTGCTCGCTTCACAACCTTATCCTCCATAGCTTCTCTTTTTGAAGGTGGTGAGGAGGCATTCATAACAAAAGGAAGGAGATAGGCATGCTCCTGCCTGATTAATTGGCGTGTGACTTGATGCTGGTGGGTCACCAGTTCTGCCAATTGTTCAATTTGTTTGGAAAGAGCTTTCATCTTTCGTTCCATGGTAAACTAGAACTTTGCATAATCCCATTTGTCAAAACCATCTTTGATGGGTTGGGATGATTCGCCGTTAGAATTGGACCCTTATAAAGTGCTCCAACTGATCATGTTGACCTCTTCTTCTTTGTGTTGAGGAAGAGGTTTGTCTTGCACATGAGGTTGATCTGGTTTAGTGACCACGATCTCACCGTTGTCTATTAGATCTTGAATCTTATGTTTCAAGGCCCAACAATCTTGAGTATCATGTCCAGGTGCTCCGGCATGATAAGCACACTTCTGAGTAGCATTAAAACCCCTCCCATTAGGGTTGGCTGGTGGAAGAATATGTGTAATTTTCTTCTGAGCAGTCAGAAGAGCAAGAATATTCTCGAGTGAGTCCCCTAAGGGTGTGAACGTTTGAGGTCGCTTTACTTCTCTACTTTTAGGCAATGGAGGGTTTGAAGGTTGTGCTGGAAAAGGGGAGTAGTTTCTCCTCTGCATAGGCATGCTTGGATTACCTTTTTGTCCTTGTAGTATCAAGGAAACATCCTCCTCTTTCTTTTTATGGACCCTCCGGGGGTTGTATCCATAAGATCCAGACCGATGTGCTCAAAGAATGACTTTAAGAGCGGCTAGGTCTTGAATTTTACCGGGACTTCAATCCCATCTAAGCCATCTCATAGTGTTTGATCATTTCGTAAAATGGTTTGCCAATATCGCCTAGAACTCTTTCATAGAAAGGAGTTTCCTGTACATCTATGAAGGTCATGACCATTTCTGATTCTGTCATGGAAGGAATAACTTGAGCCGCAAGGCGCCTCCACCTTTGAGCATACTCTCTAAATGACTCATTAGACTATTTCTTGACCTTGGTAATTTGGTACTGGTCAGGAGCCATCTGAGATTGAAAACTGTATTGAGTAAGGAAGGCGTGAGCCAGCTCTTCCCAGTTATGGATCTTAGAGTTGTCTAGTCTGGTATACCACGAATGGGCTTCTCCACTCAAACTTTTTTGAAACAGCTGCATTCAGAGCTTTTCATTTTCTGCGTAAGATCTAAGTTCTCCTATGAACACCTTTAAATGTGTATAAGGATCCCCTAATCCGTCATATTTCTCAAAATCAGGGGTCTTGAATTTCTCTGGATATTGAACACCAGGAAATATGCAAAGGTCTGTATATGAAACACTACCATGTGTTCCAATCCTTTTGAGAACGCGGATAGTTTCCTCCATTTGAAGGACCTTTTTCCTGATATCACCGGTGTCTGGATCTCCTTTGAGATGGGTGTTTTCAGGGTCTTTGTTGGTTGTATCCAACTATTTTTCTAGAACTATTTTTTCCAGACCTTGAATTCCTCCTTATGTAGAGGATTCTGTATGTGTAGGTATCTTCGTACCCTGAGTAGACTGGTGTAATTCGTTTATTAGGACAACCAAGTCTGTGATTTGTTTACTCAATCCGTCAAATTCTTCTTGGGAGATAGTGTTAGACTGGTCAGAAGAAAACATGATTGGTTGTAGGCCTGTGGTCTTTTTGGACTTTGAATGGGTAACAGGCCCAATTGCTTCCCTACAAAAGACTTACGTAGTTTAGTCTTAGGGTAATATAAATGTTATCATAACATGTCCGTTTAGGAATTTTCTCCTGCAAAACCGGTTGTTAATTGATAACATATCATGCGTGCACAGATATTCTTCATATTTTCCATTACATATGAATGAACATGGAATAAAAATTACAAGTAAATGCTTTTACAAGTAATTTAAAGTGGAAAGTATGAAGAGACTTCCCTCAGCGTTTGGTTTACCAGAGGCTGACCTATCTTAGGGTTACTCTCGCGGCTTTTCGGCATGAAGGTTCCCAGATCATCGCAATCTACTTGATAGGAAGTTAATCCAGTCGTTCAACTGGAGCGAATCTGAGTGGTGCCTTTCCTGAGCCCCGGGGAATCATCCTTCCCACAAGTCCAGTAATCAAACACCGACAAGATAGCCTCCTGATGGAGGGACCACACAACATACATTCACATACA
Source organism: Panax ginseng (assembly GCA_020205605.1). Taxonomy (NCBI): domain Eukaryota; kingdom Viridiplantae; phylum Streptophyta; class Magnoliopsida; order Apiales; family Araliaceae; genus Panax; species Panax ginseng. Next base: position 55,250,010 of record CM035130.1, on the reverse strand, counting down.
ACGTGTCTCACCGTTTATGCAAAATGATGACATGTGCGAAGCACTAATATCATAGATAGATATTTAGCTGTGCAGTAATTAAGATGCATTCGTACACATTCATCATAAATGTAAATACAACATTCACACACAAGCATATAACAATTTTGAAAAGCTTGAAATGGCGGCTTAAGCCGTCTTACTGGAGTCCCCAGCAGAGTCGCCACCTGTCGACGTCGGGATTTTTGAGTGTCCCTTTTCGTTACTTATTCTTTGGTGTTCTCATGTTAATGTGAGATTTGTTTGAAAAAATAAGTGAAAAAGGTCCGACATGTGTAATGTCGACGATGTGACTTTAAGAGTCGCCAGTTGGTGTATTTAACTGGTTGCACCAATGCAACCGAAAAGGTTTGCACATTGACCCAGTGTTTTGACACTGCTAGACGGGTCTATGAAACCGAGATTCATTTTGGGTCCGGGGGCTTGATTATGCGGAGGGAAGGTGTTAGGCACCCCCCGACATCCGTGTTACCACGATGACCGCCACTTTTCAAAGAAATTGTTATATGAATGTGTGTGTTTGTGTGTGTGTGTATGGATCAATGTGCAATTATTTGAAAGTAGTGCGACGCCTCGTTCGCACCTATATACACAAGGTTTGAATTTTATAGAAAAATTCGGTTTTAACCAAGATATATCAATGAAGTTTTGTAAAAGAGGTTTTTCAAACCCTGTGCTCAATAGGAATTGAGACCTTTTCATACTTCCATTTTATTATTAAATATTCTAAACTTGTTTGCTTTTATTTTTGGGATGCGAAGCATTCTTGAGAAAAATAATATCTGACCGATCTTAGAACTCTTCATGGGCATGACAACCCATCCAAGGAAATTTAGACATCAGTAAAATAATGTACAAAGGTGATTACAATTTGAAAAATGCCCATCATGGAACCGAATCTAGATTCAGTAAACTGAACCTGTGATCACATGATTCCTAGGCTCACATGATACTGCAATTGTATGGAAAGCAGTAAGTAGTTATATATATAAAAGCTGTAAATATATATATATAGACATGATCAACCACCACGAAGAAACTCCATGGGGGATCAGAAATGTAAATATATAAAAGCGGTAAATATATATATATATATATGGACATGATCAACCACCACGAAGTAAACTCTGTGGGGACGAAATGTAAATAAAGTCAGTAAAGCAATCAACGCCACGAAAGTAAACTCTGTGCGAGATGAAATGTAAATAAAGCTGTAAAAGGCCACGAAGTAAACTCCAGGTCGGACATGAATGTAAATATATATATATATATATGTACACATATTTATATAAAAGTAGTAAACGCACCGAATGTGAATCCAGGCTCATCGGATATGTCCGACAATATATATATATATATATATATATAAGCAATTAAATGCTCCAGACCGAAGTCTAGGCTCAATCGAGGCATAACTCGATAATGTTAGTCCATATATGAAATATATACATATATATAAGTATATATACAGACAGAAATGAAAACCACGGACCGAAGTCCGGGCAAACACACTCACACGACTCTCAATGTGTACAATAAAGTGTGTCTAATATGAGAGAAGAAGGCTTACGTTGAAATGCGCCAAAGTAGACTTCTATTGACTTTAAATGGATAAACACTCAGCTCCCACCGGATAAAAGATAGCTATATGTGAGCTAACTAGTGTTTAGAAGTGAAGAAACATTCAAAAGATGTGTATGCAGAGCAAAATGGATAGGGCTTCCTCGCCTTTTTCCCTCCCTCTTCTTCTCAAATGGCTGACCCCGTGGCTTGTATATATATAGATGGATGGCCAGCAGTACACTTTTACGGCAACCAGCTTGTAGCTTGTACTGCGGTTTGGTCGTGGTGCATCCGAGCCTTGCGGGTCCCGTCGTCTCGTAGTACGTGTAGTCGTGCACTATAATGTCCGCTTGAACTTGCAGAACTTCAATCCGAGCATCCGAACGAGGTATATCTGACCTTTTTCGGACCGCTTGTGTCGAGAGTTACGCAATGACATGGATTAGAGGTTGTACGAAGTCAGGAAGAGGGGCCTATGCCCATGGTCTTCAAGCTTCAAATTCTATCCAAAGTACTGCCATGCATAATAGTCACTCGGGATTGTCAATCCTCGGCTCTTGTGGGACATTATTGGATGTATTTATGTATGAAGTGTTGAGACGACGTGCCCTTGTCGAAGGAACAAGATGACATTTGACTCCTCACCGAGGTTATCGCTGATTTAAGCGGAAAGTAGACGTTGCTCAGGGTTACAGCTGAGATTTGACTACTTGTTGGTATGCCGCGATATCATCTTATTGATATGGTAAGATGACATTGTGACTCCTCACCGGGGTTATCACCGGTTTAAGCGGAAAGAAGACGTTGCTCAGGGTTACATCTGAGATTGGACTGCTGCTTGTATGTCTCACTGTCATCTGTTGACGTTCTTATCTGCCCGTTGTTATCTCCGGGTCTGAGGTGTGTGTGCCTCGACAGGATGTCTGAGGTTGAAGCTGATTGCATATGTTTGAAACAAGCATTTTCGGGGTTATCTTCGAAACTGCAATGGCATCTCTTGGGACTATCACCAAGGATGGGGCTGCTACTCCCAGTGTTTCTCTGGGACTGGAACTGAGCGTCGCGGTGTTATCTCTGAGATAGAACTGTCCTCTCCGGTGTTGTTGCCAGTCTTTTGATCTGTATATCTCGGGTTTATCTCCGAGATTGGAAATGACATTCCTAGTGTGCGTTCCGGGTTTGAGATGATGTTCCCGGTTTGTGTTCTGGGTTGGAACTGAACTTTTGCTAGTATCCGGATTGGATGTAAGTTGTCTTTCAGGGTTATCTCCAAAAGACAAATCTACCCTCCTACAATGTTAGTAATAGGAGTGCAGAAAATTTCGAGTGTCTACAATCACATCATGCATGATCTGCACATGTGTAGAAGCGCTACATCAGCGTACATCTCTATCAATATTGAGCATGTATCTCTTGTAGATTTAAATATGTGCACACATTAAATGTCTAGATTAGAGGAAAATTCCGTCGTTAAAATCAGTTGGTTGTCATCAATCTAGCATAACATCAGGCGGAGTCTAGTGAATTAAGCCATTGAATATTACTTCAGCGAAGGTATCGGAAGAACTGGTATTCTAAACCATTGGCATCAATTGTGCATAACATCGAGCCATTTCAGTGATGAAAGCTTTGTATCCCACCGTTCGAGTGGGAATCAAAACAATTTGGCGATGTCCGCGTAGAAAACTACTAGCAGGGTAGGCACCGTTGTAAACTACCAGCGTATGCATCGGGAAGGTCCGATGATTTAAAAACTTCATCCCCAACAGAGATGTAGAAAACATTTCAACTTATCTTCATCAAACAAGCATCAACAACACCGATAAAAAGCCAAACCATTGGAGTTAACACCAGCATAGGCATCAATAATAACTGGTAAAGGTAAAGCGATTTACGATGTGCAAGGTGCGAAATGCGATTTGAGATTTGCAATATGCGAAATGCGATGTGCGAATTTTGAAGTGCAAATTACGAAGTGCGAATGGCTAAATGCGAAGTGCAAAGTGCGAAATGCGAAATGCGATTTGCGAACTATGATTTGCGAAAGCATTTTAACATTCATTACATTGCGATTTTCATCATTCAAAATACCATGTCATATTTCAAGTGTCTAGTAATCTTTAACATGTCCATTTCATTTTATTACATGAACATGATAAAGAGGGGCATCTGTAGACACTCAAAATTTCGTTTTCCTGTTACTAACTATGAAGGAGGACAAAAACATCTTTTTCACACTCCAGAGATAACCCTGGAGGACCACAACATCAATTCTAACCCCGGAGATAGCCCGAGAAATCAATTTTCCAACCCCAGAGATAACCCTGGGAAATCAGTTGCCAACCCCAGAAATAACCCAGGGAAAGTCAGTTCTAACCCCAGAAATAACCTTAAGAGAACAAGTTCAAAGCCCAAAGTCAACCCTAGGAGGTCAACAAGATGATATCGTGGCATACCAACAAGTAGTCCAATCTCAGCTGTAACCCTGAGCAATATCTACTTTCAACTCAAATAGGCAATAACCCCGGTGAGGAGTCAAACGTCATCTTGTTCCTTCAACAATGGCACGTCGTCTCAACACTTCATACATACATACATCCAACAATGTCCCACAAGAACCGAGGATTGACAATCCCGAGTGACTATTATGTGTGACAGTACTTTGGATAGAATTTAAAGCTTGAAGACCATGGGCATAGACCCCTCTTCCTGACTTCGTACAACCTCTAATCCATGTCATTGCGTAACTCTCGACACAAGCGGTCCGAAGAAGGTCAAATATACCTCGTTCGGATGCTCGGATTGAAGTTCTGCAAGTTCGAGCGGACATTATAGTGCATGAGTGCACGTACTACGAGACGGCAGGACCCGCGAGGCTCGGATGCATCACGACCAATAGTAGGTAGGTTACAAGCTCACTGCTACTGCAGTGTACTTTCTTGACCATTCGTCTCTATATATACAAGCCTTGGGGTCAGCCATTTGAGAAGAAGGGGGAGGGAAAAAGACGAGTAAGCCCTGTCCATTTTACTCTGCATACACATCTTTTGAGTGTTTCCTCATCTTTAAACACTAGTTAGTTCACATATAGCTATCTTTTATCCGGCATGAACCGAGTGTTTATCCATTTAAAATCATAGAAGTCTACTTTGGCATTACTCTAACGTAGTTTCTTATATTCTATAAAGCCTTCTTCTCATATTAGCACACACCGTTGTGTACACGTTGAGAGTCGTGTGAGTGTGTTTGCTTTCGGACTTCGGTGTGTGGTTTCATTTACATGCGTATATATATACTTATATATGTATATATTTTATATATGGACTAACATTATCGAGTTATGCCTCGATTGAGCCTGAACTTGATGCAGAGCGTTTAATTTCTTATATATATATATATATATAAATTATGGTCGAACTTCTGTCGATGAGCCCAATTTTATATCCGGTGTGTTTAATTGCTTATATATATATATATATATATATATATATATATATATATCTGTTATCGATATATCTCGATGAGCTTGGATTTACATCCAGTGCGTTTAATCGCTTTTATATATATACATATATATAATTGCTGTTGGACATATCCGATGATCCTGGATTCACATCTAGTGCGTTTACTGCTTTTATATATATTTGTACATATATATATATTTACATTTTTGTCAGGCCTGGAGTTCACTTCGTGGCCTTTTACAGCTTTATTTACATTCCGTCCTGCCTGGAGTTTACTTCGTGGCAGTTGATCGCTTTTACAGCTTTATTTATATTTTGTCCCTCCTGGAGTTTACTTCGTGGCGGTTGATCATGTTTATATATATATATATATATTTACAGCTTTTACATATATATATATATATATATATATAACTGCTTACTACTTTCCATACAAATTGCAGTATCATGTGAGCCTAGGAATCATGTAATCATAGGTTCGAGTTCTTCAATCTAGATTCGAGTTCCATGATGGACATTTTTCAAATTATAGCGACTGTACATTATTTTACACGATGTCTCAATTTCCTTGGATGGTCATCATGCCCATGCGGAGTTCTAAGATCACGTATATTATTTTCTCGAGAATGCTTCGCATCTTGAAAATAAAAGCAAACAAGTCGAACATTTAATAATAAAATGGATGTATGAAAAGGTCTCAATTCCTATTGAGCACATGGTTTGAAAAACCTCTTTTACAAAACGTCATTGCTATATCGTGGTTAAAACTGAATTTTTCTATAAATTCAAACCCTTTGTATATAGGAGCGAACGAGGCCTCGCACTACTTTCAAATAACTGCACATTGATCCACACACACACACAAACACACACATTCATATAACAATTTCTTTGAAGAGTTGCGGTCACCGTGGTAACACGGATGTCGGGGGGGGTGCCTAACACCTTCCCTCCGCATAATCAAGCCCCCGGACCCAAAATGAATTTCGGTTTCATAGACCCGTCTAGCAGTGTCAAATCACTGGGTCAATGTGCAAACCTTTTTCGTTTGCGTAGGTGCAACCAGTTAAATACACCAACTGGCGACTCTTAAAGTCAAATCGTCGACATTATACATGTCGGACCTTTTTCACTTATTTTTTCAAACAAATCTCACATTAACATGAGAACACAAAAGAACAAGTAATGAAAAGGGACACTCAAAAATCTCGACGTCGACACGGTCCATATTGATTTATTATTATATCTTCAACCAAAGATCCATATTGATTTACTATTATAACTTCAACCAACAGTCTGAAAAATTAGCACATCTCATCATAGAATAATAATCCAAACTTATAACAAATACCTCATAACAAACCCCTCTATTTATATAAAAAATTGAATAAATATTTACCACAAATTACTTATCTTTAATCAACACATTTTTAATCTTTCAAGAATTATTCATCATTAATATTATAACTCACAATATTTAACAACCAGATCATTCCCAGGAAAGAGGGGGCTTCTCGATAAGGATTTCTCCCTATTAACACGCAATTAGATGACCAAACCCCTTTCCTCGACAGAACTTTCTAGACATCGTCAATAATGCAAATAATAATATGAATAACATCGTCGTCTTAATTATTGATTTAATAAAATAAAACATTATGCAGATAATACTAACAATAATTAAATAAATATTATGAGATACTATGCAGCAACTACTGTAGCAATTATTGAATTAAACTGAGTGACTTCTCACGTAAGCATAAATAATCAAAGATATTGTACAATACCGTGTGCTACTATGCAACCACGTGTATTACTGTACTTTTACCACCGGATATTTCAAAAGTTTAACGGTAAAAGTTTTGTCGTTATTTTTATAAAAAGATTATTTATGTCATTTTCTAACTACGACAATACTTCCGTTGTGGGGTCCACCAATGATTGTGTCGTCGTACGAATATTCCTTGTTAAAACGAATATTCCCTGACACAACGAATATTTTTATATCAACTTGCTTAGTTTGCAAAATTTTCAAATATCACCCTTAACTTTAACCTTTTTATCATTTTAACCATTTATTAAATAGAAAAAATGAATACTTTTATTTCATAAAATTTGGGGTCTTACAATTATATATAATATATGTGTGTGCCATGTGGGTGTGTCCAAGTAAGATTATAATATATATATATATACAAGTTTTGTATTTTATATAAAATAGAATATATATTATATTTTATTGTTTGCATAGTACTACATAGTGTTGCATAGTACTGCATAATACAACATAGTGTTGCATAGTAAAATCAATTTTTTTTTTCAGTCGAACGCCCGTGAATTCATTTAAAAGTTATTGTGCGTCCGTGATTTTGTTTTCCAAATAGTATCCTGCCATTCTCCTATAAATAGGATGTTCAACTTAAAAAAGAAAATCACACCAAAATTAGAGAATTCTTCTTCTATATTATTAAGCGTATTTCTTTTGAGTTTAAGGAAGCTTTGAGTGTAGAAAATAGTGAAAGTTTTCTTCAAGAATATCTCTGCTATACCAGTCGGAATTACTCTCCTTTTGAGGTAAGGGGTATTATTTATTTCATATTCGCTTACGATATTATTTTTCGTATTCGAAAGGAATTTTATTTTCGTTCAATATTTATAAGGAATATTATTTTTGTTCAATATTCGTAAAGAATAGTATCTTCGTTCAATATTCGTAAGGAATATTATTTTCGTTCAACAGTTGTAAGGGATATTATTTTTGTTCAATATTCGTAAGAAATAATATTTTTTTTCCGTACTTTGTAAGTATGTTAAGTAATATTATTTCGTTTCAGATTCTGAATTCTACACTCATTTTGTTAAGTATTGCTTTTATACTAATTGAAATTAGTAGAATATCCTTAAAATTTGCGCTTCATCTAGTATCATTTCACAATAATATTTTTCTAAACATTCTTGTTAAATTTTGATCTTTTTATGCTGGATTACTATTCATGGGTACTATTCATACATATGACACTATTCATACGTACACCACTATTCATACGTATGGTACTATTCATACGTACGGGGTATTATTCATAAAGTACTATTCACGGGATACTATTCATGAAGTACTATTCACAAAATACTATTCACAAGATACTATTCACTTGGGGTACTATTCATAACAAAAATTAATTTCTTTTTTGTCCAAATTATTTTGATACATAAATATGATTCTTGAATTTTACTCCACAAAGCAGTTATCATATTGACAATTTGGACATTCTTGAACTCTTGATAAATTGATTTATAAATCTTTAAAATTTATCCTTGCTCTTACTTAATTGAATTTCTATATCATTGTCATCATCCTCATGCTTATATTGTGATGAAAGTCATATTTGGCTCGTAGTGCATAGATGGACTATTGATTGGTATGATTATGACCAAAAATTATGTATCGGTATAATCATGACTTGTAATGTTACAAATGATGTGGTAAAAGTCCTCATTGGCCCATAGTGCATTGATGGACAGTTGTTTGGTATGATCATGACCATGGGTTCTCTTCGGCCAAAGGTACAAAGATGAATTATTGTTTGGCATGATCATGATCACTGGTGATACTAACGAATATCCTTGGCCCATAGTGTATGTATAATTCATGGATGTGATATTAACGAATATCCTTGGCCCGTAGTGCATGGATAATTCGGTGGTGTGGATTATTTATTGGAATGTGTTACAGAGATAAAATATTGATAATGAACTCTTAAATCATAGAAGATAGTAGATATCATGCTCTACTTGACTCTTCTAACGGGTTATTTGTTCCGTTGTAGTTAAACTTGTTATCTATTGTATTCTATTAGTTTTTATACTGTTGAAGGCTAAGGATAATTTATTCTGCATTATCTTAGTCATAATATTCTTTACTGGGCTAGTTGATCTCACCCTTTTCTTTCATTGTTATTTTCATGAAATGAGAATATAACTGGGACTAGTTGGGGAATGGAGTGACGGTCTAAGATGGTTGCTATAGTAGTCCTCACTATTCTATGAAATAGTGTGATAATAATTGTAATGAGGATTTTATTTGAGTTTGGATATTGTTTATGAGATAATATTCGTGTTAAAACTCAGCTATTGTGTTGTTGTATTTTGCACGATAGTTGTATAAATTAAGTTTGTATTTAAGTTATGTACCATGTATTTGGCGACTCAGAATGGGTTGTGTATACCTATTTTGGGGGCGTCACAATTATAAATAGAACAACAATTGTTCTTAAATATAATACCAAATTTCATTGTCCAACAACAAAATGGAAATAATGTTTTAACGAGAACTGAAATACAATAACAACTTATTAACTTAATAGACTTGCTCGTAAGCAATGCTAAACTATAAGTTCATATGGCTAATGCAGCAACCTTTTCTTCATTTCTCACACATATGATTCCTTATCTTTGTTTAGCTTTCTACTTCTGGTTGGTTCCTTCATAAATCTATATTTATGAGAACCAAAGTCGGTATCCAATACCCAAGTAAAACCTTAACTTACAAAAAGATTAATTTCAATCATGAACAAAATTATAATTTTAACCAAAGCTTCATTAAGCTTCTTCGGTTAGCCTCTACAAGATACTTCTCGTAGTTTCCTTCTAGTGTCCTAGCTTATTGCAGTGGAAGCAAACTCCTTTGTTAACCGTATCAGCTTTGTTCTTATTATCCTTTATTTTTGCCTTTCTATTACCTTCTTAGAATCGTTCTTCTTTTCAGAAGATCTTTTTGTCCCACCAGTAAGACTTGGTATTTTTTTGGTTGGAAAATGATTCTCAACATTTTTTAACATGTTAAGTAAATCAGCGAGGATGATATCTAGCTTATTCATATGAAAAATTCACAACAATTGTGAGGAGTCTGGGAGTGACTACAAGATCAATTCTTGGCTCAACTCTCCATCCATGACAAAATTTGTTGTCCTAATTGTTCAATCAAATTGATAATGTTAAGGACTTTTGTCTGTATTGTAGTGTCATCAGTCATTCTAAATCGAAAAAGCTCTTTAGATATCTGATATCTATCAGTCCTACTTTCACACAATTCAACTACTTGAAATGCAAGAGTATAATAAGAGCATCCATAGTTTCAAACTGACGTTGAAGCTCGTTATTCATGGATGCGAGCATGATGCATTAAGCCAACTATGCATCATCTTTCCACTTTCTAAAAGTAGTAATCTCTTCCTCAGAGGTATTGTTTGCAACAATTGTAGGGATATGCGTATTAAAGACATAAGATAGCTTTTTAGCCATGAGAACTATTCTCAAATTCCTTATCCAATCCGTTTAATTCGGTCCAATTAATTTAGCATCTTATATGCTACGTAGTGATAGTAATTTAGACATTGTAAAATTCTATAAATGAATTTGTAAGTAACAACATTTTAGCATACATTATTTTATTAATTACCAAAATAATTTAGGTCTTATTTTAAGATTGGTATCTCCCACTATTTTCTTCAAACTATATTACCCTCACTTATATAGTTCGACAAAATCTAATTAAAGATTTGCTAGTGAGAATAAGGATCCCATTTCAAATGTATATAGCCTTGTGGTGACACAACAAATTATATATAAATAAATAGGTAGACAACTCTTATCATTTACATCATCATGTAACTCCTTTTTATTTTGCCTTTTAGATTATTTTGATCAAGTGGTGGCACATCCGAATCAAAATTATCTAAGTTAAGTCCAACCTAGCACTTCCATATATTCAAAAAAGAAAAATATTGTCCTTGTGGTGACACAACAAAATAATATTGTTCAATTTTCTTTATATGCATTAAATGTGATAAAATTAACATCTCAAAGAATTAAGATAAGCATTGTGGTAACATAACAAACTTATAATAATTAATTGATACTCTAATATTTTTATCATGCCAGAAGACGACGTTCGATATTCCAAATATCTTTGAACGTTTAGGACTTAATATAAAAACTTTGAGGGTTTGTTATTATTTGTCTTATCTTGTTTAGCGCGCGCGCACACACACACACACTGTGACAACAGGAGAATTTAGAAATTTTTTTAAATCATAATTGATTGATTTAAGGTTCAATATTAGAACCTAGACAGAAAATAAGTGTATGCGTTTGGCAGTTTTGGGAAGGAATTTTGAGGATTTCAAAATTCTGTGTAGGATTTTGGTGAATTATTCAGGATTAAGTGTATATGTGAATATGTTCTGTGAATATGGTTATGTATGTGTTCAGAATGTGGTTAAGGGTCAAGGGTTGACCAGATAAATTTTATCAGTGTCAAACCCTAAGTATATATTAAGAACATCAACGCTCAGTTAGAAAACCCTAACATCTGATAAGAAACCCTAGAAACCGGTTCTGAAACCCTAAGTTCAGTTCTAGGAATTTAAAACCCTAATTCGATATATTGAAACCCTAAATTGGGGATTTAAGTACAACGTATATGGTTTTTGTATTAATGATAACCTAATTAGGGATAACCTTAATTGATTTAGAAAATCCTAATTTCTTGTTTAGAAACACTAATTTATAATTAGGGAAAACCTAATTGTTAATTTAATCATTTTAATGTTTATTAGGAAACATGAATCCTAATTTTCAAGTTATTAGTAATTAGAAAACCCAAATCTAATTAGGGAACCTAATTTTTAAATTAGAAAGATTATTTTTCTATTTAAAACCCTAATTCTTGGGTTATAAACCCTAATGTACAATTTTGACCCTAATTGCTAAATTAGAAAATTTAATTAGGAAATGATAATCCTAATTAGCAAACTTGAATTATGATTAGAAAATCTAAGTATAATTAGTGAATTCTAATTATAATTTGAAAATCTTAATTTTTCCATTTTTGAAAACCTAATTTGGAAATCCTAGAATTTATTTTTAAAACTTAAAGGGTTAAACCCTAAACCCTACAGGTTTGAACAATTGACAAATGTGCCATTAAAATAAAAATCAAAAAGACCAAAGTGCCCTTATTGCATTATTTATGTGATAGAGTGCAAATCTTGCCAAAAGTGAGTTGTTGAACCACTCTAACCACTCCATGTGCTCTATATCAGACACATCAGCTATTAAAATGTCAGTCAATTCATTACAATTATAATATATATATATATATATTGAGAGAGAAAAAAGTCACAAAAGTAGCTTATTTGGTCAACAACCTTTAACCAAACTCTCTCAACCTCCTAGCCACGAAATTATTTAGTGGACCAGTCCATATTCAAGCCTCTTGATCATCAAGATCATAATCAGAGATAAGAATCAAAGGATTTGAGCTTAGAAAGGTATAAACCCTAAATCATGTGATCCATGTTATTTGTTGTAATTAGTTGTTTAAAGTTATGTATTAAGGTGTTATAAGTGATCTGGGTTGTTAGATCAAGGATCTATAACATCTAGATGCACGATTTTGATGTTTTGAAAAATCTAGAAAAAGTTCAAAAAGTGGCCTGACAGTCATATGTCAGAGGCCTTAGATCTGTGTGTGTTTGATGTTTGGTGTACTTTATGTTATAGATCGGTACTTTGATGTTAGGGCTTTGGTCTGAGACTTGAATCAACCTCAGAGCATGTTTAGATTACAAGATATGATCGGTCAAAGACCGTTGACCGAGCACAAAAATTGGAATCTGAGCAACCCAGATTTCTAGAAATGGTCTGACAACATTTTTGAGCCCTTAGATCTTGCAGTTGTTTGATAGTTAAGCCATGTTGTTGTATTAAAGTTTTTGTCTGACATATAGGCTTTATAGTTATGCATCTAGAACCCCCAAATCATACATGTAATCAAAGATATGAAGGGTCAAAGTATGGTTGACCGGCTGTGTTTGGAGATTTCTGGAAACCCAGAAACCTTCAAGAGTAATTTTTCTGACATGGTTTGACCATGCCAGATGTCGACGTCGGGATTTTTAGCGTCCCTTTTTGTTACTTGTTCTTTGGTGTTCTCATGTTAATGTGAGATTTGTTTGAAAAACAAGTGAAAAAGGTCTGACATGTATAATGCCGACGATTTGACTTTAAGAGTCGTCAGTTGGTATATTTAACTAGTTGCACCAACGCAACCGAAAAGGTTTGCACATTGACCTAGTGATATGACACTGCTAAACGGGTCTATGAAATCGAGATTCATTTGAGTTCGGGGGCTTGATTATGAGGAGGGAAGGTGTTAGGCACCCCCCGACATCCGTGTTGCCACGGTGACCGCCACTTTTCAAAGAAACTATTATATGAATATGTGTGTGTGTGTGTGTGTGGATCAATGTGCAATTATTTGGAAGTAGTGCTATACCTTGTTCGCACCTATATACAAAGGGTTTGAATTTATAGAAAAATTTAGTTTTAACCAAGATATATCAATGAAGTTTTGTAAAAAGAGGTTTTTCAAACCCTGTGCTCAATAGTAATTGAGGCCTTTGATAATTCCATTTTATTATTAAATGTTCGGCTTGTTTGCTTTTATTTACGAGATGCGAAGCATCTTCGAGAAAATAATATATACAGCAGTGCCAAACTCCTCATGGGCATGACAGCCATCCAAGGAAATTCAGACACTGTAAATAATGTACAAGCTGCTTACAGCTGAAAAACGTCCATCACGGGAATCGAATCTAGATTCAATGGGATGAATTTGTGATCACATGATTCCTAGACTCACATAATACTGCAATTTGTATGGAAAGCAGTAAACAGTTATATATATAAAAACTGTAAATATATATACAGACATGATCAACCACCACGAAGCAACTCCATGGGGGATCAAAAATGTAAATATATAAAAGCGGTAAATATATATATATGACATGATCAACCACCACGAAGTAAACTCCGGTGGGACGAAATGTAAATAAAGCTCTAAAAGCGATCAACGCCACGTAAGTAAACTCCAGGCGGAGGCGAAAATGTATATATATATATATATATATATATATATATATATATATAAGCGTAAATGCTCCGAGATATAAAATCCGAGCTCATCGGTTATATTCGATAACAATTATATATAAGTATATATATATAAAAAAGAAACGCTCAGGACATAAGTCTAGGCTCAATCGAGGCATAACTCGATAATGTTAGTCCATATATAAAATATATACATATATATAAGTATATATATCTGAGATTGAAATGAAAACCACTTGACCGAAGTCCGCAAAACACACAATAATCGACTCTCAATGTGTATAACAAAGGTGTGTGCTAATATGAAAAGAAAGGCTTTATAGAATGTAAGAAAGCTTACAGTGGGCTGCCAATGTAGACTTCTATGACTCTATGTGGATAAACACTCAGCTCCCACCGGATAAAAGTATAGCTATATGTGAGCTAACAGATGTTTAAACTGAGGAAACACTCAATATGGGTGTGTACAGAGTAAATTGGACAGGGCTTCCTTGCCTTTTTTCTCTTTTCTCTCTCCCAAATGGCTGACCCCAAGGTTTATATTTATAGAATGATGGCCGCAGGTGTACCTGCAGCAGCCATAGTTACACCTGCGGCTGGTCGAGGTGCCCCCGGGCTTTGCAGGTCCTGTCGTCTCGAAGTATGTGCACGTGTACACTGTAATGTCCGCTCGAACTTGCAGAACTTCAATCCGAGCATCCGAACGAGGTATATGTGACCTTCTTCGGACTGCTTGTGTCAAGAGTTATGCAATGACATGGATTAGAGGTTGTACGAAGTCAGGAAGAGGGTATCATGCCCATAGTCTTCAAGCTTCAAATTCTACCCGGTGTACTGCCACGCGTAATAGTCACTCGAGATTGTAACTCCTCGGTTCTTGTGGGACATTATTGTATGTATGTATGTATGAAGTGTTGAGATGACGTGTAGGTGTTGATGTGGCAAGATGACGTTTGACTCTTCGTCGGGGTTATCGTCGGTTTGAGTTGAAAGTAGACGTTGCTCAGGGTTACATCTAAGATTGGACTGCTACAAGTGTTTGAATGCCGCAAGGTCATCTTGTGAGTGTGCCTGACTACCCGTTGTTAGCTCCAGGTCTGAGGGATGAGTGCCTCGGCAGAAGGTTTGAGCTTGAAGCTGATAGCATGTGTTTGAAATAAGCATTTCCGGAGTTATCGTCGGAACTGCAACAGCATTCCTTGGGGTTATCGCCAAGGACGAAACTCGGGGTTATCTCCTAGGTTGGAAATGATCCTTCCGGTGTGTGTTCCGGATTTGGAAATGATGTTCTCGGTGTGTGTCCCGAGTTTTGAACTTGAACTTCTGGTAGTATTCGGAATGGATGTAAGTTGTCTTCCAGGGTTATCTCCGAAAGACGAATCTGCCCTCCTACAATGTTAGTAACAGATGTGCAGAAAATTTTGAGTGTCTACAGATGCCCCTCTTTATCATATTCATGCAATGCAAGGCATGGATAGGATAAAGAATCCTAGACACTTGAAATGCAAGAAGATAAACATGATGCTATGTGCAGCAACATGATGCAAATGTATGATGCATGATTGTCAGTTAATCCTGTTGGGATGAAAATCACTGATGCCTTGGACATGCGATCCAAGTCCTCAAGGATGTTGACGTTGGGGCTATCACCAAAGTCTCGAATCCTAGACATTGGCTTATATTCCATAGAGGTGCCTCTTGCGTGCAAGAGATCTGTGGGGATAAAGCTTTGTCTGCTTGAGGATGTGTATAACATAACCCACCATCCTGTCGGAGTTACTGCCAACAATATGCACTTGTCAGGGCTGCCTGACCTTCGCTGATGTGTGTATCACTGGATAAATCCCTGATGGGTGCATTTTCAAGGCTGCTTGACCTTCATTGATGTGTGTATCAATGGTTGCATCGCGTTGTGACCCTTGCTGGGGAACGTTGCTTTGATGGGTTTACTTGCCATCGGCTGAGATAACGTCAAGGTTGCTTGACCTTCATTGATGAGTGTATCAATGGTTGAATTGCATTATAACCCCCGCCGGGGATACGTGGCTAAGTTGCTTCGATGGGTTTACTTGCCATCAACTGAAATAACGTCAAGGCTGCTTGACCCTCATTGATGTGTGTATTAATGGTTGAGAATGCACTGTAACCCCCACCAGGGATTCGTAGATGCTTGAAAGATGTGCGTTGTGACCCCTGCCGGGGATACATAGATGTTTATAACTTCGGTAGTATAACCCTGGGGAGGTTTAGCATTTCGTGGTTTTGCATTGTAACCCCCGTCGGGGAGGTTTAGGGTTGAGACCCTGCAATAACGGCATCAGATCTTTGTGGGGGTATTGTCGAGCATGATTTGTGAAAGTTGAGCTCATCGGTATAGTATACCCTGCATTCAGGCGAATACCAATGAGATGATGGGAGTTCAATTCTGACCCATACGAAACCAGGATTCCAGGCTATTCCGCTCAATCGCGTAGCATTTTTGTTCCTGATTTGGCCTTTTTAGCTTATTAGACCTCCTTTGCAACTCTAACTAGAGCGAGATGGAGGTGTGGGACCCACGTATGAGTGCCACAGATAGACCTGCAGCAGCCGCAGGTGGACCTATGGCCAACCATGACTATGTAAAGCCCAAAGGTTGCTTTCATAAGTCATTTTCAAGCTGCGCTGCGAAGGAAATCTGAGAGCTCTTCTTCAGATCTGCTGAGTTCGGGCAACTTTCTGCATATTCTGCCACAGTACAAGCGTTCTTCACTGTCCTGGTAACATATGCATGTATGTTTTCCAGTTTCTATCCATTGGAAAATGACTTATCACATGAAATGCATTTAGACACATAGTAGTGAATATGCATGCTGATATAACTTGATAAAAATATTCAACATAGTAAATGTTAGTATTAAACCATGCTGAACATAATGATGTGAAAATAATTTGACTTTTGAAACAGTCAAATTGGCACCTTTTACTATCATTTCTTATCCTATCTGAGGACAAATGAGTAAAGGTAAAAAAAGTAAAATAATCCTGGTAACTAGACTACACTTTCGAATTTTTTACTGTGATGTGATAATGCATGTAGGATGTATATGATCGCAGTGCAGTGTGTCTCTTGAATGGCCACTAGTAGTCATGCCTATGTGCATGTGGATAGTCCCATTTATAAAGGGGGCTATGGCAAAATTTTCCAAAATGTAGGAATTGAGTAACCATGCATTTTTAACTCTACTGTAGACGTATGTTAAAACAATGCATGCATGCATGTAATCATAAGATGCATTTTGAAAAGCTCCAGGTAAGAATTTACCACACCCTTTCTGAGGTGATTTGGAGACTTGTTGTCCAGATATTATGGATCCAGATCAGCCGAGTAGTTCCCGTAGGACCACTTCAGGTGTTCGGAGGAAGGCTTCTGAAGAGCCTCAACGCCGATCTGTCAGACAGCCTCGTCGTCTAGTGGAGGCGGTGATACATCCTATCCGGGTTGAAGTGCCGAATGTCGAGGACGAGGAGGAGGAGGATGTACCGATTGAGGTTCCTACTCCTGCTGTACGTGTTCCCCGTAGGGAATTGCCAGGTATTTAAGTGGCGAACCCAGATCTTCTGGGTGACTTGAGTAGGCATCCTTCAGCATACCTGCATGCAAACGAGGTATGAAGTTAGATCTTTAATCTTCCTTATTTCCTATTTGATGAGGAGTCAAGGATTCTGATGTTGATCTGCATTTGATGTAGGTTCCCGGCTTCACACAGCCTTGAGGGAATTGATTTAGCATCCACTCTATGTATTAGGCTTTTCATGATGACTATCGAGCGATTGTACATTGCTAGGGATTTGGGACGTTCTTTTCCATTCTTCCCCATCGCTGTCCCTGGGGTTACCTCAGGGCATTGTCTGAGTGGTGGTTTCACCAGACTCTGTCACTCCATTTGCTGGACTGTGAGGTGATGATGACGCCGATGGATTGGCGGTTTATCACAGGTATGGAGTTTGGAGGGGATCCAGTGCCTTGCAAGGCAGATATTAACCCTACTGCTGTTAGATCCTTGTTGGGAGTTCCGACGGAGGCGCTCAAAGGCAGGACTATTCGTACAGGTCCTTTGAGCATATATGCTATGAGCGGACTATTGAGTGAGCCCATACTCGATGATGTGAGAGTCAGGGATCTCATTCTTCGGCGATTATTCTTGATGATCATTAGGGGCTGCTTCATAGCAGATAATTCCTCTACGGTGTCCTTCGCTTTAATCAGTGCCACTAGACACGTGGACCGTATAGGAGACTATGATTGGGGTTCCTACACCTTTGCCTACTTCCTCAGGGGAATGCGCATACGATCACAGGGCTTGACCGAGGCTTGGTTAGGATTCTACCCGTTTCTGTTGGTGAGTATTTTTCTTGTCTTTTCCCATATATAGGTTAAGAGTGTTGACTGACAGCAGATGTTGCCTTTGTGTTGGCAGTTTTGGGACTATGAGAGGCTTTTATGTTTGCGTCCTGTGAGCGTGTTAGGTTTAGAAACCTATCCACAAGGACGAAGATGGCATCATTCCATACTGGCGGAGGACCCTGTTGCTGGGGTTTCACCCATTGTCGCCTACAGCTGGAGTTGTTGACAGCGGATGTCATCACATGGGTTCCCTACTCTGGAGAGCATTTGGGAGTTAGATTTGAGGATGGGTACCTGACTAGAATTGAGTACGTCATTTTCACCCGCAGGATTCCTCTCTTCAAAGATGGAGGATGAGAGCTCTATTTAGGAGAACGTGCTATCAGGAGCACTACAGGAGAGATTCGCATGCCGATCTTGCCTCCTGCTAGACGTTATTGGCCTGTTTCGCAGTCACCCGTCATTGACATCCCATTGTTGGGGATTGATGGTTATACTTTGTCAGAGGGCCCCTGGACTCAGGAAATGTTCCAACATTAGTGGATCCCTCGTACTATTGGAGCTCAGACCCGCACCACACAGTTTATGGGGGATATGGTTCCAGGATCCGTGATGATGACGGATTGGCTAGCTTTATGTCGAGATCCGACTCATGTGACCTGAGTTGATGATTGACCCAAGTAGTTGGACCCACACATCTTTTCATTCGGCATTTGGGCGGAGATCCTTTAGAGGTAGATACTTTTGATCCTTCCAGCTCTGGCGCTGGCCCCTCAGGTGACCCATATGGCTTTGCCGGTGCAGATCCTCCATTGTATAGGCCTAACATCCCTGTAGATAGATATCCAGTGACTTAGGAGGAGTTACATCAGGTGGATAGGATTGATGATGTAGACATCAACACCATTGACTTTTTCTGATGTATTTCTCATTATCTCTTTTGATAGGCCTCTGTTAGCTGCTGGGTAGCTTCGCCCCATTCTCGCTGTATCTTCTGATAGGCCTCTGTTGGATGTTGGGTAGCTTCGCCCCATTTCCTAGTATTTTAGTTGTACAGAGATGTATTAGATGATGATATACTTAGGAATGTATGTACAATTTTCCATTCCCTATATCATATTGACATCTATTGTATCATGCATGTTGTTGTTATGCATATGTATATATGTCCAAAGATATTCAGCATTGACCCCTGGATGGTCTTATGACACGGCCCGTACAGATGTCTTCTTCGATAGTTAGCTGTATTGATCATACCCCACCATTTTTGGTGGTATCTGGTATGCGCTAATGGTATGATAGTATATCACCATCAGACATGGTGATCGTAGATGATTTTCTACAGCATACTATGACCCTGTTGATGTTTTAGGTTCCCACAGGATTTGTAGAGGGTATGCTAGAGTATTGGGTATCGGAGAGGTAGGTTTTTCGATTTGGGACCCAGGAGTTGACTCCTACTTTGGAGGAGTATGCACGGTTGACGATGATGCTGCTAGACAGACCTTGTGTGCATATGGCTATCAGAGACATGAGTAAATAGTTCATGACCCTCACCGGACTGAGACGTAGAGTGGTACGGAACGAGATTACATCCGGCCATGTGATATCCCAACATATTCTGTTTGATAGATTTGGCTCTGAGGATAATTATGCACGACATTCTGGGGGATTTCACCACACCGGAGGATCATTGGCGTTCAGCCAGAGTGGATGTACTGCTATTGTGCGTATTATCATACGTCTTCATGCCACGATACATGGATGAGCTGGATATCGGCGTCATTATAGCAGTGAGATCTCTCAGGGAGGGTCATACCATTATACCGATGATCATTGTAGAGACTCGAGGTCGACCTACATATCTTCTTTGCACTTATCCCACATGAGTGTTTACAGTAGCTTCGGTCATCTTTCAGACGTGTGGTTTGTGTCACACTTGAGACCAATTGGCACACTCAGACGGAAGGGGTTTTGCTTCACCCATGATATAGCCATGTCATACTCCTTTCAGCCTGCGAAGTGTACAGACGTTGCATCATGGTCAGCTTTCCTGGCAGGGATTAGGGATCCGTTTGCTATATTGCCGTGTTCAGGGCTTAGCTCACCCTACAGCTTCATTACTCATGCTCTGGGCATGGATTATCTCCCTCTGGCTGGATTGAGGGGCATGATTACTTACCACCCACTGGCCATGATGTGTTAGTTTGACCAGTTTCAGGATTTTTATCCTTATGATGGGGCAGTGAGTCAGCGCTTCGCTTCACACCGTTTATCAGCGAAGGACAAATCCAGGTTGTATGCCTGTTGGGATCAGCTAGAGATGGTGAGAAGTTTTCATCACCATCCGGGTTGTTCTGCAGAGTATTTCGCATGGATGGAGACAGAGACTGCATTGTCTGCATGTGTAGTATCCACAAAGTCAGGATGTAGATTCTGACGATGAGGAGCCTATAGAGGAGGCTGACATTCCCATCGATGATTTGATCTGGGTCGCCCAAAGATTTGTGATGGATTTTCCCACCCCGAAAAGCCATCAAGCATTTAGTATTCGACACAATATTTGGAGCAGAGCTTACATCTGATGACCTATGATAGAGATCAGGCTAGGTCCACGATGTTGACAGCTCTTGATGGGAGAGATACCTCTCTGTTAAAGAGGGATCATGCTAGATCAGCTAGGGATGCATTGATCGTGGAGCGGGATGCCGCCTTATCTGCTAGGGATGTGGCCATTGTAGATGAAAGATTTCAATGAGATCCCGGATGATCGCTGGTCTTCTTGCGACATGAGTGCTTACATTGATGAGCATTATGACACCATGCAATTAGCCTCTGATTTGCTAGCTCATGTAGATACCATTGGGCAGGAGCTTGCAGCATTACCTCCGTCTTCAGAGAGGGATGCCATGTTAGATCTGATAGTCCGCATATATATTCAGATCTGTAGATAGCTTTGTATTTTCCTGCATAGACTAGCTTAGCCATTTTGTCATGTACAGCACATATGTATATATCAAACAGTATTATGTATGGCAGGGAAATATATTTTGATTCACTTCCCTTTTAGTTATGCCTTGATACTTTCTTGATATTTGCATGTTTCTTAAGGGCCTTTTGATCTTGATGCATTCTGAACTTATCCTTGATAGGTGGACATTGAGACGTCGCAAGATCTCTCAGAACGGATCATTGATCTGTATATCCCTACCATCTTTGGTGTCTTGGGACTGGTATCTGTATGGAAACGTGGAGAAGAGGGTGGTTTTTCCTCTCTGAGATTGACCGTACCACAGATGGTCACCAGTACTTCTATTTGTGAGAAGCCTAGTTAATTCCATCTCTTATGGGATGGTATTGCTCTTTGAGGCATGATCGCAGCTTAGATGATCACCAAATCTTCTATTTGTGAGAAGAGGTTGGGTAATTCCATCCCTTTGATCTGAAACTGATGAAATGTGGTGAATTGAAGGTTGATCCCAAAGACTGTGTGACAAATATTTTTACCGGGTAGGGGTTAGATCGAACCATAAATGGTCGCCTACGTACTCTATCAAGAGGAGATCAAGTCCCTTAGTTCAAACCTGGTGTAAGAGGTTCAATGCTGAATGTGAAAGGCAGAAGCTTTATTGGGGAAGAAGGGTGTAGAAGTATTTTTGTTGTTTTTGTTTTTATAGAGGAAGGGCAGAAATGTTTTTGTTATTTTTTTTATTGCGACCGGGACAGCTTGTACATTATTTACGGTGTCTGAATTTCCTTAGATGGAACTCATGCCCACAAGGAGTTCGGCACTGATGTATATCTTATTTTCTCGAAGATGCTTCGCATCTCAAAAATAAAAGCAATCAAGCCGAATATTTAATAAAATTGAAGTATCAAAGGCCTCAAATACTATTGAGCATAAGGGTTTTAAAAAACCTCTTTTACAAAATATCACTGCTATATCTTGTTTAAAACTGAATTTTTACAAAAATTCAAACCCTTTTTATAT
Source organism: Panax ginseng (assembly GCA_020205605.1). Lineage (NCBI taxonomy): Eukaryota > Viridiplantae > Streptophyta > Magnoliopsida > Apiales > Araliaceae > Panax > Panax ginseng. Next base: position 55,227,608 of record CM035130.1, on the reverse strand, counting down.
AGGTGCGAATGAGGCATAGCACTACTTCTAAATAATTGCACATTGACCCACACACACACACATTTATATAACAGTTTAATTGAAAAGTGGTGGTCACCGTGGTAACACGGATGTCGGGGGGTGCCTAACACCTTCCCTCCACATAAGCAAGTCCCCAGACCCTAATGAATCTCGATTTCACAGACCAGTTTAATAGTGTTACATCACGTGGTTAATGTGCAAACCTCTTCTCGATTGAGTTGGTGTAACCATTTAAAAATATTAACTGGCGACTCTTACAGTCCAATCGTCGACATATAAATGTTGGACCTTTTCATAACTTATTTTTTCAAACAAATCTCACCTAACATGAGAACACTAAAAGAAAAGAACAGAAAAGGGACAGTAAAAATCCCGACGTCGACAGGTGGCGACTCTGCTGGGGACACCAGTAAGAGGACTTAAGCCGCTACTATAAACTTTTCAAAACTGTTATATACTTGTGTGTGGATGTTGCATTTACATTTTTTTTGATGAATATGTACGAATGCATTTACTTACTGCACTTAATGCTTTACACTATATCTACATACGATATTAGTGCTTCGCACATGTCATCATTCTCATAACGGTGAGACACATTGCATGTGAATGTATGTTGTGTGGTTCCTCCACCAGGAGGCTATCCTGTCGGTGTTTGATTACTGGACTCGTAGGGAGACTAATTCCAACAAGGCTCAGGAAAAGCACCACCAGATTCGCTCCAGTTGAAAGACCGAATTAACTTCCCATCAAGTAAATTGCGATGATCTGGGAACCTTCATGCCAAAAAGCCGCGAAAGTAACCTAAGATAGGTCAGCCACTGATAAACCAAATGCGAAGAAAAGTCTCTTCATGCTTTCCATTTTCAATTACTTGTAAAGACAATTACTTGTAATTTCATTCCATGTCAATCTCTATATAATGGAAAATATGAAGAATATGTGTACATGTATATTAGAGCTTACCATGTTATCTTACAAACAACTGACATCCGTTTTGCAGGATAATACTCCTAAAAATGGATAATTTATGATAGCATGTAAATATTTATACATTCCCTAAGACTAAACTACATAAGTCTTTTTGTAGGGAAACAATTGGACCTAATACCCGTTCAAAGTCCAAAAAGGCAACGAGCCTACAGCCAATTATGTCTTCATCTGATCAAATTAATCCTGTTTCTGTCTCTTGTGAAGAGTTTGATGGATTAAGCAAATAAATTATAGATTTGGTTGTTCTGCTTAAAGAACTACACCAGTCTACTCAGGGTCTACGCATACCCATACATACAGAATCCTTTGCACATGGAGGAAAACAGGGTGTGGATCAAGTAAATCCAATTCCTGATCTTCAGTTAGATAAGTCCAACAAAATTCCTGAAAACACCCATCTCAAAGAAGATCCAAACACCGGTGATATCAGGAAAAAAGTCCTTCAAATGGAAGAGACCATTCGGTCTATAAATGGGATTGGAGCACACGGAAGTGTCTCATATGGCGACCTTTGTATATTCCCTAGTGTCCATTATCCAGAGAAGTTCAAAACTCCTAACTTTGAAAAATATGATGGTTGGGAGATCCTTACACACATTTGAAGGTATTTATTGGGGAACTCAGATCTTATGCAGAAGATGAAAAGCTTAGAATGCAACTATTTCAAAAGAGTCTAACTGGAGAAGCCCACTCAGGGTATACCAAATTAGACAATTCGAAGATCCATAGCTAAGAAGAGCTAGCTCATGCCTTCCTCAGACAGTACAGTTTCCAGTCTTAGATGGCTCCTGACCGGTACCAAATTACCAAGGTCAAGAAACAGTCTAATGAGTCTTTTAGAGAGTATGCTCAAAGGTGGAGGCACCTTGTAGCTCAAGTTATTCCTTCTATGACGGAATCAGAAATGGTGATGACCTTCATAGACATACAAGAAGCTCCTTTCTATGAGAGAGTTTTAGCTGGCATTGGTAAACCATTTTCTGAAATGACCAAACACAGAGAGATGGCTAAGATGGGATTGAAGTCAGGAAAAATTCAAGACCTAGCCGCTCTTAAAGTTGTTGCTGAGCACATCCAGTCCAAAACTTATGGAAATAACCCCTGGAGGGTCCATAACAAGAAAGAGGAGGATGTTTCCTTAATACTACAAGGTCAGAAAGGCAGTCAAAATATGTCTATCAAGAGGAGAAACTACTCCCTTTTCAAGCACAGTCTTCCAACCCTACATTACCAAAGGGTGGAGAAGTCTGACGTAATCGAGTGTTCACACCCCTAGGGGATTCACTCGAGAAGAAAATTACCCATCTTCTTCCACCAGCCAACCCGAATGGGAAGGGTTTCAATGCTACCCGAAAATGTGCCTATTATGTTGGAGCGCCAGGACATGATACTCAGGATTGCTGGGTCTTGAAACACAAGATCTAGGATTTAATCGACAACGGGGAGATTGTGGTGACTAAACCCAACCAGCCTCATGTGCAAGACAACCCTCTCCCTAAACACAAAGAAGAAGAGGTTAATATGATTAATTGGAGTAGTGGACAGAGTTCCAATTATGTTGTTAAATCTTCCCAGACCAGCAAAGACGGTGCTGACAAATGGGATTACGCACAATTCTAGTTTATGATGGAACAAAAGATGAAAGCTCTTTGTAAGTAAGTAGACCGATTGGTAGAACTGGTGATCCATTAGCACCAAGTCACATGTCAATTAGTCAGTCAGGAGCATGCTAGTCTCCTTCCTTTTGTTATGAATACTCCATCATTGCCTTCAAAAAGTGAAACACTGGAGGATAAAGTTACAAAAAGAGCAAGTACAAAAGCCCATCGGGATTTTGCCAATAAGAGGGAATTTACATACTTGGGCCAACTTATGGAGGAGATATTTCAGATGCTGATCAATGAAGGGAGAATTACATCCCTTCTACCTCCAATCAATCACCATTCAAGACGATTCAATTCTAATAGAGTATGTTAGTATCACTCACATTCTCGCGGTTACAGCACAAAAGAATGTTGGGCACTCCGCCACCTCATTTAGAATTTAATTGACAGCGGTGTCCTGCAGATGGCAGATGACGACACTTTGTTACTTGAGAGTGGGAACACATGTCCTACAAAATGGAAGGATGGCATAGCAGTTATATCCGTTGAAGATGATTTGGCTGCCAGACCACCCACAATACAAGCAATTCAACTCAAAGGTGCTGATAATACTTTGAAAGTGGCTGCACCGAAGCCAATTACATTGCCATCTAGGCCACAGTATCCTGTTGTCAGCTTGAAAAAAGTTCCATGGAATTATGGAGAAGCTAAAGGATCTACATCACACATAAATATTGTAGTGTCGAAGGAGAATCCACTGTATCTTCCCCACCGAGTGATGAAGCCTATCATCAAATCAAAGGGGAAAGTTCCTATGGAGAAAATTGAAGATTTCCTCCGTACTATGGGCCATAACGAAGCCAATGTGTTTTTAAGCTTGAGAGAAGCTCTACAATGAATTTCCATACTGGACTTGGTTTTCTCTTCCGAAGATCACAAGAAGGTCTTGCTAAGGGTTTTAGAAGAAGCCCATTTGCCGAAATCAGTGGATGTGGAAAAATTCCAACATCTGGTTGATCACATTTTTAACAACAATGTGATATCTTTCACTGATGACGACATACCTCCTGAAGGGACTGGTCACTGCAAGTCATTGCACATAGCGGTGCTATCCTCTGGATATATGGTGGGAGGAGTTCTGATATATGGTGGGTCATCTTTGAATTTTTGCCCTTATGCCACCTTGGAGAAGATGAATATCAACCCCAAGAGGATCAAAAGCAGCCATACGGTTATCCAAGCTTTTGATGGATCCCGACGAAATGTTGTAGGGGAAATTAAGCTACCTGTGGAGATTGGTCCACATACATTTAGTGTATCCTTTCTTGTGCTCAAAATCGCCACAGGATACAACCTGCTTTTGGGAAGACCGTGGATTCTTATGGCTGGAGTCGTCCCTTCCACCCTTCATCAACAACTTAAATACATTATCAACAATAGCCTAATCATTTTTAATGTTGAGCCGGAATGTCCTGAACAAGGTGACATAGCACTCATCAACTTCAACACAGAAGTTGAGCCGGTCAGTTTCCATGCCCTAGAGGTGAGAAACACTTATTATCATCCCATTGGGGCACCTCCTCTAACACCCAAGATTTCTGTTGAGGTAATGTAAGCCACTCAAGAGATGATTCCATTGGGTCATCAACCTGGATAAGGGCTGGGCAAAGATCATCAGGGCATTAAGCGCCCAATTCAAGTTCCCAGTCAAACAGGGACAGCTGGATTAGGCTATTCTATTAGCTCCAGTCACAGGAATCCTCACAAGCATAAACAGATTCCTTCATCCTCAGCCATATGACGATTATCTCCACCTACAGATCCTGAGCCTATAAAGTCTTCGATAAAGGTTCAAGCCCATGTTATGGGTATGTTATTTCACAAACTGATACTGGTTAAAGCAAAAGAGGTCCAGATTCCTAATCCCGAAGTGGAAGAAAAGGAACGAAGATGTAAACAAGACATCGCTAGGAGTTTGTCACACCTACGCATCCTTTTACATGATGAGCACACAAATAGATATACTCCAGAAGATGATTGTCCCAACATTATGGTCATTATTCGGGAGAAGGAGGACGGTGATAACCACTTCATCATTGTCATCCATCAGGAGTTCACCCTTGACAATTAGAGTAGCACTCCTTGCATTTGTCGTCAAATGTAAAAAGGGCAGAAACCCCCTCTGCCTTATAGATAGCTTTAACTACTTACTTTACGGTACAGTATTAGCAGTTATTTTATCCGTACATGCTAACACTTTGTATGATTGAACAGTTTCATATATTAAGTGAAAATATATTTTGTTTGAGGACTCTGAACTTATATGTGCCTATACTTGCTGATGAGGTGTCTTTTCTCCACAAGGACTGTAACTTTGATGAAAAGTTGAACTCAGACTTGATGGAAATACAAGAGGACATTGAGATATCTCAAGAGATCAAGGAATGGGTCGAGGATAAACCAAAACCAAATCTTAATCAAACCACCTCATTCAACCTCAGAACCTTAGAAAACCCTAAGATAATCCAGATCGGTACGGACCTCACTCCAAACCAAAGGAATGACATGGTTGCACTATTAACCCAATTCTAGGATGTGTTTGCATGGTCTCACAAAGATATGGTGGGTTTGTCCACTGAAATCGTCATCCATCGCCTTCCCATTAAAGAGGGATTCAAGCCAGTCAGGCAGAAGATCAGGCGATTAAAACCTAAGTGGAGTTTAAAGGCTAAGGAAGAAATTATGAAACAATTTCAAGCCGGCATCATCATGGTGTCCACATACCCTGAATGTCTATCCAACATAGTCCCTGTGCCTAAACCAGGAGGAAAGGTGCGAGTTTACATGGATTACCAGGATCTGAATAAAGCTTGCCTTAAAGATAGCTTTCCTGTGCCATTCATCCACATTCTCATTGACAATACTGCTCAATACGACATGTACTCCTTTGTTGATTATTTTGCAGGATACCATCAAATCATGGTTGCTGAAGAGGATCATGAGAAAACTACATTCATCACGCCTTGGGGAACCTTTTGCTATAGACGGTTGTCATTCGGCCTCATCAATGCCGGAGCTACCTACCAGCGGGCCATGATAGCTCTTTTTTATGATTTAATGCACAAAAAGATAGAGGTCTGCGTGGATGACGTCATTGTCAAATCCCGAAGGGAAGAAGAACACATAGACCATCTCAAAAAGCTCTTCAACAGGTTGCATAAGTACAACTTGAAGTTGAATCCATCCAAGTGCGCCTTTGGCGTTAAATCAGGCAAGTTGCTAGGATTCCTAGTCAGCCACAAAGGGATTGAGCTGGATCCCACCAAAATCCAGGCCATTATAGAAATGCCCATTCCTTAGACAGAGAAGGAAATACGGGGATTTTTGGGAAGAATTAACTTCATTAGTAGGTTCATTTTTTTAACTCACAACAACCTGTGAGCCTATGTTCAAGTTTTTAAGGAAGAACTCCTCCATGAAATGGAACGATGAGTGTCAAAAAGCCTTCCTTACAATCAAAGAGCCAACTGGTTAATGCTCCTATTTTGGTACCACCCAGGGATAATGTTCTCATGTTCATGTACCTATCCATTAATGACAATGCCATGGGCTGTATGCTGGGACAGAAAGATGATAGAGGCCAAGAGCGAGCTATCTACTACCTCAACAAAAGATTCAGCAGCAGTGAACATAAGTACACTTTGATTGAGAAGACTTGTTGTGCTTTAGCATGGGCTTCCATGAAGTTACATCATTACCTTCATGGTCACACAACCCATCTCATATCCCGCGTAGATCCTCTCAAGTACGTGTTCAGTAAACCCATGTTAAATTGTCGGTTGTCCAGATGGCAGTTGATACTACAGCAATTTGACATAGTCTACGTGACGCAAAAGTCTATTATAGGTCAAGGAATTATAGATCAACTGGCCACTGCACCTTCAGGGGATTTCAAACCCCTGGAAACATATATACTTCCCCGATGAAGGGATAATGAAAGTCCATGTGAGACCCCAAATTTTATGAATAAAGATTTCAATTTCTCGAAATATTTTTTTGAATATTATGGTGTGGATTTGATATAATGTTATAGTTGTGGGTAATATTTATAAATTTTGCAAAGTACGCAAGTTGTTATATAATATTTGATTGGTCGGGGAATATTCTTTTTGTTGGGGAATATCCGTACGACGGCACAATCATTGGTGGACCCCACAATGGAAGTATTGTCGTAGTAAGAAAACGACAGAATTATCTTTTTATAAAAATAACGGCGGAAGTGTTACCGTTAAAATAGTTGAACTACCTGGTAGTAAAAGTACAGTGATACGCGTGGTTGCATAGTAGCACACGATATTGATTATTGATGCTTACGTAAGAAGTCACTCAGTTATACTCAATTATTGCTACAGTAATTGCTGCATCATATCTCTCATATTATTGATTCGATTATTGTCACAAGATTATCCGTGCATAATATGATATATTATTAAATTAATAATTGAGACGACAAAGCTATTCATATTATTAAATTATAATAGTTACAATGTCTAGAAGTTACATCGAGGAGAGGTTTGGTCATCTAATCATGGCTACCAATAAGGAGAAATCCTTATCTAATGCCCCTCTTTCCTGGAAACGACCTGGTTGTTAAATATTGTGAGTTATAATATTAATGATGAATAAGTTCATGTTGATTAAAGATGAAATTGATAGTTCCATTGTGTTGGAATTATTAGTGTTAGTGGAAATCGACATATATTCAGATGATAATTGATGTCTGGGGGTTATATTGATAAATCGGGTAATTAATCGGATAAATGAGCAATTCATTACTACTAATTCACATGCTTATATAACTATTTGTTCACATGTGTGTACTATTGAATCACATTCTTGTACTATTAGGGGAGTTGGTGCAAGATTGATAATACTTGCATGACTAAGTTAAAAATAGAGGTATAGATGGAGGTACTATACTGTAATTTGTATTTTCACATGATTATAACTATTGATTCACATGATTGAACTATTGATTCACATTATTTACTATTAGGGGAGGTGGTGCAAGTGTGATAATACTTGCAGGACTAAATTAAAAATGAAAGAAAAGTTGAAGGTATTGTACTGTAATATTTCGAGCCCCAAAACGTGTAATTATCGAAACTATATTTTCCTACAAATAGAAGCTTATTCCTTCATTATTTTTCACCAATTCACTAAAGCTATAGAGCAATTATTATAGAGAGAAATTATAGAGAGAAAGAAGAAGAGAAGTCTGCTACCTCTCTACTCCAGTATCCAGTTTCTTTCTAAGGTAAGGGGTATTATTTCTTTCGTATTCATGAAGAGAGCTTCTTTTATTCCATTCTTTATTATTATGTTGGAATAACATGTCTGTGCGAAGTACCGCATACATGGTGAAATTCTTCATTATTCCATTCTTTATTATTCTGTTTGAATATCCTCGCTCTGCATGCGGATTACGCTAGACACGGTTCCATTCTTTATTATTCTGTTGGAATAACTCGTCTGCATGGCCTATCGCATACATGGTGAAATTCTTCATTATTCCATTCTTTATTATTCTGCTGGAATAACCTTTCTGCATGCGGATATCGCATGCCCGGTGAATTCTCATTGTTATTCCATTCTTTATTATTCTCATTGGAATATCCTCGTCTCGTAAGCGGTTTATGCATGACCGGTTCCATTCTTTATTATTCATTGGAATATCCTCAGTATGCGTAAAGAACGCATGACCGGTTCCATTCTTTATTATTTTATTGAATATCATGTTTGTGCGGTTTACGCATTTACCTCGGTTCCATTCTTTATTATTCATTGAGAATAACTTTTCTGCATGACGGCCTATCGCATGCATGGTGAATTCTTCTGTTATTCCATTCTTTATTATTCTATTGGAATAACCTGTCTATGTGGATTACCGCATGCATGGTGAATGATCCTTTGTATTCATATGAATAGTATTTTCATTCAAAAGGGTTTCGCTGAAGCGCGCTTCATAATTTTTCTGACCCTCAAAAATTTTGGAAAAATATGAAATGATAATTTGATGAGTTTTCTAGATTGTGTCCAAAAATGGTAATTTTTGGATGTATAGATTAAGAGTTATGGATTTTATGGGAAAAGACTATTTTAAAAGTAAACCGTTATAACTCTTTGTGGTTAACTCCAAAATTGGTGAAATTTTTATTTGGAGTACATGTATATAACAGGAGTATACCCTGTAAATGACGGAATTTTTGGACAAAAGTACAATTTATGATAAATGTCTAAATATTCGGCAGTTTTGGCCATATGAAAAATAGTAAATGAATTTTAAAAATTTCGATAAAAATATATGTTCAATATGGGACTATATTCTGCTAAATCCTTAAAAGAAATATTTTTTTTGGGATCGATTTGGTATTTTCATGAAAATGAACTAGTTATGAGTAAATGAATTAAATATGTTATGTGAAGTAACAAAATTGAAAAATAGGATTTTATGGCTTGGGAATCTTCTATAGGGTATATGCAGATTTTTGATGAGGGATTTGATCATTGGTGATGAAATCTTATGAGTATGGCATTTTTGAATGATTAAATGCATTATTTGGTAAAGTGTAAACAATTGAAATAAATTGTTTATAAGTTTATGAAGTGATTAAAATATTGTTATAATATTAATAATATTAGATGATGAGTTTATTAAGTAATTGATAATATTTGGATAAATTTAAAGTCTTTAATATTTATCCTTGTTTTCGTTTGATTAATGCTTATATCATTGTCATCATCCTCATGCTTATATTATAATGAAAGTCATCTTCGGCTTACGTGCATAGATGGACTTGGTATGATTATGACCAGTGATCATTCGGTATAATCATGACCTGTAATGTTATAAATGATGTGGTAAAAGTCCTCAGTGGCCTGTAGTGCATTGATGGACAATTTTTGGTATGATTATGACTAGAGATTATTCCGTATAGTAATGACCATTGATGATTTAATGAATATCCTTGGCCCGTAGTGCAGGGATGATTCGATTATGTGGTTTATTTATTTTGCTGAGTCTCAGCGATAAAAATTGATGAAAACATTTTAAAACATAGAAGATAGTAGATATCATGCTCTACTTGACTCTTCTAATGGATTGCTTATTCTACTGCAGTTAAACTTGATGTCTATTGTATTTTATCAGTTTAACATTGTTGAAGACTAATGATAATTTATTCTGTATTATCCTAGTCATAATATTTCTTACTAGGCTAGTTGAGCTCACCCTTTCTTTCACTGTTCTCTTCAGGAAATGAGAACGTAGCCGGGATTTGTCGGGGAACGGAGTGACGGTCCAGATGATAGCATTAGTAGTCCTCATTATTCAGTTAAATAGTGTGAAAATAAATGTAATGAGGACTCCATTGAGTGTGGATATTGTCTAGATGACAATATTTGTATTAAAACTCATAGCATATGTTTTGTCGTATTTTACATGACAGTTGTATAATTAAGTTTTTATTTGTATTTTGTACCATGTATTTGACAACTCAAGATGGGTGATGTATACCTGTTTTGGGGGTGTCACAGTCCAACAACACCATCAGTACGATACACACCAATCATGGAAAATATATTTTGATGGAGCTGTTAACATGGAAGGTTCTGAGCGAGCAGCTTCTAGTATCCCAGACGGGAGCGATATCCCATCATCGCCAAAATTGCGCTTTATCGGCACCAACAACATAGTTGAGTATGAAGGTTGTATTATGGGACTCAAACTTGCCCAATCAATGGGTATCAGGTGGTTAACTATCTTTGGAGATTCATAATTGGTAATCAGACAGACCACAGGATTCTATCAAACCAAAGAGCTACATTTGTTGCTTTACCATCGACAAGTTTTACAAATGGCTACGGAGTTCAAAGAAATAACCATCCCTCACATTCCTCGGAATAGGAATGATTTTGCGGATGCGCTAGCAACTTTGGCCTCCTTGATAAACATACGTGACAAGGAAAACATGCCAAGCATCCCATTTTCCCTACAAAAGGCTCCAGCCTATGGGAATTATATTGGAGAAGTATCGAATTAGCTACATCCCATCCAACACCCTTGGTATCAGCACATCAAGAAGTACTTGTGAGATGGATCTACACCCGCTGAGGCAAGCCCTACTAAAAGAAGGCGGATCCATCGACTAGCTATGAAGTTCTACTTGAGCGGAGATGCACTCTATAAAAGAGGTACAGGACTAGGTCTCCTTAGATGTCTAAATAAGGACCAAGCTCAGAGACTCATGGATGAAATCCATGGTGGAGTATGTGGCCCACACATAAGCGGCCCCCTACTTGTTAAAAAGATCCTCAGAATAGGGCATTACTGCTCGCTTAAGGCTGACTGTGATGATCATGTCAAGAGATGCTACCAATGCCAAATTCATGGGAATTCTATCCATTCCCCTTCGAGGGAGCTCCACAACATAAGTTCACCTTGGCCCTTCTCAATGTGTGGAATGGACGTGATCGGGCCCATCGAGCCCAAAGCCAGTAATGGGCATCGGTTTATCTTCACCATGATCGACTACTTCACCAAATGGGTAGAAGCAGCCTCCTTCCCCAGGGTTACCAAAGAAGTCATCATTGCTTTCATCAGAAATAATGTCATTTATCAGTATGGACAACCAGATGTAATTGTGTTAGACAATGCTAAGAACCTCAACAGCAAAATGATGGAGGAGTTGTGCAGTAAATTCCACATCAAACACCTTATCTCTGTCATCTACCGCCCAAAGATGAATGATGTTATTGAAGCGGCAAATAAGAACATCAAGAAGATCATGCAAAAGATGTTCGCCAAACATAAAGGATGGCCTGACCTCTTGCCTCTGCCTCTATTAGCCTATAGAACTTCAATGCGTACTTCCACTAGGGCAACCCCCTACTCATTAACCTATGGGATGGAAGCAGTGCTCCCCATAGAAGTGAAAATGGAATCCCTTAGAGTATTGATAGACGCTCAGCTAGATGAAGACCAATGGTTGCAAGATAGGTATCATCAATTGTCTCTAATAGACGAAAGGCGAAGTGATGCTATCTTCCATGGTCAATTATACCAACAGAGGATCACCAGATCCTACAACAGAAAAGTCTAGGTATGGAAGTTTAAACAACATGACTTGGTTTTGAAGAAGATCATTGACAACCAAGATCAATCTAAAGGGAAAATTCGCTCCAAACTTGGAAGGCCTGTTTATTGTTAAGGAGGTATTGACAGGAGGTGCTCTAAGATTACAGGAAATGGAAGATGATGAATTGCCACAGCTCATCAACTCAGACACTGTGAAATGGTACTATGTCTGAAATTTCCATCAAGCAAACATCCTGGTTTTGGATCACTAGATCACCAGTCACTTCAGGTTTTCTAACCCTTTCTACATACAACCCTTTCTTCATACCCATCTGCCCCATCAGGGAAACACACTCTTCAAGCCAATCGCCTAGTTTCAAATCATCAGATCTTTCACTCAACTTCGTTTCAAACCTTTCAGGTTATCCCACCAGGGATTGAACCTTTCACACCCGCAGTTTTGTCCCACTACGGATAAGACTTTTCACACATGCAGTTTGTCCTGAACATAGGATCAAACTTTTCCCCCGCAGTAGTCCTGAACATGGGATCAAAATTTTTCGGTTGCAAATCATCCTTAACATGGGACAAACTACGTCGACCTGATCTCCTTGATACCTAGGAGTACGTAGGCAACCATTTTATATGGCCCGGTTGCAATAAAAAAATAAAATAAAAACAATAAACATTTATACACCCTCCTATACAAAAATCACAAAAACATTCCTACACTTTCTACCCCTTCACATACAACGTTGAACCTCTTACAACAGGTTTGAACTATGCAGACCTGATCTCCTCTTCAATAGGAGTACGTAGGCAGCCAATTATGGTTTGGTCTTACCCCTACCAAAACAAATGCTTGTCAACGATACTGGGATCAAACTTCAATCCACCACATTTCACCGGCTTCAGACCAAAGGGATGGAACTACCTGGCCTCCCCATAAATGGGAGAGTTGGTGACCATCTAAGCTGCGGTTGATTCCTCGAAGAGAAACATCAATCCATGAGAGATGGAACTATTTGGGATCTCCTCTTCAATAGGAGTACCGACAACCATTTGTGGTGCGGTGAATCTTAGAGAGGAAAAGTCACACTCCTCTCCACCTCTACATACAGAAACCAGTCCCAAGACACCAAAGAGAGTAGGGATACACACAGATCAACAATCCATTCTGAAAGATCCTATGACGTTTTAATGTCCACCCATCAAGGATGAGTTCAGAATACATCAAGATCACAAGCCCTAAAGAAATAGGCAAATATTAAGTAAGTAGCAAAGCACAACTAAAAGGGAAGTGAACCAAAATATATTTCCCTACCATATATAATGTTGTTTGATATATACAATATGTGTTGTACATGATAAAATGGCTAAGCTAGTCTGTGCAGGAAAATACAAGTCTATCTACAATCCCGTGGATATACGAACTATCAAGTCCAACATGACATCTCTCTCCGAAGAAGGAGGCAACGCTGCAAGCTCCTGCCCAAGGGTATCTACATGAGCTAACAGATCCGCAGTCAACTGCATGGTGGCATGATGTTCATCAATATATGCACTCATATCGGCAGATATGGTAGCATCCCGCTCAACAATCAATGCATCTCTAGATGATCTGGCCTCATCCCGCTCAGCAATAGCGGTGTCTATGAGCTACAGCCTCCTCTATCTCTAATAGACCGGTATCTGTGACACCCCCAAATACGGGTTACCTGACCCCCGAGTTTGGTGCTCACGATCCACAACAAAAAATAACATTTAACTACCCATTTAATTATAAATAGAAACATACACTTCATTAACTGATATAGTTAATACATTACCCCAGGTTCTCTAACCTTAACATTACAAACATACCCTTTAGTTATACAAAAAGGGTTTACAAATATAACATAATAATAATGTTATTCATAACTAATTTATCACTATGCCTTTGCCTTTGTCCTTCACAGCACCTCCAGCCACTTCGTCCCTAGCTGAAAAATTTTATTTAGCAAGGGTGAGCAATAAATTTGTCCCGCAAGTTAAGATATACAATGAAAGTATAAGAATCAGAACAACAGACTATCTATTTTGATAGAATGAAACCAAAGTTCGGAGAACTTTGAAATAGCTGAACAAATTGTTATTTACTAACAAGTCTTCTCGCATTCTAAGCAACACAATAAGTTAATAATGAAAGAGCACAACGCTTTCAAAGTTTCTACGATATTCAATTGACTAACAATTTAGAAGTACTCTCCAAAATTTTAAGTTGAATGATCTCAAATGATCTTAAAATTATCTTCTCGAGTAACTATCAATATTTACTTTGATATACCCAAATACAAGATGGAAATATTTTCCAGAGTTATGTTGAGTGATCACAAAGGATCTAGAACTTCTCTTCTCGAGTAACTATCAAAGATATACTTTGATATACCCAGGTGTATCAGATAACCATAAAGATTAAGTCATACCCCACTGTAAGTACTTAGAGCGGCCAACTCCTTGTACCCTATATTATGAATAATACTTACATGTGCGCAAAGGCCGAATATACGACCAAAAATGTTCCCTTTATATAAAAGGTTGTTCTTCTCAGTCTTTGAATCAGAATTTGATTTAACAACGAAATACAATGATTTCAATATCTAATCTCTTCTCTTCTCTTCTCAAACCTATCAAGTTTTCTTTTTCGATCTAGCTGAAACAATTGGCATCGATCTATCAATAATAATTGAATTCTCTTCTGTTCTCGAACCTATCAAGTTCTAACTAATGTTCGTCTAGCCAGAATAATTAGCTAAGACATTTCTCAACATGATTTAACAATAGACAAAATTTGACTGTACTATTTGCAATAAATAATAGCTTCTACGGATGTAAATATCCAACAACAGTTATTCTCCAAGTATATTCTCAGAATCACTAATTCAATTTGAATTAATATACATGCACTAACTGCGAATAATCAACAATAATTCTCAGACGTGGTCTAATAAACAATAATTAACCACCATAGTAATTAAACAGATATAACTCAAGGTTGAGTTAGGAAACTTGCCTGATTCGTTGACTACTGCTACGCAATTTAAGTTAACTTCTTTTGTAAGACCTATCATTAATAAGATTGGTCTTTTAATCAGCATATCATACCTTGTATCATAATACAATTACTTTATCAATCAATTATCTAACACTTAATCACATAATTAAATATTAGATAACACCTTACAACATTAGTATTATTATCATCCTTTGATAATTCTTTAATCACTATGTCATATACATTATGATTTAACTTACTTTTTCATTTCATAAGTTATTCTTTAACATCTAATAAGTCAAATACAAATCCAGCAACCTGAATTCTAAATCTAGCAACTAAATTTCCAATTCAAAGAATTTAATCGCAATCCAAAGAAGTCGGATTCAACATATTTTCAATTCAAGAATCGCTTTTCAATCCAAAGAATCGGATTCATAATTATTCAATCCAAAGAAGTCGGATTCCATATCCTTTTCACGAAAACACCAAATCAACTTATTATTTTTCTATCCTTTGACCAAATATATATACATATATTTCATACACAAAAAGTACTTTTCCATAATTTTCCAACTTTCTTTAGTATTTTTCAAAAATCAATTCCTAGTTAATTCCTTAAGAAATTAGCTACCTCGCATTTAACTCCAGAAATTCCCAACTCTTGGTGGGATCTTATACATGTTAACGTGAGCCTTCACTTTAAATTTCGTGGCCAACGGAGTTATAGAACTCCGGTTATAACCGTTTTCGTCAAAAAATCACAAAAATTGAAATGGTCATAACTTGGTCATATTAAGTCGAATGCAAAATCCAGTACTTGAAACCCGAACTCTGCTTCTCCACGATATACCATTTCTTTTTGTCAATAATACTAAATAATAATACATTCAACTTAATTTACATACATCAAAGTTTACTTCCCTGTGCACGCGACCTTCAAATACATTCCTTACAATACTTGAATAGATACCAATACAACTATAACCATTAACTCATAATACACACTTATTCGATCACCTTTCCTTTTTTCTTTGTTCGTGCTCGAGCCTTCAAAGTTGCTCATACATAACCGAAAAACATTTAATTTAAGCAAGGATGAGCATTTAAGTGCCCAAAGAAGTAATAGCAATTATATATAAGTCGAAAGAATATAAGTATTCTCTTTACATAACACTTCTACAACGAATCGAAAGTTGTGAAGTAATCAGACCGATAAAAAATTCACATAACAACTCTCTTCAAATTCTTTAAATTTGGCTCGCTCTACCCTTGAATAGGGTTTAAGAAACATACTATGAACATTCTTTTCATTTTCAAAAGGTTTAGCGGAATTCTATCCTCAAACCATTATAACTTACTTAGCACGGAGGGTGATCACCACAGAAACTCTCATTGATCAATACTACATAACTTGAACGAAATTCATCGCCACTCTATCCGCTTTAAGCAAAAAAATCTTCCCATATAGGGATGTTCATACATGCCCGGTTCCAAACCCGGTTTTTTTAATCTTGCTCAACAATAATATGTAATTCAACATATATATACGGTAATCGACAAAGGTGTATCAACATGTGAATAAATGCTATGATTATCCAAGTGGGGACACTTGTATAAACCATTTATAGAAATCAACTTAATGTAATATATATCCGAGCTAACATGTCGATAATCAAAGAGTATATAACTGTATGTGTGAATAGAATAATAATTCAAACTTCTTACTCATGTCCATCAGATAAAGAAAAATGCAAAGGTAGGATACTTGCCTCGATTCACCGATTACAAATCTCAACTTAGGTTTTATCTCTTTATCACAACCTATCAATAATCGATCATTCGCTCGATTAGAACAATATATCTTAACACATAGTACCGCTTTATTACAACAAAGACATAGTCTAATCACATAATCACAAAGGATCATACTTTTTTTAGTTCCTATTCTATACTTGAAATATTTTTATACATTTTTCAAATATCTCATCCATGCTCTTACAAAGAGTCTTTTCTTTCTTTTATAAGGTCCGACATTTGTTTGCATGCATCGATGCAACCTTTTATCGGCAAATACCGAGTCTAAGACTCTTATTCTATACCTCAACATCTCAGAATATCGACATCTTATTTTTAATCATTTTCGCAATTTCCGTAAATTGAAAAATTTAAAATAATTCAAATCATTACTAAAGGGCCTATAGTGATATAATCATATACTATAGGTGTTCTTCTTCAAATTCGTAACTTCATAATCTGCTTCTCAAGTCACACTTAGTTTTAGGCTTATATAACTTTCAAATATCTAATCATAATTAAATGATTTAAACATTAAACAATTCCATTATCATTAATAGTTTAATTAATACTAAACTATTAATGAAACCATCGCTAAAATATAAAAGTTATTTATAATAACTCAAACTATTTTTAAAACATTTATATTACCTAAATAATTACCATTAATATTTAAATATTAATGTACTATTTATCCAAATATTAAAAGTCATTAATTATAACTTAAAATATTTTTAAATCCTTAATATCCTCTTTAAATGGTTTTTAAATAAGTAAAACCATTTTTAAACTATTTATTTAATATTAATCATTAAATAAACTAAATATCATTAATATTATCTTAATATCATTAATATTTAATTATTAATGAAATTATCATTTAAATATTAAAAGTTATATTTTATAACTTAAAATATTTTTAAATACCTTATTTTCATTTAAAATGATTTTTATAATATTAAAATCATTTTTAAACTAAATTATTTAATATAATCATTAAATAACTTTAATATCATTAATAATTATTAATTAATGAAATTCATCACAAAATATTAAAAGTCATCACAAATAACTCATTTACATAATCAATTCCAAGCCAAAATAAACATAGTAAACTAACTAGTTTATTAACAACACTAACTAAACTTCAAAAATTCAAACTTTAACTAACAATTAAAAATAATAACATTACAAAAATTAAATAAGAAACATACCCTAAAAATACTTAATTCCACAGACCCTAATACGCACTTCCACGCCAAAATTTAACTAAGGAGATCTTTATAAAAAGTTCTCCCACAACAAAGCCTTTCTCAAAAATTGGAGGCCTTATTGTTGGTGAATGAAACAAAGGCCAAGCCCTTCTATTTATAGGTTTAGAAAATGGTGAAGTTCTCAATTTAGTCGATGTGGACTTGGTTTATACTAATTTTTCAATAGCTCACTTTATGCATTTTCTAACGCATTGCTCATAACTCCGATTAATCTGATTTTTGGATATGTTATACATGGTATGTAAGACTATTTTTAAAAATACGAATTACCCAATTCGGGTTCATTAGGTAGCCCAAACAAGGCCAAAAGTGGACGCTCATAATAGCTTTTCAATCTCGCTTCAGCTTTACCCTCTTCGCTAAAAAAATATAACTCTTTCATTTTAAAACATTTTTGAGCGATTCTTGAGCCCACGCGAAGCTAACTTCTGGGGCTACAACTTTTATTCTTTGACCATTTCCAAATTCCGAACACATCAGCCCAGAAATTCCGTTCAAATGGACTGCACCGCACTTGTTGGGAAGTTTTGACACTACTACTTTGAAATGTCATAACTCTCTCCTCCGATATCGGATTTAGTCCGCTTTGAGTCTATGGAAAGCTTATTCGGTGTACTATAACATACCAAAAGCCCAGAAGGTTTTGGAAACATTAACTGATCGAAACAAAGTCCCTAATAGCACATCCCGCCGCTGACTTTCGCTTTTGAGAAATTTGACACATTTCCTTCCAATCACCGTAATTCCTCATCCGAGGTCGGAATGAGGTCATTCCAAAGCCTATGGCTTCCTAACTCAAAGCACTACAACATATCAAAAGCCCAGACCTTTTAAAGCACAAAAAGTGGACGAGAATGCCCCCATTACAGATCGCCTAAAAATAGTTTATCATGATCTACCAACCATGTTTGACCATCTATAACTTCTAATCTATACATGATATGGACTTGATTCTTTTTGCAGATTAAAGACCACATATCAAAGCTACACATAACAACTTTTGAAGAACAAAACTCATGATCGAGCAAAGAGTTATGGCCTCCTCGACATTTGGTGAAAAAAAATAATGTAATCTCGCTTTTTCCAACTTGCTTAAATCTTCAAATTGCAGCACTTTGATGTTATGGGTCTTTGATTTATCAACCCATATCATCAATTAACATTCTATTACACAACTTTAAACAATCAATTGCATCAAATAACATCGAATCAAAGGATTTCTAGGTTTAGTGTTCTTATACCCTTTTTTTGCCAAAAATTCTTGATTCTTGCTTCGATTTGTTATGGGTGATGGTCAGGGCTTTGTTTAAGAGTGTATGGGCAATCTTGTACAAGGCAATTAAATGTAATATTTAATCACTAGATTTAATTTTATAATTTACCAATTAACTTCTATCCTTTGGTAAATTAAAACACTTATACAATAACATCGAAATTAAACCCTAGAATTAAAATTAGGGTTTCTTTCTCAACGCCATCAATTAGTAGGTTTCTAATCGACCATTAGTGGTTCTTTAATTATCTCGTATATGTTACTAACACAAATGTTACTTTTATTTCTAATTTCAACCTAAGCTAGGGTTATAATAATTAGGGTTTGTCCTAATTATCGACGCATAACAAAGAATTTTAGGGTTTCTTCTAATTACCGATATTCTTATTCACAAGAATTTCATATACACAAATACTACTCGTAAATATCCCATAACCGAAGTTTAATAATTAGGGTTTCACAAAGACGGTAATATGCTATGACCTAATCGACCGCCATTGCTCAATATTATCTCGTCTCACATACCCAAAGACATAATTATGGTAATCAGAAAATCATTATATAAATAATATAATATTATTATTCTCATCTCTCTGATCACAATCCCAATCCAGGTTTGATCTCATGTCCGACTTATTCTTCGTACACAACATCAATAATCAAGTTAAAATAATTAACTTAAATATTCTCAACAATTCATATAATAAAATATTTATTATATAAATCTAATTATCACTTCATATATTATTTCCAATCATGTTTTCATGGAAAATAATTAATAAAAAACATTTCTACTTACGTAAATTTATTACCATATAATTTGTGGTAATTAATAATTCCAAAATTATTTCTAATTTTTCAAGTAATAAATGTATTCGCATTTATCGCTCACTTTACTTGACACTTAGTCTCGCTATTAAATAAAAAAAAAATATAAAAAATTTCTTATTTATTTTATATAGAAAATCTCTAAGTATTACATTCACCTCCTTTATAAGGATTCCGCCCCTAATCACCGCTTTAAAAACTCATATGCGTATGGGTACATAGCATATAATCATCATACGAGATCTCGATCATACTTGATCGAATCGATCTTTAATTATTCATCATAACACTTGTCTCATCCGATTAAGCGTAAATATAAGATATATAAGTTATTCAAATAAGACTGAGTTCTGCTTCCAAATGCCACCGTGATCCTCGGACCGGCCATGTTGTAAACCCTGAGTTGCTTTCATTGGGTTACGGGTCGAGTTTGGTCCTCGAAATTGCTAACGCCCCACCGCTTCTCCCCGTGGTTACGCTCCCGCCCCATTCCCTCTCAGGATGCTTCACCTTATGCTCACCGATCCACATATGAAGCATCCACCGATCATCCTTGAGTTGGGGCAATGGGAGAGATATGACCTCTCTCTCTCGCGACTTGTAGCATACAAACTTGCCCTTCGTACACTCGCCAGAGTGATTCTTCCCGCAGCTTCTTGCACCGCACTACCCGCTTTTTATACCTTCCTCGCTTTTACTTGCATTTTCTCGTAAAAATCCTCATTCTTTTCTCACCCCTATTCCCACTACTACTTTCTATCTTTACTGCTCCTCCCGACTTGCTTTTTGTTCTTCTTCTCCTTATGGTAGAGGCTCATGGCCTCACTTCCCTGCTCAAAGAATGATAGCCTTTCTCCATGAGTGCCGCAAAAAAGTATTGATTTGCAAAGATCGACACCTTATCAGAGAGCCGTGGTTTTAAGCCCAAATTTCAAATCTCCTCGCCTTCCTAGCCTCTCAGATCCACTTGATGTGGAGCAAACCTAGCTAACTCATTAAATTTTATGCATACTCCGCAATAATACATGTTATCCTCGCTTTAACTCCGTGAATCTCACCTCCATTCTAGATCGTGATACTAACAGAGAGATAGTTTTCAAAAATAAATCCTTAAACCTATCCCAAGTAATTTCTTCTTCTCCCCCTCGAGTCTTATTTGCCTCCCACCAAAAGTTAGCTTCCCTTTCATCATATAAGTGGCAAAAAGCGGTCTTTTGCCCTCATCTACTTTTAGCGATTACGAACGCCTTTCTATCTCTCTCACCCAAGTCCGGGCTTCTATAGGTCACCGATCCTCTCAATTCGTGGTCCTACTATTTTGAAGTCTTTGAATTTTGCCAAGCGATTGTTGTCCGGGCCGGTTTCCCGTGAATCGTGTTCCTCGTCGATAGCTCGAGCTACCATGTTTGCAAAGTTTTGCATCGCCTCGCCGCTGCTCCTCAAAGATTAGTAGATTCTTCTATCCTTTGGTTTCGAAGTTCGACGCTCATGCATTATCTCGTTAAATAAAACCATAAATTATACCTTACATTTTAAACCTTATTGCATAAGATTAATGTATTAAACTCGCTTTCATTTCTCAAACTTAGATTCATATTCATTTATCGAATATTTACACAAAGACATCCTCGCTTTTAATCAACAAATATCCCTTTCAGACTACGAAAAGTCTGGATTTAAAATCTTAACCAACATAAAAGTTAAAAATAGTTCATTACTTATCACACATATTACATACATAACCCATACTACTTATTTACTAAGCCTTTTTCTGACATTCATTCGCCGATGTCCTTCCATCCCACAATTAAAACATCCACCTTCTTATAGCTCGGGGCAACGAGGAGAGGTGTGTCCTTCACTTGATGTGTCGCTGAGGCTCCATCCGTCAATTTGGATTTTGAGCTTATCCTCGCTTCTTCCATTGTTTCCATTAACGCCGACGATCAACTTTTCTATCTCCCACAACCTTTCCAATGAAGAAACCTTGTTCTCCAAATCTCGCACCTCCGCTGATGCTTGAGCAAACCTTCAACTTTAGTGTCCGAATCACTATCCGTCAAATCCAACATTTCGGATCCGATGCTACGCTTTTTCCACGATAGCCACCTCGTCCGATTTGGGTTCCTAGTGAGCTTCTATTTCATCTCATCATGCCTCGATATTAGCTCTCTGGGTGTGAATATGATCCTTCTTATTCCACATATCTTTCTCACCGTACATCTACATACATAAGTTACCCCGATTAATATATAGTATATATACACAAAGAATCAAGAGTTCTATATACGCTGTCTCTTATTTTGATTGACGATAAATTTATTCAATTCTCATCAACGCCTATCTCTCGCCGAAAGGCGCCCCATCCACTCGCATCGAATCGCATGAAGGTGATGACTAAAGCCCGTCCAAGGTATATATCCGTGTCTTTTGCTTCTATTTCAACCTTCAACCGCCTTATCCAATATCTCCTCCGCCCAACCTCCTCATAACTCTCTGCTTAACTCTATCTCGTGCTTACAACATTCACACATATCATCACATGCTACCCAATACACCTCTCACAAGAGTAAAAGTTTTCAAATTGTGCCGAGGGGTCATATAGACTATGAACACATAGTTTTAACTTCAGATTCATACCGCAAAACAAAACATTACCCGGTATGTTTACAATCACAAAGAAGGTAAACTACCATTAATAGTACTTTTTAGGTGATTAGCCTATTGTACCCTACGCCATGCATAACGATTAATCATACCTAGCTAATATTTACGCCATTAGATTGATCATTTATCCAAACAACATTGTTCACCTCACCTTATCATAGATTCCGCACTCAAACAATTTGGTTCGGGAAATTTCTTTCAATGAACACTTAGAGTTTTCATAAACATTAGTCTAGCCGATTCAAAATAAGATAGACTCATATCAATAATTCAATTCAATCAATTATTTAGATGTAGCCAAACCCCGCTGGCAAATTAAACTTTTTGAAAACATTTTCTAGAATGACGCCATGATGCCGCATCAGACAATAATCCGCTGAGGATGCCGCCATTGTATGACTTTTGTCATAACACATCATACAATAGTGGAAACAAATGACTTTCAGTCAAATTCACACTAAGTATTCCCAGATTTATAACTCCATCACATTTTTATCATCTCTCGCACTAAAGTTATACATGGTACATGAGTGATAATTAAAAACAAATTTTGATATTTCAAATCATTTATGCTTAGCCAAAATAAGTAGCATAGACCGTATTTTTAAACCGCTTTCAAAAATGATTACGAGTCTACATTTTTGTTTTCAAAAGCACATAGTGCGATTTAGCTTGATGTCAAAAATTTTGAAGTTTAGCATAGCTAGAGTTTAGGAAAACCTAACACCTTCACTAAAAATCATTTACTTAACAATCTATCTGCTCTCTCGTAATCCATAACACTCCATTCACACAAAACTATACCCAGCTCATCAAACCACACTTATGAGTTCATAAATTGCCACAATCATATGAGTTTAAGAACTTATCCTAGTCGCACCTTTCAAGGCCCATTCACGAGGGGTTCATAAACATTTCATATAATTATGAGTCAAGAATGTCTCATAGGTATGAGTTTTAAGAACTCAACTTAATCTTATATTCTCTATCTATGACCTATCTACACTCGTTATACACCGAGAATGGAGTCATCCTCTTAATGTGCATATAACAAATAAATACGATACGTATATTTCAATGATTATCGCGCTGTAAACTAAGTGGTTTTTACACCAAGTACAATTCAAATCCCATACGAAGAATCATACAACTCAAATTACCGACATGAGTCCTCAATTGAATCCCCATCTAACACTAACCCCATTCTCCATATACTTTAATTTAATTCAGATTTATAATTCTCTTCCGGATCTCTGCACTAATTGATAGTATAATTCATACACAAAGAATCTTGTCAGAAACTTTCCAATCATCGATTGATTCCTTCCGTCATTATAGCCTTTATCGATCACGGGGTGATCTCATCGTATATATTACGATTTAGTTCTATATCTTGATCGCTTTATTTTACGATCTCTCATAATCGCACTTTCAGCCTTTTTTTTACTCAATCTATTCCCCACTACTGCTTAACTTTATAATCGTAGTTAGGGAACTCGTGTCTTTACACTCGCCGAGATTCATCTTTGAATCTTATCGACCAACTAACTCTATATGAGTTAATACTTATCCTAATCATTGCGTTATTAGTCTCGTGTATTCCTACCTAAGCTTCATAACCAACAACCTTTGATACCAACCTCGTGATTTACCCCAAATCCAGTACTTGAAACCCTAACTCTGCTTCTCCACGATACCATTTCTTTAAGTTTTGTCAATAATACTAAATAATAATACATTCAACTTAATTTACATACATCAAAGTTTACTTCCCTGTGCACGTGACCTTCAAATACATTCCTTACAATACTTGAATAGATACCAATACAACTATAACCATTAACTCATAATACACACTTATTCGATCAAATTTTCCTTTTCCTTTGTTCGTGTCGAGCCTTCAAAGTGTGCTCATACATAATCGAAAAATTTTAATTTAAGCAAGGATGAGCATTTAAGTGCCCAAAGAAGTAATAGCAATTATATATAAGTCGAAAGAATATAAGTATTCTCTTTACATAACACTTCTACAACGAATCGAAAGTTGTGAAGTAATCAGACCGATAAAAAAATTCACATAACAACTCTCTTCAAATTCTTTAAATTTGCTCGCTCTACCCTTGAATAGGGTTTAAGAAACATACTATGAACATTCTTTTCATTTTCAAAAGGTTTAGCGGAATTCTATCCTCAAACCGTCATAACTTACTTAGCACCTGAGGATGATCACCATGCATTGACTCAGATTGATCAATACTACATAACTTGAACGAAAATTCATCGCTTTCACTCTATCCGCCTTAAGCAAAAAATCTCCCCATATAGGGATGTTCATACATGCCCGGTTCCAAACCCGGTTTTTTTAATCTTGCTCAACAATAATATGTAATTCAACATATATATACTAGTAATCGACAAAGGTGTATCAACATGTGAATAAATGCTATGATTATCCAAGTGGGGACACTTGTATAACCATTTATAGAAATCAACTGAATGTAATATATATCCGAGCTAACATGTCGATAATCAAAGAGTAATCTGCATGACAGGATATAGAATAATTCAAACTTCTTACTCATGTCCATCAGATAAAGAAAATGCAAAGGTAGGATACTCACCGATTCACCGATTACAAATCTCAACTTAGGTTTTATCTCTTTATCACAACCTATCAATAATCGATCATTCGCTCGATTAGAACAATATATCTTAACACAAGTACCGCTTTATTACAACAAAAGACATAGTCCAATCACATAATCACAAAGGATCATACTTTTAGTTCCTATTCTATACTTGAAATATTTTTATACATTTTTCAAATATCTCATCCATGCTCTTACAAAGAGTCTTTTTTTCTTTTATAAGGTCCGACATTTGTTTGCACAGCATCGACAAATTTTTATTTGCAAATACCGAGTCTAAGACTCTTATTCTATACCTCAACATCTCAGAATATCGACATCTTATTTTTAATCATTTTCGCAATTTTAAATTGAAAAATTTAAAATAATTCAAATCATTACTAAAGGGCCTATAGTGATATAATCATTATTATAGGTGTTCTTCTTCAAATTCGTAACTTCATAATCGGCTTCAAGTCACTAGTTTGGCCTTGGCTATAAACTTTCAAATATCTAATCATAATTAAATGATTTAAACATTAAACAATTCCATTATCATTAATAGTTTAATTAATACTAAACTATTAATGAAACCATCGCTAAAATATAAAAGTTATTTATAATAACTCAAACTATTTTTAAAACATTTATATTACCTAAATAATTACCATTAATATTTAAATATTAATGTACTATTTATCCAAATATTAAAAGTCATTAATTATAACTTAAAATATTTTTAAATCCTTAATATCCTCTTTAAAATGGTTTTTAAATAAGTAAAACCATTTTTAAACTATTTATTTAATATTAATCATTAAATAAACTAAATATCATTAATATTATCTTAATATCATTAATATTTAATTATTAATGAAATTATCATTTAAATATTAAAAGTTATATTTTATAACTTAAAATATTTTTAAATACCTTATTTTCATTTAAAATGATTTTTATAATATTAAAATCATTTTTAAACTAAATTATTTAATATAATCATTAAATAACTTTAATATCATTAATAATTATTAATTAATGAAATTCATCACAAAATATTAAAAGTCATCACAAATAACTCATTTACATAATCAATTCCAAGCCAAAATAAACATAGTAAACTAACTAGTTTATTAACAACACTAACTAAACTTCAAAAATTCAAACTTTAACTAACAATTAAAAAAAATAATAACATTACAAAAATTAAATAAGAAATATACCCTAAAATACTTAATTCCACAGATCTAATACGCACTTCCACGCCTAAAATTTAACTAAGGAGATCTTTATAAAAGTTCTCCCACAACAAAGCCTTTCTCAAAAATTGAGGCCTTATTGTTGGTGAATGAAACAAAGGCCAAGCCCTTCTATTTATAGGTTTAGAAAATGGTGAAGTTCTCAATTTAGTCGATGTGGACTTGGTTTATACTAATTTTTCAATAGCTCACTTTATGCATTTTCTAACGCATTGCTCATAACTCCGATTAATCTGATTTTTGGATATGTTATACATGGTATGTAAGACTATTTTTAAAAATACGAATTACCCAATTCGGGTTCATTAGGTAGCCCAAACAAAAGGCCAAAATGGGACGCTCATAATAGCTTTTTCAATCTCGCTTCAGCTTTACCCTCTTTCGCTAAAACAGTACATAACTCTTTCATTTTAAAACATTTTTGAGCGATTCTTGAGCCCACGCCAAGCTAACTTCTGGGGCTACAACTTTTATTCTTTGACCATTTCCAAATTCCGAACACATCAGCCCAGTAAATCCGTTCAAATGGACTGCACCGCACTTGTTGGGAAGTTTTGACACTACTACTTTGAAATGTCATAACTCTCTCCTCCGATATCGGATTTAGTCCGCTTTGAGTCTATGGAAAGCTTATTCGTGTATATATAACATACCAAAAGCCCAGAAGGTTTTGGAAACATTAACTGATCGAAACAAAGGTCCCGAATAGCACATCCCGCCGCTGACTTTCTTTCGCTTTTGAGAAATTTGACACATTTCCTTCCAATCACCGTAATTCCTCATCCGAGGTCGGAATGAGGTCATTCCAAAGCCTATGGCTTCCTAACTCAGTGCACTACAACATATCAAAAGCCCAGACCTTTTTAAAGCACAAAAAGTGGACGAGAATGCCCCCATTACAGCATCGCCTAAAAATAGTTTATCATGATCTACAACCATGTTTGACCATCTATAACTTCTAATCTATACATGATATGGACTTGATTCTTTTTGCAGATTAAAGACCACATATCATCAGCTACACATAACAACTTTTGAAGAACAAAACTCATGATCGAGCAAAGAGTTATGGCCTCCGACATTTGGTGAAAAAAATAATGTAATCTTGCTTTTTCCAACTTGCTTAAATCTTCAAATTGCAGCACTTTTGATGTTATGGGTCTTTGATTTATCAACCCATATCATCAATTAACATTCTATTACACAACTTTAAACAATCAATTGCATCAAATAACATCGAATCAAAGGATTTCTAGGTTTAGTGTTCTTATACCCTTTTTGCCAAAAAAATTTTTGATCTTGCTTCGATTTGTTATGGGTGATGGTCAGCTTTGTTTAAGAGTGTATAAGGGCAATCTTGTACAAGGCAATTAAATGTAATATTTAATCACTAGATTTAATTTTATAATTTACCAATTAACTTCTATCCTTTGGTAAATTAAAACACTTATACAATAACATCGAAATTAAACCCTAGAATTAAAATTAGGGTTTCTCAACGCCATCAATTAGGGTTTCTAATTGACCATTAGTGGTTCTTTAATTATCTCGTATGTTACTAACACAAAAGTTACTTGCTTCTAATTTCAACCTACTAGTTAGGGTTATAATAATTAGGGTTTGTCCTAATTATCGACGCATAACAAAGAATTAGGGTTTCTTCTAATTACCGATATTCTTATTCACAAGAATTTCATATACACAAATACTACTCGTAAATATCCCATAACCGAAGTTTAATAATTAGGGTTTCACAAAGACTTAATATATGCTACACCTAATCGACCGCCATCGCTCAATATTATCTCGTCTCAAGACATACCCAAAGATATATAATATGGTATCAGAAAATCATTATATAAATAATATAATATTATTATTCTCATCTCTTGATCACAATCCCAATCCAGTGTTTTGGATCTCATGTCCGACTTATTCTTCGTACACAAAGATCAATAATCAAGTTAAAATAATTAACTTAAATATTCTCAACAATTCATATAATAAAATATTTATTATATAAATCTAATTATCACTTCATATATTATTTCCAATCATGTTTTCATGGAAAATAATTAATAAAAAACATTTCTACTTACGTAAATTTAAAATTTATTACCATATAATTTGTGGTAATTAATAATTCCAAAATTATTTCTAATTTTTCAAGTAATAAATGTATTCGCATTTTTATCGCTCACTTTACTTTTGACACTTAGTCTCGCTATTAAATAAAAAAAAAAAAAATTTATACGCAAAATTTTATTTATTTATTTTATATAGAAAATCTCGTTAGAAATAAGGTGAAAGAGAAATAAAATAAATTATGGGTGTTAGTAAAAGATGTGGATATATTGTGTATATCTAATTGTTATCTCCCAATAACTCCCATGCTTCTCTTTCTTAATCATATAGTTGTTGCTTGCAAGCTTAGCCAAATGTGGTGACTCCAAAAATAAGAAGACACCTAGCATAGTTGGTGAACCACTTTGTAAACTAAAATATGTTATCATCATTACACCACATGCTTCCTTTTTCTCCTTCTCCCATCCGGTCAAGTGGCCTTAGATTGCCCCAAAATTAGTTTCCTTTTATGCTTTATTTGATTTACTAAATGTCCAAAAAGTCCTCTCCCACTTGGGCTAAAAGTTGGGCCATTCTTTTAATGTATTGCTTGGGCCTCTGAACAATTTCATTGGGCCAACACTTGGGCTATAAAATTTACATAGTCCAATACCTTTAATTCTTATCCAACCCAAATCATTTAATTAGAGTTTTCATTTCCTCATTTATAACATAAATCCTTACTCATGTACATTTAATTTCTTAACCAAATTAGACTTGCTATAATTAGGTTATAAAATAATTAACTGAGATGTATAAAATAAATCTCTTAGAATTAGTATATATTTTATATACTAATATTCTCTCGTATCATAACCCTTAGGTTATTCAATTTTTCATTCCTAATTTATAATTAGGTTACCTTAGCTTCTCTTATTTGTTTATATAATAAACAAATATAAAACAACACATAATGTTCATATTCACTTACCATTAATCCTGAATAACTCACCACAAAAATTTTTAAATCCTCAAAATTCCTTCTCAGAATGTCAAATCCATTCACTTATTTTCTGTCTAGGTCTATTATTCAACATTTATTTAATCAATTAAGATTTTATTAATCATACAAATTCTCGGGTTATCACAGTATCTCTCCCATCAAGAGCTGTCAACATCAAGGCCCTAGCCTGATCTCTCTCAAAGGTCATCAGATGAAGACTCTGCTCTAAATATTATGCTGAAAGCTGGATCACAATAGTACTCGTACTAGGAGAATTTGCAAAAGCTGATGTCAACCCAGTAAATAGCTCCTCTTCGGTGTAAAGATCAATGTCCTCTGTGGGCTTCCCATCATCAGAATCAATCTCTGGCACTATGGATACTACTACAGCCGATGATGTCTCTGTCTCCAACCATGTAGAATACTCTAACGAACAGCCCAGATGGCTAACAGAAAATGTAGCTAGCTCACGCTGATCCCAATAGGCATACACCCTGGATCTGTCCTCTGCTGACAAGCGACGAGAAGCTATGCTCTGACTCAATGCCCCCTCAAAAGGATGAAAGTCCTGAAACTGGTCAAACTGTAACATCACAGCCAGTGGGTGGTAAGTCGTCATGCCCCTTAAACTAGCTAGAGGGAGATAATCTATGCCAGGAGCATGAGTAATGAAGCTGTAGGGTGAACTAAGCCATGTACACGACAGAATGTCAAACGGATCTGCGATCCCTGCCAAGAATATCGACCAAGACGCAGCGTCTATACACTCCGCTGGCTGGAAGGAGTAAGACATAGCTATCTCATGGGTAAAATAATACCCGTTGTAATACCCGAGAATTTTCATGTCTTATAAATATATTAATGGGAATAGATATTTATTTGAATATAAATGATTTCGTGTTATGAGACGAGTTAACTCAATTATATTAAAGTGATTAATGTGGAGTTGTAACAAACTCGTTGAAATGCCTTGTGTGGCACCGTGATGAGAAATAGTAGTGATTATATTAATTAACGAAAGAATTGTTAAGGCAAATAATTAATTGATAGTTATTAGAGAATATTAATTAATTGCATATAATTATGTGATTCCATATAAGGAAATACACTCTTAAACTAGTAATATCACCAATATGATAGTTAATTCATGTTGTGTAAAAAGATTGTGGAGATAGATGTTGAAACTGGCTTGAAGCTAAACTAGTTTGGCACTTTGCCAGATACTATGAACAACATTGCTCTCCAAGAGTACAAATCAAGTAGCAATTGCTTGCGCATGATGATTAGTTGGAGATAATTAATTTTCTACTTTAGAAATAAAATGGAACACTCTTGTTATATGTGTGGCATTAATAAAACTTAGAATAAAAGTATATTATGTTAATATAAAGTACCTAGTAGTACAGTGAAATCATATGTAATTGTAATACATAAATGATTAAATATCTGTGTATTCTAGAAACTGAGGAAAGAATTAAATATTTAAATAAACATTAATATTAAATAAGGTTATAATATGGTTATGTGAGTGGTAAAAATAATTATGGAACTACCTGGACAATAATACCAAGCTACGTTATTTTATTACATGTACTTAATGTACATGGATTATATGATATGAGTATATAACTAGTTCTTAAATTTCCTAATATAGTAACACTTGGACATTAAAAACCCATTTTTGGGTAATAAAGTAACTGAATTGGACTTAGATAACTTATTGCTGAGATTTTTGCTCTTGTCCCAAATTGAGTGACACAATAGTACATGAATAGTGGTCTAAAAGCTAAGTTGCGTAACTTTCAAGCTGATAATCATAGGTGATCATGGCTAGCAAGATAGCTGGTATTGGGTTGTTAAACAACTCCTTAATAACCTTTGTTCCCTTCCATTACACCATGGACTCCAATATTATGTAATGTAAATGTCCAGTCCATATTTCCTTTATAAATAGAAGCTTGATTTTCAGTTTTTGTTGTTTGTAATTATCTGAGTTTGAGAGTTTTAAGTTGTTGAGCAATTGTAGAAGCATATTCAGTGTGTGGGGAGTCCAATTCAAGCTTAAAAAGGTATAATTTCTAATTATGTTCTTGAAATGGGTCTTGTTTAATTCTTGGAATTACTTGAATTTTTATGTCAATCAAGATGAATTAACATGCTATAAGATGTTTAAGAAGTTTACTTACACGTATGGACTCTTTAATGATGGTTTAGAAAAAGTTTAAATCGATGGAAATCAAGTTGGCTGAGACTCGTAAATAGAGTTCCGCTTCGCTCTGAACGGAACATGGCAAGCAATTGCCCTAATTTGTATCAGATAGCAGTAGCATTCTGCTTGGCCCCTAATGTTCGCTTTGCTTCTGTTTTAAAATTTGATCAGTGTTGGTAAAGTACTATGACTTAAACTAGCCTGCAAGCATGTGTAATGTGATGTGTATACACAAGTATATTAACCTAATGTGAGCATGTTTTACTAGATTAGCACACATGATTAACAAAGTGTATGGTTTAAATGAATGTAGCACTTTAGAAATGAACTTGATAGGTATGTATGACATGTTCATATACTGACTTTGCAAGCATATTGGTATGATTTAGAAATGCATGAATAACCCGTTGACTTGTGTTTAGAAGATTCGTAAGGTAGCATGAACATGTTGAGCTTATTAGTAAGCTTCACTAATGAAAATAAGAACTGTGAACATGAAGATTAACATGCTACCTTAAGGTTTAGAATCTAACATTTATGAACATGTTTGGGGATACTCTTAGACTCACTTATGTAGCATAAATATATATATACCATGCTTGTGTATCATAATTCAAGTTAAGCATAAACGAAGCATATTTTCAACCAAAGCGATGATAATTACACATATGTGTTATGAATACTCACAAGCATACCTAATATGAGTTATATGACTACCTTGTATGTTTAGAAGGCAAGCATGTTAGACTTTGTGGTTACATGACCTTGAATGACTTTAAATTGTTGAAATGTTTAACTTAGAACCATGTTATAAAAGAAGGGACCTAGACTGACTTAAGAAGGACCTTTGGCATAATAATATATTATGTATGAATGTTGTGTTCAAGCCGGACAGGAACCACAAGGCAACAGCTGAGTCTTGGCTTGGCTGGAGGGTCAAGTAATTCAATTTGGGTCCTAAAACTTAGCCATGGCGCAATTTGCTACGGCCTAAAATCGAGTTAGATGATTTGAAATCTGATCTTTGGACAGTTAACTTATATGATGCCTATATTGCTAAAAATGGTTTAAACCCTACTGATACATGTATATATGTGATGATTAAGTATTATGATAGTATTTGTCTTGTATAAGGAAAGTCCATGGGTAAAAAGGTCTTAACCTTGAGCATTATGAATTTGCTTATAAAGTAACTAGGTACTTGATTTCATGATAAACCTATGAGCTGATTTTGTACCATATGTGCATACTTGAATTATGTCAAACTTGAATAAAGAATGTGTTAGCTAATGAGCATCTTGTACTTATAATACGCTATAAATAGGATTCAAAAGTGTTGATTTATTAACGTGGATAAACTACGCTTAAGGCAACTATCCTAAACCCTTGCATTACTTTATTCAATGAATACCGTAAGCAAGTATCTAAACCTTATCTCTTTAAATGCAAGTTATCTTACTTACTCATTCAGTTGAGCTAGTATGTTTAAACTCTTGTGAAAACTATTATTCATGTTGAACTTGGTATTGTTCTTCAATATTGTGAAAGTGTCTATGCCATTTGATTTGGCTAGACTATATGCATGTTTAGAAAACTATCCAAACCAATTGACTGGTGTGGCAATCCTAAAAACTGAGTTGAACAACCCTTATGGTAAGGGGAGTATATGTTGTTGGAAACCCTAACACATGAGTGGATATTACTGTGGTGTTATGCATAACATAGAGTATTGTAGACTGATCATCTATAGTACTTGATTCTTTGGGGTTATCAGTTTAATATTAGTAATTCTAGTAGATGTTCAATAGTTTTTAGTGACTGCTCAGTATAAATTTGCTTTATCTAGTTGGATACATTGATAGCCTTTGAATTCATATATATCTGTTGATCTATATTGAATTATCATTTCATATCCTAAAGATTGATTCGAGAATTGTCGATACTCATTGTTCATGATATTGTTCTAAGACTCTGAGACTATACCTTGATATATATAACTCGTGATTTAATACTCATTACCCTTGTTACATATTACTTGCTGGGCAATTTGTGCTCATTCTTGCTTATTTAAAACCTTTCAGTTAAGGTGGAACTGGGAAGTGTCTCTGAGAAAGACAAGGGAAAGGGCAAGGCTACCGACTAGCTTGTTCCTTTTTGGATTAAAATTATTATGTTGTATTAAGACTGTTTTCAGACTATGTTTAAGCTTAAGTAGGATTATGTAATAAGTCTTTATTTGATATTATTATGTAATCTATTAAGTACTGTAGGTTGCGAGACTTGGAGGAATAATTATAATAAAACATTGTATATTATTCTAAATTAGATCTTCAGCTGTGAATGTGTGATTTTATTTATTATTTTATTACCATGAGCACGTGATGAATCAAATTCGAGTGACCAAGTGGTGGTCTGAATTTGGGGGTGTCACAGGTTGGTACCAAAGCCGTAGTTATAAACCTTAGGAGCGAGTGTCCTTAGATTATAACTCAGGAGAACTTAGAAGTTAGGAAGGAGATAAAACTCATGTAGAGTTTTCCTTAAGAGACTTAGTGTGTTATGAAATGTAACTTCATTCAATACAATGAACTTATGTTTATTTAACATTCTGATGGAGTCGTTGTTTTGTTTGTCTTGTGTTGGTGATTGTATGATGACCGACATGGGAGGACCTAGCCGAGTAGTAGAGGAGGAGCCGCATCACATCCATGTGGTATTTGAGACACCCTTGATAGCGGAGCCTATATCAGTAGTGGCCCCTATCGATGACGATGACGAGGAGGAAGAAATGGAGCCATCACCCGAGGAGTCTGATCCGGAGGAGGAGCTAATGAAGGAGGAACCTGAGCCTATGGAGGACTCCGACGAGGCTACTTTTGAGGAACGGATGTTAGGGGAGTATGAGGAGCCGATTTTAGAATTAGGGTGTTGAATAGAGGAGCTTGAGGCTGAGGCTAGGGAGAGGGAGTCTGAGTTCGAGAAGATAAGGGACGAGGACCATTAGAGGAAATTAGCAATGCAGGAAATGGAGGTTGAAATTGCTCATCGAAAGGAGGCAGGGATCCAGATGGGGACTTTGTTTCACCGAGCGGTGGCTAGGAACGTTGAGTTGGCGGGGAAGCTGGAGGAAATAGAGCAAAGGGTTTTGAGTGAGAGGACGAAGAAGGAGGATCTCCAAACTTAGTTAGAGATGGAGGTGATGGATAGGATTCACTTCGAGGAGAAGTTGGAGGAAGCCAATGATAGGGTGGATGATCTAGAAGATGAGGTGCGGTGCAAGAGAAGGAAGATGAATAAGATGGGCTATGCTTTACGCACGGCCATGGAGAGATTGATCGATGGGGTAAATCATTACCCAGCTGAGCAAGGACAGATCCGGTATACCATAAGTCAAGATATGGTGGTGCACATTACACAGAAGGAATACCATAGCGCCGTGGAGCGTGGGATGTTAAATTAAGTCTAGATGATGAAGTCTAGTAGTTGTAGTATTCTATTTATGTGTTGTTTAAATTATTATTGTTAAATCTCAGTCTTTTGTGTAAGATGTGAGATAGTAGTAAACCCCAACTTTTGAAAAGTGTTAGAGGGGTAGTAAGCTGGTGTTGTCCCCGTCTTTTGAGATAATAGGGGATATATGTTATCATTTATAGCAGTATGCTAGAAAAGAACATGTATTGTAACCATTTGGCATATGAATATAAATGATCTTATTTCAGGAACGTGTTATAAACTATTAGTTCTTTTCAATTGAGAAATGTCTAAGTATTATAATTAGAAGATAAAATGAAAATTTTATGATGCAGAAAAATGCCGTCCAGACATAGAATAATTGTCCCGGAAGAGTCAGTTAATGATGAGAGAGGACCAGTAGATCCGATATAGAGACTTGTAGATTTATTGGGAGAAGCTCTGAGGGGAAGAAATGAACCAGTACCACCCGTTCCCCAAGTTGTTCCAGTAACATCCTTCAAAGATTTTAAGAGTGCAGGACCCCCAGAGTTTGAGGGAACTACTGACCCGATAGTTGCGCAAACCTGGATCAAGGAGATCGAGAAGGCCTTCACTATAGCTCGCGTGGGTGAAGACCAAAAGACAGTATTTTCCACATACATGATGAGAGGCGAAGCGAACTATTGGTGGGAAGCTAATCAGCTGAGAGCGGGAGAAGGAACGATAACATGGGAGAGGTTTACGATGCTGTTCTTCGAGAACTATTTCCCTAAGAGTATGAAGAATAAGATGGAAATGAAGTTCCTAGAGTTAAAACAAGGAGATATGACGGTGGCGCAATACGCAGCTAAGTTTAATGAACTAGTGTGATTTGTGGAGCACCAAGTTGGGGGTGAGGAAAGGAAGGCGAGACGCTTCGAGCAAGGATTGAAGTCATGGTTGTATTATAAGGTATCAGTCTTCCAGATTGATTCCTTTACGACATTATTAGAGAAGGCAATCATTAGGGAAGATGGCAGTGAGGCCTTAAGTCTATATCATAAGGAGAAGAAAAACAAGAACACTGGTAGTGAGCATTGTGGAGCATCGTGGAGGAAGCAGCAACGGAGGGAGTAACTCCAGAAAGAGAAAATGGGAAAACAACAACAACAGAAACAATAATCAAGGTGGAAGTCACCAGGGAAACTTCAAGAAAAGGACTGAAGCTTGTAACAAGTGTGGAAGAAGTCATCAGGGGGAGTGCTAGAAAGGAAAAATCACATGTTATAATTACTACCAAGAGGGGAACATATTGCCAAATTGCCCAAAACTAAAGAAGATCAGGGGATGTTTTGCTTGTGGATCAATAGAGCACCAGATAAAGGATTGCCCGAAGAAAGGAAGTGGTGGAGCTGGCAGAGGCCAGGGAGGAGGAAGCAAGTTAATGATTGGTGGACCTGCGCAACCCAACCGATCGACTGCCCAAACTTTTAACATGACCGTCCAGGACGCAGTAGCTGCAAAGGATGTGGTGTCAGGTATAATCCCAATCAATAATATAAATGCTTATGTATTATTTGATTCGGGTGCTACCTGTTCGTTTGTATCCGAAGAATTTGCTGGTAAACTTAGTACACCCCGAGAGCGTTTAGAAGATCCTTTGAACATGGTAAAATTCATCTGTTATTCCATTCTTTATTATTCTGTTGGAATAGCCTGTCTGTGCGGTCTATAGTATGCCTGGTGAATTCTTCTGTTATTCCATTCTTTATTATTCTGTTGGAATAACTTTATGCGTGTGGATTATCGCATTCATGGTGAATGATCCTTCGTATTCATTCTTTATTAAATTGTGGAAATGATCTGCTCACGTGGATTACTGCATGTATGTAAAAATCCATTTGCGCTTTTGTATATTCTATTATACTCGTATGAGATATCATTTCTTTTGTACTCATCATGGAATATCATTTTCTTTGGTATTTTTCTTTTACGAAGTTACTATTCATGGTTACTATTCACCCATTATTATTCACTCTAGTATTATTCACTTTCGGGTATTCGGGGCACTTTTTGTGTTCTGAGTACTATTCACGAGTTACTATTCACAAAGTTACTATTCACCCAATTACTATTCACTCTAGTATCATTCTCTCTCGGTATTCGGACACTTTTTATGTCGGGTACTATTCACGGGTACTATTCTCAAGTACTATTCACGGGTACTATTCACTTTAAAAATATATTTCTTTTCAAATTCAAATTATTTTTGGTACATGAATATTATTCTTGAATTTTACTCTACAAAGCAGTATCATGTTGACAATTTGGACGTTATTGAAATCTAGATAAATTAAATTATAAATCTTTAAAATTTATCCTTGAACTTGTTTTATTGAATTATTATGTCATTGTCATCATCCTCATGCTTATATTGTGATGAAAGTCATCTTTGGCTTACGTGCATAGATGGACTTGGTATGATTATGACCAGGGATTATTCGGTATAATCATGACCGTAATGTAACGAATGATGTGATAAAAGTCCTCATTGGCCTGTAGTTCATTGATGGACAGTTGTTGGTATGATTATGACCAGGGATTATTCGGTTTAATCATGACCATTGGTGATTACATGAATATCCTTGGCCGTGGTGCAGGGATGATTCGATTTTATTTATTAAGCTAAGTCTCAACGATAAATTAAAGTTCATGAAAAACTTTTTAAATCATAGAATATAGTAGATTTTATGTTCTACTTGACTCTTCTAATGGATTGCTTATTCCGCTGCAGTTGTTGATCTAAAACTTGTTGACTATTATATTCTATCAGTTGTTATATTGTTGAAAGCTAAGGATAATTTATTCTGCATTATCTTAGTCATAATATTTCTTACTGGGCTAGTTGAGCTCACCCTTTCTTTCACTGTTCTCTTCAGGAAATGAGAATATAGCTGGGACAAGTCGGGGAACGGATTGATAGTCCAGATGGTTATTTTAGTAGTCCTCACTATTCTATAAAATAGTGTGACATTAAATGTAATGAGGACTCCATTGAGTGTGGACATTGTCTAGATGACAATATTCTTATTGAAACTCTTAGATTATGTTTTGTCGT
The DNA here is from genome assembly GCA_020205605.1 of Panax ginseng. Lineage (NCBI taxonomy): Eukaryota > Viridiplantae > Streptophyta > Magnoliopsida > Apiales > Araliaceae > Panax > Panax ginseng. The sequence goes on along the minus strand of CM035130.1, from coordinate 55,189,269 downwards.
ATTTTACACGACTGTTGTATAATTAAGTTGTATTTGAATTTTGTACCATGTATTTGGCGACTCAAGATGGGTGATGTATACCTATTTTGGGGGCATCACGGTATATAACTAACAAGAGTTTCAATTGTTAAAATTGGATAAATATTAATCTTATATATTCCTTACCGTTGTGGGTTTGTTCCATTCTTTGTTGAGATTCTCAAGCCGATTGTTTTGAACAAAAGGAACAGATATATATTTGGGATTAACGGTAACTTTAATAATTGGGTTATAAAAGTCGTTGGTCTTGTATGGAATTCACACGACTTACGAAATACTATTTGTGCTAATTTTTGATATTACCGAGCAACTTGATTTAATTGGTGCAACTTTTGATCAGCTGAGCAATTATACTTTTGATATTCTTTTAGCTGGTAATTGGTAAGATTTAATTGTTTATCTTTCCGTGCTAATTGATCATTGCATATAGTTTAGCCTTTAATTGTTAAATTGATTATTCTTGCATTGATCATACACCTCTATATTTGTATTTAATTTTCTGTTTAGACTAAGTGTAGTCTAAAGGTATTAATCCTAGTGGATTAGAGAAAAGGTTTACAAACAGGTTCAAGGAAGCAAAGGTGCTTGAAGAGTGCATAGGTGCACAAGGAGCAAGAGTGCTCAAGAGAAATTAATTGTTATTAATTATTGTAAGAATCTATTTTGTAATCAGTGTTTATTTATAAAGAAATAAATAAAGTCAGTCTCCAATACTAGTTGGTATTAGACATGGACTAGGCTATTATTATAGAGGTTAATAGTTGAACCACGTAAAAAATCTTGGTGTTGATTTTATTACTTGCTTTACTTTAATTACTCACATAAGCTATTTAATTATCTTAATAATTAAAATTTGGATATTTGCATCATCTCAAGATAATTCTTTAACATCGAGTATTTTATCTAAGTTATAAATTTAGCAGAATATTTTCTTATAAAAATAATCAGTCAATTTAGTAGGCCATATTAATTCAGTAAGCTGAATTCATCAATCTAGTAGCCTGAATTTAATAGTTTGATAAAAAATTTAAAAGTTGGTAATAGATTACTCCCACACTTATTCAACCCCCCTTCTAAGTGTGCCTAGTTAAATTTCATTTGGTATTAGAGCTTGGCTCTACTTGTCTTGGTCTTAAAGGTGACTTGTAGGGAAAGATTCTGACATGGTACAGTTCGGGAACAACAATCAAGAAGGTCAAACAACTAATAGACCTCCTTTGCTATTTGGAACAGAAAATTACAACTTCTGGAAATTTCGAATGAGGATATATCTTAAAAGAGATCCTTGGGAATGGTGGGTTGTGGAAAACGGGCCAGTTATTCCACAAAGAGATGATGGGACACCAAAGACTCTGCTAGAAATGGATTCAACTGAAACCGACATGGTCTTATATGATTCAAGGGAAATGAACATACTTCTCAGCCGTATGGTACAATCCGAGATTGACAAAGTTTCTTCATGCAACACAGCTAAAGAGATTTGGGATACTCTAGCGGTAAGTCATGAAGGAACATCCAAAGTATGAGAAGTCAAGGTAAGCATGCTTATGCACGATTATGAAATGTTCAAGCTCAAAAAAGATGAAACCATCAAGCTAGCTCAAGCAAGATTTCTAATCCTTATAAACTCCTTAAAATTGCTGGACAAGACTATTCCTTAAAGTGAGATCAACCGTAAGTTACTTCGAGCTATGCCCAAAAGGTTTGCTTCTAAAATCACTACTCTTCAAGATTCTGCTACTATTTAATCCATAGATACTTTAACTATGTTTGGTGAATTAGAAGAATACAAACATCAGTTAAAGAGATATGATGATGAGGAGGAAACTCCTCGAAGAAAGGTCTTAGCTCTTACTGCAGATAATGAGGAGGAGTTTGATGATGACTCGGATGAAGAAATAGCCATGATGTCAAGAAGACTCAAGGGGATACTACAAAGGAAGAACAAAAGAAGAAACACTTTCAATTCAAATAAGTCCAAAGGAAAACAAACTAAAGAGATATGCTTCGAATGTGGATGCCTTGGTCACTTCAAGAAAGATTGTTTTCAATTAAAGAACAAAGGGAAGACAAACTACAAAGACAACAAGAAGAACAAAGCCCTTGTTACTTGGAGTGATGAGGAATCAGAAGTGGAGATCGATGCTAAAGATGAGATAGCACAAGTATGCTTTGTGGGAGTTGAAGATGAATCTAATCAGGTATCTCTTAATGAACTAAATTCATTAGAACAAGAAAATAAGAAATTAAAAGAAAAGAATGCATGCTTGAAAGGTTTAGTTAATTTATTAATGAGTGAAGTAGATTCACTAATAGATGAAAAGAAGGAAGTTGAAAAAGAGTCATCATGTAAAGATGAAAAGATTTTGATTGCTAAAATTGATTACCTAGATAATTATAACAAAATACTTTTCAATAAGGTAAATTATTTAAATAGTGAGGTTCAAAAATTGACAAATGAACTAAAAATGAGAGATGTATGTATTGATGCATTTAATGATAAATCATCTGATAAAATCCTTCCTAATAATGAACTTTAAAAAGAAATAGATTTTCTAAAATTATCGCTTGCTAAATTTGTTCAAGGTGAAGAAAATTTAAATGTCATATTCGGTAAACAAAGACCTAGCTTTGGTTATAATCCTATGAATAAAAAGGGAGCTGTGAAAATGCTAAAATCAAAATCTCGTTTTAGACTAAATTATTGTTCTCCTTTCACAATATGTAAAAATTATGGTATAAAAGGTCACTTGGACATAAATTATTTTAAGAAAAATAAGATTAAAAAGGTATGGGTTAAAAAAGGATGATTTACGTGCAACTAACATTAATGCACCCAAAAAGATGTGGGTACCAAAAGGATGAATTATCTTTCCTTGACAGGTGTGTTTCAAGGCAAGGGTTCCATCTCAAAAATGGATTCTCGATAGTGGATGCTCTCGTCACATGACCGGTGATAAATCAAAGTTCATGGAACTATATGTCAAGAAGAAGAATGGAACCGTCACTTTTGGAGACAATAGAACCTACGAAATAATCAGAAAAGGTAAAATTGGTAATGGCAATGTAAGTATAAGTAATGTTCACCTTGTTAATGGTCTTGAATTTAATTTAATTAGTATAAGTCAATTAACGGATAATGATCAACAAGTTAATTTTGAAAAAGATAAATGCACAATATTTCATGGTACTAACAATACTACTCTAGTTGCACAAAGAGAGGGAAATATATATACTATTGATTTTGAGCAACAGGATGGAGAACAATGTCTTACATCCGTACAAGATGAGGCTAACTTATGGCATAAGAGGATGGGACATGTTCACATGGACCTAATCAAGAAATTATCTTCAAAGAATCTCGTTAAAGGATTGCCAAAAATTAGGTTTGAAAAGAAAGGAATATGCATTCCTTGTCAACTGGGAAAACAAGTAAGAACTTCATTTACAGCAAAGAATATGGTATCAACCTCCTTTCCCTTGCAACTACTTCATCTTAATTTATTTGGACCAGAAAGACATTCTAGTATTAATGGTAAATTTTATGTATTTGTAATAGTTGATGACTTTTCCAGATACACATGGGTGTTATTTTTGAGAACTAAGGATGAAGCATTTAAAGAGTTTGAAAAATTAATAAGGAATCTTGAAACAAAGTATAGCTACAAACTCATTAGAATTAGAAGTGATCATGGTACTGAATTTTAAAAAGATTTTATAACTTTTTGTGATCAAAGAGGTATTAGCCATGAATTTTCAGCCCCAAGGACTCCTCAACAAAACGGGGTGGTGGAAAGGAAGAATAGGACTCTACAAGAGACGGCAAGAAATCTACTATAGGAAAGTAAGCTTCTAAAGAAATTTTGGGCCGAAGCAGTAAGTACATCATGTTATGTTTTAAATAGAGTACTCATTCGTCCTATTATTTTGAAAACACCTTATAAGCTTTTAAATAATAAAATTCCAAACATAAGCTATTTCAAAATATTTGGTTCTAAATGTTTCATCTTAAATACAAGTGATAATTTGGGAAAATTTGATGCTAAGTCGTATGAAGAAATAATAATTGGTTATTCTCAAAATAGTAAAGCTTATCGTATTTTCAATATTAGAAAATCATGTGTAGAAGAGTCTATTCATATCACTTTCAATGAGACTAACAATGATCTTCCAAAAGAAAGTGAAGATGATACAGGAAATTTGAAGATGGTCAGAAATTCAGCAACCCGAAAAGAACAAAACAGGAGACCGAATGAACAGTTTCAGGAAACTAAAATTGATGACCAGCATAAACCTGAACCTAAAAATTTTCAAGATGCTCAAGATGAGTCTCATGATCAAGAGGAAGTTATACATGATATCCAAATGCCAAGAACTGCTAGATATATCAAGAATCATCCTCTGGAGAATATCATTGGAGATATCAACAAAGTTTTAACCACACGAAGAGGTTTATAAAATCATTGTGCATTCTCTTTATTTTTGTCACAGGTTGAGCCAAAGAATGCAAAGGATGCAGTTCTTGATGAAAATTGGTTATTGGCAATGCAAGAAGAACTTCAAAAATTTGAGAGGTGTCAAGTATGGGAACTTATGCCTCCTCCAAAAGATGCTTCCATCATTGGTACTAAATGGGTATTCAAGAACAAGCTTGATGAGCACAGGACAATCACTCGTAACAAAGCAAGGTTAGTAGCTCAAGGTTACAACCAACAAGAGGGGATCGACTATGAAGAAACCTATGCACCAGTGGCTAGGCTGGAATCAATCCAAATTTTGTTGGCTTTTGCATGCTACAAAAATTTTAAGCTTTATCAACTGGATGTAAAGAGCGCCTTCCTCAATGGATACATCAATAAAGAGGTATATGTAAAACAACCTCCTGGATTCGAGCACGAAAAGTATCCTAATCATGTTTACAAATTAAAGAAAGCACTTTATGGCTTGAAACAAGCTCCAAAAACTTGGTACGAAAGGTTAAGTAAGTATCTCTTGTCAAATGGATTTATTAGAGGTAAAATAGATTCTACATTATTTATTAAGCATAAAAATATAGATATCATTATTGTTTAAATATATGTAGATGATATAATATTTGGTGCCACTAATGATCATCTTTGTGAGTGATTTTCCAAGTGTGCATAAAGAATTTGATATGAGTTTAATGGGAGAGCCTAATTACTTTCTGGGACTTCAAATCAAGCAAATGAAGGATGGAATTTATATCCATTAAACGAAGTACACAAAAGAATTACTCAAGTGATTTGGCTTTGAAGGATCTAACTCAAAAGGTACACCAATGAGCACATCAATAAAGCTTACCACTGATGACAAAGGTATTGATATTTATATAACAAAATATCGAGTTATGATTGGATGCTTATTATACTTAACTGCTTCTAGACCCGATATAATGTATAGTGTTTGTTTGTGTGCAAGATTTAAGGCTAAACCCAAAGAATCACACTTAAATATTGTTAAAAGGATTTTGAAATATTTAAGTGGTACTATTTAACTTAGGGTTATTTTATCCAATTTGCAATCACTTTGAACTAATAGGTTATTCAGATGCTGACTATGCAGGGTGTCAAATTGATAGAAAAAGTATGAGTGGTGCTTGTACTTTCTTGGGTCAAAGTCTCGTATCATGGCATAGTAAAAAGCAAACCTCAGTGGCTCTTTCAACTACTGAGGGTGAATACCTAGCTGTAGGAAGTTGTTGTTCTCAGATTTTATGGATGAGGCAAACCCTATGTGATTTTGATATATTATGTGAATGTGTGCCTATTTATTGTAATAATTCTAGTGCTATAAATATCTCTAAAAATCTTGTGTTACACTCACGTACAAAATACATAGAAGTAAGACATCATTTTTAAGAGATAATGTGTCAAAAGGTTTAATTAAATTAATTTTTATTCCCACTGAAAATTAAATCGCAGATATTTTTACTAAACCATTAAGTGAAGACAGATTTTGTATGTTGCGTAAAGAACTTGGAATGTGTATCGCATAACTCATTTTGAAATTTTTTTTAAATCTGCAATATCTTTATTTTATCCTATTTTGCATGCTTATCTTATTTACTGCTAAAATTTAGGATAATTAATAGTATGATTTTTCGGCTGCCCATTAAGTCCTTAATTCATGGACGCGATATTCTAAGTATCTATCATAATGAGTTTTGAAAATTGAAAAAGACATGACGGTTGGGGTTTCTTGAGAAATGTAAGTGTGTAGGGGTGTACATACATGCATCTGTTCCCCTTATTTTACTCTTTATTCTTCTCCATTCTCTTTACATCTCAATTTCTTTTTGTTCTGACTCTCTTTCTCTCTCACTTTATAATCACATCTTCTCTATTCTCACCAACAAACCTCAAACACCATGAGAACCCGGACACATAAGCGTTCGATGATCGATTCTGACGACGATCAAACGTCGGTACCTCCTCAATCGTCTGCCGGACCTTCATGCAAACAAAGAAAAATGAAGAAGGTCATGTCTATGGAAACGAAGTCTTTGGACTCTTCATCTTCTGACGAATCAAACTTCAGTCCATCCTTGCTGAAATCACCAAGACCCTCTCGACGACGGAAGTCAACCCTATCCTCACCTCTGATCTTCCTGAAAATTTCTTTCGTAGTAATGCTTATGAGGTACGGTTTAAGACTGTTGTTTTCCCAAAATAATTTGTTTATGAAAAATCTGTTGATCAAATCTGCTATCAGATATCTCCTCTGAAAAATTTGTTTGAATCATGTGGTATTTCTTCCATGATTTTTCCTCCCTCAGTTGCATATCCTAGACTAGTTCAACAATTTTATACTAATCTGGACTGTCATGGGGATTTCTACACAACTTTTGTTAAAGGAAAATCAATATATTTCACTGTCATGGATTTTGGTAGCATTCTAAACATTCCATTCACGGGTGTTTGTCCATTTTCCTTTTACTCCTTTAGAATAATTACAAATTGTCATGAATAATCCTCTGATTAATGATGTTTTACCCCAAAAACGGTAGATGTTTCTCCTCTTGCATGTGTGCTTCATCATCTGGTTAGGTACAATCTTTTGCTCCACTTAGGTGGAGGTGCAAATTTTACCTATCAGGATTTAATAATAGTTGCTATGATTTTGAAAGGTGTGTCTTTTAATATGTCTCAAATATTGCCACATCAAATGACGAGTTGTTTGCAAAAAACAAAAATGTGTCTGCCTTATAGTGCCAGTCTCACCACTCTTTTCAATCATTTTATAATTTCCTTTGAAAATGAAATTTCTGTTGTTGTTACTGATTCCATTAGTGTTAGTACTTTGAAAATGTCTCGTATTGCTTTAACTGATGGTCAGTTTGTTCGTATCACTTCTGATAATCCTATCCCTCCCATTTCAAATTCATCTTCCCCTGTTCTGCAACCAACTCAGTCTCCTCCTGAGATTGTTGACATGTTAAAAGTCATTATTGGTAATCAAGAGAAAATGCAAATCGAGATGTCTGGTCTCCACGATCGTATGTCTATGTTAATAAACTTTATCAAAACATTGAGGATGAGTTTATTGACTTACAAGCAGGGTTTGAATTGCAAACCACTGCTTTGGCAGAGGTCATGCAACAAAGACTCAACCGGAATGCTTGTCAATTGAGTCAAGAGATCAAATTTGTTAGCAATCAGGTTGGCGTGTTGGCTGAGTTCATGGCTATGCGCTTCAATGACGTAGGCTCTAAGTTACATATGAAGCACAAGCACTCTACTGTTATGGAATGGGTTCATTGTAACTGGTTAGCCGAGTATCTTGGTGATTTCCTTGACGTGACGTTACCACTTGCAACTTTCATTCCCCGTCCTCCTCAATTTGTTGTTGATCTTACCCTTGCTGAAAGGATTCACCGTTCTAATAATCGTCCTTACTTCACACAAAAGGTTGCTCAGCGTGCAACAGTCGTAGATTATCTAAGTTATAAATTTAACAGAATATTTTCTTATAAAATAATCAGTCAATTTAGTAGGCCATATTAATTCAGTAAGCTGAATTCATCAATCTAGTAGCCTAAATTTAATAGTTTGATAATAAGTGTGAGACCCCGAATTTTATGAAATGAAAGTATTCAATTTTCTTATAATTATTCTATTTAGTAAATGGTTAAATTGATAAAAGGTTAAAGTTAAGGGTGATATGTGAAAATATTTGCAAAGTATGCAAGTTGTTATAAAATATTCGTTTGGTCGGGGAATATTCTTTTTGTTGGGGAATATCCGTACGACGGCACAATCATTGGTGGACCCCAATACGGAAGTATTGTCATAGTAAGAAAACGACAGAATTATATTTTTATAAAAATAACGGCGAAAGTGTTGCCATTAAAACTATTGAACTACCCGGTAGTAAAAGTACAGTAATATGTGTGGTTGCATAGTAGCACACGGTATTGATTATTGATGCTTACGTAAGAAGTCACTCAGTTATACTTAATTATTGCTACAGTAATTGATGCATCATATCTCTCATATTATTGATTCAATTATTGTCACAGTATCATCTGTATAATATGTTATATTATTAAATCAATAATTGAGACGAAAAAGTTATTCATATTATTATTTGCAATATTGACAATGTCTAGAAGTTCTGTCAAGGAGAGGTTAGATAATCTAATTACGCGCCAATAGGGAGAAATCCTTATCGGAAAGCCCCCTCTTTCCTGGGAACGACCTGGTTGTTAAATATTGTGAATTATAATATTAATAATGAATTAGTTCGTGTTGATTAAAGATGAAATTGATAGTTCCATTGTGAGGGAATTATTAGTATTAGTGGAAATAGACAATTATTTCGATAATAATTGATGTCTGGAGGTTATACTGACCAATCGAATAATTAACCGGATAAATGAACAATTAATTGCAATTTATTTATATGATTATAATTATTTGTTCACATGTGTGTACTATTGATTCACATTCATTTACTATTAGGGGAGTTGGTGCAAGATTGATAATACTTGCATGACTAAATTAAAAATGGAGGTATAGATGAATGTACTATACTGTAATTAATTTTTTCATATGTTTAGAACTATTGAGTCACATGATTTACTATTGATTCACATAATTTACTATTAGGGGAGGTGGTGCAAGTTTAATAATACTTGCAGGACTAAATTAAAAATAAAGAAAAAGAGGAAGGTATTGTACTGTAATATTTCGAGCCCCAAAATGTCCTTCATTATTTTTCACCAATTCACTAAAGCTATAGAGAAATTATTATAGAGAGAAATTATAGAGAGAAAGAAGAAGAGAAGTCTGCTACCTCACAATTCCAGTATCCAGTTTTCTTCTGAGGTAAGGGGTATTATTCTTTCGTATTCATGAAGAAAGTTATTTTCTTTCAATACTCGTAAGGGTTGTGTTAGGTAAAATCTATATACGCACAACACGCAAGTATACGTGGTCAACAAGTAATAAAGTGATAAGTTGAGTATCGTTCCCACAAAGAATTAGTTAATAAAAATCACCAAGTACTAACCCGTAATCAACTCAATCTTATTTAAGTAAATGAATTTCAAATTATATAAATTAAACTACTATTAAATCCACTAATTAAATTAAGACTATGGAGATTTAAGATCACAACTTCACTTATTGCTTCATTTAAGTTAACACACTTCTCATCAATTATTCTCTATCCCGAATTGTTAATCAAGAACACGAACGTAGTATTAACCACCTCTCGATGCACTAATACCGTATTAACGTCAATCCACAATCAAGATAGAAATCCGTTAAACACCTTAATCAACTAACCCACTATATCTCTATGTGAATTACAATTGAAGAAGGTTGAAGAATAAGTTCTCTATCCGATTACATGCGGCGTCAAGCATATCTCTACCTTAACACGAATCAAGTTTAAGCTACTAACAAAATCCTGAACACATGTTATACTAACTAGGTCTAGATTTGAATATCCTCTCTCGATTCCATCCAACTCCACAAAGAATTGTTGATCAGGCAATTCATAGATTAAATCTCAAATCAATATAGACAATCCTCACAATAGAACATAATAATTGATAGCGAAGCATATTAAAATAAACTACACAATAAGATCCATTGTAATCTCAAACAAAGAATTAGTTTATTGAATTAAAACTAAGAATCCACAATTGAAAACACATTAAAAGATAAGAATAAGAGTAAAGTAAAAGAGTAAATCATGTCAAGAAATCTCCATCTTCCTCAAGCTCCTCGCTTCTTGATCTTCAATGGTCTCCAAGTTGCTTCAATCTCCAAAACTATTTAGAACTAGTGTTTTGATCTAATTTACTCTAATCTAATCTAATGGAATGCTCTCTCTCCTCTAATCTCTCCTAATCTCCTAATATCCTTGTTATTCCCCTCCTTTTATAAGCCTTTGTACATGTCTTTAAGTCCTCGTGGAAGTCCTTGAGTCAATTGGATCGAAACAATCCTTCCCGAACTCAAATTTGGCCAAAAAACGTCTTTTCTACGTGTACCCCCTTTACCCCGGGGTTTAGGCTTGCATCTGCAGGCCCGCCCCGATGGGGGTCCTTCTTGTCTAGCATTGCTATGCCCGCCCCGGCGGGCATTTTGTTAAGGGAAAGCCCGCCCCGGCGGGCTACCATTTTATGTCACAGCATCCTCTGGTAAAACGGCCATAACTTTTGATCCGAGAAGAGTTACGGGGCCTACCACCTATCAATTCGAAGATATCGACGAGATCTACAACTTTCATTCTTTGAGGATTCAGAAATTCGGGCCGGAAGAAGGTTCAAATTGGGCTAGAAGTGACTGTTATGCAAATGACCACTCAAAACAGCGAAGTTCGACGTCCGTTGGTACAACGATCATAACTCTTGCATCCGAACTCCGATTGGAATGATTCAAAAATGTTCCGGAAAGATAAGATGATGCTCTACAATGTAAGCTAAGTTCCAAACCAAGAACATGAAGAAAACATGAAAGCCCAAATGATGTCTGGTTTGCTTTTCTTTGCGTTTTCTTTGCTTTTCCTTACCAATAGTCGCTCACACCGCTCCCAAACGTATAACCTACAAAATAAACACAAAATGCATGAAAAGTAACTAAGACACATAAATATAAGCAACTAATTCAATTAAAAGATACCGGATAAGTGTATATAAAATCCACTTATCAAATACCCCCAAACTTAAACCGTTGCTTGTCCCCAAGCAACACAGCATAATGCCATGCAATGCAATGAAATGCAACTAATCTATATGCCTACGAATCCAGCAGTAATGACAGAAACAAGTCTATTCAATCGGCCTTAGAGAAATCAAGTAAACATGATAATACATTATATCAAAACTCATCAGTAACTTCCCAATCAATCATCAAATCTTAGACTGTTATCACTAATATAGTGCGTGTGTGCTTCACAACAATGTTAATTGATATAAAATCAAATTTAACATATAACAAGTCTCTTCGAAGGCATCATACAATGTAAACTTAAGAAATCCAAAAATAAGCTAGATCCAACTAAAATCAAACAATTACCAATATCGAGGGTCAACATGGGATACTTATGCTTTATTTTCATCTACGGGGGCTTTTTTCTCTTTTCCCTTTTTATTCATTTTCATTTTTTTATTTTTTTTGGTTTATATACACATAGCTATGCAATGTCTTATTCCCTTAGGCTTTTCAATGCTACCTTAATGAGCTTTCGACCAACGACTCCCAGACCATTAAGACCTTAGGGCGCTAGGTGTAAAGACAATCCTCTCGGGCTTACTTACTCAAGTATCAAAGGCCACAAAACTAGACAAGCATGCCACGGTGTTTATTCATTCTTTTTTTTCTTTTTCTTTGTTTTCTTTTTTTTCTTTCTTCTTTTTTATATATAGCTTATATACCCCAAATATTCCCCCAAACTCCGATTGGAATGATTCAAAATGTTCCGGAAAGCTAATATGATGCTCTACAATGTAAGCTAAGTTCCAAACCAAAAATATAAAGAAAACATGAAAGCCCAAATGATGTCTGGTTTGCTTTTCTTTGCGTTTTCTTTGCTTTTCCTTACCAATAGTCGCTCACACCGCTCCCAAACGTATAACCTACAAAATAAACACAAAATGCATGAAAAGTAATAAAGACACATAAATATAAGTAACTAATTCAAGTAAAAGATACCGGATAAATGTAAATAAAATCCACTTATCAGGTTGTTATTCCATTCTTTATTATTATATTGGAATAACCAGTCTATGCGAAGTATCGCATACATGGTGAAATTCTTCTGTTATTCCATTCTTTATTATTATGTTGGAATAACTTTGTCGCGCCTCATCGCATGCCTCATTAATTTCATTGTTATTCCATTTTTATTATTTTGTTGGAATATCCTATCTATGCGGATTACGCATGACCTGGTTTCGTTCTTTATTATTACATTTGGAATATCATATATGCATGCGATTACGCATGACACCGTTACATTCTTTATTATTACATTTGGAACATCCATCTGCCTACGGATTACGCATGACCTGGTTCCATTCTTTATTATTATGTTGGAATAACCTGTCTATGTGGATTACCGCATGCATGGTGAATAATATTTCGTATTCATTTTTTATTAAATTGTGGAAATGATCTATCTACGTGGATTACCGCATGGCAGGTAAAAATCCATTTGCAGTTTTGTATATTTTATTATACTCATCTGGGATATCATTTCTTTTGTACTCGTCATGAAATATCATTTTCTTTGGTATTTTTCTGTTACGAGTTACTATTTACGGGTTACTATTCACCCGGTTACTATTCACTCTAGTATTATTCACTCGGGTATTCGGGGTACTTCCGTGCTGGAGTACTATTCATGAGTTACTATTAATGGGTTACTATTCACACGATTACTATTCACTCTAGTATCATTCACTCGGGTATTCGGAACACTTTTTGTGTCGGGGTACTATTCACGGGGTACTATTTCTGAAGTACTATTCACCCAAAAAATATATTTTGTTTTTGTCCAAATTATTTTTGGTACATGAATATTATTATTGAATTTTACTCTGCAAAGCAGTATCATGTTGACAATTTTGGACGTTAATGATTTCTGGATAAATTAAATTATAAATCTTTAAAATTTATCCTTGAACTTGTTTTATTGAATTATTATGTCATTGTCATCATCCTCATGCTTATATTGTGATTAAAGTCATCTTTGGCTTACGTGCATAGATGAACTTGGTATGATTATGACTAGAGATTATTCGGTATAATCATGACCGTAATGTGACGAATGATGTGGTAAAAGTCCTCATTGGCCTGTAGTTCATTGATGGACAATTGTTGGTATGATTATGACCAGGGATTATTCGGTATAATCATGACCATTGATGATTAAATGAATATCCTTGACCGTGGTGCAGGGATGATTCGATTTTATTTATTAAAGTTTGAGTCTCGTGATAAAGTTGATGAAAAACTTTTTCAATCATAGAAGATAGTAGATTTTATGCTCTACTTGACTCTTCTAATGGATTGCTTATTTCTCTTCGCGAGATTGTTGATCTAAAACTTGTTGTCTATTGTATTCTATATCGGTTGTTATCTTTGTTGAAGGCTAAGGATAATTTATTCTTCATTATCTTAGTCATAATATTTCTTACTGGGCTAGTTGAGCTCACCCTTTCTTTCATTGTTCTCTTCAGGAAATAAGAATATAGCTGGGACGAGTCAGGGAATGGAGTGATGGTCCAGGATAAATGGCTTTAGTAGTCCTCACTATTCTAAAGAATAATGTGATAATAAATGTAATGAGGACTCCATTGAAAGTGGGTATTGTCTAGAAGGCAATATTTTGTTTAAACTCTCAGCTATGTTTTGTCGTATATTACACGACGGTTGTATAATTAAGTTTGTATTTGTATTCTGTACCATGTATTTGGCAACTCAAGATGGGTGATGTATACCTGTTTTGGGGGCGTCACAGTTGGTATAAAAGCTTAGGGATATGATCCCTGGCTGAGATGTAAGACAAGAACTAGGAAGGGAGAGACGGGGAATTTCTTCGCTAATATGACCTACCTAAGTTTATTTGGTATTTAATTGGTCGGTCAGAGTATAGGGATAATATGTGGCATGTCAATTAACCCTTATTTTGAAACTATATTCCAGAATGATATCTGAAATACAGGAGATGAGAAATGGGAAAATCATGATAGAGTGGAAATAATCGGGAAGGTACAATCCGAAAAGAAAGCAAGGTATTCTCATCTCTTCGAACTACCAGGTATGTAAATTTCTAGGGCAAAATTTCATAAGGAGGGGAGATTGTGAGACCCCGAATTTTATGAAATGAAAGTATTCAATTTTCTTATAATTATTCTATTTAGTAAATGGTTAAATTGGTAAAAGTTTAAAGTTAAGGGTGATATGTGAAATTTTTTGCAAAGTATGCAAGTTGTTATAAAATATTTGTTTGGTCGGGGAATATTCCTTTTGTCGGGGAATATCCGTCATGCAACGACACAATCATTAGTGGACCCCACAACGAAAGTATTATCGTAGTAAGAAAACGATGAATTATCTTTTATAAAAATAACGGCGAAAGTGTTACCGTTAAAAACTGTTGAACTACCCGTAGTAGTAAAAATACGATGTCTGGCGTGATTACATAGTAGCACTACGGTATTGATTATTGATGCTTACGTAAGAAGTCACTCGATTATACTTAATTATTGCTCACGATAATTGATGCATCATATCTCTCTCATATTATTGATTCAATTATTGTCACGATTATCATCCAGTATAATATGTTATATTATTAAATCAATAATTGAGACGAAAAAGTTATTCATATTATTATTTGCAATATTGACAATGTCTAGAAGTTCTGTCAAGGAGAGGTTAGATAATCTAATTGCGCTCCAATAAGGAGAAATCCTTATCGGAAAGCCCCCTCTTTCCTGGGAACGACCTGGTTGTTAAATATTATAAATTATAATATTAATGATGAATAAGTTCATGTTGATTAAAGATGAAATTGATAGTTCCATTGTGTGGAAATTATTATTATTAGTGGAAATAGACAATTATTTCGATAATAATTGATGTCTGGAAGTTATACTGACCAATTGAATAATTAACCGGATAAATGAGCAATTGATTGCTATTGATTCACATGATTATAACTATTTGTTCACATGTGTGTACTATTGATTCACATTCATTTACTATTAGGGGAGTTGGTGCAAGATTGATAATACTTGTTTGACTAAATTAAAAATGGAGGTATAGATGAATGTACTATACTGTAATTAATTTTTTCACATGTTTAGAACTATTGAGTCACGTGATTTACTATTGATTCACATAATTTACTACTAGGGGAGGTGGTGCAAGTTTGATAATACTTGCAGGACTAAATTAAAAATAAAGAAAAAGAGGAAGGTATTGTACTGTAATATTTTGAGCCCCAAAATGTGCAATTATTGAAACTATATTTTTCTATAAATAGAAGCTCATTCCTTCATTATTTTTCACCAATTCACTAAAGCTATAGAGAAATTATTATAGAGAGAAATTATAGAGAGAAATAAGAAGAGAAGTCTCTTTTTCTCACAATTCGAAAGTCCGCTTTTCTTACGAGGTAAGGGGTATTATTCTTTCGTATTCATGAAGAGAGTTATTTTCTTTTAATACTTGTAAGGGTTGTTATTCGATTCTTTATTATTATGTTGGAATAACCAGTCTATGCGAAGTACCGCATACATGGTGAAATTCTTCTGTTATTCCATTCTTTATTATTATGTTGGAATAACCTGTCTGTGCGATCTATCGCATGCCTGCTGAATTCTGTTGTTATTCCATTCTTTTATTATTCTGTTGGAATATCATGTATGTGCGGATTACGCATGACCTGGTTTTGTTCTTTATTATTCTGTTGGAATATCCTGTTTGTCTGGATTCGCATGACACAGGTTCCGTTCTTTATTATTACATTGGAATATCACATGCATATGGATTACACATGACACGGTTCTATTCTTTATTATTACTGTTGGAATAACTTGTCTATGTGGATTACATGCATGCATGGTGAATGATCCTTCAGTATTCATTCTTTATTAAATTGTGGAAATGATCTCAGATATCGTGGATTACTGCATGGCGGTGAAAATCCATTTGTAGTTTCAGTATATTCTATTATACTCATACGGGATATCATTTCTTTTGTACTTTCGTCATGAAATATCATTTTCTTTGGTATTTTACTGTTACGAGTTACTATTCACGGGTTACTATTCACCCGATTACTATTCACTCTAGTATTATTCACTCGGGTATTCGGGGTACTTTCATGCCGGAGTACTATTCACGGGTTACTATTCACCCGATTACTATTCACTCTAGTATCATTCACTCGGGTATTCGGGGACACTTTTTGTGTCGAGTTACTATTCACGGGGTACTATTCCTGAAGTACTATTCACGGGGTACTATTCTCCCAAAAAATATATTTCTTTTTTGTCCAAATTATTTTTGGTACATGAATATTATTTTTGAATTTTACTCTACAAAGCAGTATCATGTTGACAATTTGGACGTTAATGATTTCTGGATAAATTAAATTATAAATCTTTAAAATTTATCCTTGAACTTGTTTTATTGAATTATTATGTCATTGTCATCATCCTCATGCTTATATTGTGATTAAAGTCATCTTTGGCTTACGTGCATAGATGGACTTGGTATGATTATGACTAGGGATTATTCGGTATAATCATGGCCGTAATGTGACGAATGATGTGGTAAAAGTCCTCATTGGCACATAGTTCATTGATGGACGATTGTTGGTATGATTATGACCGAGGATTATTCTTTAGTATAATCATGACCATTAACGATTACATTAATATCCTTGGTCGGTAGTGCGAGGATGATTCGATTTTATTTATTAAAATTTGAGTCTCGTGATAAAGTTGATGAAAAACTTTTTAAATCATAGAAGATAGTAGATTTTATGCTCTACTTGACTCTTCTAATGGATTATTTATTTCATTGCAGCTTGTTGATCTAAAACTTGTTGTCTATTGTATTCTATCGGTTGTTATCTTTGTTGAAGGCTAAGGATAATTTATTACGCATTATCTTAGTCATAATATTTCTTCTTGGGCTAGTTG
Source organism: Panax ginseng (assembly GCA_020205605.1). Classification (NCBI taxonomy): domain Eukaryota; kingdom Viridiplantae; phylum Streptophyta; class Magnoliopsida; order Apiales; family Araliaceae; genus Panax; species Panax ginseng. The sequence goes on along the minus strand of CM035130.1, from coordinate 55,172,039 downwards.
AGCTCACCCTTTCTTTCATTGTTCTCTTCAGGAAATGAGAATATAGCTGGGACGAGTCGGGGAATGGAGTGATGGTCCAAGATAAATGGCTTTAGTAGTCCTCGCTATTCTACGGAATAATGTGATAATAAATGTAATGAGGACTCCATTGAGAGTGGATATTGTCTAGAAGGCAATATTTTGTTTAAACTCTCAGCTATGTTTTGTCGTATATTACACAACGGTTGTATAATTAAGTTTGTATTTGTATTTTGTACTATGTATTTGGCGACTTAAGATGTGTGATGTATACTTGTTTTGGGGGCGTCACAATAAGTTTAAAAGTTGGTCATAGATTGCTCCCACACTTATTCAACTCCCCCTCTAAGTGTGCCTAGTTAAATTTCAACAATAATACAAAGCTACGTTATTTTATTACGTGTACTTAATGTACATGGATTATATGATATGAGTATATAACTAGTTCCTAAATTTCCTAATATAGTAACACTTGGACATTAAAACCCATTTTTGGGTAATAAAGTAACTGAATTGGACTTAGATAACTTATTGCTGAGATTTTTGCTCTTGTCCCAAATTGAGTGACACAATAGTACATGAACAGTAGTCTAAAAGCTAAGTTACGTAACTTTCAAACTGCTAATCATAGGTGATCATGGCTAGCAAGATGGCTGCAACATTGTGTAATGCAAATGTCCAGTCCATATTTCCTTTATAAATAGAAGCTTGATTTTCAGTTTTTGTTGTTTGTAATTGTCTGAGTTTGAGAGTTTTAAGTTGCTGAGCAATTGTAGAAGCATATTCGGTGTGTGGGGACTCTTTAATTGAGAGTTTTCAGTTGTTTGAGAAGTTTACTTACGCGTATAGACTCTTTAATGATGGTTTAGAACAAGTTTAATGAAAATTAAGTTGGCCGAGACTCTGTAAAAGCAGTGCATTTTACAACTCTGAACCGACATGGTAGCGCACTACACCCTAATTGTATTAAAGCAAAGTGCAAGGTAGCATTGCTGTGCAAACCTCATGTTCAGTTTTGCTTTCTATTTTAAAATCTGATCAGTGTTGGTAAAGTACTATGACTTAAACTAGCCTACAAGCATGTGTAATGTGTATACACAAATATATTAACCTAATATGAGCATGTTTTACTAGATTATCATATATGATTAACAAAGTGTATGGTTTAAATGAATGTAGCACTTTAGAAATGAACTTGATAGGTATGTATGCCATATTCATATACTGACTTCGCAAGCATATTGGTATGATTTAGAAATGCATGAATAACCCGTTGACTTGTGTTTATATGATTCATAAGGGAGCATGAACATGTTGAGCTTATTAGTAAGCTTCACTAATGAAAATAAGAACTGTGAACATGAAGATTAACATGCTACCTTGAGGGTTAGAATCTGAAATTTATGAACAAGTTTGGGGATACTCTTAGACTCACTCATGTAGCATAAATATATATATATATATATATATATATATATATATACCATACTTGTGTATCATAATTCAAGTGAAGCATAAACAAAGCATATTTTCAACCAAAGCGATGCTAATTACACATATGTGTTATGAATACTCACAAGCATGCCTAATATGAGTTATATGACTACCTTGTATTTTTAGAAGGCAAGCATGAGACGTTGTGGTTACATGGCCTTGAATGACTTTAAATTATTGAAATGTTCAACTTAGAACCATGTTATGAAAGAAGGGACCTAGACTGACTTAAGAAGGACCTTTGGCATAATAATATATTATGTATGAATGTTGTGTTCAAGCCGGACAGGAACCACAAGGCAACAGCTGAGTCTTGGCTTGGCCAGAGGGTTGCGCAGCTGCGTTGGCCCTAGGCTTAGCCATGGCGCAGCTGCGCCGGTATGAAATCAGAAGTTAAATGATTTGAAATCTGATCTTTGGACAGTTAACTTGTATGATGCCTATATTTCTAAAAATGGTTTAAACCCTACTGATACATGTATATATGTGATGATTAAGTATTATGATAGTATTTGTCTTATATAAGGAAAGTCCATGGGTAAAAAGGTCTTAACCTTGAGCATTATGAATTTGCTTATAAAGTAACTAGGTACTTAATTTCATAATAAACCTATGAGCTGATTTTGTACCATATGTGAATACTTGAATCATGTCAAACTTGAATAAAGAATGTGTTAGTTAATGAGCATCTTGTACTTATAATACGCTATAAATAGGATTCGAAAGTGTTGATTTATTAACATGGATAAACTACGCTTAAGGCAACTATCCTAAACCCTTTCATTACTTTATTCAACGAATACCGTAAGCAAGTATCTAAACCTTATCTCTTTGAATGCAAGTTATCTTACTTACTCGTTCAGTTGAGCTAGTATGTTTAAACTCTTGTGAAAACTATTATTCATGTTGAACTTGGTATTGTTCTTCAATATTGTGAAAGTGTCTATGCCATTTGATTAGGCTAGACTATATGCATGTTTAGAAAACTATCCAAACCAATCTACTGGTGCGTAAATCCTAAAAATTTGCTTAGTATCCAAACCAATTATCAGTTTAATATTGGTAATTCTAGTAGATGTTCAATAGTCTTTAGTGACTGCTCAGTATAAATTTGTTTTATCCAGTTGGATACATTGATAGCCTTTGAATTCATATATATTTGTTGATCTATATTGAATTATCATTTCATATCCTAAAGATTTATTCGAGAATTGTCGATACTCATTGTTCATAATATTATTCTAAGACTGAGACTATACCTTGATATATATAACTCGTGATTTAATACTCATTACCCTTGTTGTATATTACTTGATGAGCAATTTATGCTCATTCTTACTTATTTAAAACCTTTCAGTTAAGGCGGAACAGGGAAGTGTCTCTGGGAAAGACAAGGGCAAGGGCAAGGCTACCGACTAGCTTGTTCCTTTATGGATTAAAATTATTATGTTGTATTAAGACTGTTTTCAGACTATGTTTAAGCTTAAGTAGGATTATGTAATACGTCTTTATTTGATATTATTATGTAATCTATTAAGAACTGTAGGTTGCGAGACTTGGGGGAATAATTATAATAAAACATTGTATATTATTCTAAATTAGATCTTCAGCTCTGAATGTGTGATTTTAGGTATTATTGTATTACCATGAGCACATGATGAACCAAATTCGAGTGACCAAGAGGCAGTCCGAATTTGGGAGCGTCACACTTGTGCCATCGAAAAGTGCCAATCGGTCTCAGGTGTGACATGAACCACACGTACAACATGGTAGAAGCTACTCAGTAAATACCCTGCGGTAGGTAGGTGCGCAATATATGTGGCCGATCTCAACGTCTTTGCTACAATCATCGGCACAATGGTATGACCCTCCCTGAGAGCTCTCACTGCCATAATGACGCCAATGTCCAGCTCATCCATATATCATGGCATTTACACATATTATAATACGCACATCAACAATATGTCTACTCTGGCTAGACTCCACTGATCCTCCGGTATGGTAAAATCCCCGAAGTGCCGTGTGTAACTGTCCTCTGAGCCAAATCTGTCCATCAGAAAACGTTTGGATGTCACATGGCCGGATGTAATCTCATCCTGTACTACTCTACGCCTCAGCCCGGTGAGGGTCATAAACTGCCGGCTCATGTCGCCGATAGCCATCCGCGCGCAAGTCTGTCTAAGGGCAGCACCGTCAACCGTGCACACTCCTCTAAGTTAGGAGTCAACTCATGGATACCAAACCGAAAAACCTGCTTCTCCGATAACCAGTGCTCCAGCATACCCCCTACAAAGCCTGCAGGAACCTGAAATATCAAGAGGGTCATAGAATCTTTGCAATAATCGATCTCTGATCACCTTATGTCGGAGGTGACATACTATCATACCACGATCTCAGACGGGATGCCACCAACACTGGTGGGGTGTGATCAATGCAGCTAACTGTCAAGGAAGACATCTGTGTGGGCCGTATCATAAGACCATCCAGGGGTCAATGCTGAATATCTCTAGACATACATATATATGCATAACATAATACATGCATCATAAACAATAGATGGTAATATGATGTAGGGAATAACAGTATATACATTCCTAAGTACATCATCATCTAATACATCTCTGTACAGCTAAAAATACAGGGAAATGGGGAACAGATGCCCAACAACTAACAAAGGCCTATCAAAAGATATAGCAAGAATGGGGCACAGCCACCTAGTATCTAACAGAGGCCTATCAAAAGATATAACGAGAATACACATCAGAAGAAGACAACGGTGTCAATGTCTACATCATCAATCCTATCCACCTGATGTAACTCCTCCTGAGTCACTAGATCTCCATCAACAGGGATATCAGGCCTATACAACTAAGGATTAGCACCAACAAAGCCATATGGGTCACCTGAAGGGCCAGCGCCAGAGCTGGAAGGATCAAAAGTATCTGTCTCTAAAGGATCTCTGCCCAAATGCCGGATAAAGAAATGTGCCCGGTCCAACTTTCGGATCAAACTGTCAATCTGTGTTAAATGAGACGGATCTCTGACATAGGCCATCCAATCCGTCATCATCACGGATCTAGGAACCATATCCCCCATAAACTGTGTGGCGCGGGTCTGGGCTCAGATGGTACGAGGGGACCACCAATGCTGGAACATCTCCTAAGTATAAGGACCCTCTGACAGTGTAAAACAGTTAACACCCATCAATGGGATATCAATGACGGGCGATTGTGAAACAGGCCAATTACGCCTAGCAAGAGGCAAGATCGGTATACGGATCTCCCCTGTGGTGCTCCTAATAGCACGCTCTCCTAAATAGAGCTCCCATCCTCCATCAATGAAGAGAAGAATCCTACGGGTGGATATCACATACTCGACACCAGTTGGGTATCCATCCTCAAACCCAATGGGCAAATGTTCCCCAGAATAGGGAATCTATGTGATAGCATCGGCTGTCAATAACTCTAACTATAGACGACAATGGGCGAAACCCTCAGCTACAGGAACCTCCATCAATATGGAGTGATGCCATCGACGTCCTCGTGGATAGGTCTCCAAGCCTAGCACACTCACGGGACGTAAACATGGGAATCTCTCGTAGGCCCAAAACTGCCAACACAAAGGCAAACATCTACTGTCGGTCAACACTCTTAACCTGTACATGGGAAATCACAAGAGAAATACTCACCAACAGAAATGGGTAAAATCCTAGCCAAGCCTCCATCAAGCCCTGTGAACGCATGCGCATCCCTCTGAGGAAATAGGCGAAGGTGTAGGAGCCCCAATCATACTCTCTAATATGGTCCACATCTCGTGTGGTGCTCACCAAAGCGAATGATACCGTAGAAGAATTATCTGCTATGAAGCAGCCCCTAATGATTATCAGGAATAATTGCCGAAGAATGTGATCCCTAACTCTCACATCATCGAGTATGGGCTCACTCAACAGTCTGCTCATAGCATCTATGCTCAAAGGACCTGTACGAACTGTCCTGCCCTTAAGAGCCTCAGCCAGAACTCCTAGAAAGGATCAAACGGCAGTCGGGGTAATATACGCCGTACATGGCACTGGTGCCCCTCCAAACTCCATACCGGTAATAAATCGCCAATCCATCGGTGTCATCATCACTTCAAAATCCAACAAATGGAGAGACTGAGTCTGGTGAAACCAGTGCTCAGATAATGCCCTGAGGTAACCCCAGGGACATCGACGGGGGAGGATGGAAAAGAACGCCCCAAAACCCCAACCATGCACAATCGCTCGATAGTCAGGATGCAGAGCCTGATATGTAGAGAGAATGTTGAACCAGTTCCCTCTAGGCTGTGTGAAGCCAGGAACCTACATCATAAAGTAAATCAACATCAGAATCCTTACTCCTCGTCACTAGGAAAAAAGGAAGATCAAAATCCAGCTTGTACCTCGTTTGCATGCAAATAAACTGAGGGGTGTCAACTCAAATCACCCAGGAGCTCTTGGATCGTCACCTGAATACCTGGAAAATCCCTACGGGGAATATGAGCAGGAGGAGCAGGGTCCGCAACAGGTACATCCTCCTCCTCGTCCTCACCATCCGATACCTCAACCCGGACAAAACGTATCACCGCCTCCGCCAGACGACGAGGCTATCTAATGGAACGAGGTTAAGGCACATCAGAAACCCTCCTCCGCACACCTGAAGTGGTCTTGCGAGAACTACTCGGCTGATCCAGATCCATATATATGGACACAAGTCTCCAAATCACCTTAGAAAGGGTGTGGTAAAGTCTAACATGGAGCTTTTTTAAATGCATTTTATGACTACATGCATGCATACATTACTTTAACATACGTCTACAGTAGAGTGAAAAATGCATGTCTACCCAATGCCTATATTTTGAAAAAAATTTCCATAGTCCCCTTTGTAAATAGGACTATCCACATACACATAGGCATGACTAGGTGACCATTCAGTAGCACACAGGCCCACAGTCATAAACATCTTATACATGCATACATATATCAAAGTCAAAATTCGTAAGGGTAGCCTAATTACCAGGATTACTTTGCTTTACCACCTTTGCTCATTTGTCCTCAAATAGGATAAGAAATAGTAGAAAAAGGTGTCAATTTGACTGTTTCAAAACTCAAATTTTTTCACATCATTGTGTTCATCATGGTTAAATACTAATATTTACTGTGTTGAATATTTTTTATCAAGTCATATGAGCATGCATATTCACTACTATGTGTTTAGAAGCATTTCATGTGATATTTCATTTTCCAACGGATAAAAACTGGAAAAGAAGACATGCATACGTTACCAGGACAGTGTAGAACACTTGTACAGTGATAGAATTTGCAGAAAGACGCCCGAACTCAGCAGATCTGAAGAAGAGCTCTCGGATTTCCTATGTGGCGCAACTTAGAAATGAATTTTGAAAGCAAACTACAGCTTAAAACCACCCACGGTTGGCCATAGGTGTACCTATGGCTCCCCTGGGTGGGGACAACCCCTCCGGCTCGGTCCAGTTCGAGTTGCAAAGGAGATCTCACAATCTGAAAAGGTCAAATTAGAAATAAAAATGCAACGCGATTGAGCAAAATAGCCTAAAATCCTAGTTTTCAGAGATTATAATGTGGGTCTACATGTCACTCATTGGTATTCATCCGAATCTGAGGTTCACTATCTTGATGATCACAACAACACAAACCACACTCTAAATGCCTCACGAAGGTCCGAATGCCATCTGTACGGGGTCGGAACACCAAAACCTTTCTTCCCCAGCGGAAACTCTATCCAAATCAGCCATTGATGAACACGTCAACAAAGGTCAAGCAACCTTGATAGCATTCATCCGCTGGAAAGTAAATCCAGCAAAGCGTCGGAAACCATCCGACGATCTCATCCGTTGATATACACGTCGATGAAGGTCAAGCAGCCTTGACACTATCCAGCAAGGATCTCATCCATTGATGAACATGACAACGAAGGTCAGATGGCCTTGGCAACACAAACTGTTGGCAGTAACTCCGACAGAGCAGTGGAAAGATATGGCGATACAAACCAGGAAAGAACATCCTCATCGGGGAGGACCGATGATGGAATATGTTATACACATCCTCCTCAGACAAAACACCTCCCCACAGAGTCTCTTGTACATGAGAGATATATCTTCAATGTAAAGTCTGTATCAAGGATTAAGGACTTTGGTGATAACCCCAACGTCAACATCCTGGAAGTTCCTGAGAACTTTGGATCGCACGTCCAAGACAGTTCATCAGGATTTTCAGTAATGAATGCCAAGCCCGGGTAGAAGTCATGGGAGCCGGCAGTCATCCCATCATGTTGGAGAACAGTCCAACAAACCACATACATATGCATCATGCTGCTATACTTTGCATCATGATTATCCTATCACATTTCAAGTGTCTAGATTCTTTATCCTATCCATGCCATTGCATTGCATGAAAATGATAAAGAGGGGCATCTGTAGACACTTGAAATTTTGCATTCCTGTCACTAACATTGCAGGAGGGCAGAATCGTCTTTCAGAGATAACCCTGGAGGACAAGATAGTTCCATTTCCGGAAATCCCACCGGAGAAGCCTTTTCCATCTCGGAGATAACCCCGAGATACTCAATCCCAAAAATAACACTGGGAGTTTCAGTCTCAACCTCGGACATAACCCCAAGGAGTGCAGTTGCAGTTCCGGAGATAACCCCGGAAAAGATTGTTTCAACCCCCAGCAATCAGCTTCAACTTCGGAGATAACCTCGAGGCACTCAGTCCCAAACCCGGAGATAATCCCGGGAGGTAAGGCACACCTTAGAGACAACCCTGAGGACATCCAATACTTGCAATAGCCCAATCTCAGAGATAACCCTGAGCAACGACTGCTTTATCAGCCCAAACTAGAGATAACCCCAGTGAGGGGAAAAATCGTCATTTTACCACCCTAATCCCACATGCGCGCCGTCTTAACACATTTCAACATACATTCTACACAACAGTGTCCTATAAGAATCAAATAGCTGCAATCCCGAGTGACTACTACACAAGACAGCACACCGGATGGAATTTGAAGCTTGAAGACCAAGGGCATGGTCCCATCTTCTTGACTTCTTACAACCTCTAATCACATGTCATTTGTGTAGCTCTCGAAAATAGCACTCCAAAACAGGACTTATACACCTCAATTGGATGCCTGGATTGAAGTTCTGAAAGTTCAAGCGGACATCAAACTACAAGAAATCACACAAAAAATGACGCTAAAATTTGTCACATAAAATTCATTTTTCGTCTCTAAAACATTTGGTGACGATTGTTAATCGTCACAGAGACCGTCACCGTATGAGCGTGGTATTAGATTTATTTGACAATATTTGATGTCGTCACTAAATGTTTCAACTTATGATGACGATCTACACCATTGTCACTATAATTAATTACTTTTAGTGACGTTAATAGTCACTATTTGAATGAAACTTTCGTCACTCTATATTATGTTTCGTCATCAAAACTTGGTGCATTAAATGATAAAAATCGTTTTTCGTCATTAAATGATATTGTTTTAGTGACAAAAATATGTTACTCTATTTAAATCATCTAGTTTAAATGACGACAATATTGTCATATTTATGATTATTCTTTCGTCATGTTATTGTGTTTATCGCCACTAGAAATAAGAAAATAAATGACGACAGAATAATTCGTCACCTAATAATATATTTAACATGACAATTATGTCGTTGTCATTTCATATTTTAATTAATATTACAAAATAATTTGTCACCAAAGAATTACTTTTTGGGACATATTTTTCAATGTCACTAATTGAATACTTATAGTGATGATACATCTCGTCAAAGAAAGAGTTATTAATAGTGACAAAATTATTTGTTGCGACTAAATGAAAAACTAAATATAAAATTATAGATCTAAAAATAAGAAAAAAAAATTACACCTATAATATTTAACCAAAATGATTGTAATGATAAAAAAACACCAATAATAGAATAACTAAATTTCCATTTTCCATCATATTTAACCAAAATAAAAAATTTAGAATCCAAAGTATCATTCATTCTACTTAACATCAATAATTTATCAAGTATAATGTTCTAAACAAAATATCCAACTTTTTAAATATGACCATAATGAAAGTTCAGAAATTTTGAACGTCGACAAGCTGATCAAGAATTGTTTTCAGCTCTTTTTGTCCTTAGGCTAGTGCTGCCTTAATCAACCATAGGAATTCTGGATTGTTTGCCAACTTGTTCTAAATTCTCGAGTTGTACAGTTATGTCTCCTGTACTTGTCTTCATAATTGTTCCTACAACCAGAAAACATGAAATACTAATAAATAACAACAAAACATGAGACCCTTAAAGAAACTATTTAGAAGCGAAACCCATAGAGGGAAGAGATGTTCAAAAATTTCCATAGATTCAAAGATTGATCTAAAATATATTTTAAACTTTTTTTTTCTTCTTACATTAATATTTTACAAAGTTGTAAGCATGAATCATTTATATTTTCCAACATCTTTACTTCCAGTTTACAATCTATTAAAAAAACTAACATGATTCAGGAAATCAAAGACAATAAAATGCCAGTATCCCCAAGCGTCTTTCAGTTGTAAACATAATGGCAGGAAAAAGGAGAAAATAAGAATCATCAAATTCAAGGAATTATCATAATACTACTACGATACAACAAAAAATGCATCTCAACAGTAACATTTCATAACACACCAAAAATAATTGCCATGAATGTGACTAGACCTCCAAAAATGATGTTAGAGAAATTAGCTTGTAAATATGTCAATTCAGAACATCGTTATAAAATCATTCATTTGTTATTAGAGCAAAACAAAGGCACAACAAGATTAGTTATACCAGTCCAAATATTTGCATAAATAAGATAAGCCTATTCACGACGCCCAATAGAACTAATCTATTATACCAAATATATTTGGACCTAGTGTTTGGATAGGTACTAAAATCATATCTAACATATAACATACAACTCTCACTCTCTCGAAAGTGACCTTCGGTGAATGACACAAAAAGCACTAAAGACTCCAATCTAATTAATGCAATAATAGATGTTTGATTTCAAAATATTAAGCGGAAAGGCGATCATGAATAAATCCTATAACTTTAAGCAAAAATCCACTCATGGAATCTAAACACATGATTCAAGCCACTTCAACTATCTACAATACATTCTTGCTTGTTTAAGGAAATAATGACAACAAAAAAAAACATAAGGAAAGAAGTGACAATTAAATATGATGTTTGTAGATAATACCTATAAGGGCACCAAGACTTGAAACTCTTTTAGCATTTAGTGACAACCAGGTTCAAGAGTCTATCAATACAACACTACTTCACCTTATCTGCCATGTGGATTAATAATCTGTGAAAAGACTTGGTTTTGGTCCTCTGATCCTTCTCCCTCTTCTTTAATGCTAATCATTGTTACATTCATAGCATAAGCATCATTGGCCATCTGTTCCGCCACCGCTTTAGGTCTATCCGGATTATTTTGCAGTTGAAGTGCATATTGAAGATTCCACAGCACTGAACCCATGGTTGGGTGATCAGTTCCTTGATCAGATAAGCACGCTATAGCTATATATCGATGAAGCTCTTCAAGCATTCGAAACTAATCTCCTCCTTAATATTTGGATCCATAAGGTCTTCTAGAGTGTCATTCTTGTGGCATTATTGTGCCCAATCTGCAAGACAAGCTTGTTCTTTTAGAAGGGCTGAATTAATTGGGAGCATTGCACTTAACACTTCAAAAAGGACTACTCCAAATAAATAAACATAGGATTTATCTGTCAGTTGTTGGCGTCGAAAATACTCTAGATCTAAGTACCCAAAACTACCTTTCACCACTATGTTAACATGAGTTTGGTCGAGAGTAGGGCTTATTTTCGAGAGTCCAAAATCAGAAACTTTTGCAACCCACTTCTCATCTAGTAGAATATTTGTAGTTTTGACATCTCTATGAATGATTGTGTGCTTGGCACCAGTATGGAGATAATGAAACCCCCTAGCAACACCAATACAAATATTCAGCCTTTGCATCCAAGTGAACCAAAGCTCTGAAAGAACTCACATGGACCATGTAACAAGGAGTTTCCAAAGTGATTCATCCTTCGGTGCCAAAATAGCAAGGATACAAATGGAACTCACTGAATGGTCTTGTCCATTCAACATTGTAAGATATAGACAAGCAAATTGGGAAGGAATAGAGTTAAAACTTACACCAACCCATTCACCAAGAGTCTTCGCACTGGGGACTGTAATCAAGCTTACATTATGGTCAGCACAAAGTGATTTGACCAACTTGACATAGTCCGGCAGGTTGCAGTCCTCTGCTAATACACATAACTGGGCAGAATGCTTCTCAATCACCTTTGCACTTTCATGAAGACCTCGAGCAAGCCCACTATGGGCAAGTGATTTTCTAAGCACAAGCTGTAAGGCTGTCATGATGTCCATGCTTTCTCCTAGAGCTTGAGAAGGTACCTCAGCTGCTACAACCACCTCTTCACTGCAATTAAGATCAAATAAGATGGAATAAAGATGAGAAACTCCTTTGAAAAAGTAACACAGAGAGAGATTGAAAATGCCACAAAAACAAAATGCCCAGCGGGGGAATCACTCCTTAACCAGTTCTTAAATGTTCTAGCAACTGGTAATGATATACAAATTGTCAATTCAAAAGCCATTTGACAAATTGGCATGTTAAAACGTAATTTTCTAGATGTGTTCTTCTAAATAAACAACCTTTACGTTCAAATGCACAACAACATTTATAGCAAAAACATCTGCTCTTTCAAAAAGCTATTAATCTTCAGAAGGTCTATGCATAAATTTTTGGTTATCCAAATAACTTAATTTAAAAAAAGACATCCAATGATGTCTGATTGCAATTGACTGATTCAATTGCTTAACAGAATGAAAATAAAATGTACAAGAAATGATCAATAAAAACAAAAAGGCATTTATACCGCACAAAAACGAAACAGAGTTGATAAAAAGTATTATCCCACCTAAATAAAATATGGATATCCATTCGTATATTTATTCATAAGAACATCCATAAATAACACTCAATGCAACTGTTTAATGTCACTTTGCAATAGTAGTTGCACAAGTCTAATGGTAACGGGTAATTTATCCAACTACTAAGGATTTTAACAGACATTTCGAGGTCAACAATCATTCAAAAAGAAGAAGGCATTCATATCAACATGTACTTTTGACCACCAATTAGGAGGGGGAGCACACTTCATTATACAAAGATAAATTAAAGGTTTGTTCTCAAAATTGCATCCCATCTTCAACAAGCCAACTAATAAATGCACTAGCAAAGATTTTTTAATAACATGAAACTTTAGAACATGACTCTAACGACCAACTAGTACACTCGTGCTTGAGAAGCTAAAACAAATAATGATATTGAACATCAGATCCTCTAAAATAATAGTTATCAAAGTCTTCATTAGTTAAAGTATTCATTGTTTCACCAAGCAACAAACAAAAATCTGATAATAAAGACAACAAGTATAAACAATAAAAAAACAATGGCTATTAGTTTTAAGAAGTGATATCAACTTACCCAGACATTTGCTTGTTGTTCAAGTATGTCTCAAAACTGTTGTAAAAGAAAAACATAATTCAGTAAAATAACGGAGTAACTTAAAGTAACCAAGTGTACAAACAAAAATACAGCATTCCAACTTCCAAAGAGTATTAGTTGCATCATAATCTGCAAGTTTAAAGGCAATAATAAACAAAACTTAACATAATTTAAACATGTAACTATCAAATTGGCTATCACCAGACACCGTAAATTCAGAATATGATGTAAACATAGAACGAACACATTACTTGATTTACTTTGTTCTTGCTCAAAACAGTGGCGGAACCAGAACATATATTAAGGGGGGGCAAAATACATCAATAAAAAAAATTTATTTATTGACGTTTGAAGAGCTTCTTTCGGTTGTACGAGTGAGAGCAGACAATTGTATCCTGCGAGTCTGCATAGTTTGAAAACGTCTCAAAATTTGTTCGTTTTCAATTGTTGAAAAAATATCCTTCTCAATATAAACTACTAGGCATCATTCATCCACTCGTCTCCCCATTTTGTTACATAAATCGGTCTTGACAATTTTCATCGCAGAGAAGAATACTCTTTCAGCGATGGCGATTTGCAATGATAAAACCAAAACAACTCGATCAATCGATATACCAATGTAAAAGTCATATGTCTTCTTGTTTGATCAACTTCTTAGCAAGACTTCCCAAACTCAAATTTTCGATCCCAAGAAATTGACTATCGCGCCGCATATCATAAATGTAATTTTCAAGTTGATCCCCAAGTATCATGCGATCGGTCGATGAGAAGTCTTACGGATAAAGCTTCAAAGAGGCGGAGTAATTTATTTTTGTCAAATTGAGAGAACGAATCCCTTGGATCAAGGCATGATATGCATAAAAGTAACTATGTGCTTGCTTCTGGAAAATGATTGTTCATCTCTTGAACAATTGAATCAACAACCTACATTGTAATAATGAAAAATAAAAAAAAAGATAAATTTTTCGATAGGAATAATGAAAAAAGAGTTATAGAGATTATACCTGACAAAAAATCTCAACACGATAATGATGAAAATTAGTAATAATTTGTCCATTGCGCCTGCTACGACCGCGGGATCTCATGTTGTCTTCCATATTAATTATTGGGATCGCGTTCTTCTCACAAAATATATTGACTTCCTTCAAAAAAATTCTCCCATTCCGCCTCCCTAAAATCTTGTAGTCGAGCTTTCATTACCCCAATCAATCTCACAGCATGCACAATGTTTTGATCTTTTTGTTGCAAGGCAAGTGACAAATCATTTGTGATTCCCAATATATATTTCATCAAATGCATCACAAATACAAATTCATAATTCTCCATCTTATCAATCAAACTTATGGCTATCTATCTATTATCATCATCGAAACACCATCATCATTGCACATTTTCAAGCACTTGTAATCTGAAGTCCACATAGACATAAGACGGATTATAGTTATGTAATGTGACCCCCAACGAGTATCTCCTGGCCGTCTTAAACTGATTTCTTGATTTTTTCCTTTACCACTAACTATCTCTCCCTTTTCCAAACACTCCACAATCCTATCATGTTCAAGCTGTCTAAGTTTATCTTTCCTTTTACATGATGCTCCAGCCACATTCACAATCATAGTAACATCTTGAAAAAATCACTCACAATCTGGTTTGCTCTTGCAACAAAGAACAACAACTAATTGGAGTTGGTGAGAAAAACAATGGACATACCTTGCATATGGATTTTCTTTTAAAATAAGAGCCTTGATCCATTGAACTCGCCTCGCGTATTTGAAGCCCCATCATATCCTTGACCTCTCAACCTCGATAATGACAATTTATGCTTTGCAAATAATTCATCAATAGCATTCTTCAAAGAAATAGATGGCGTGTCGAACACATGTACCACACCAAGAAACCTTTCAATCACATCTCCATGGTTGTTTACATATCTCAAAACAACTCCCCATTTGCTCCTTTATTGAAACATCACGAGACTCATCAACCATAATAGAAAATATTTTGTCCCCAATATCATTGATGATGGCAAGTGTAGTTTCCACTGACACAACACTTGCTAGTTCTTTTTGAATTTTGGAAAAGTCATTTGATTATTTCTAGGAGCATTCTCACTAACTACCTTGCCTACCTCTTCATTTGAAGGTTGTACCACTCAAAAAACTCAAGAAAATTTCCTTATTTGATGAAGTCGATGACTCATCATGCCCACGAAAAAAGCAAACCTTGCTTCAAAAGAAGGCGTGTGACATCCAAAGCCATTTATTAAATGTGTGCGATAAAGCAACCTCCATCTCTTTCCCTTGTCTTAGTAGTATATGTGACACACTCTTCGCCTTTGATTTTTAAAACCTTGAAGTTGTATTCTAGCATCATTATGAGCCTTATTGAAGCACCCACATGCTCTTGAAATCTTTCAATTGCCTTTTTCGATTCTTTGAAACCTTTTTTTTGTAAAAGCATCTACTGTTTGAATTGCCAAATAGATAGCAACAAAAAGCAAAACAATAGCATCCTTGGAAATGCTATACTCTCGACCATTCAAATTTTTAAACCAAGTGGTAAAAGCTTCTCTTCACATTAGAAAATACTTTTTGGGATAATTATGGGCAATTGGTTGACATGGACCTCTAGTCAAATACTCTCTTGAACTTGATCTCTAATCACAATAGCAAAGTCTTCAATTGATTTACGTAACCGGGATCACTAACAATATCATTGGATTGAACTCCACACGTGAATTATTAAAATCACCACTTGCTTGAACTTGGTATTTGATTATTAGAAGACTCAGCAGTTCTTTGTCGCTTAATCAAGTATTTATCCATAATCTAATATAAATAAAACATCAATTACTAATCAATAATTTCATTAATTTAAACACTTGGGATAATATGTGATCAACACTTAATATGAGATCAACACTTTAAACAAGGCATATAGACTATATAAAGCAATTGAAAGCAATTGCGATTCGGGAAGAAAAGCAGTTTGACAATGACAAGTTGAAGAAGTATCGACTATTGATAAATGATAAATCATTACACAAGAGATAAGTTTGACAATTTAAACAAGGCATATAGACTAGATAAACCCCATCATTTCCAAATGTAGCTGCAGCCTCACTCTTAGATCCCTATCAGAACAAAATTAAGCAAGACTAATTTACGAACCCTTATTTCAACCAAACATAGTTAAAGACAACTTCATCTCAGATGGCTCAAACATTTCTTCCAGACAACATATTTTCAATATTGAGTTTGCTGTTTAGACTAATATAGTTCTTAGTCAAGGCTTCCTAAATTAACAGAAAATCAATTAAAAATAAAATCAATTTTTATTCTTTTTCTTAATTCTTATATTCCTAAATTTATTTGTCAATTGTCATCATCAAAATTACATAAAAATTAAAAAGTGGAGACCTAATTAACAGAAAACATTAATAATTTAATAGTATGCATATTTAGGCTAAATTAAAATTAATAGTACCAAATTTGAAAGACATTTAATTTTAGGCTAAATTAAAAGTAAAAATTACTTAAATTACTTACCTTTTTGTAAAGAGGGAAGAGATGAGGCGGCGGACGGCGGCGGGCGGCGGCCCAACAGTGGAGATTGGAGAAGACCGGAAGAGAGATGAGGCGGCGTGGCGGTAAGCCGAAGGGAAGGCTGAGGCTGGAAGTCCGGAAAGAGGAAGGCGGCGATGAAATCATCAAGCGATGAAAGAACAAATAAGGGCAAAAAACCTAATAAAAAAAATATTTTTTTTAAATTTTTTAAGTGAAACGACGTCGTTTCACTGTAGTTTAAAAAAAGGAAGAAGAAGATCTGAAGATCTTGAGCAGTGCAGATCATGGGCTCGCGCGATCTGCTGCCCCCCGCTCGCTTCTCGCCCGACGGCCACCTCCTCCCCCTAGGCGCCACCCCTCTACCGGGGTCAGGTTGCCCCCCCTCCCAGCCTTCTTTAGTTCCGCTCTGTGGGCCGAGCCTTTCTATTCGATTACATCGCCATGACGTTTCGATTGGTCCGAGGTTCTTCGACGTCTCCACGCCGTTGACATCTAAGGGTTTTCTTGATGCTTTCGCTTGAATATGTGTCCATCAAAATCGCTCATTCTGAATCGGTATGTTTTAGTTTCTTATCCTCTTTTATGTGATTATGAATTGGGTTTGAGTATGATATCTATTATCTAGATTAATCTGAGTAAGACTTAGGATTTTTGTATCCGTTGTTATTGACTTGGATTTGGTGATTATTTGATCGATTGATATGGATTATTGGCTTTTCATGCATTTGGATGAGTACAATCTTTGAGCAGAGGCGGAACTAAAGCGAGGACAGAGGCAACTGACCCCCAGGGTGGCGCCGTGCGGGAGGACCGGCCGTCGTGGCCCAAGCGAAGCGAGGGCGAGATTTGCATCGGCGATGCGACTGATCTGTTCGCATCTTCAGATCTTCTTCTTTCCTTTTTTTTTTTTTTTAAACTACAGTGAAACGACGTCGTTTCACTTAAAAAAATTTTAAAAAAAAATATTTTTTTTATTAGGTTTTTTGCCCTTATTTGTTCAGCGCCTTCACTGCTTGACAGACTGCTCACTGCCGCCTTCCTCTTTCCAGACTTCGATTCAGTCTTCCCTTGGCTCATGCATATGCATGCATTCGCCTTATCTCTCTTCCTATCTTCTCCAATCTCCAGCTGTTGTTGGCCGCCTTGCATGTAATCCGCCGCCTCATCTCTTCCTCTTTACAAAAGGTAAGTAATTTAAGTAATTTTTACTTTTAATTTAGCCTAAAATTAAATGTCTTTCAAATTTGGTACTATTAATTTTAATTTAGCCTAAATATGCATCTTTATTAAATTATTAATGTTTTACATTAATTAGGTCTCCCTTTTTAATTTTTATGTAATTTTGATGATGACAATTGACAAATAAATTTAGGAATATAAGAATTAAGAAAAAGAATAAAAATTGATTTTATTTTTAATTGATTTTCATTAATTTAGGAAGCCTTGACTAAGAACTATATTAGTCTAAAATGAGAAACTTAATATTGAAAATATGTTATGTCGGAAGAAATGTTTGAGCCATCTGAGATGAAGTTGTCTTTAACTATGTTTGGTTGAAATAAGGGTTCGTAACTAGTCTTTGCTTATTTTTGTTCTAATAGGCATCTAAGAGTGAGGCTGCAGCTACATTTGGAAATGATGGGGTTTATCTAGTCTATATACCTTGTTTAAATTGTCAAACTTATCTCTCTTGTGTAATGATTTATCATTTATCAATAGCTGATACTTCTTCAACTTGTCATTGTCAAACTGTTTTCTTCCTGAACTGCAATTGCTTCACTATTTTATATAGTCTATATGCCTTGTTTAAAGTGTTGATCTCATATTAAGTGTTGATCACATATTATCCCAAGTGTTTAAATTAATGAAATTATTGATTAGTAATTGATGTTTTTATTTATATTAGATTATGGATAAATACTTGATTAAGCGACAAAGAACTGTTGAGTCTTCTAATAATCAAATACCAAGTTCTGAAGCAAGTGGTGATTTTAACAATTCACGTGTGGAGTTCAATCCGAATGATATTGTTAGTGATCCGGGGTTACGTAAATCAATTGAAGACTTTGCTATTGTGATTAGAGATCAAGTTCGAAGAGAGTATTTGACTAGAGGTCCATGTCAACCAATTGCCCATAATTATCCCCAAAAAGTATTTTCTAATGTGAAGAGAAGCTTTCGGCCCACTTGGTTTAAAAAATTTGAATGGTTGGAGTATAGCATTTCCAAGGATGCGGCCTTTTGCTTTTGTTGCTATCTATTTGGCAATTCAAACAGAGTAGATGCTTTTACAAAAAAAGGTTTCAGCAACTGGAAAAAGGCAATTGAAAGATTTCAAGAGCATGTGGGTGCTTCGAATAGTGCTCATAATGATGCTAGAATACAACTTCAAGGTTTTAAAAATCAAAGGCAGAGTGTGTCACATATACTACTAGCACAAGGGCAAGAGATGGAGGTTGCTTATCGCACACGTTTAACGGCGACTTTGGATGTCACACGCCTTCTTTTGAAGCAAGGTTTGCCTTTTCGTGGGCATGATGAGTCATCGACTTCATCAAATAAGGGAAATTTTCTTGAGTTTTTTGAGTGGTACAGCCTTCAAAATGAAGAGGTAGGCAAGGTAGTTAGTGTAGAAACAATCAAATGACTTCTCCAAAAATTCAAAAAGAACTAGCAAGTGCTTGTGCCGTGAAAACTACACTTGCCATCATCAATGATATTGGGGACAAAATATTTTCTATTATGGTTGATGAGTCTCGTGATGTTTCAATAAAGGAGCAAATGGGAGTTGTTTTGAGATATGTAAACAACCATGGAGATGTGATTGAAAGGTTTCTTGGTGTGGTACATGTGCGACGACGTCGTCATCTATTTCTTTGAAGAATGCTATTGATGAATTATTTGCAAAGCATAAATTGTCATTATCGAGGTTGAGAGGTCGAGGATATGATGGGGCTTCAAATATGCGAAGCGAGTTCAATGGATTGAAGGCTCTTATTTTAAAAGAAAATCCATATCAAGGTATGTCCATTGTTTTTCTCACCAACTCCAATTAGTTGTTGTTCTTTGTTGCGAAAGCGGTAGTATTGTGAGTGATTTTTTTCAATATGTTACTATGATTGTGAATATGGTTTGAGCATCATGTAAAAGGAAAGATAAACTTAGACGACTTGAACATGATAGGATTGTGGAGTGTTTGGAAAAGGGAGAGATAGTTAGTGGTAAAGGAAAAAAATCAAGAAATCAGTTTAAGACGGCCATGAGATACTCGTTGGGGGTCACATTACATAACTATAATCCGTCTTATGTCTATGTGGACTTACGATTACAAGTGCTTGAAAATGTGCATGATGATGGTGTTTCGATGATAATAAGCGGTATAGCCATAAGTTTGATTGATAAGATGGAGAATTATGAATTTGTATTTGTGATGCATTTGATGAAATATATATTGGGAATCACAAATGATTTGTCACTTGCCTTGCAACAAAAAGATCAAAACATTATTATGCGTCTTGTGAGATTGATTGGGGTAATGAAAGCTCGACTACAAGATTTTAGGGAGGCGGAATGGGAGAATTTTTTGAAGGAAGTCAATATATTTTGTGAGGAAAAACGCGATCCCAATAATTAATATGGAAGACAACATGAGATCCATGATCAGAAATAGCGGTATGATGGACAAATTATTACTAATTTTCATCATTATCGTGTTGAGATTTTTTGTCGGTATAATCTCTATAACTCTTTTTCATTATTCCTATCGAAAAATTTATCTTTTTTTTATTTTTCATTATTACAATGTAGGTTGTTGATTCAATTGTTCAAGAGATGAACAATCGTTTTCCGAAGCAAAGCACGAGTTACTTTTATGCATATCATGCCTTGATCCAAGGGATTCGTTCTCTCAATTTGACAAAAATAAATTACTCGCCTTCTTCTTTGAGCTTTATCCGGAAGAGTTCTCATTGATCGGTCGCATGATACTTGGGGATCAACTTGAAAATTACATTTATGCTATCTTGATCGATAGTCGATTTCTTGGGATCGAAAATTTGAGTTTGGGAAGTCTTGCTAAGAAGTTGATTGAAACAAGAAGACATATGACTTTTACATTGGTATATCGATTGATCGAGTTGTCTTTGGTTTTACCGATTCTGTTCTTCTTTCATGAAAAAGAGTATTCTCTGCGATGAAAATTCTCAAGGCGATTTGCGTAACAAAATGGGAGGCAGTGGATGAATGATGATCTAGTAGTTTATATTGAGAAGGATATTTTTCAACAATTGAAAACGAACAAATTTTGAGGCGTTTTCAAACTATGCAGACTCGCATGAGGATACGGTTATGTTCCGCTTCTCACTCAATACAACCGAAAGAAGCTTCGCTTCTTGAGCGTCGATAAATAAAAAAAAAATTTTATTGATGTATTTTGCCCCCCAATATATATTACGGTTCCATACACCGTCATCCACACAAAATATCAACTTCGCTACCATATTTATGATTCTTGTTTACTATTACAATCAACCACAACCCTAATTTAAGATAATTTTCTTCTGGATTGATTCTAAACGCTATGAGAGATTTTTTCGCCGAAATTATTATTTGGGGAATTGCGATAATGAAGGTTTTGTTTGTATTTGGAGTAATTTATAAGGGAGGACAATGAGAAATCCTATTCATATTGGGAGTGTTATCATAGACTCGTAGTAAAAAATCTATTACAATAATATTTTAGTCTATATTTAGATATTTATTATTATTATTATTATTATTATTATTATTCACTAAATGTGATCTATTCATTTTTTTTTACTAAGAAATCTCGTTCATTTAAATAATAGTATATTATTAAGTCATTCAATAAAATTAAACCAAATTTATTGATAAATCAGGAATAAAAATGTATCACTAAACTTTGTAAATAATTTAACTAATTTTTTATTTTAATTCACTCAACGTAGCATTTTATTTGACAAATTTTAACTTTTATAATTATATAGACTATTTTTAAACCTAGAACCCCTAGTATCCTAAAAATGTCTCTACCATTAGTGTATCACATTTATTCTATACATGATTCTATCCACTCATCTAATTAGTGACAAACTATTATCTTGTCATATAAAATTGGTATTTATGACAATACAAATTGTCATAAATTATTAGTTTTCCGTCTTTAAAAAATTTCCCTCCAAAATTTTTCAAAATATTTTTACCTCCAAATAAAATTGTGATGAATTTGTATTTGGCGTCACTAAATGTGAACATTAGTGACGAAAGCACATTATCACTAAAGTTTACAAATAATTAATGACAAACTATTATATTGTCATCGAAAGAAATATTGTGTGACAATAAATACTGTCATCAATTATTACAAAATGTCACTAAAAGGTTTCCCTCCAAAATTTTGGTACGAAATTCTACCTCCAAAATAACTTGTGACGAAATTTTGTTAATCGTCATCAAATGTGTAAATTAGTGACGATATAAATAATTAATAGTAACAAAATTAAAGGGCGTCACAAAAGCAAAAGTTTTAGTGACGATTATGAATTTCGTAATTATTAAATAACAAATTGTGACAAAATTTTGTGCGTGGCAAAAAATTCGTCATAAAATGTGTGATTTCTTATAGTGATCATGTTACATGCGTGCACGTACTTCGAGATGGCAGGACCCACGGCACAGGGCACCGGCGTGCAGTGTGCATCTGCTGCTGCTTTGCAGTACACTAGGCTCCCCTCTATAAATAGAGGGCTTGGGATGGCCATTTTGTAAGAGAAAAGGGTGAGGAAGCCATGTCCAATTTACTCTGTACACACTATAAACTGAGTGCTTTCTCATTTTAAACACTTGTGAGCTCATATATTGCTATATTTTTACCGGTGGGAACCGAGTGTTCATCCATTTAAAGCTATAAAAGTCTTCTTTGGCAGTCCACTGTAAGCCTTCTTACACCTTTTAAAGCATTTTCTCCACATTTTGCTCACACCATTCTTCACATTGAGAGTTGTGTTGTGTGTGTATACCCGGACTTTGGTCTGTGGCTTTTATTTCGTTTTGTATATATATATATATATATATATATATGGACTAACATTATCGAGTTATGCCTTGATTGAGCCTGGACTCACGTCCGGAGTGTTTATTGCTTTTATATATATACTTATATATAAACTATTATCGGACTATGTTCGATGAGCCTGGATTTTATATCAGGAGCGTTTATTGCTTATATATATATATATATATATATATATATAAACTGTAGTCGAACTTTGTTCGATGAGCCTGGATTTAATATTCGGTGCATTTACCGCTTTTATATATACATATATTTACATTTCTGTCATATCTGGAGTTTACTTTGTGGCCTTTTACTGCTTTATTTACAATTCATCCCGCCTGGAGTTTACTTCATGGAAGTTGATCGTTTTTACTGCTTTATTTACATTTTCGTTCACTTTGGAGTTTACTTAATTAGCGGTTGATAAATCTTCTTTGCTTTATTTACAATTCGATCCCCGTGGAGGTGCTTTGTGGTGGTTGATCTTGTCTATATATATATATATATATATATATATATATATATATATATATATATATATATATATATATATATTTACCGCTTTTATATATTTACATTTACAGTCCCCCATGAAGTTCGCTTCGTGGTGGTTGACAGTCTGTATATATATATATTTATAGCTTTTATATATATAACTGCTTACAACTTTCATATAAATTGTTATATCATGTGAGCCTAGGAATCATGTGATCACAGATTCAGTCTCCTAAATCTAGATTCGATTCCCGTGATAGACATTTTCGGCTGTAGACAGCTTGTACATTATTTACGGTGTCTGAATTTCCTTAGATGGCTCTCATGCCTACAAGGAGTTCAGCACTGCTGTATATCTTATTTTCTTGAAGATGCTTCACATCTCGAAAATAAAAGCAATCAAGCCAAACATTTAATAAAATAGAAGTATCAAAGGCCTCAATTACTATTGAGCATAAGGGTTTGAAAAACCTCTTTTATAAAACATCACTGCTATATCTTGTTTAAAACTAAATTTTTACACAAATTCAAACCCTTTGTATATAGGTGCGAACGAGGCATAACACTACTTCCAAATAATTGCACATTGACCCACACACACACACATTCATATAACAGTTTAATTGAAAAGTGGCGATCACCGTGGTAACACCGATGTCGGGGGGTGCCTAACACCTTTCCTCAGCATAAGTAAGTCCTCGGACCCTAATGAATCTCGGTTTTACAGACCAGTTTAACAGTGTTACATCACGTGGTCAATGTGCAAACCTTTTCTCGATTGAGTTGGTGCAACCATTTAAAAATACCAACTGGTGACTCTTACAGTCCAATCATTGACATATAAATGTCGGACCTTTTCACAACTTGATTTTTCAAACAAATCTCACCTAACATGAGAACACCAAAAGACAAGAACAGAAAAGGGACAGTAAAATCCCGACGTTGACATATATATATATATAATGTGTGTGGGGTATGTGATGTGAGTGTGTGTGTGTGTGTGTGTGTGTGTGAAGGTGTGTGTGAATGGGTTAAATGCAAAGTCGACCACTAAACTTTTCTGATATTTGGGTATTGAGCCCCTTTCTTCCGATCAACACAAACTGAGCCCCTTTTTATTCAAAAATTTGGACTTTGAACCCCACACACCACATGTGCGTACGCCTACACACAATAACATAGTACTCATAGGGGATTGGTGGGGTTTCTTCCCCTTCCTTTTGTTTATTTTTATTTTCCTCTAATTCTTGGGATGAGGGGTTGCTGGGAGAATGCATCATTTCTTGATTTGATTTAGAGATAGGGTTGTGGAGTCAAAAAAAATGCAAGAATTGTGTAGGGTCATATTATAGCTAGTCACAATACTATTTTATTTTATTTTTATTATTATTATTATTATTATTATTATTATTATTATTATTATTATTATTATTATTACTATTATTATTATTATTATTATTATTATTATTATTATTGTTGTTGTTATTATTATTATTATTATTATTATTATTATTAGCAGTAGTAGTAGTAGTAGTATTGTTATTGTTATTATTATTAGTACTATTATCAATTCTGTTTCAGTTAGATTTGGAAACTTCTGTTTTAAATCGGTTTGAATCTTGACAAAAGGATTAACTGATGTTGGTGCTGGAAGGTTTTGGGGAATGACATCTAGACAAGCCTGAGTGTGATTCTTTATGGTCTTCAGAAGTTCTGGTAGTGTGGGATTAAGTCCTTTATCCCACCATTTGTAAAAAATACCATTTTAATAATAATAATAATAATTATTATTATTATTATTATTATTATTATTATTATTATTATTATTATTATTATTATAATTATTATTCAAATAACTAACTATTATTATTATTATTATTACTATTTTATTTTATTTTTATTTTTATTATTATTATTGTTATTATTATTATTATTATTATTATTATTATTATTATTATTATTGTTATTGTTGTTATTGTTGTTATTATTATTATTATTATTATTATTATTATTATTATTATTATTATTATTATTATTATTATTATTATTATTTATGGTATGTAGTGAACAAGAAGAAAGGAATATATGGGAGAAATCTCATATTTTGATATAAATATTAATCTTGCAAGATATTAACAGTTGACCCATGTTGCTTCAGTGGTCATATGACCAAAATTCCAAATGAGAGGTTGTGAGTTCAAATCTGTGTAGAGGTAATTTTTAGAAAAAAAATTCAAAAGACGCCATGTGTGCCACGTCAGCAGGTCAATGCACATGTGGCGCATGGGGGTTCAAAGTCCAAATTTTTGAATAGAAAGGGGCTCAATACCCAAATATCAGAAAAGTTCAGTGGTTGACTTTGTATTTAACCCATGTGTGAATATACGTACATACATATATATATATATATAATAGAATATATTATATTTTATTGTTTGCATAATCTTTGTATAGTATTACATAGTGTTACATAAAGACTGACATAGTATTGCATAAAATCTTGCATAGTGTGTATATAGTCTTTGCGTAAAGCGACATAGTAAAATAAAAAAAATTCTTCCGTGAACCTTGCCCGTGAATTTCCCATTGTTCACCCGTGATTTTATTTTCTAAATAATATCTTGCCATTCTTCTATAAATAGGATGCTTAGTTTAGAAATGAAAATCACACCAGAATCAGAGAATTCTTCTTCTATAATATTGAGCGTATTTCTTTTGAGTTTAAGGAAGCTTTGAGCATAGAAAACAGTATAAATTTTCTTCAAGAATATTCTCGCCCTACCAGTCAGAAATACTCTCCTTTTAAGGTAAGGGATATTATTTTTGTTCAGTATTCGTAAGAAATAATATTTTCTTCCACACTCTATAGTATGTAAGTAATATTATTTCGTTTTAGATTCCGAATTATACACTCATTTTGTTAAGTATTGCTTCTATACTCCTTGAAATTAATAGAATATCCTTAAAATTTGCGCTTCATCTAGTATCGTTTCACAAGAATATTTTTCTGAACATTCTTGTTAAATTTTGATCTTTTCATGTCGGGGTACTATTCACGAAGTTACTATTCACTTGGGGTACTATTCATGACAGAAATTGATTTCTTTTCTGTCTAAATTATTTTTGAAACAATATTATTCTTGAATTTTACTCCACAAAACAGTTGTCATGTTGACAATTTGGACATTTTAAAACTCTGGATAAATTAAAAATCTTTAATATTTATCCTTGATTTCGTTTGATTTATGCTTATATCATTGTCATCATCCTCATGCTTATATTATAATAAAAGTCATCTTTGGCCCGTAGTACTATGGACTGTTGAATTTGTATGATTATGACTATGTATCGGTATAATCATGACCTGTAATGTTACAAATGATGTGGTAAAAGCCATCATTGGCCCGTAGTGCATTGATGGACAGTTGTTGGCATGATCATGACCACTGGTGATACTAACGAATATCTTTGGCCCGTAGTGCATGGATAATTCATGGATGTGATACTAACAAATATCTTTGGCCCGTAGTACACAGATAATTTGATGATGTGGATTATTTATTGAGCTGTGTTACAGCGATAAAATATTGATGATGAAATTTTAAATCATAGAAAATAGTAGATATTATGCTCTACTTAACTCTTTTAATGGATTATTTGTCCCGCTGCAGTTAGACTTGTTGTCTATTATATTCTATCAGTTTTACACTGTTGAAGGCTAACGATAATTTATTTTGCATTGTCTTAGTCATAATATTTCTTACTGGGCTAGTTGAGCTCACCATTTGCTTTCATTATTCTCTTCAGGAAATGAGAACATAGCCGGGACTAGTCGGGGAATGGAGTGACGGTCTGAGATGGTGGTTATAGTAGTCCTCACTATTCTATAAAATAGTGTGATAATAATTATAATGAGGACTCTATTTGAGTTTGGATATTGTCTGTGAGACAATATTTGTGTTAAAACTCTCAGCTACGTTTTTATCGTATTGTATAAATGAAGTTATATTTAAATTATGTACCATGTATTTGGCGACTCAGAATGGATTGTGTATACCTATTTTGGGGCGTCACACATGAGGTACTATTCACTCAGGTACTATTCACCCGGGGTACTATTCATGATAAAATTTGATTTTTTCTGTCCAAATTATTTTTGATACAATATTATTCTTGAATTTTACTCCACAAAGTAGTTATCATTGTCATCATCATCATGCTTATATTATGATGAAAGTCATCTTTAGCCCGTAATGCATAGATGGACTTTTCATTGGTATGATTATGACTAGAAATTATGTATCGGTATAATAATGACCTATAATGTTACAAATGATGTGGTAAAAGTCTTCATTGATCCGTATTGCATTGATGGACAGTTGTTAGCATGATCATGACCATTGGTGATAATAACAAATATCCTTGGCCCGTAGTGCATGGATAATTCGTGGATGTGATACTAATGAATATCCTTGGCCCGTAGTGCATGGATAATTCGATGATGTGGATTATTTATTGAGTTGTGTTACAGCGATAAAATATTGATGATGAACTCTTTAAATCATAGAAGATAGTAGATATCATGCTCTACTTGACTCTTCTAATGAATTATTTGTTTCACTGCAATTAAACTTGTTGTCTATTGTATTATATCAATTTTACACTGTTGAAGGCTAACGATAATTTATTCTGCATTATTTTAGTCATAATATTCTTTACTGCGCTAGTTAAGCTCACCCTTTTCTTTCATTGTTCTCTTCAGGAAATGAGAACATAGTTGGGACTAGTCGGGAAATAGAGTGACGGTCCGAGATGGTGGCTGTAGTAGTCCTCACTATTTTATAAAATAGTGTGATAATAATTATAATGAGGACTCCATTTGAGTTTGGATATTGTCTACGAGACAATATTCGTGTTAAAACTCTCAACTTATGTTTTATCGTATTTTACAAGACAGTTATATAATTAAGTTTGTATTTGAATTCTGTACCATGTATTTGGCGACTCAGAATGGATTGTGTATACCTATTTAGGGGCGTCACATTAGTGGATCACCTCTAGAGGTCAAACACTTGGGTGACTAACATTGATCAAAGGAATGAATCGAACCCGGTGAATTCAAGTAAAACTTGAAAAGATTGGAGGTGAACTTGTACCTGAGGAAGCTAGTTCTACAAGGGTATGAATCTAATCTCCATCTCTTTTCTATTGATTGATAATTATGCACAAAGTATGATCATGGTGATGGGTTTGTATGAAAATTTTAAATTCCTATTTTATCGCGCTTTCGTACCTTTTGTGTAATTTGATTGCATGATCGCACTATATACAAACCCAACATCCCATGCCTTTTCAAGGCCTAAGTACCCATCTGAAGTGTCACCAACCCCTCCTATAAATAGATAGGAGGGGGTAACCTTCTCATTCATTCAATTCTCAAGCATTTAAGCATAATAGAGCATTATTTCTTTATCAGTTTCCTTAGTTAATTTTGAGAGAGAATTAGAGCATTTCTTTGGTTTGTAGATTATACTCTTTATAGTGCTTCTAAAGTATACAACGTCATTGTATCCTAGGAGACAAGTGCTATTAACTCTGAACACTATACGAAGGGCATAATTGTCTTAAGGACATAGTACCAAGTACTAGCCTTGACAAATCTTTTTCTACAAGATAAGTTAATATATATATATATATATATATATAATTTCCTTTAAGATATACAACATAAAATACTAGCAGACGACTTTGGCTAAACCAATTTTTTAGATAAAGCAATGACCAAGTTAAACCCACACTCTCTTTCTCTCTTTTTAAAAATAGGTTCCATTTTGCAAAACCACTTCAGACATGGAAGAAAATTTTATAGCTTCTTTCAAAAGAATGGAGATTTTAAGGAAATTAATTGATTGTTCCTAAATGGATTTTAGGTTGTAGCTTGTTTTTGATATAAAGATTCAATCTTTTCGGATTCCAAAAGGAGGGAAAAGCCTTAACCAATTGATAGATCCCATTTTGTTTTTAAACAAATTCATGAAGAACCCCCCCCAAATCACAAAAGCCAGGTTAAATCAATATAACGTATTTAGGGTTTTGAATAAAAATACCACACAACATTTTAGTTACTCCCATACAAAGAAATAAAGAATAAAAGAAAATAAAATTCAGTCTCAAAAATGAAGAATCACATCAATAATAACAATATTTCTTCTCTAATATTGTTAATTTCGATTTTCGCATTTTCAGAGTTAGGATTTTGTAGAGACTACAAATTCATCGAGAGGAAGAAGACTCTCGATGGACTTAAGCGACCAAAAACAGTGGTGAGATTGATAACATAACTAGATTCGCTGTCCAAGAACACAATAAGATATTAATAGGATTCTTCAAAAATGTAATAAGTTTGGGTTTGATGAATTGCTGTTGTTTTTCATGGGTGTTTGAATCTTTGTTGTAGAGAGAAGTGATAGCTGTTGATTCTTGGGATTATAAAGGTTGTTAAATTTGAGATTAATTTCATTAACAAATTAAAGCAATAATTTAAGTTGCAGAGGTTGGATTCAATTTAGATGGAAATAAATAATATACAGAGGGAATGAAAAGCAAAGTCGTTTAGATTCCAAAAGATTATTTATAAAAAATTTCTACATTTGGAGAATTAAAAGACACAAGTACCCTTCAGTTTTCACATAGATTTTCCCCCTTTTAAAATATGGACGGGGCTAAATTACTCTCTACATGCCTAGTCATCAATATTTGTCCAAGCATAATCTTCATTTGTCTAGCTGGCACGTCCGTTAACGGGAGAAGTGTAGTTGGACTGGATTTATAATATCAGGGGTACTTTTAGAAAAAAATAAAGTTTCAGGGCTAAGTTGGACTTCAGCCCAAACCACAGGGGCAATGTTACACATTTGCCCTAATGTAAAATGGGAACTGTTCTTTCAAATCGGCCGGTTTACAAACATCCGGTTCAAACAAGTATTTGTTGTCCAACTTCTTATCACTTACTACCTCCGTTCTACAATAAGTGATTTTTTAGGCATAATATTTTTTCCAAAATAAATGATGTGTTAAAACTCCAATACAATTTTTACAATATTTTCTCATATATGCCCTTATGCATCTAATGGTATTTATTGCGTCTTGCAATCACTACAATTAAATGACACTCATCAACTTTTCAACTTCAAAGAAAATATATTAAGGGTATTTTTATCATTTTAACTTGTGTATTGGTATGTATATTACGGAGGTAGTATCAGATAACCGGACCGGTTTGAGGTTTCTGAATTCTGATAACAATGCGTGTGACGTTAACAGAAAAAGGAAAATGGCATTTTGGAGAATCTCCAAAAAGCTGATACCTTTTCTATTTTCAGCCCAACCTATATAAATCGGGAGAAAAAAATCAATTCGAAAAGTGTAGTGCACACTCTGATATCTTGTTTTTTCATCTGAAATTTTTCTCTCTCCTCTGCTTTCTCTCTCGACAGTGTACTCTTAGATTTGCTCTTTACTTCTTCTTCACTTTCAGATGAACTGCCTTCAGAATCTCTCAAGGTCAGCTTAATTTTCACCACATATTTGTTTCATTAGATTTTGTATAGTAATTTTGTTAAATTATTTAGTGTAAAATAAGCATTTGGTTTTGAATTTCAGATCCTCAGTTTTTCCCGTTCCAAGCTTCAAAAGTTGTGCTAAAATTCCCCCATGCTATGTCAATATACTGGTGCTACTTGCTCTTACACTTGCATGAATTTATTTATTTATGTGTGGAAGTGAATATAGTGAAAATATTGTTTTGCAACTTTAATAAATGCAGGGCGTTAAGAAGGCTACTGATCTGCATCGAAGTTATTCTGTGAAGGTGATTTGATTTTGTTAATTGAAAATTTAATCATTTGCAATTTTTAATTACTCTTGGTCTCTTATTATATTTGTAATTAAATTCTTATTTGATATGTTATTTTATGTTATATGCTCATAAACACTTGTAGGTCTAATTTTTGGCATAAACTGTATATTTTTGTTTTGGTAATTTTTTTTAATAAAAATTTTCATACTCATACTATGTCTGCCTCTTCATTTAATTCTTTTTTTTGTTTAATTCAGGCTTTTGTTAAATCCTGGTAATTGTGGTTTGTTGTTAAATAAAAAAGAAAATCTGATTTCTTATCTATTTTTTATTATTAAAAACAGATTTATATTAAGGTATAGTTTGCATTAAGGGAGGTGGAGGTATAGTTTACATCTTTATGATTTAAGTTCCCATTGTTTACCGGATTATTGTTGGGTGTGGGTCCTCACCCATGAGATAGAATCCAATATAGAAAAGAATTGATTTTCTTTGTGAGCAAGTAAGTGGGTTTACTGGATATTAATCAAATTAGAAATTGGGTTAATGAAAGCAATATTGGAATTGGAGATTCCATGAAAGGAATCCATATTGAAAAAAGATTTACTTGTTAGATTGGTTGGTGACCAAGATAAGGAGATGTGATTCCTAATTTGATTAGGAGAATAAGTTGTTTTTAATCCATAATATGAATGGATTAGGAAGAGTACTATAAATAAGGCTATGAGGGAGTCTTATTTTGATACATGAGAGAAGCTTGGTAGCAAGAAGATACCAAAAGAATAAATTGAGAGAATTATAGTTTGTTGTTCGTGAGTATCCGCCGCCATCTCTGTTCAATTGAAAGCTTGAAGACTTTATTGTTTGGGGTGTTTTCGAGTGGTGAAGTTAATTAGGTTTCTCAACTTAATTAAAGGTAAATTTGTACTATCTCAATTTATTGTATAACCTCAAGTTTTAGGGCATAAAACTTGAGAGGATTATTGTAAGCCCATTATTAGTGATATAGTGGAGATTCGAAATTTGACCCGTGGTTTTTACCTCTTAGTTTTAGAGGGTTTTCTAGGTAAATTTGGTGTCTTGTTTGTGGATGGTTATTTGTTATTTTTGTTCTCATAATTGATTTTGTTGATTTCATATTTAATTGCACAAAAATGAAAAAGTAATTCCTGGGATAGAGATTATTTTTGGCGTACTTTTCCTAACAGTGGTATCAAAGTCGTGCGAGATGGGAGAAAAACCTTGCATGAGAACCACGAGAGAAAAGCTCTTCGCTTTAAATGGGTACCAAAAGTGAAGAAGGAAAGTTATAGCTTCATGACCGATTAATACAAAAAGCGGTTGTGAATGAATTTGGCAAGCAAAAATCTGTCAAGTTTGAGTTAGATCCTTCCATTGAGAAGAACCATGCCGATGAGGCAAAGCCGGACATGAAGATAGTTGAAAATTTCAAGAAGCTTGAGTTGAGCCAAGACTTCATTGGAATTAACTCCGAGTAAGGAGTTGTGGTTGGTGATCCCTCCTCTCATGGGTTCAGAGGGGGAGATTGTTGGGTGTGGGTCCTCACTCATAAGATAGAATCCAATATAGAAAAGAATTGATTTTCTTTGTGAGCAAGTAAGTGGGTTTACTTGATAGTAATCCAATTAGAAATTGGGTTAATGAAAGCAATATTGGAATTGGAGATTCCATGAAAGGAATCCATGTTGAAAAAAGATTTACTTGTTAGATTGGTTGGTGATCAAGACAAGGAGATGTGATTCCTAATTTGATTAGGAGGATAAGTTGTTTCTAATCCATAATAGGAATGGATTAGGAAGAGTACTATAAATAAGGCTATGAGGGAGTCTTATTTGATATATGAGAGAAGCTTGGTAGCAAGAAGATACCAAAAGAATAAATTGAGAGAATTACAGTTTGTTGTTCGTGGGTATCCGCTGCCATCTCCGTTCAATTGAAAGCTTGAAGACTTTATTGTTTGGGGTGTTTTCGAGTGGTGAAGTTAATTAGGTTTTTCAACTTAATTAAAGGTAAATTTGTACTATCTCAATTTATTGTGTAACCTCAAGTTTTAGGGCATAAAACTTGAGAGGATTATTGTAAGCCCATTATTAGTGATATAGTGGATATTCGGAGTTTGACCCGTGGTTTTTACCTCTAAGTTTTAGAGGGTTTTTCACGTAAATTTGGTGTCTTGTTTGTGGATGGTTATTTGTTATTTTTGTAATTTTCTTGTGCGAATTAAATGGGAGGATCTAACTCAAACTTGACAGATTTTTGCTTGTCAAATTCATTTACAACCACTTTGTACACTGGCTGCGAGCTATAACTTTCCTTCTTCACTTTGGTTACCCATTTAAAGCGAAGAGCTTTTCTCTCGTGGTTCTCATGCAAGACTTTTCTCCCATCTCGCACGGCTTTGTACACACCTTTTTCTGCCTAACTCCCCCATCTCACACCTTTGTTTGCCGGATTATGACTATAGTATTCTTTTATTCTGCTCAACATAATATCCATCCTAATCAAGCCTAATTTCAAAATTAAGGTATCGAGGGCTAAAATTGGAGTATTAGTACTACGTCCCAGTGGATTACGTCCGTTGAATGATCAACTGCGTATACTTAATTGACATGGACTGATGTATTCATATTGTTATTATAATATTAGAAAGTTTACTACTAAAGAGTAACCCTCTATCATTGTTGGTTTAGATACCCCATGCTGTAAACAGTTTCCTGTATGATTTGTTATATCAGCCAAGTGAAAATATCAATCTATGACTGATAACTTGATCTTATAATCTTGTGTATATGCACCAAGTTATTGTTATGAGCTGGTAAATCAAATGATGGATTCAGATTATAATTTTTGTTTAACCTGTTGGTGATTATGGTTCTAGATGTTATTTTGATTTCATTCATATAATTATGTCATTCACATATTATTCTTTAGGAAACAACTGGCTCTGCACCGAGTACCAATATGGAAGGTGCTGAAGCGGAGGAGGAAAAGTCTGAGATTTACAGTAGTAACATGACTGAAGCTATGGGTGCCGGTAAGTTTGTTTCTTTTTCAAGTTCAAGACTTGGCATTTGAATAGATTTTTGGAGGAATTTGGGTTGAAACATGTTTCTTAGATATTGGAGGAGTAGATTTGATCTAGGGTAAAAGTTTTCAGCTTAAGATGGAAATATACTGAAGACTTACATCTAGCTTAGAAACTTAGCCATTTGATGTGGGATCTACACGGCTCTTCCTGTATACAAGCTGCCCTCCCTATCCTGCTACTATCTTCTGATTGGTCTGGAATTGCCTCTATAAAGTACTGGCATAAATTTTGAAAAGCTTGATTTAATGAGCAGGTTTCTACAAAGCTTACTCAGATATACATATACTGTTTCTGTTTAGTGTTTTTATGTTTCGCTAATCTCTTTTTGCTAATTCTTCTTTTACAGTATTGACGTATAGACATGAACTAGGAATGAACTACAACTTCATTCGTCCAGACTTAATTGTTGGGTCATGCCTGCAGGTGATATTCTTATAGGCTCCCAATTTGAGAACACAATTATGTTTTTTCTAAGGTGATCTTCTGACTTCTCTTCCTACCTAAATTGCAGACTCCTGAAGATGTTGACAAGCTTCGCATCATTGGAGTAAAAACCATTTTTTGCTTGCAACAGAATTCAGATCTTGAGTATCCTAAATAAATATTATTCTTAAAAAGCTCCATTATTTGTCAAACTTGAAATGATCTAATTTCTTTTTCTTAGTCTATGAAATGGGAGATTACTTGTCATGTGTACCGTACTTGCTCTCTAGCAAGACTAATTTGAGCAGTAAGAGCATAATGGCTATGCCCTTAACTTAGTCTATAGATACTTTGGGGTTGACATTGCTGCCATTCAGAAATATGCCAACACATTTGATGACATTCAACACTTACGTTCTGAAATAAGGTTGGTTATGAAATGGTTGCAAATATTTGAATAAAGAAATTTTCTCGTTTTGCCATTTATTTTTATTCTTTTAAGGTTTAATATAAACCTGGCCAAGTGGGGAGTGCTCTTACTATGTAATCTTCGCATAAAAGTAAAAAAATGTATTTTTTTGTAAACTGAGTTTTAAATCTAATAATTCTTCGTGTGTCATTGACATTTTACATCAATATGATAAGTTTAGAATGTTATGTTCTCTGTGGTTAGATTTACAATATGGCATAAGATGTAGGCCTTTTAAGCTTCCTTGTGTGGAGTTTTTCATTAAACATTTATCTTCATTAAACAGTTTAGCAGATCACTAGCTTTGAAACACATGTGGGATCTCCTGGATCCTCACTTGGGGAAGGTACTGGTATGAGTCTCGGTAGAAAGACACTGGCTTGGTATGAGCTTAAATTCTGGGCTTGTTTAAGGGAAAATTTAGTGTGAATAAAAAGTAGGGAAGAAAGAAACACCCTGGTTGAGAAGTTTCTAATATCAAGTAAAACTATACTCCCTCATTTCGACAATAAGAGTGTTCCCTTCTGCCATTTTTTCCTGAAAAAGAAAAGCAAAAGGAGTCCCCTGTCTTTAATATCCTAAAGTTTACTATCACAATTTCATTATCCGCCACCCTACTAAACTATAATTCAATAACTTTAGAAGTAAACATGGAACAAATATATATCCTTGAAATTTTTAAAATTTGCAAATTAGACTCTTTTTATGCAATGGAGTTGGTGATAACATCTTTTAATATATCAAAAACTTCAAACAGTGTTCCTATAAATTTCAATGTAGTTGTACTGGACTAGCAAATGCATTTATACATGAATAGATACTGGAGTTTTGGCTCTTAAATCTTACAAAATTAATATTTAATGGAGCAGGGACTTTGACTCATTTGATTTGAGGTTGCGGCTACCAGCTGTGGTCAGCAAATTACACAAGGCGATTAATCGAAATGGGGGTGTAACTTATATACATTGTACAGCTGGACTTGGACGAGCTCCTGCAACTGCGGTATGCGTTTTGGGTCCAAAATTTTCCAACTCAGAGCCTAATAACTGTAACAAATAAGAAGAATTTAGTTGGAGAGAGAAGAAAAGACTCCTCCAACACAAAAAAAAAGAAAATAGAAAAAGGAAAGAAACAAAAATGCTATCACAGTAGATCTATCCATGTAGATGTATAATAGAAGATCTTTCATGGTCTTTTGCCTGCCCTGTTTGATCAATACTGTATTAACTAGGAACT
This sequence comes from Panax ginseng, assembly GCA_020205605.1. Taxonomy (NCBI): domain Eukaryota; kingdom Viridiplantae; phylum Streptophyta; class Magnoliopsida; order Apiales; family Araliaceae; genus Panax; species Panax ginseng. The sequence continues at coordinate 55,135,655 of CM035130.1, read as the reverse complement.
CAGTTGTACAGTTATTAATGTACTCGTTTCTTGGATCTCCATTGTCATATTTGCTGCATATTACTTTGATATTGTGAACTTCTGTAATGGACCAAATTAAACTTCTTTTTTATTTTCCCGTGGTTTTGGAGAAGGAAGGATTATTTCTAATAAATGCCACAAAGGCTTAGTCTGAAGTACACTGAACAATGTCATACTAAGGCCTTCATATTTTCTAAACTCTCCTAGGTAATAGTCCCTCCATCCTAAATGAGTGTCAACTCTCAAATTTACCAAAAGCTTGTTATATGCGAGTAAGTTATGATCGGCTATGATAATTTTAAAGCCAATCTTTTCTTAAAATCTGTGACATTTAAAGGAGGAGTTTGATTTTGGGGCGAGGGAGTATAATGTACTATATATGTTTATGCATCTATTTTTCTTGATGATTAAATAGAAACATGTAGTCGTCCCCTTTCAACCACCAAAGTTAATGATGCATAGAGGAATTTTTGCTATATTTGGTTTATATGGTCCGGTTTTTGTTCTTTTACTCATAGCTTTTGTTGTTTGATGTAAAGTTAAAAATTTGGAATTTACAGTAAGGATGTAGAGGAATCTAACTAATGAAGTATTTAGCAAATGTAGTGAAAACCTGGTCGAAATATGTACTGCATAGACAAGTGAACAATAGAATAAAGTGTCTAATAGCTAAAATATTGTCTGATTATAAGAGAGAAGAAATTATTTCTTTATGGCTTGTGTGTTTATTATTATCTGCTATTGAGTGACCTGTCATATATCATACTAAATGTTTGTTATGAAATGTAGTTGGCATACATGTTCTGGGTTCAAGGCTATAAACTTAGTGTAGCCCTCAATTTACTACTGGTAATTCTGTTTCTTATATCTTTATGATTTATCTTAAATTGAGTATTTATCTTTCTTCTTGTGCAACAAGAAAAAATTTCCTAATTATAAACCAAGGCTAGATGGAATGTGACAGAGAAATTTGCACTTCTTGAATTCTCTTTGGACGTGAATTTCTGCTTAATTAAATATAGAAAGAACTTGTGGGTCTGGGTTCTCAGCATAATCCCATAATGGTGAACAAAGACTTTGTACCAAAATAACTGGATTATGGGGAATTGGGGATTATGCAGGTTTCAATTCAGTTACACTTTTTACCTAGGAAGTCAAATTATTTACAATATTTCTTTAATCATATTTGATTTTCAGTATTTTGGGGGCAGTTATATAATAGCTCAATATCATTTACTTCTGGCAGAGCAAGCGTTCATGCTTCCCAAAACTTGATGCTATTAAGAGTGCAACCGCTGACATGGTTAGTTTCCTTTTCGTTATCCTTTTATAAAGAACCTACTTGATACATAATTATGTGCATATAAACATATAGGAATATGTCTATTGAAGTGCTTAATCAAGACTTTTCAGAATTTGGAACTTTTATATGTAAAATCTCGAATTCCAATTCTGTTTGCCAATATTAGGTGGATTATGACACAGAAACTTAGCTGTGAGCGGAGACTGTAGTGGACCTTCCAGGTTTAAATACTGCTTGAATGCGTGATTGGTCAGTGACTTAAATGGTGCATAAAATCCCTATGTCCTCTTCCCCAAGGAATAATCTATTCTATCAGACTTCCAAAGCATATAAATAGTTCTGCATGGCTAATGTCTGAAACATATACTTCGACGATACTTTAATCCATGCTTTGACAAGCACTTTGTTTTATTGCATTTAAATACTTAACTGTTCCTCGAGAGATACATTGTTAACCTGTTGAGGAAGTTTTACAATTTAAATCTATGTAGTTATGTTAGAAGATATGATAAGGTTTCCATAATTATAGTTAGCCATATCCCATAATTAGTGTGTATACATGGCTGTAATTAGAGATTACTATAAATATACTTGTGTATATAAACCAATGTAATTGAGATGAAATTGATCAAGGAATTATAAACTCAAACTCTGAGCATTCCTTTCTACATGGTATCAGAGCCTTATCCTTATTTTTTATGAGAGAAAAACCACCTTTGTTCTTTGTTTTTTCGTTGCTATTCATAATTCCTATCAGAAAACTAGTTGAACAATTCTATATGGAGGAATTGAGATCATAATTGGGTTACCCGTTATCAGGCGATTAACACAGAGTTTTTTAGTTTTCGCACCCACTCATCGAACGCATGACGTTCACGCCACCCCCCCTCTCATCGCCTTAGACGCTACGCGCCCACAATCAATCCCACAAGCATTTCACTTTTCAAATACTTTTTTCGATAGTCTTTTCCAAGGTGCCTTTCTCGTTCCTTGCTATCTACAGTGGTCTTAAGGTGTTTGGTTCAGGTTTACGCAAGTTTTTTGTTTACTAGTTAGTTGTTTTCGTGATAATCAATTTCTGCTGCGATTCAAAGTCTCTTCTGCATAACTTGTGTTTCTAAGTGGAGTACAATTAGTTGATATCATTTGAAAAGTTTATTATCCTTGGTATAGATTGTATCTACCTGTTAATATTATTTTATAGCGGAACAAAGTGGTGCTGGCAGTGGGGTTTATAACAGTAATATGGGACAACAGTGGTTAGAAGCCATGCTCTTAATTCAGCATTGGCTCTAAGGGGGTGTTTGATAAAAACTGAATGAATCTGAATGAAAAAAGATGTTTGATATTTGGCATGTCTGAAATATCTGAATAACAGATTTTTATTATTTTACCTCTCTAAAAAAATTCAAAATTGTTATAAATTTATTTAATTTTACTTAATATAATAGTTAATATTGTAAAACAAACTTCATTCAACTCTCAGCCAAAAAAATGACACTAAATCATTCGGCCCAAATCGTCTGAATGACTGACCGATTCAGCCATTTAAACGATTTTTTTTCAAAAATAAACGCACTTGATGGCTGACCGATTTAGCCATTCAGTCCAATAGTCCCTAAGTCCCTTTAAACTGGATGGAATCAATTATTTGGCATGGTCTCAAGCATGTCGTATGACAATTGAGGCCAATCATATGAAACACTTCATCAATGGAACAACTAATATGCTTGAACAATCGATTATGGCCCAAAAAGAATGGAAATTTGATAACTCTATGTAAGGGTGTAAACGAATCGAACCGAAGCGAACGGATAGTTGCTCGAATTCGACTCGAAATATTAATTTCATACTTAAATTCGACTCTAATTCGAATTATATTTGAAAAATCATACTCAGATTCGACTCGACTCGAATATTTATTACTCGAATTTGATCTGACTCGGATCGAATTATGTTCAAACTACTCGCGAGCTTCAAATTCAAACTCGAATTCTTGTCTCTGCATAATAACTAGTTTTATAATAAATATAATTATAAATTAAATTTGTTATTTTACTTAGAAATGGAAAAATATATTTTCTATTACATTTTACAAATATAAAATCACAATTAAAAATAAAACAAAATAATAATAATTAATTTAATTTAATTTTGTATATATTATAAGATAATGTATCGAGCATCTAATTGAATATGTATCAACCGAGTATGTATCGAATCACAATCGAGAATTTGAGTAGTTTGAATCTTAAACGAGTCGAGTATAACATTGTTCAGATTCTACTTATTTTTATTCGAACTATTTTTTATTCTCAGATTTGGATCATATTATTAACGAATCCGAGTCTCGCTCGTATTTTTTCGAGTTGAGCCCGAACTGTTTGGCTCGTTTATAGCCTGAACTCCATGGTGAAAACATGGATTTTTAATTCAATGGAACCGAGTATGCGGAGTAGTTACATGTTTTTTAAACACTGCCTATGAGTTTTGGGAGGCCATCTCTCAAACTTTCTCTGTTTCTGGTGATATAAGCATATGAAATTCGTAAAAGAATCTGTGAGCTGGGTCAAGGGGAGAAGATTGTGGCACAGTATTTTACGAAGATTAATTCTCTTTGGTAGGAGCTTGATCATTATCGGGTTTTTTCAGGCAAATGTACGGAAGATACAACAGTTTATCAAAAGTTTAGTGAAGATCGAGTTGTGGATTTCTTGGCTGGTTTGAACCAAGAGTATGATCAAGTTCGAGCATAGTTGATTAGTCAGACACCTTTTCCATCATTGTGAGAGACTCATGCTAGAGTCCAGCAAGAGGAAAGTAGATATCGGGTGATGGTTCTAAATTTAAATCTTGTTGACCGATCAACTCCTAAGCCTGGCTTCTTCATTCAGTCTCCTGTTGAGGAGTTCCGCGAATGTGACTACTGTGGGGAAAGAATCATATCAGGGATCACTTCTTTGAGCTTCATGGGCGTCTTAAAGTGTGTGGAGGTCGGTCTGGTCGTGGACTTGGATCCCAAGCCTATGTTTACTACACTTCTTGTTGATGTGTCCAGTACTTCAGAAATTACTACTACACTCACTCTTGAGGAAATCTCAGCTTTTCGAAAATTCTGTTCCAAATCTACTTCTCATTATGCCCAGTCGGGTATACATTCTTGTGCTTTTCATGTTTCATAAATTTGCCCTAGACACAGGTTCTTCCGAGCATATGATCGGGTCCTCCAACCTCTTTACTTCATACACGTCTTGCTCTGGAAAAGACAAGGTTCGAGTAGCTGATGGTTCTCTTTCTTTTGTTTGTGGTTCAGTAGTTTGTACTCCTTCATTAACACTATCATCAGTTCTTCATATTTCTACATTTACTGCAAATTTATTATCCGTCCAACGTCTTTCTGAATCCTTACACTGTTCGGTGACTTTCTTCCCAACAAATTGTGTTTTTCAGGACTTGGTGATGAAGGCGTAAGATCGGCGATGGTAGTAGTGCAATTGATAACCTATATTATTTTGATGTTCCTCGCTCAACATGTTTCTCTACTCAGGCGCTTCAATTTACTTATGATTTCAGCCGCCTGACTTCTCTCCATCAATGGCATCGACGTTTGGGACATCCCTCTTTTTCAGCATTAGAGTCTTTATTTTCATATTTAGTTAAACAATGTAATAAAACTCAATTTTTGTGTGAATTAGGTAAACACAAACGTTATCTTTTGCTATTATACATACTGATGTATTGGGACCTTTTGGGTTGTTTCCCGTTCCGATTATAGATGGTTTGTTAGTTTTATTGATTGTCATTCTCGTCACTTAGATTTATCTTCTTCGTTCCAAAAATGAGGTGTTTGATTATTTTCAGTAATTTCATAAAATGATTCAAACCCAATTTGAAACTAAAGTTAAAGTTCTCCATAGTGATAATGGTTGTGAATATAGTAATAATATTGCTTTCGCATCTTAGGTCTCTCAGCATGACATCATTCTTTAAACCCCCTTTGTTAAAAACTCCAGAACAAAATGGAGTGGCAGAAAGGAAAATCTTTTTTTATTAGAGGTAGCTCGCACTCTTATGTTCACTATGAACACGCCTAAATTTCTATGTGGAGATGTTGTTCTAACTGTTGCATTTCTTATAAACCAGCTTCCTTCTAGAATTCTTGGGAACAAAAGCCCATCTCTTTTATCCAACACACGACAAGTCCTCCTTCGCCTGAAGTTTTTGGCTGTGTGTGGTATGTTCATGATAAATCTCCCACTCGGGGAAAATTAGATCCCAAGGCTCTTTGGTGTGTTTTCATTGGGAATTCTCCAACCCAAAAATGTTATAAATGTTATCTTCCTTCCCACAAAGTATTTGTCACTCGAGATGTCACTTTTTGAGAATTGGAATCTTTTTATTCTTCTCCACCTTCTCCTCAGGGGGAGGATGTTATTGATGAGGAGAAGCTTCCTCCTGAGGCTGGTATTACAAGTAGTACTATACCATCTTATCTTATATGTTTTTCTCATGTTCCTGTTGTTGTCTCTGATAAATCTGCACGGGGGAGTTACAGGAGTCATATGCTAGACAGGATGAGCCTGAGATAAGGACCTATATTCGAAGAGGCAAGAATAAGGTTACAATTTTTGCACCACTACACCAACCCTGCTCAGAACCTAGTTTAGATAATGCTAATGGTGAGAATCCTCATTCTACTTGTTCTTTTGATGATACTGACCTTTCAATTGCTCTTAGGAAAGGGGTTAGATCTTGTACTCAACATCATATCTCTAATTTCTTAGCCTATAATAAATTATCTGCATCCTACCATTCTTTTGTTTCTTCCTTGTCTGCAATATCTGTTCCTCAAGGGTGGAAAGAAGCAGTTAGTGATGAGAGCTGGAAACAAGCTATGATGGAGGAGATGAATGCTCTGGAAAAGAGTGATACATAGGAACTAATTACTCTTCCTTATGGAAAAAAATCAGTTAGTTGCAAATGAGTATATACAGTCAAACAGAAGCCAGATGGGATAGTTGAGAGACTCAAAGTCAGACTAGTTGCAAAAGGGTATACTCAAACCCATGAGATTATTACCAAGAGAGGCAAAGATGAACTATATCTGTACCATAATCTTATGTGCAGCAAACTTCGACTGGGATCTTCAGCAATTAGATGTAAAAAATGCGTTCCTTCATGGTGACTTGGAAGAGAAAGTATACATGAAAATACCGCCTGGTTTTGCTTCATCTGCCACCAAGGGTAAGGTTTGTAAACTGCAAAAAGCTTTATATGGTTTGAAGCAATCTCCCAGAGCCTGGTTTGGTAGATTCCACAAAACATTGATAGGATTTGGGTACAGGCAGAGTCGAACAGATCATACTGTATTTGTCAAACGGATAAAAGGTAAGACTACCATTCTTATTGTTTATGTTGATGACATTGTGGTGACAGGGGATAATAGAGAATAGATAGTTAATCTCAAAACAAGACTGGCCAAAGAGTTTGAGATCAAAGATCTTGGTCGTTTGAAATATATCCTTGGTATTGAAGTTGCAAGATCTTCCAGTGGGATTTTTCTATCCCAAAGGAAATATGTTAGAAGATATGATAGGAAATATGTTAGAAGATATGACAGAGAAGATATGACAGAGATATACCATAATTATAGCTTCCTTAATCAGTGTGTACACATTACCTTAATTTAGGAATTACCATAACTGTAATTAGGATATTTGTGTATATATATCAATCTATGTAATAGAAAGAATTAAGATCAATGAAATAAGCTTCTCAATTTCTACATGGTATCAAAGCTCGATTCTTAAAACCCAATTCTTCACTTTTTCCTCCCTCCATTACGCCATTCTTAAATTTCCTTAGAAAATCAGTCAAATCAATTCAGTTGGAGAAATTAAGAACATAATTGGTTTACCCATTGTCAGTCGATCAACACAGAAGTGTCAGACTCACCACCTGCCGTCGCACGCGCCTCCACGCGCCTCCCTACTCGCCGGTCGCCGACGCCACGCGCCATTCTTTGCCGGCGCGTGAGACAGTTTTCGACGAGTTTTTTTCGGTGGGGTTTGTTCCAGTGCAGTCGACTCTCTCTCCTCTTTCGATATACAGTGGTCTTGTCAAGTGAAATTCAGGTTTATTGATGTCTGCCTTATGTTGGTTGTCTTGGTCTTTCATTACTGCTGTTTGAATTGGGATAACATAACATTGGGTTCTAATAGTACAAATTGATTGCACTACGTTGGTTTTGGAATTACTCTGCTATATTTTGAGCCTTTATCCTTGTTGATATTTCCTTGGGTATTTTTTGTTGTTCCTTTTACATCAATATGGCAGACTCTAGTTCCATGTTTAGTGCTGGTACTACTGAAACAACTATAGGACAGTTGAGTAGAAATCATCATCTCAACTATGCCTTAAGTCTTAGTTCGTTTAAAATGGATGGTACCAATTATCTAGCTTGGTCTCAAGCATGTCGTATGTCAATCGAAGCTAACCGGATGCAGCATTTCATCACAAGCAGGTGTGACCCAGGAAGAATGGAAATTTGATAACTCCATGGTGAAAACTTGGATTTTTAACTCATGGAACCCAGTATGTGGAGTAGTTACATGTTCTTAGACATTGCATATGAATTTTGGGAGGCTATTTCTCAAACCTTCTCTGTTTTTGGTGATATGTCTAAGGCTTATGATATTCATAAACGAATCCGTTAGTTGGGTCAAGGGGAGAAGTTTGTGGCACAGTATTTTGCAGAAATTAATGCATTTTGGCAGGAGCTTGATCATTATCGGGTTTTTTCAGCTAAATGTAAAGAAGATGCTGCTGCTTATCAAAAGGTTGTGAGTGAAGATAGAGTTGTGAATTTTTTGGCCGGTCTGAATATAAAATTTGATCAAGTTCGAGCACAGTTGATTGGTCAGACACCTTTTCCATCACTGAGAGAGGCTCATGCTAGAGTCCAACAAGAGGAAAGTTGGCGCTGTGTGTTGGTTCTAAATCCTGTTGACTGTCCAGCCATGATTGCTTCGTTTCCTAAGTTTGGCTCCACTATTCAGTCTTTTGTTGAGAGGGAATCCCGTGAATGTGATTACTGTGGAGGTAATAACCATACCAGGGATCGCTGCTTCAAGCTTCATGGACGTCTAAAGGACGAGGGGTAGGTTTGGTAGTGGTCGTGGACATGGATCTCAGGCCTATGTGACTACTACAACACCTCTTGTTGAGACATCCAAAGGCTTGAGACACTACTATACACTCTCACTCCTGAGTAAATCTCAACTTTCCGGAAGCTCTATTCAAAATCTACTTCTTCTCATTATGCCCAGTCAGGTATACAGTCTTGTGTTCTTCATGTTTCATCAACTTGCTCTAGTTGGATCATTGACACAGGTGCCTCCGGAGCATATGGCCAACGTCCTCCACCCTCTTTACTTCATACACGCTTTGTTCGGAAAAGACAAGGTTCGTAGTAATGATGGTTCCCTCTCTTCTATCTCTTGGAGAGGCTTTGTAGTTTGTACTCCTTCATTGACACTCTCATTTGTTCTCCATATTCTTTCTTTTACTGCAAATTTGTTATCTGTTCAATGTCTTTCTGAATCCTTACACTGTTCAGCAACCTTTTTTCCATCTCATTGTGTTTTTCAGGACTTGGTGACGGAGCAAAAGGTTGGCAGTGGTAGTGCAGTTGGTGGTCTCTATTATTTAGATGTTCCCTCGTCTAATATGTTCCCTACTCAGGCTCTTCACTCTTCTTCTGACTCCAGTCTGACCTCTATCCATCAATGGCATCGACGTTTGGGACATCCTTCTTTTTCAGTAGTAGAGTATTTATTTCCATCTTTAGTTAAAAAATGTAATAAAACTCAGTTTTTGTGTGAACCATGTGAATTGGGGAAACACAAACGTTTTACTTATTCTTCTATTAACAGTTGACATTCTGACTCTTTTGCTATTATACATACTGATGTGTGGGGACCCTCTTTGGTTATTTCCTGTTCTGGTTATAGATGGTTTGTTAGTTTTATTGATTGACATTCTCGTGTCACTTGGATTTATTTTCTTCGTTCCAAAGATGAGGTTTTTGGTTGTTTTTTCATAAAATGATTCAAACCCAATTTGAAGCTAAAGTCAAAATTCTCCATAGTGATAATGGTCGTGAATACAGTAACAACAATGCTTTTGCATCTTATCTTTCTCAGCATGACATTATTCTTTAAACCTCTTGCGTCAAATCTCCATAACAAAATGGAGTGGTGGAAAGAAAAAATCGACACTTTCTCGAGGTAGCCCACACTCTGATGTTTACCATGAACACTCCTAAATTTCTATGGGGAGATGCAGTTCTGACTTTTGTATTTCTTATAAATCGCCTTCTTTCTCGCATTCTTGGGAACAAAAGTCCCATCTCTTTTCTCCAACACACGATCAGTCCTTCTCCCTCGTCTCGAGTTTTTGGTTATGTGTGCTATGTTCATGACAAATCTCCCACTCGGGGAAAATTAGAACCCAAGGCTCTTAGGTGTGTTTTCATTGGTTATTCTCCAACCCAAAAAGGTTATAAATGTTATCATCCTCATTCTCAAGTATTTGTCACTCGAGATGTAACTTTTTAGAAATTAGAACCTTTTTATTCTTCTTCACCTTCTCCTTAGGGGGGAGAATGTTATTCATGAGGAGAAGTTTCCTCCTGATGCTAGTATTACAAATTCTACTATATCATCTTCTCTCGTTCTTGTTGTTATTCCTGATAATTCTACATAGGGGGAGTTACAGTTAGAAGAGACATGTGCTAGACAAAATGAGCCTGAGCCTGAGTTGAGGAACTATGTTTGAAGGGGCAAGAATAAGGTCACCATTGTTGCACCACTACACTAATCGTGCTCCGAACCTAGTCTTGATAATGTTAATGGTGAGAATCCTTCTCCTACTGGTTCTTCCGATGATTTTGACATTCCTATTGCTATTAGAAAAGGGGTGAGATCTTGTACTCAACATCCTATCTCAAATTTCGTAGCCTATAATAAATTATCTGCATCCTACCATTCCTTTGTTTCTTACTTGTCTTCAATATATGTTCCTCAGGGGTAGAGAGAAGCAATTAGTGATGAGAATTGGAAACAAACTATGATTGAGGAGATGAATGCCCTGAAAAAGAATGATACATGGGAACTAGTTACTCTTCCTTACGGGAAAAAATCAGTTGGTTGTAAATGAATATATATAGTCAAGCAGAAGCCAGATGGGACAGTTGAGAGATGATGAATGGGTAGTATACCCATAATTCGGATATATTTAGACTTAAATTATTGCATTCTTAAGTTATTTAGTAGCATTTTTATTGTGTTTATATCCTATTTGGCAGATTTGGAAGCTGGAAGGGCAATTATGGGAATTTCAAGCATTGAATGGCAAAACTGTAATTTCGATGAAGTCCAAAATGGGCGCTGAAAATTACACTATCCTCAATAGCAAGGCCGAGCCTCAACAGTATCGTTAATGGGATTAAGCTGCGTTTGACTTACGGTTTGCCTATTAAGGGTTAATAATAAAACCTAATTGAAGGAGGATTGTGGGGGACTATAAAAGAGAAACTAATTGCTAAATTAAAGGGGGACAGGATTTATTTGGCAGAGAGGATTGAAGGAGCTTTTGCAGGAGATTACTTGGAGCTTGAAGATTGGCTACAGAGTTTCTTCTTTTTCTCCTTAATTTTTATTTGTAATTCTTTAAGGATAGATTTATCAACAAATAATGATTCTTATTTCCGTGATGAACTAATTCTTTAATTAAGATTTCAATTGAACCTTTTATGATTATAACTTAGTTATTACGTCATTATAATTATTTATGTTGAAGTGGATTGTTTATCATGTTTTGATTTTAGTGATTAATTATTTGGCCAATAATTAGCGTGTTACCCTAGAAGGAATTGGGAGAGGAATTCTAGGGTTAGAACTAGACATGATGACATGTGACTCAATTATTTACACGGTAAATAATTAGGTTTGTGAATTGAATGGAAATATCGGTTCACCGCATGTAACATATAAGGAATTGGGACTGGGAAGAGTTTAATCCAATTGTTTTGCATAGGAATATAGCAAGGTTAATCTGGGTTAAATAGAAGTCAATTGACCACTTGGAAGAGGGCTTTTAGCATTTGAGAATTCCTGTTAACAATCCATGAGACATAGTAATTGGGATGATTAGATAACTGATTTATAATTCATAATTGGGGATATTGAAGTCTTAATATTTACCTACCGGAAGTCATTCACTCAAGTAATAGCTTAGTTAATTGTTTATCTTAGTACAGTATCTTTAAGTGTTTAATTTTGAGTTAATAATTCAGAAAATCACAATTTCTCGTTGCTTGAATAAAATTGAATTGATATAGTATTAGTAGTTGAAATTTATTAATTAGAATTCCCTGTGGGAACGATACTCAACTTATCACTTTATTACTTGTTGACCACGTATACTTGCGTGCTGTGTGTAATTAGATTTTACTCAACAAGTTTTTGGCGCCGCTGCCGGGGAGTTTCTTTTAATATTAATTTCATATTAGTTATAATCAATTCGATTTTAATTTGAACACTACTTAATCTTTCTTCTTGGATTGGCAGGAATTCGTGTATGCACACTAGATCGAAAGCTAGAAAGGAACTTCTTACGTTATCTGAACAACCTTGAGAAGGAGTTCCGATGGTCAAAATGAATAGTGAGGTGATACATTTGGAAGAAGAACCGACAACCCAAGAATTACTCGTGAACGGCGGAGAACGAATGTAAATCACTTAGGGATTACGCCTACGCCAAATGTTACTGATTCTACGATCAAGTATTAAGAGACCAAATAATCAATGCGAGCAGTTTTAGATAAAACCGGATCAATTCGGATCTTTCTGAGAATACATGCCATTTGGGGGGGTAATTCGATGAGACGATCCTAATGAACATATCTTGAGTTTCTTGGAAGTTTATGATACCTTCAAATTTAACAATGTATCGGAAGACGCTTATAAGGTTGAGGATGTTCCCATTTACTTTAAAAGACAAAGCACGAAGCTGGCTACACTCCTTGCCTCCTGGTTCAATCACCACATGGGATGACTTAGCTCAAAAATTTTTAGCTAAGTTCTTCCCACCAACGAAGTCGGCAAAACTACGGAACGACATTCATACTTTCGCACAACTTGAGTCAGAATCGTTATATGAGGCGTGGGAAAGGTTTAAGGATATGTCTCCGTAAGTGCCTCATCATGGAATTCCGCAGTGGATGCAATTAGGGATATTTTGTGATGGTTTGCACGCATCCACGAGGTCTAGTATTGATGCAGCAGCGGGAGGAGCGATTATGTCCAAAAATTTTGATGAGGCGTATCAATTGTTAGAAACAATGGCCACCAACAACTATCGATGGCCCACGACGAGGACCAACCATCCAAAAGCATCGTGAAAATATGAAGTGGACGCTTAACAAAGATTAACAAAGACAAGATGATCTGCAATAGCTAAGCATATAGAAACATGGCATCCACAAAGCCACACAAAGTAGCGATGGTTTGTGAGTTGTGTCTTCGGGGTCATGCTACGGATCAATGTGCTATAAATTCGAATCAAAGACATTCGAGGAAATTATAATCGTTCAACCCAACCGTATCCTACCCAAAATGCCTATAATCCAGTGGAAGAATCATCCAGGTTCTCATGGAGTAACAATCAAGTCAGCTCAACCACCTGACAACAACACACCTCCGGATTCCAAAATCAACCTCAACAACCGGAGAGGGTATCAAGTTGGGAAGCGACCTTGGAAAAGTTTATTAGAGCCTCCGACAAAAAGAACGAGGAACAAGACAAGAAATTGAATCAAGTAGATATGACGTTGCAAAGCCGTGGGGCATCGTTAAAGAATCTGGAAAATCAATTGGGACAAATAAAGACATGCATTGAATACCCGTCCACTAGGAACACATGCCGAAAGTTACGCTAAGTTCATGAAGGATGTCTATCAAAGAAAAGGAAGCGGGGATTTTGAAACAAAGGGCGCTTAATCAAGAATGTAAAGCGCAATTATTCGAAACAAGTTACCTCCTAAGTTGAAAGATCCGGTAGCTTTTCTATTCCATGCGACATTGGTAATCGGTTTTTGGAAAGCGTTGTGTGATTTGGGGCGATGGTAATTTGATGCCATTATCGGCTCTACCAATAATTCGGACTCCAAGCACCTAAACCGACAAATATCGATTTCATCATTAGCGAGACCGATCGATTACATATCCACGAGGTATCGTTGAAGACGTACTAGTAAGGGTGGATAAATTCATCTTTCCAAAGAGACTTCGTTATCTTGGATTGTGAAAGCGAGATCTGAACTGCGCCCATCATTCTCTGGACGACCATTCTTAGCAACAGGAGAACGTTAATCGACGTGCAAAAGGAGAATTAACGATGAGAGTTGACGATCAATGTGTCACTTTCAATGTGTTTAAAGCAATGTCGTATCCAAAGGAAAAAGGTGAGTGTTTGCGGGTGGATGTAATGGAGGAGATGGTGAATCACAAGATTTGCTGCCAATTACTCGGAGGATCCGATAGAATCCATGATGGTTAGAACAGATAAACGATAGTGCGGATCTGCAGACATCGAAAGCGTGTCAAATGGCTAGACACACCATCATTCTACCGGAAAATAATCAACCATTCGACACCCTCGAAAGGCCTAAAACGGAAGAAAAGAAGTGCAAACCCTCGATAAGCGCCCTTACGGTGTTGGAATTAAAGCCACTCCCTCTCATCTTGAATATGCTTACTTAGGAAAGACTCGACTCTACCAGTTATTGTTTCGACAACGTTAATCGACACCCAAAAGAAAAAATTGCTACGAGTTACTGCGGCGAGTTCAAAACAAATGATTGGGTGGACTATAGCGGACATTCGAGGTATTAGCCCTCTTTCAGTATGCACAAGATTTTAATGGAAGAGGATCAAAACCAACCATTGAGATGCAACGAAGGTTAAATCCCATTATGAAAGAGGTGGTGAAGAAGGAAGTTATAAAATGGTTGGATGTTGGGTATTATCTACCCAATCTCGCATAGCTTCACGGGTAAGTCCTGCATAAAGTGTGTATGCAGAAAAAGGGGGCATAACTGTGGTAAAAATGAAGCGCATGAGCTTATCCCGACTAGAACTGTTACAGGCTGGAGAGTATGTATGGATTACCGCAAGTTGAATAAAGCCACACGCAAGGATCACTTTCCTTTGCCGCTCATTGATCGAGATGTTGGACAAAGTTAGCGGGACATCAATTCTATTATTCGTTAGATGGATATTCGGGTACAATCAAATTGCCATAAAGACCGAAGATCAAGAAAAGACCACGTTCACATGTCCATACTGCAGACGTTTGCATTCAGCGTATGTCCTTTGGTTTATGTAATGCGCCGGCGACCTTTCAACGTTGTATGATGGCAATCTTTTCCGATATGGTCGAGCAAAATTTAGAGGTGTTCATGGATGATTTCTCCGTGTTCGGCGATAGTTTTGACTCGTGTTTGAATAATCGATCTTGGTGTTAAAACGATGTGTGAGACTAACCTTGGTACTTAATTGGGAAAAATGTCATTTTATGGTACAAGAAGGGGTTATTACGGGACATAAGGTTTCCGCGATCCGGATTGGAGGTAGATAGAAATAAGATTGATCTGATTGAAAACCGCCTCCTCCTTCATCTCAGTAAAAGGCATTCGGAGTTTCTTGGGACATGCGGGGTTCTATAGACGCTTTATTAAAGATTTTTCAAAATCTCAAACCCCTATGCTCACTCTTGGAGAAAGATGTACCGCTTAAGATGGATCATGCATGCATCGAGGCATTTGAGGTATTAAAGAAGAAATTGGTCTCTGCACTCGTTTATGGCGCTTCGATTGGTCTTTACCTTTTGAATTGATGTGCGGCGCCATGATTCTGTACGCGGAGCCGTTGGGACAACGCCGTGATAAGATTTTTCATACTATCTATTACTCCAAAAAGACATTAACGGATGCCCAAATTGAACTACACACAACAACCGAAAAGGAATTACTTGCGGTGGTGTTTGCTTTTGACAAATTCGTAGCTTATCTCCTCGGCACTAAGGTAATTGTCTACATCGACCATTCAAATATTAAATATCCGATTGAGAAGAAAGATGCTAAACCACGATTAATACGGTGGAGTCTTTGTTGTTACAAGAATTTGATCCGAGATCCGGATGTAAAAGGTACGAAAAATCAAGTGGCGGATCATCCGTCTCTTTATGGAAAATAAAAGGAGCGAAAGAAGACAACTCGATGATTAATGAGGAATTTCCTGATGAGCAATCGTTCCGGTAACTACCATATTGCCTTGGTATCTTGACTTATGTCAACTATGTGGTTGCCAGTGCTACTGCACGGATTTTGACATCACAACAACGGAAGAAGTTTCTCCACGATGCGAAACAATACTTTTGGGATGAACCATTTCGCTTTTAAGCATGTGCAGATCAAATGATAAGACGTTGTGTACCTCACGAAGAAATGGATAGTATATTAGGCCACCGCTACCTCGATTACGGAGGTCATTATTCCAATGATCGTCTGAAATGACAAAGTATTACAATCGGGATTCTTCGGCCCTCTTTATTCAAAGATGCTTATCTCTTTGTGCTAAAATGCGATCGATGCCAACGCGTGTAGTAATATCTCCAATGCGAATGAAATGCCACTTAACACAATTTTAGAGGTGGAACTATTCGACGTGTGGGGTATCGACTTTTATGGGACCACTCCCATCTTCATTTGAATAATCGTTATATCTTATTAGCGATCGATTATGTTTCCAAATGGGTAGAAGCCGCAGCGTTACCCACGAATGATGCCAACGTTGTCACCCGATTCTTAAAGAAAAACATTTTTACCAGATTTGGGACACGAAGGCTATAATAAGTGATGAGGAACGCACTTTTGTAACAAGCGAGTTCACTAAATTGCTTGTCGAATATGGAGTTCGTCACAAAATTGCAAACATATCACCCACAAACCAATGGTCAAGCGAGAGGTGTCGAATCGGAAATTAAGAGGATCCCGGAAAAAGTAGTCAATCCGTCACGAAAAGATTGGGCGTTGCGTCTTGACGACGCCTATGGGCTTATCGAACAAATCTGAAAAAACCCGATCGGCATGTCCCGTCTGAGAATGGTCTTTGGAAAGGCGTGTCATCTTCCTACGAGTTAGAACACAATGCACACTGGGCCATTCGGAAATTAAACTTTGATCTAGAAGCGGCGGTGAAAAAGCTACATTCTGCGGTTGAACGAGATGGATGAATTCGGGTTCAACGCCACTGAAAACGCTTAAGCTATCTGAGGAGAAAGTCAAATCTTGCACGATAAAAAATTCTCGATAAAACATTCGCGACCGGACCATCAAGTACTACTCTTTCAACTCACGCTTGCGTCTATTTCGTGAAAATTGAAATCCGTGTGGTCCGGACCATTTGTAGTCATATCTGTCCACTCCACACGGAAACATTGAGGTTGAGGAACCGAATTCAAAGCGTACATTCAAGGTCAACGGTCAACGCCCTGAAACACTATTGAGCGGACCAATCGAACGCCAAGCTACGGTCCAAGACCTCTCGACCCAAATGGCAATCGACCAACACCGCAAAGTCGGGCCGATGACTATAAACCAAGCGCTTCTTGGGAGGCAAACCCATGCAGTTCCATAATTTTTTTCGTTTTATTTGATTTTATGCCTCTTAGAGTTAATCTTTTCTTATTTTCACCAAGTATTCGTAGTAGAGAAAACTCCACGTTTATTAAACTAATTCCTACACCGGTCCGTATGCACGCATTACGAGTCACTTCCAGTCATACTTGGCGCCCATATCACTGATTACAGCGCCCGGCCGCTGAGGCTCGAAGGTGCAGACAAGTCCCAGCGCCCGTGCCACCGATTCTAAGCTATAATTACTACGCCCGCCGCTAGGCTCCAGAAACTGAAAATAGGTCCCAGCGCCCGTTGCCTTTCCATTCAAACCAGGCGCCCGTTGCAACTGGCATACTAAACGATTCTCGCCCAGCCTTGCGCTCCTCAAGATTATAACCCAGTACTTCCGTGGCTGAGATCGTAGCCGTGTATTTTAAAACCTGCGGTGCCCTTATTATTCACATCTCTCCACAAGGCCGTGCAAAGCGGTGTCACCACCTCTCTTCCTCTTCATAAAGACAAAGTCGGTAAAACTTGGATAATTGTCTTCCACTCATCCACCACGCATCACTCCCTTCCTTTCATATTGGTCGTCTGCATCTTGTGTGCCGAATTCTACTCCTCCAACTTATTTAGAAGTAACAAAGGTATGATTTGATGTGTTTTTCAATTCTTGCAATTAAGATGCTCTTCATTCGTTATTCTTGTTATCTGGAAATCTAATGGAGCATATAGATAACGCTTTGATGTGTGACGACTACTCCTACACAGAGATTCACGCACGCTTACATGCATGGCATGAATAGTACGAGGAATTAATAATGGATTGAACAAGTTCTCGATTCTTTATCTAGGTGTTTGACAAATTGCACGACTCGATTTTTAAAGCTAAACTATGACTATGTTTTATTTGCGAAATTCTCGACATGGCATCCAAACGTCATCGCAGATTCGAGTGGTCCGGGCCGTTTCAACTTCCCCGCCAAAATTTGACAAAGGCGTTTTGTTAGTGTTATGGCTCGAAACGCTTCTGTTAGCATAGCCACCCGCTCACTAGTCCCCGAACGGGTCTCCGTCCCGATCAAAACAAGGATGGAGACATAGCGATGATGATTCTTTGGCGTAATCGGTTCGTCCTCACCGAAACGACTGACATAGTAGTGATTGCGTTGGTCAAAGAATTTTATGCCAACTTGCTGAGCATGACCATTATGGGGTGTTTATCGGAGGTAAGGCACCGTGGAATTTGGCGAGGAGGATATCAATGGGTGCTATCAACTACCCTTAGAGGGCCTTCGTGATGAGTATGCTCGCTTTAGTGAGTGATGGGCCTGGACTATGAAAAGATTATTCGGGAGTCAGTGTCAACCGCACTACTTGGTCCATCCATCGTGGCGTGGCGGCATGACCTTCCCATTGTCTCACCTCGGTCCTATATGGAAAGGCATGGTATGCCTTCATATCTGTGAAATTGATGCCCTGCACACACGTGAGTCACGTCACCAAAGAAAGGGCTGTGCTTTTATACTCCATCATACAAGGCTCACGAATCGATGTCGGCCATCTTATTCAAGAATCGATGCTCACGCGATCTCGTGGCGGGACCACAGGAGGGCTACCACATCCGTCCCCGATCTGCGTCTTATGTGCTAAGTTTGGGGTCAAATGGAAATCGGGCATTTAGATGATTCAAACTCCTATGCGGTGTTGGACCACAACTTGATCCGTCGTTATAAAGTGTGGTCCGGTGGCGCTAATCACCCAAGGGGACTGGGTTGTAAATGAATATATATAGTCAAGCAGAAGCCAGATGGGACAGTTGAGAGACTCAAAGTCAAGCTAGTTGCAAAAGGGTATACTCAAACCTATGAAATTGATTACCAGGAGACATTTGCCCCTGTGGTGAAAATGAACTCTGTTCGTACTATAATCTCAGTGTAGCAAACTTCGGTTGAGATATTCAATAGTTGGATGTGAAAAATGCATTTCTTCATGGTGACTTGGAGGAGGAAGTATATATGGAAATATATACTTTGGTTTTGCTTCATCTATCATCAAGGGTAAGGTTTATAAACTGAGAAAGGCTTTATATGGTTTGAAGCAATTTCCCAGAGCCTGATTTAATTGATTCCACAAAGCAATGATAAGATTTGGGTATAAGCAAAGTCGAGCAGATCATACTCTATTTGTCGAACAGATAAACTGTAAGACTACCATTCTTATTGTTTATGTTGATGACATTGTGGTGACAAGGGATAATAGAGAAGAGATAGTTGATCTCAAAGCAAGTTTGGCTAAAGAGTTTGAGATCAAAGATTTTGGTCCTTTGAAATATTTCCTTGGTATTGAAATTGCAAGATCTTCCAGTGGGATTTTTCTATCTCAAAGGAAGTATGTCCTTGATCTTTTAACAGAAACTAGCATGTTGGGATGTAAGCTTGATTATTCCCCTATTGAAGTTAATCATCATCTAGTATGTGGCACAGGACCTACGGTTGATAGAGAAAGATATCAACATTTGGTGGGACGATTGATATATCT
Source organism: Panax ginseng (assembly GCA_020205605.1). NCBI lineage: Eukaryota > Viridiplantae > Streptophyta > Magnoliopsida > Apiales > Araliaceae > Panax > Panax ginseng. The sequence continues at coordinate 55,116,048 of CM035130.1, read as the reverse complement.
TTCTCATACTAGATCTGATATATCTTTTGCTGTGGGAATTGTGAGTCAGTATATGCATGATCCTCGACATTGTCACATGGAAACTGTTTACAGAATCCTGAGGTATCTCAAGTCTGCTCCTGGAAAAGGGTTATTGTTTACACCACATGGTCATATGAGAGTCGAAACATTTTCCGACTCAGATTGGCTGGCTCTATAGAGGATTGTCGTTCTACATCATGTTACTGTTCATTTGTTGGAGGTAATCTTGTTACTTGGCGTAGTAAAAAACAGTCCGTGGTAGCAAGATCTAGTGCTGAGGCAGAATATCGAGCTATCGCCTTGGGTATATGTGAACTAATCTGGCTTCGAACCTTACTAGAAGATTTGGGTGTTACAACCCAAATGCCTATGCAATTATTTTGTGATAATAAGACGGTCATTTGTATTGCAAACGACCCAGTGCAACACGATAGAACGAAGCACATTGAGATTGACACACTTCATCAAAGAAAAATTAAATAGTGGTCTTATTTGTTTACCATTTGTCAAAATAGAAAATCAGCTTGCTGATGTTTTAACTAAGGGTTTTAGTAGTAAGATTTTTCATCCATTATGTTTCAAGTTGGGTATGCGAGACATCTATACACCAACTTAAGAGGAGTGTTAGAAGATATGACAGAGATATACCATAACCTTAATCAGTGTGTACAAATTACCTTAATTTAGGAATTACCATAACTGTAATTAAGATGTTTGTGTATATATATCAATCTATGTAATAGAAAGAATTAAGATCAATGAAATCAGCTTCTCAATTTCTACAGAATATGTACTTGATCTTCTAACAGAAACTGGCATGTTGGGATGTAAGCCTGCGTATTCTCCTATTGAAGTTAATCATCATCTAGTAGGTAGCACAGGACCTACGATTGATAGAGAAAGATATCAACGTTTGGTGGGACGATTGATATACATTTCTCATACTAGACCTGATATATCTTATGCTGTGGGAATAGTGAGTCAGTATATGCATGATCCTCGACATTGTCATATGAAAATTGTTTATAGAATTTTGAGATATCTCAAGTCTGCTCCCGGGAAAGGCTTATTGTTCGCACCACATGGTCACATGAGAATTGAAGCATTTTCTGACTCAGATTGGGCTGGCTTTATAGAGCATCGTCATTCTACTTTAGGTTACTGTTCATTTGTTGGAGGCAATCTCGTTACTTGGTGCAATAAGAAACAATCCGTGATGACAAGATCTAGTGCTGAAGTCGAATATCGAGCTATAGCCTTGGCTATATATGAACTATTGTGCCTTCGAACTTTACTAGAAGATTTGGGTATTACAACTAAAAGTCCTATGCATTTATTTTGTGATAATAAGGCAGCCATTATTATTGCAAAATACCTAGTACAACACGATAGAACGATGCACATTGAGATTGACAGACACTTCATTAAAGAAAAGTTAACTAGTGGTCTTATTTGCTTTCCTTTTGTCAAAACAAAGAATCAACTTGTTGTTATTTTGACTAAGGGTATTAGTAGTAAGATGTTTCATCCATTGTGTTTCAAGTTGGGTATGCAAGATATCTATACACTAACTTTAGGGGGGAGTGTTAGAAAATATGATATGGTTTTCATAATTATAGCTACTCATATCCCATAATTAGTTTGTATACATAGCTGCAATTAGAGATTACCATAAATATACTTGCGTATATAAACCAATATAATTGAAATGAAATTGATGAAGGAATTATAAACCCATACTCTGAGTATTCCTTTCTACAAATTATAATTTTATCTGACCTCTGTCATAAGGGACCTTTTTCTCCCTTGAAATTCCATTCTTGAGAAATCTGGTTCCAATTACTCCAAATGGAAAAGATATATATTGCTCAGATTACGTGACATTCAATATGACCACCATTTAGTTTAGTGCACTACTTTTTTCTCATGTCTAGATATAATATTATACAAAGCCTCAGACATGGGTTGTTTCTTGAGCTAAGGTGTTCCAACTCTTAGTTCCTTTTATGTTGGAAAAAATTGGTGTCATCTATTCTGTTATTTACCTTTCCGCATCTGGTATGTTCAAACTAATTCTAGAAATATGTGAAGGCATTTTTGCTTTGCACTTCTTATATGTCCAGATTACTTCTTACCCCCTCTTCACTCCTCGTTTAAAATTTTGGCCTAGGATATACAATGGAATGTAGCCTCCACCAAGCTCCTCCAGACCCTGATTAAGACTGCCTTGAATCTGGGACTGTTTTATGGCTGCGCAAGATATTTCTAGCTAGGGTTACTGGATCAAATTCCAAGTTTTTTCACTCCTTATTGTTTCATTAATAGAGTTCTCAAATTCCTAACTTACAATTCTCTATCCCAATTCAGTTGATCCTCATTCCATTTCAAGATTTCTTCCTATATACCAGTGCAGTAATTGTTCTGTTGGACTCTAATACATATGTCTAAAAAATAAAAAACAGTTTGAAGCTTTGTGGTCCTTATCCATTTTTTTGTTGATCTACTTTAAGGGCATAGTATGAACAAACATTACAGTTTTTGTCGATAATTATCTTCCTTGTGTGCCAAGTGAAGATAGTTACTAAATTGGGACGGAGGGGTTTCTGTAAGGGAGCATAGTATTATTATGTAATTTAAATTGAAAAAACCCAAAAGAAAGTACAAACTAGGGAAATGAGAATGTTCTTTGCATCATTGTTTTATGTTAATGTCGCTGATATGGAAATCAATGTTATTCTATTATTTGAAATATTAAAATTTTGACATGAATTGTAGTTATTTTGAGTAAACATCAAAATGTCGACTGTGTGTGGAACGAATACGAGGATGCGGACTGCCACCTATGGTGGAATGCACAAAGCATCAAGTTCCTGTACCACAATTTAGAATGATAGTACCTAGCTCCCTTCTTTAGGTGTCTTGTTCGCCTGTCCGTTTGTAGTTGCCGCACAGTTTTTGCTTTTTTGCTTTGTTTTTTTTCCTCACGATATTTAAAGATGCTATTTGGCCTCAGATTTAGTTGGGGCTAGATTTATTTGAGTTGAGTTTAAGTTACATTGGTCAAGAATGTTAAGCTATTTGATAGTAATAAAATAAAAGAATTAGAAGTAAATACCAGAGAATGGTGGAGAATTGATTTTCGGAGTCTTAATGCACAACTTGTCACCTACCATCTTCTTAATATTTTTTGTTGGGGAAAAAATATGCAGAATTGAATTAGATTGAGTGAGACAAGTTGAGTTACGGTGCCGTCTTCTGTTTCCTTTCCTGCATTTCCTTTCTGTCAAGCCATAGCTGGAGACTTTGTTTCAATTTATGATGTTATTTATATTACTGAAGTTGACAAGGACCTGTTTCTATCCAACTTAATTTTTCTTTGTTATGCTTTCCTCATCTTTTGAATTTTGATAAGTCATGTCAATTGATTCGCTAGTTTTTGATTTAGTTATCTTTGTTTTTGAAGCTTACAGGCCTGAACAAGAAACCTATCACTTTGACATGGAATGGTGACAACTGTTCCACGGTGGAAATCTCTGGCCTGGATATTGGATGGGGTCAGGTATAATAAAGGTTTCAAGTTTAAAGAATTATATTTGAGGTTCTATAGTAGCATCCACTCTATCTTGGAGTACCAATTATAGATTTCAGATGTGGGCTCAGTTTGACTTTTGGGCCATCTTGACAGAGGATTATGTATCATTTCCAAAGAACAGAAAGCAGTACTGGTTCATTCAACTTCAGCCATGAGCACAACAAAATTGTTCACGTGAAGTGTGAAATATAAAAAGTATTCGCAGAAGTTAGATCAGCTGATATATGTGATCTAATCAATTTCATCCAAATTCATTTGGTGGGATTAGGCTAAGCTTATTCTAATAGGAGGTGGTTTGGGTTTCCCTTGCAAAAGTATAGACTCTTAGTGACAGAATTATCCCTCCTTTGTACAAGAGATAGATGCTTAAAGATCTTTTGAATGGGTCCTTTGTCCGACTAAATGCGTAGGCATATATGTTAGACCATTATCCAATGTTACTCCAGTAGTTGGGTTTGTTGGAGGTCCGCCTGCATACTAATTGTACCTTGTGCTAGGCAGTGCAAGCATTAATATACTCACTAGATGCATGACAATTTGCAACCTGTACGTGAAACACATACCCTCGTTAATAAACGAGTACATAATAGAGACATTGCATGAAATGTTGCTGTTTCTAGAAACAATAGTATGTTCCAACTGCGCAAGTTCTGTCTTTCAGTAAAATATGGAGCATTTTATTTGGGCCTATGGTGTGGTGATGCTCTGTGCTATGTATACATTATCTTTAGAGGGCACTGGGAGTCTATTTGTTGTGTGCTGGTCGCTTAGGACGACAAGTTTTGGCAGGAGTTTATTCAACAACTTGAACAAGTTAGATGATACAATGTATTGTATGACCCACCCTTTTCTTTTTTTGTGCCCCTATGCCGAATCAAGTGCATAATTTAAGAGAGAAAAAAGAAGTATTACTCATCAGAACAGAGTTTATTTCCGTCTATTGGACACTATTTGCTGCTGTTAGATTTAGTGTTAGAAAGGGGAAAAATGGGCAGGACAGTGACTGTTCCAGTGAAAAATTATTGGCTGGTAAACGTCCAGGTTGTCCACCATGTTGTGCATTTGAACTCGAAAGTCTAGTATGAGTGGGCAAGATAGTTTAGTTATCTGCACAGGGATCAACATCACATATTCATATTCAGGATATACTACTACTTATATTGGCTCAATATAGGCTTCACCATTACAATGACCACCAATACAATTCCTTGCCGCTTAACTTTATGTTGGATATTCTTTGAGCATCATATTCATTGATGAGCTCATTTTATTTTCCTTTAGTTGCTTGAACTGCTAGAGTAACAACAAACTTAATCTGGCATCTTAACTCAGCGCTACAAGGTTTTGGGTGCAAATTTTCGGACTTGCTGTAACACCCCGAAATCCGGTCTATCATCATACCCGGATTCCGTACGTCACGGTCCCATTTCTTTCCAAACATACATCATTATATACTGAAATATAACAACATACATTCTCAATTCCCAGGTTCTAATACCTTATAACCTCTTTCATTACAAATAATGATAATTACATTATTCTTTACATCTTACATGAGTGACTTTTATCCGCCACCAAGGATACATAACAATTCATTAAACTAATCTATAGTTTAATTACATCTTTCTACATTACAAGTCTGCGCTTGATCTTCTCGCTCATTCATCTAATGAATGGCACATCGTCTGGATACCGATTAGCATGATCTTCACGGAATCCTTAAGTTCTTCTAACATCGTTCGCTGAAAATGTTTTTTCATTTAAAGCAAGTGTGAGCATTCAATTGCCCAGCAAGTCAACAGTTGAACAAACAACTTTAAGAATTCAACATTTCCTTTATAACTTCGATAACCGAACAAAGGTTATGAAACAGCTTGAATAATAGGAATAATCTCGATTCCTATCATTTTAAAACATTATTCACATTCACTTTGAAACACTTTCATACTTCTACCTTTTTCATACTCATCCTGTCTGGCTAGAATCATTAGCACAGACTTAACAATAACGGATCATGTATAAACAGAACATTCTCTTATTGAACAGTTCATCTCATAGAAACACTGAAGTGTTCAAATTGTGGCACAAGGCCTCATACGTTCTACCACCTTGTACAAATATCGCACATTCACACATAGACAGAACTTCTCAAGTTTAACATCTGAGAAGTTTAAGAAACTAACATTCATTTAGAATATGAATGAAGTTAGGAAACTTGCCTTACGCACTACTACAACTTATAGTTTACGCTGAACTACTCATTCCAATTCATATGTAGCACATAAGGAAATAACATATACACCAATCAGTTATATACTTGACTTACACATTGGTTTACTTAACTTTACTTCTTAGGGTTCGTGTTCTTGCAATTTAAGTTTACGCGACACTTCCTTTACCGTTCTACGGCTTCATGACATACAGAGATGTCTTACTCAATACGTTCATCATCTTTGATGATTTGCATTCTTATCTTCTTATTATAACTTCTCTAGGACTCAGCACACCTCGCTTCTCTGCTAATAGTCCATATGGTAATCTGAGTTGTTTCCCACAAACAACCAACAAACAAGTTCCCGTCTCATCTACACTGCCATCACAGTGAGTTAGATCGGTTGCCAGTTTCGTATATACCTTCGTTTTCTGAAGGAATTGTTTAGCCCAACTCCCATATGTCAACCATGAAAGGTTACGATTGTACTACAACCTAAACTTATCTCAACTTATCCGAACTATTAAATTATAATGTTCGTTAAGTCAATTTCTTATTCCTTATGGCTTTCTAGCAACTAAATGCCATACCTCAGGATTCATTATTTATCGTCTAAGTCATACGGTCTTTTGTATACTCAGAACGATCATTCAAGTTAATCATTCACTCGGCTTCTTTACATTAAACGTCATTGTCTTTAATTCAGTTCTTCACCATTCACAGGTTTAATCATTGGTCTTCATTACTCTACGGTCAAACCATACACGGGGTGTAGGTTCTGCCCGTTTAATATTTGTGTACACTCAACCTTCTCGTCGGTTAAAGTGTTCAACGCTTATATTTCAATCTAACATTCTCCATCTGACCCACATTCGGCTTTCGTTAATCTTATTACCGTTCATTACGGCTTTCTTGATAATTCATATCTTACTTACTTTCGTTATCCATTACATGAACCCCATGTTCATTACTCTTTCTTAATGTCGAAGCCCTACCGTTCGTTGCAACAACGTTGCGTTTACAGCGTCTATACGCTTCACACTTAACTCTCATTATGACATTATAGCATCGAAATGTTATACATCATCCTCGTCACTCAACGTCGAAGGAATCACAATCATAGCAATCCCCCACGTTCACTAAATCGCGACTACGGTCCCCGGATATTGGTTCCGTAACCCGCGTTCACATTCTTTGTCTTTTAATCTCGTTTAATCTTTCCGTTCAACCTTTACTAAAGATTTAAAACACTTGATTAAGTGTTACATTCGATGAACTACATGTTCATTATCTTCCCTTACACTTCCCCGCAGTAATTGAGCAATTAAAAGCTCATGGCCGCCTTTATCTTGGCTCCCTCCTCCTTCATTGGCCATGGCGCCACTCGTGATGGTGATGGCCCGATCTGGCGTCTAAGGCCAGCTCAACATCTCCAAAAATTTTTCTAAGTCTGGAAATTGTTTAAGACGCTTACTTTGAAATCTCATATCTTCTTCGTTATAGCTCGGAACGAGATCGTTCCAAAGCCATTCTCTTTCTTATCTTACGTACTTCAATCCCCCTCGGACAGAACTTCGTTCTGAATCCGTTAACATGCAATTCGATTGGCTTAATCTTCGTTCTTCGTTCGTTTTACGTTTTTAACGGTCTTCGCTCGTCCGTAATTCGGTCATCCGAACTCGGAATTCGTTCGTTCTTGAGTCCACGACTCACGTTTTCTACGTTCTCTTACATTCTTATGAAACCCTACACGTTCGGGTTCATTTACTAACTTTCTAATTCTCGTTCGTCTTTTACGAAATTTTCGCCATAACTTCGTTATAGCTACGTTTTAATCCGTTCTTCATGAACGTTTCTACCGTTCCTAACCAAGCAATAAGCATCTAACTTATACGCGATGGTTTTAAACTTGTCCATAAACAACAATTATCCTATGATGGTTTTAAATTTGTCCATCAACAACGTTCTTCGCGTTCTTCGCTTTCTTCGTTTTTAATCGATATTTTGATTACCATTTCACTTTTTCTTGGAATTCGATGTTATAAAACACCATTCCTTATTTCACTGAATCGTTCATATGATTCATTCGGATCGCTCTAATTCATTACGAATCGTACACTTCCGTAAGAATTTTTTAACAAAAACTTCAAATTCTTATTTCTTTTTTTATCAATGATTTCAACCATATGAAATCATTCCTAACATTATTTACTTCTTATTATCATTAAGCTATGTTTTAAACATAGAAAACTTAAAAGAAAAATTATACGAGACAAGGTTTCAGATTACTTTTCTCCTTTAATCTCCTTCCGTCGGACAAAGTTTGCTCACGAGCAAGCTTTTCCTCTTCTATCTCATCCGAACTCTCTCTCTCTTTCAAGGCGTTGGTTGATTTTGATAAAAAATCAACTAACACCTTTCTTATATAGATTTTCAAAGCTAGGGGCAAAATAGTCATTTCGCCCCTAGATTTACTATTCACACCTCCTCAACTAACCTCCTTACTATTCATGAAGGGAAGCTTCGTGCTTCCGTCTTGTGAAATTCGTCCGACAGTTCGAAACTGCGATTCTCGGAATCCAAATATTTTTGGATATTTCGTCTTTCCTTTACCAATTAACTTCTATGTATTCTTCGGATCTCCGAAAAACTGAAAAACATTTTACGGCATTAAGCGTTTTTCTTCACGTTTTTCCCTAATGTAGTTAAACGAGTGAAAAGTACATAACAGTACTTTTCGTCGTTTTTATTTGGTTCGATTTCTGCACGTTTTTCGAGAAAAACTTTTATCGGCTTACTTAACTTTTCACGATATATTATCGTTAAATCTTTCGACGGAATGTTATTTCGACATACCGAACTCTCGGCTTAAGTTATTCAAACCCTTAAGCATTCGTCGGGTGAATAGTGTTTATTTCGTCTTTTTCCCCCCGGAAATGTTTTGTTCCCAGAAAAATTTTATTTTCGTCTTGAAAATTCTTACTCGTTCAGTCTAGCTCGTAGCCAGAATTCTCCCGATTAATAATCATCCTAGATTCTAGAACGATTAATAAACACATAACACAATATATTATTAATAATTTTTTTTTTTATTAATAACTAATTCTTTAAATCCAAAATTCTAGACAATTCGATTTCCCGGGTTGTCACACTTGCAATTGGACCCCTGCATTGGCCCATTGTGAATTGTATTTCATTTGTACTTTTGAATTGCGATGCACCTTGATTAGTCATCCACGTGGGAGTTGTGGATAGCATGATTCACATGTATCATGAAGCATACTCGGGCTGAAAGTTTTGTAACTTAATCTTCTATAATAATTGATAACAGATGTGAATGTGGTGAAAGAACCACATGACATACACATACATCATGGTTTGCACATATCATGAGCAATGTCCTTGCTCAACTATGACACTGACAACAGACACAATTATGGTGCAGATCTTTTCTTAGATGATTTTTTTACGAACACCTTTATCAAAATTCTGTACATTAAAGCACCTTTATCACTTGGACAGCTGAGATTTTTTTTCTTTTTAGGAATCTGTCTGAACTTTAAGATGGAATTAAAAATTGAAATGTTAGCTTGGTCTTCGACTTTTACTGGTTTATAATATGTTATATACGAGATTACATCACTAGAAATTTATTGTTAATTATCTAACAATTTCTCTTGGGACTCTTTTCAGAAAATACCTTTAACGTATGACGAGGAAGAAGGGTTGTGGGTTCTCCACAGGGAATTGCCTGTAAGTACTTTCTTTGCATCTGCTTAAATAATGGAAAGTTGACCGAATAAAAAGTGTCTTGGTCATTTTTTACTGCAAACCAACTATGTTCACTAGTGCAAGGGAAATTTCTTCAGAATTTTTTCAACAAGTAGACTTGGTAAATGTCAAAAGGAGTAAGTTGTACGTTCTCATGTTTTAGAGTTAGAATTATCAAGTATGTTTAATATCTTCATATTTTCAATGGAATAGGTTGTGCTTATATAAGCTTCCAAACTGCAAACCTAGACACATTGTGACATCAGCCAATCAAGTGTCACATTGTGTCAGCTTGAAAGCAGAGACCATGTTTCAGAAGCTCAATACATGGTGATGCTTCAAGAAGAAAAATGGAATGAATATTTATGTATATAAATGTATAAACCCCATAATTTACATGAGTTCTTGCATCAATCCACACTAAATAACTTCTTGTGCAGATTGCAGAAGCATGTGCTAGTTCAATTTGGGATTCGTTTGAAATAGTTTCAAATTTCTTGTTGTCATCTAAAAATATTATAGTTAATTCTATATATCGTTATGATATTAAGTTTTTAACTGAAATTTGTTCCAAGGAAAAAATTGTTATTACAAACAAATTTATGTTAGCCGTTGTCATATTTTTTGATTGGAAAAAGACCCTTGGCTTTTCTCGATTTGTTTTTTTTCCACGTAAATCTTGTGTTCTTGTCTTTAATTTTTTCTTTGTTGATTTCTGTATCTGCCATAGTTTGTTGTAACATTATTTGAGTCTTATTGTTAACAGGAAGGATGCTACGAGTACAAGTACATTGTTGATGGAGAATGGTTGAACAATAAAGATGAACTCGTTACTATAATCAACAAGGATGGCCACATCAACAACTATGTTCAAGTATGATTTAATTCTCACTCTTATAAACTACTACCAATTTACTATGTAGATCCTTCAGGCAGTTTATGGAATGGCTCTTAACCTGATAATATCATCTTTCTTAAATCTCTCATCCATCAGACAGCACCATTACACAGAAATTAGGTCTCTTGTTAGATTATTAAATGCAAGCATTGGTATCAATGTTAATTTCTTTTCAACTCTTTTACGTGAAGCTTTCAAAAAATAATTTTTGAGTTCCCCACCTCCCGTTGACCTTAACTTAGCAACAATCTTTGGTAGATGATACTTCCACTGAGCTTATTTGTTGCTTGAGTATTGGTATATAGGATAACAAATTTATGTCGATATTAGGTACCGACGTATATGGATACATGGATAGGATGCAGTAAGGAAGGGACCCACACATTAGTATTCTATTTTATCACTTTCAGTTCCATGTTAGTGGGATAGTGTTATCTAATTCGTCAAAGATGCAGCTTTCATTATGCTGCTGCAATCCACATTCAACATATAAATCATTTTCCTTGTTTCTATAAATGAGATCAACATGTTTCCCTCCACAAATGATCTTTTGATCTCCAAGAAGAGTTTTTTAATGTGTTTCGAAGATGTTGGAAAACTAACTTCACAAGTTATATTAAACTGCTTCCCTTCATGTAGAATCAACTGCAAAATTTTCCATTCAGTCAAGAAAGGGGAGCCGTTTTATCACTGTTAATTCATTTTCAACTCTTTTATATATGCAGGTTTCAGATGATAATCCAGATGGCTTTACTGCAGCATTGCGGAAGCGGTTGACTGCAAATGATCCTGATCTTACCAAGAATGAGCGTCTCATAATACGCCAGTTTCTTGAAGCTTGTCCGGATGATGAATGAATTAATTCAATGAGTTAATTTAATGTAGAAATGAATAATTACCTATAATCGCCATAGTTAATTGTATCAATTTACACGAATTTGAAACTTAAAAATGTAATATGGGAAGCATTAAAAAGCAAGTTAAAATAATAAATGCTGTGTAAGCTTCCAGTACAGTACACTGTAGTATACATAATATGATTCTTAGTACAAGAGTTATATATAGGGTGTTTTACCTTACATGTTGGCATGCTATTTTCTAATAAAAATGTAAATCAAGGGCCTTAATAGTCATAACTAATGTATGTGAAGCATTAGCAATTTCTGTATAATTTTCTTTTTGTTATAATGTTCTTGTTAAACATGCTATTAGGTCATAACTTGAAAGTCTTGTTTGGAATGATCATTGTGGAATTCATTCTTTAGCAAGTAAATAAAGAAAAAAACTTGCTTTTTGCAGTTATATCTTCTTCAAAAAGGAGAAAGGTAGTTTATTATAAAGATAAATAATCTATGTCCTATGAGCAAAGGGAGGTGGTGATCGCTACCAATTGCGTTTGGCTCATTTGGTCTACTAGGCGAGGTCCTAGCCTAGGTTCACTCCCCCAAATTAACAAAAAGAGTTTAGACACAAATTATTTTATAAATATTTTATAAACTGTTGATGTGATATATTTTATTTTAATACATATTGATCAATAAATTATTTGAATGTTGTCTTTGGTCCCATACAATATGCTGAAGTGGGGTATATTACATCAATCGTTTATAAAATATTTATAGAATAATTTGTATCTCTAGCATTATTCTTAACAAAAAAAAAAAAGAAAAAAAAAGAGAGGTGGTGATCACTTACTTTATTTATGTAAGCCACTTACTTTATTTATGTAAGGAACTAAGGAAGTCACTTGGCAGTTTAATTGTATGGATGTAAAAATTATAAATATGTAAATTTTTAATCGATTTAAGGTTATGATACACAAAAAGAGTTCTTTTTATTTATGATGGTATAAAATTATTAATATCTTTGAGAACTGCACATTTACTAACATGTCACCTCTATTATATTAAATATTCATTTTATTAAGGATAAATAGAATAAAAAATATATTCTAAAAGTTTATAAATTTGTAAAATGTGATTTTTTTTTTTTGTGAAATTTGAACCTTTTTTCATTAAAAAAAATAAGGTAAGTGATTGTTTATCTCCCTTGTTTTGTTTTTTTTAATCAATGAATTTTGAGTGATGTCAAATTAAGTCGTATTAGAGGTTGTTTATTTACTTCTAAATGAGTCTGAATGTGTTTGAATCTGAACAATTAAGTAATTCGGACTGTTTGTTTAATAATTTTAAAACTCAGAATATGTATGAACGATTATTCCAAGAATTTATTACTGAATGAGGAATGAGTAATAAGTAGTGTTGAATGATATTTTTACTTACATTCTCTTATAAACAATTAAAATTTATATTCAATACTCATCTTGTTTACAAATTTTGTTATGTACATATTGTTTTTGATTTTTGTTTAACAAAAAATTGGATAATCAATTTAATGGATGTTGTTGTAGTTTTTGGTTTTGTTTTATGTACTATAGAATGTTATTAATATTTTTAGTGTTTTATTCCTAAAATTATATTTTTAATAGTATCCTTTATCAAAGATTGTTCAAAAGTTTATATTTAATTTTTTTAGATAACATTGTTTATTTATAATTATATAATAAATTTGTTCATAAATTATGTTAAAATATGACAATACACATATTCAGATATTTTAAATATACAATTATCAAACACATCATTTTATTCTGTATTAAAATTTTCTAATCCATTTAACTCATTCGGATTTTTTATACATTTAAAACTTTCATTCAATTTTATCAAATAATTTGTTAAGGGCAAAAAACACCTTTACCCCCTGTGGTCATCGACTTGTAAGTAATTTGCCACTCAACTTTAAAAAATTCAATTGGCCCATTGTGCTTTTTAAAATTAAAAATTAAGGTCATTCCGTCTAATTTTGCTCACAGATGTTAAAAATTAAGTTGTGATATACTACGTGGCTTTTTTTAAAAAATTATAAAATACGTGGATTAGCTTATGTTTGCATTAAGGCCAAGCAGTTGCAGGAGATTAAGTATGAGTTCTGAGAAGAAAGCTACGAAGTTGGAAGGCAACGATCGAGTTCGGAGAAGAAAGCGACATCTAGTGGGAAAGCGTCGATCGAAGGAGAGATTCCATGTAAAGGTCCTTATCGTATGTTATATCAGTGATTGAAGTGCAAAACATCAGAACTAGGGCTTAAATCTCTCAGCAAATTTGCAGACAACAAGTGCATGAAAATTAGGGCTTTTATTTGATAACTGGTATTGAGGTAAGTGTGAAGTTCTCGTGCATCTGATATGGCTTCATCACGATCTATATCATTGTCAACCACTGCTGTAGGCATGTATATGTGTTATTGTGATGTACCAACGCGAATTTGTGTTTCGAAGAAAGATAGGTCAAAAGGCAAAATATTTTATGGCTGCCGGAACTATGGGGTTAGTTTCCTCCATCCAATTTGTAATGTGCATTTCATCCCTCTCTGTTAAATCATGTTTGTTATGTGACTCTGTTTTCACTTTGTGATACCAAATTTGATATGAATCTGGGAGATATTGTGGATATTTTGAATGGGTTGAAGTTCCTTCCATTGTAAATGAAGCAACAAGTGCGATGAGCAAGCCAGTTGAAGAGGTGAACTTAGTGATGGATAAAAATGCAAAACTGAAGCAAATGTTAAAAATTTTGAAGAAGGAAACACTGATAAAGGAAATGGAAGCTGATAGACTTAAAGAGGGAATCTCAAAACTTAGAATGTGTTGTGTATTGTCATGGATTGTCACTGCAATTGTAATTTTAACATGAATTTGCATGATGCAATGGTAATGTATTGATTGTATTGGATGTTCTGTATTGTAATACATCATGTATTTTTATTGCTAACAATTGTAATAGGGTGATGGTGATAGGAAAGATGTAATGGTAATGAATTGAAAAGACTGAAGATGTTAATGTTAAAATTGTGTTTTTGTGTAATCCATTGGATTCATAACAAAAATTAAGACCAATTGTAGCCAAAACACAATAGTAGCCTTACTTAAAACAAAACAATTCCCCTGCCAAAAATAGAACAAAGAACAATTGGTCTACGGCAAAAATAGAAGAAAAAAAAACTATTCATTAAACCATACATGCCATAATGCCATAAGTACCAACTGCTTAATACAACCATACATAACCAACTGCATAACATAACCATAGCACAAGTACCAACCAAAATAGAAATTAGTCACCAAAATATAGCATTAATAAATTATCATCAAGTCAGAACAACATAGTATTTCTTTATACATTCATACATCCACCTTCAATATAGATTGCCAAAAAATACATGCATACTAGCATTCAAAGCCAACTAATAAACCACTGTTTAATTCCATAATTCTTATCAAGTACATAATAGGTTCACTCTAATCACTCCACTCCCAATGGACATGAGTTCTTTTGCCCTTTACTCTCCACACACTAGTGTCACTGTTTGATGGTCCACCTTCACTTCCTGCCCTTCTAGGAGTTTCACTTGCTGCCCTTATAGGAATTTCACTTGCAACATGAGATGGTCCACCTACACTTGCTGCCATCCTTGGACCTTACCTACATGCACAATTGCAATTAGTCTTAGGCGTTGAACAAGCATTGAAACACTTGTAGCTTTCTGGATTATGATGGAATAACATTTAAAATAATATGCAATCACATCATTGAAACAAAATAAGGATTGTTTATAGCTTACCCTTAGCGTAGCAGGCCTTGGTTCAGTCCCAGATTGTTGTATGGTAGATTGCCTTGGTTTAGCAGTAGGTTGTGGGGTAGGTTCAGTCCTTGCTTATTGAACTGGTGTCATCTTACAACCTAAATTTTTATGCCCATACTCCTTGCACATAGAACACCTAACAGGTATCCCTTTCCTAGATGACTTGGTCTTACTTTTAGGCTCTTCATTGGGATCCTTCTTCCTATTTTCTTGGTTGGTACTGGAGGCAACAATATTGTTATGTTGGCAAGAGGCCATTCATTTGAACCCCCCATTGGACTTAACAAGTGGTTATACGATTTAAGACAAGTCTTTACATAATAGAAGGAATCAACATAGTTCTCAATTGGTTGTTCCATGTGAAGGATTTCAATTGCTCCATGGTGGAAAGGAATGCCAGATAACTGCCATACCCCACATGAACAAGTCCTAACCTCTATGACTACCTTGTATTTCCCACTCCTATCAGACACTTCAAACTTGTGCCCCCTATCCCAGTCATACTCATAATATTTGGTTAACTCAATGATCTTATTAACCTTTGTCATAATCATAGGACATAACTTTGCCTCTATTTTTTGCATCTCATCTCTCTTTGAATGAATTCTACCCATGACTTGTGTTTTTATATCTTCAAACATTGTTAGTAGTGGTTTATACCTAGCCTCTAGGATCCAACTATTAAAAAATTCAGACATGTTATTAGTCATAACAGCACATTTGGTTTCACAAGAAAAAAAATACCTTACTCCACTGCTTAGGAGGAATATTTAAAAGATGAGTGTGAGCATCCTTACTCACCTTCTTGATGTCAACCATTGACCTTCTAAAATCATGAGGATTGCTGGCCTTGGCTGCTCTCCAAAACATCACCTTCAAGGCTGCTCCTAGGAATTTCTTAGTTCAGTTAGCATAGATGTGTCTTGCACAACATCTATGCTCTGCCTCTGGCAAAAGCTCTTGTATGGAAGGCACCAAACCCTTGCATTAATACAATAAAAACAAGTTTAGTACTAATATAACATAATATTCTAACCAGTAATATAACAAAATATGTAGTGTAAAAATAATTTAGTTGTTTATACCTTTTATTGGTCAATTATCAAGGTTCATCCTCTACCTAATTCCAGGCCAACATCCCCAAGCAATAAACTCAGAAACCAACTCCAAGAATCCTTGTTTTCACTTTTAACCACTTCCCAAGCAATTGGGAACATTTGGTTGTTTGCATCTGTTAGGAATAAGCATGTGATTGATATTCCTACTTATGAATGATTTGATTATGATATAAATGAATGAATATGTAAGTATGCTTGCATTAAGAAAAGCTATAAAGTCCTTTGATAGATAATAGGAATATATGTACAAGGACTTAGAATGAATTGATCAAATATGTTAGGTTGATCCTACATAAGCAAAACAGCTTTGTAAAGTCCTTAAAAAGAAATGATGTACAAAGATTATAAATATAGAAAGATCAAGCTTGTTAGGTTGATCTTATAATGTAATAGATAGGCTTGTCTGATCGTCGAGCACTGCACCAGAAATCGTAGTCTGCCAGGAGAGTCAAGGAAAACTCGAGAGCTATCAAGGCAGAATTGTAGTCTACAAGATAGTAGATCTCGGAGTTCATAGACTGCCAGGAGAGACGAGGAAGGATCGTAGTGTGTTGAGGAGAACTTCCTCATAGCCGTAGTCTGATGAGAAAGTCATGTTCAGAATCGTAAAGACAGCCAGTCTAAGAGCTGACCGAGCATCTGTCAAAGCCAAGTCAAGAATCGTAGACTACACTCGGAGTCGTAGTGTGACGCCCCCAAATTCGGGTACTTGAAACCCGAACTCGGTGCTTCACGATACCATTTCTATGAGCGGAATAATACTAATAATAATAACAATAACATAATTATCAAACTTAATTTACATAATTATCAGAGTCTGAATCCCAAGTACGTAACCTTTAATCATTCATTACATGATAATAATAATAAATATCATCCTTATCATAATAAAGTTAAACTATTACATAAAATCGCACCAACTTATTCTGCAACCTTCCCTTTCCCTTTATTCTTAGCAGAGCCTTCTGGTTGTTAACACTCAGCTGAAAACATTTAAATTAAGCAAGGATGAGCATTTGAGTGCCCATCAAGTATTAACAATTATAAATATTAGCTGAAAGTATTAAATGTTTTCTTTGTACTACCCTTCTACAACAAATCAATAGTTGTGAAATAATCTGAACCGATCATAATAACATAACAACTCTATCAAATTTTTGAAACTACGTACTGACTATAAATAGGGTTAAGGTGACATACTATGAACATTGTTTTCCATTTTCGAATAGGTTTAGCAGAACTTCATCCGCAAACCATCATAACTTACGGGCACGGGGGGTGATCAGCTCGTTATGCCCTGTATTGATCAATACTACATGCAAGAACGATATTATCGTTCACTTTGTCCACCTTGGGTGCATAAAAAGTTTTCTCGTGTAAGGGATGTTCATACTTGTCGGGGTTCCAAACCAAAGCAATTCGGTTGGATAATAGTAAGGTTTTATCTTATTCAACAATAATCTATAATTCAACATATTTATATGCGGGTAATTAACAAAGGTGTATCAACATGTGATTAAATACAATAATTATCCAAGTGGGTACACTTGTATAACCATGTATAGAAATTAACGAACAGAATATATATCTGAATTACCATATAGTAACATGTTGATATTCAATGATCTGGATATATATATAACAATAGGGTTAATAATTTAGCATAATAATAATATAATTCTGAAACTTTCTTACTCATGTCCATTGCATAAAGAAAATGCAAAGGTAGGATACTTGCCTGATCTGCTGCTTACAAAATGCAACTTAGTTTTATATCACGGCCTATCATTAATCCGATCATTCGTTCGATTAGAACAATATACTATAACACATAGTACTGCATTTCGCAATCAGCACATAACCTAATCACATTATCACACATGTTCAACAGTCATTGAATCACAAACAAACATTAATACAATCAAAATATCTAAGTCCAGATCAATTTTTGAAATATGTCAGTGTACCGACAACTTTATCGGTTAATTAACGAGTCTAAGACTCTACACTGAAGTTCTAAATAACTTAAACATCGATCAAATTATTTTTAAAATACTTATAATAATGTTTAAATAATTATTATAATTTCTCATGATTTTTTAAACACCGGGATCATTATTAAATGATTTAAATATCAAATAATTCTATTATCATTAATATTTAATTAATATTAAAGTATTAATGAAACCATTGCCAAAATATTAAAGTTATTTATAATAATTCGAAATATTTTTAAAACATTTATATTACACTTAAATGATTTTTAAAATATTTAAAATCATTTTAAATAATTACCATTAATATTAAAATATTAATATACTATTCCTTAAAATATTAAAAGTCATTAAGTATAACTTAAAATATTTTTAATTCATTTATATCCTTTTAAATAATTTTAAATTAATAAAACTATTTTTAAACCATTTATTTAATATAATTATTAAATAAATTTAATATTATTAACATTAAATTAATATCATTAATATTAAATTATTAATGAAATTATCTTTTAAATATTAAAAGTTATATTTTATAACTTAAAATATTTTTAATACCTTATTATTATTTAAAATGATTTAAAATTATTTTTACTTAATTTATTTAATGTATTTATTAAATAACATAATTATCATTAATATTAATTTATTAATAAAATTTATCATAAAATATTAAAAGTCATTAAAAAATAACTTAAAATATTTTCTTATATCATAATATATTTTTAAATGATTTTTTAAGTATTAAAATAATTTTTAAATAAATTATTTAACTTAATAATTAAATAAATTAAATACCTTTAATATTTCAAAAATATTAAATATTTATGAAATATATTAAAAATTATTAAAACTAATTTTTAGACTTTAAAATAATTTTTAATAATTTATTTTGAATTTTTAATATTTAAAAACTAATTTTCTATAATTATTTAATAAAAATATAATTTTTATAAATTAATCGTCATAAAGACTACCTATAGCAATGTAACTAACTGCTATATAGTTGTTCTTCATGAACTTGAGAAATTCATTCATGTGTAATGACAGTGACCATGTTTGACCAAGATTAAAACAGTGTGTATTGTGTTTCTGGGCATGTTGTTGATCAGATCGTGTAGTGCTAATGCAAGACTACAAGATCCAACAACAAACAGGTTCATACAACACATAACCAAAGAGATCTGAACCATCAAAGTAGCTGTCAGAGGCTGTTCTTCATTTTTGGGTTACCCAGAAATGAAGAACAGTTCATGTAGCCTACTTTGGGCTTCCACAACTTGTAATCCTGTTAGTGTCTAAGTGATCTAAGGGTTCCAGGTTGTATACCACATGTAGTACTACAGATCTATTACCAAACATTATCATATCAACAACAAATCAAGCAGATGAGATCCGGTCAAACCCTGTCAGGCAACACATTCAAATGTTTTCTGGGTTACCCAGAAAATAGAAAATGTGTTCGACCTGGCTAGTTTGACCGACTGCTAAATCCCATATGTTTATCATTTAGGTGATACTAAGACATGATATTTTAGTTATAATCTAGATTAAAGAACCATAACAAAACATCAAAACACTGTCAGATCTAGTCGATTTAAAACGTTGTCGAGAAGGTTACGGGCGCTTACAAGTTACCCGAAATGCCTCATCATATTTACCGTCGGCAACGGATTTTGACCATGATTATCTTGCAATCTGTTTATGATATGAACTTGATTCAAGTTCCAGCTTAAAGAGCTCATAGCATACTACAAGATTAAAGCTTTAAACAATAAAACCACATGACAGACTGACATCTACAAGGTCTGACATTCATTGTCAGACAACAAAAATTTATTTTTTCAGATTTTGAAGAACATCAAATCCGAGCCTCTATATGTTATGGATCTAACATCTATCAACTCAGATCATCATTAAACACCATAAACAACATATTTTAACATAAACTCATAACTTTTAACACATCAAACATAATCAGATTCTAGGTTAGGGTTTTATACCTTGATGAACAATTTCTTGAATCTAAGCCTCTGATTTGCTAATGAAATTCGTGGGGCTTGATTTGGGGACTGGTCCACTACTATATTTTGTGGTTTTTAGAGAGAGAAGCTCTTGGATAAGTATAAGTGTATGAATGAGCAAAAATGTGCATCTTTCTCTCTCTTAATCTATTTATATAATTTAGATACAATGAATCTAACTTGCAAGGTGTCAAAGAGGATAAGATTGAATGAGCTTTAGGGCATGTGCAATAAATCTAGAGTGGTGACTTTGCAAGCTATCTCATTAAAATAAATACAAAAAGGCTATTTTAGTAAACTAACAAAGCATTTTAAGGGTATTCTTGTCCATGGTGCTTAAATCTAGGTTAAATTGAATAGATCTTAAACCTTAAGGTTTCTCAAATAATTTATAGGGTTTAAAAATTTAAGTTTAAAGTTTAATAAAATTTTAATTAGAACTTACTAATTAAAATTAGGGTTTTTAAATAATTAGGGTTCCTTACTACTATTAGGGTTCCCAAATTAACAATTAGGGTTTCCTAATTAACATTATAATTTACTAAAATAATAATTAAGATTACAATTTTAGCAATTAGGGTTTTAAATTGAAAATTAGAGTTTCTAATTTACAATTAGGGTTTCTAGACAATAATTATGATTTACCTAATTAGCATAATATAATAATTATTATTACTTACGTACTTCAATGTCTTACCAATCGAAAACTTCGGTTTGAGTTTCAAGTTAGGGTTTAACGAATTAATACTAAGGTTTTGACAGTATACACCATAATTGACCAACCATTATCAATACGTACCTACAATACATATTTATAGCACTGAAAAATTAAAATATAATTAATATTATATTATTATTCACATGCCTTGATCGAAATCCAAAATTAGGGTTTGAATTCCATATCTGATTTATCTGTCATACTTAACATTATTAATTAAGTTAAAATAATTAACTTAATAATCTGTACTAAAATAATAAAATAATTATTATAATTATTCTAAAAATCATTCCTTCTATTATTTAAATAATATAATAATAATATTTTCATAGAAAATAATTAATAAAAACATTTTTACTATAAAATTAGTTATTATAAGAATATAATTTATAATAATCAATAATTCTAAAATAAAATTATTTGCAATAATTAATGTAATAAATAAATTTTATTTATCACAAATATACATATACACATTATCTTGGCACATATTCCCCATATTTATAATAATAATAAAAAAATTATATGCAAAATTTCTCATTTATTTATATAGAAAATATCGGGTTATTACACGTAGAGTCTACTGATCAATTCAGAGGTAGATATCGTAGTCGAAGCAGGATCAGATGAAGACAACGAGCATAAAGACAGAAATCGTAGAGTGTCAAGATCTGATCTCGGAGTCATAGTGTCTGCACAACCCAAGGCAGAATCGTAGAGTGCAGAACTAAGGCTTCAACAAATGTACTAATAAAGCCAAGGCATAATCGTAGAGTGCAGAACTAAGGCTTCAACAAATGTGCTAACAAAGCCAAGGCATAATCGTAGAGCAAACACGATTCTCAACAAATGAGCACTCCCAAAATATCCAAAGTAATGAAGCATCTGGTCTGAGCTGCAAAGATACATTCCACCTAAGGGAAACCAGAGATCACTCAATGAATGGCATGCAAGCTAACAGAAGATCTAAGCACCAACCCAATCAACTTACAGATTGGGTTGTGAAGCCATTCAAGATGAAGTCTTCCACAAGTTGATCAGAAGAAGACTTCAGTAACTGACTAAGGAAAGTCAGCAAGTGTAGTAGCTGTCAAGAGAGCAGAAGACAACGATCTTGGGATTAACCAGGATTGTAGTGTTTGCCAAACAAAGAAGGAACTGATGGAGTGTACATGAAGATACTGGTCAGCTTTTGAAGAACAAGGCTAAAACGATTAAGCACTGGGTTAGTCCATTGATGATAATTGAACGGGAGATCACAAGGAGAAAGCGAGCTGGGCATGCCATAAATGTAAAGTGTCTTGATATTCAGAAGAGACCAGAACAATGAACAAGCCATCAGTGTCTGAAATCAGTCGAAGCAAACAAAAGAGTTGAAGCACTGCACAAGAGAAGGAAGATGTGTTATACATTGAGGATCTAATGAACACTTGTCAGGATTGTAGTGTTATCTCAATCGGTCGATGATCAACATTCAACATGACACTACGATCAGGTCCAAGAAAATATGCATCAGAATCGTAGAGTTCGGTCAACAAAAAATTGAAGCATTGGCAACAGTTCAATCTGTAGATTGATATTTGAACAGAGCTTATTGAGAGCATCGATGCAAAAGGACAACCTTTGATCTAAAAATCAGAAGGAGGAAATAAAGTTGACTACCTGCTCGAGACATAAAAGTGACATCTCTGACGGGGTAGGTGAAACAGTAGACTGCAGTGTCAGAAAGTCATAAAGGGGATGTCATGTCACATCTGCAGTCTACCTCAAATAACTCGAGATCTGCGAAGCAATTCAAATAAATTTCAACGGTTATATTCTAATAGGAAGATTGGGAAGGAGTATATATCAGCCAAAGCTTCAAAGATCAAAAGTTGTTGATGTTGCAAAAGTTGCTGATGTTGGAGAGATGGTGGACTGATCCAAATAACGTAAATTAGTGAGTAACCAATGAAGGTCTGAAAGCTCACTCTACGATCCACCAAGAACACTTGGAGATAAATAGAGTAAGAAGTAGAAGTAAGAATTCTACGATATAGAAGTGAGAGTTCTACCACAAGAAGAGTGTTCTGAACTGCCAAGAAAAAGACGAGCATCAATGTCATCTTGATGTCTATCATGGGAAGACTCTAAGTACCAGAGAGAAGGGCTTACAGTCATCTTAGAAAGTCCATCATGAGAAGGCATCAAGTATTAAGGAAGAATATCACCAACGTCATCATGATGTCGAGCATGAGAAAGTTTCTAAGTACCTAATAGAAGAGCCTACAGTCATCTTAGAAACTCATCTTGTGCAGCCATCAAGTATCAAGAAGAATGATCTTCACTGCAGTTTAACAAGGGATCATCAGAAGAGGTTGAGTATCTTAAGAAGCTGAGCATCATGCAACACTCAACTACACCTCAAGGATGATCACGTCAAGCTACTAAGCGTTCAGAGATGAAGAGCTTAAAGGACATCTTAGCAGCAAGGCACCAACAACAACAACAACTATCAACAAGAAGCCAGGGCCTGAGGGGTCCTTGTCCGGAGGGATTAAATGATGTTTCAAGCCTGCTGGGCTTGAAGAGTTCCTAGGGAACTTGAGGAGTTCCAAGGCTGCTAGCCTTGAAGAGTTCTTAGTGAACTGAAGTTCCAAGGCTGCTGGCCTTAAAGGAATCTTTGTGATTTAGGGAGTTGCCCTTCCTTAGTAGAAGTCCTGCTAGTTGAAAGTAGAAGAGTGGATTAGGAGCTTGAGTCTCTGAACCACTTAAAATCCCTTGTGTCATTTACTTTATGTCATTTACATTATGTACATACTGCTATAACTACTATGTATGTATGAACTGATTACAACTTAACTAACTCTAAGAACAATGTCTGTATGATTATGAATATATCAATGAAGGAGATCTTTTACATATTTCGTTGTGCTTGAAAAGATTCTTATGTTTGTCATAGGCTAATTCATTAGCAATACAAAATAAAAGAGAAAAGTATTTGAAAATTAAAAGGATCTATTCAACCCCTCCTTCAAGATCTATTGTGTGCCTAATGGAAACTAACAATTGGTATCAGAGCAGGTTCTTTTGCTATATTCAAAAGCTAATCGCTTTGAGTCTGATCCTAGGCACAAACATTGTTCTAAACGTAGTTTAGAAATAAGTCACTTGTAAGTGCAGATGAGCTCACACGTTGAAAATATTGTGTACAGGTAAAATGTGTATATACACTTGAAGCTGCTCAGATTGGTCCATATTCTTAAATGCCAGAACAACAAGACCAATCCTTGCCCATAGTCAATCTTGTTGTCTAAAGAGTAGATATGGGAGCTCAAGAGGCATCAACAACAAAGAGTCAAGCATCCACCAGACTGAAAGATGAAAAGGCCATATGTGCTAAGAAGTACTCATTCAGAGAAGAAAGAAGAATCTCTCAAATCTATATTTGGTCAACCAACAGCTGGATGTGAATCTTGAGGACTCAAGGTTATCAAAGAACTAAGGATGCCGAGATTTTATTAGCCTACATCTTCAAGACTATGACTGATTGATCAAAGGGCAACTGGAGCAACAAGCTGTCAGAAGTGAAGGAAAAAGTATGCACATCAATGCCTAACCTCAGTATATCAAGATAAATGACTGTCAAGAAACTGACAATGTAAAGGTATGGTTCCTCATCAGTATAAATGTGTACATCATTTTGCATCACCTTATGCACTATAAAAGTATTCTATCAAAAGGCCATACTCTATCTAAAAAGGAAAAGAGAGAAAGTACATTAAAGTTGGAAACTCAAATGCTAACAAACTTTCTCTCCAACCAAAGTTTTAGGTTGAAGATTACATCTTGAAAGAAATCTGAAATAGGTCATAAGCATATCATGATTTAATTATTCTTAAGTGGAGTAATCTTTGTTGATGGGTTAGTATGTATGTACAAACCTATGTTCTAGGTTTTTGATAACACATAGAGTATTATCAGTTCTACAAGAGTATCTTGAAGATTCGTCGAAACTGATCACCCCCATGAAACAACCAAATACAAATAAGTGATAGTATTGATTCTCACTCTGTGAACATTTAAACTCTGTGAACATAACCAAGTAAATGATGAAACCATCAAAGAAAAAGAGTGTTTTATTTAAATGACTAATCTTATACACACTCATCATCATGCATCTTAAAATGTCATATCTAAATTAGATACATGCATGAATATGATTGTTGGTGATCAATTTGATGAAAATTCAAATATATGAGGAATAGGGATTTTTTAAAAAAAAACTAACCTGGCAGGACCCATTTAACCATGGGTACCAAAAATAAAAATTTACCTAACCTGCAGGTATCTGGTCTATCTGACCACACTAAGGAATGATGAAGCAGAAGACTTCAGTCAAGAGGATTCAACCAGCAGAAGGCTTAAGACATTTCAGAAATATTTCTGATAAAATCCTTATTTGTCAAAGCCTTTCCTTGAAGACTTGCTGAGCTAACATAAATGAAGCTCACATAGTTGCTGATTTCCATATGGAAGCAGACCATTCACCCTAAGATAAAAAGGTTCATATATGCTCAATCATCCAAAGCATATCAGCTGAGAAGAACCCTCAAGGAACTCATCATAAAAGCAGAACTCCGCAAGCACAAACTGTCAAAGAAGACTACGTTCGTAGTGCTGTCAAATGATCGTAGAGTGAACAGTCCTGAAGATATCCATTTATATGATACAAGAAGATTTAATTGATAATGATGATTCCAGTCAGAAGGAGATATGCAAGGCGGCCTTCTAATTCACATGAAGAAAAAGAAATCACACCTCACTGAGAAGACAGTATCAACCATGGGGGAGCAGTGATCTGTTAAGAAATAACAACACTGAAAGTATTAAAAATACACTATGAAGCAATATACCAGTTATAAAGTCCCAAAACTGTGTGGCTGATAAACCAAATGAAGATCCATAGTCAGTAGGAACATCTCAAAACGTACTACTGATAACCTTGTCAACCACCCAAATCAAAATTCTGGAGCGCCTACGATCAAACATCTGATCGTAGTGTAAGAGCAGGAGGACACCACAATTACAGCAAAATGTCTAAAGTTGGTAGAGGAACTCCCAAACAGAAAAGGTCAAATGAGAGATCAGTGAAAATCACTTCTAAAGTTTTTCATCTGGAAAGCGCTTCAGAGACAAACCTAATCCTTAGTTCACTCTAAGAGGTTGGCCCTTCCTAAGCTACCTTAACCCAGAAGAAATGCCTAGTCAAGTTCATCTCAAGGACCAGGTCAAACAACGATCGCAGAGTAGATTCTGAAGTGAACTCGACTATCGTAGTGCAACCTCAACGATCGTAGAATAGGCTCGACGATCTCAGTCTTCCCAGAGGATACACTAGCTCATAAGGAGCTCGGAAGAACTAGACACTTGTTCAACTATTCAGATCATGTGGAGATAAGTACGAATACAGTTTGGAAAGACATCTTGCAAACTCACCTCGTAACTTCAAAGGCCCAAACCGTCTTGGGGTACATCGGTTGGTTGCTTATGCAACTTCAAGATGAGGATCAGTGTCAAATCATCTACTGAAGCCTCTCTCAGAAGATGATCGATGAGTCAACAAAGAAAATCGTAGAGTCCACAACTACTTCACCAAGCTACTCTATGTACTGAAAAGTTCATCAATCAATCCACATCAGTAATGCTTATTTTCTTAAAAGGAATATCAAACTAAAAAGTTTATGGGGAATTATAGTTTATCACTGGGCATTGTGCAATCAATGGCTGGTCGACACATCATAGCTTATGCAGAGTCAGAAGGAAATGTCATAAAGATAAATTCAAAATCTCAAACCAGTTATTAGATACTATCAAACCTCTCTCTCCCTCTCTTTGTCGAACCCTAGAATCCTCTTCAAAGCCTAAATCCATCAAACCTCTAGATTCGCCCAAATCACATTCAACTATCCCTCATAAGAGGTCTGAAACCAAATACCCATATATTTTGAACCCTCATAATGGAAGAATGTTGAGTTATAACCGGAATCCAACTCGGCTTCAAGAAGTTCGAAAGGAGCAAGTCTGAAGATAAAGGAGCAAGTCTGAAGATAAAGGCATCAGACATCAATCAATGTCTAGGGTTTCCCAACCAAGGTCCGATAAGCCTCGACGAAGTTGACATTGAAGAAGGCAAGAGGTTAATGCGTTACAAGAGGAACGTAAATCTGAAGGATATGAAGAAGAAAGAGTTTCTTGAAGAATTTGAATTTCTAGCAGGGATTATAGGAAAATATATCTTGTGCAACGACACCGCACATGATACAGTCAGTGATCTGCAATTGAGAGTTATGACTGCAATCGTCATGAAGCAATAGATGAACTTTGGAGCCCTTCTAATTGATTGGCTGATAAAATGGGTGGAGAAGGCTGAGATGAAAAAATCTACAGATAAACCCCTTACAAAGGTTTTTTATGGAAGACTATTGAGTATTGTGCTGAAGAAGAAACTGGGAAGCAAGATAAAGAATGATGAAAGAGAACCACTGAACGTTCATAAAGTGATGTCCCCATAGCTGTTTATAAACTGGGAGAAAAATCCCACGGAAAATAAGAGGCTGATAACTACTAGGAGCAGCAACAAAGTCTCAGCAAAGAAGAGAAAGGCTCGAGAGGTGGAAAGCAAGCCATCCCATTCTGATGACTCTGTATCAGTAGCAGCCACACCAGAAAAGAAAAGGTCTAAGAGTGTGAAGAATACAAAGGCTCCACCAAGAAGTCTCTCCACTAACAACAAGAGAAATGGAGCAGGAGAGGAACGAGCATCAACTGCAGAAACCCCAAAGAGAAGGAGTAACTGATTACTTCAAGAGCCGTCCAAAAAGAAAACAAAGGTGATAAAGAAATCAACCCCAGTTCCCCAAGAAAGTCCATCCAATAAAGAAGAGGACGTAGAGTCAAAAGATGGGAAGGGAACTGAAAGCTCTAAGATTGAACCCTCAAAGTGCAAGTCCAGCAATGAAGGAAAAGCCGAGTCTATGAAAGTAATAGACAACTCCAATGGTGAAGAAGAATATGCAAGCCCTATGGATAACTCTCATAGCATCCACTCTGATGATGAAGAAAGGTTGCAAGTTGACACAACTGCATCTCTTACTGCAAATGCTCCAACAAGCTCAAAAGATGTTGAGTCTGAAGAAGAAGGACATGCCCCTGCTAATGCTGAACATCAAGGAAGCTTATCTGGTGATTCAAAGGCTTCAGATTCTGAAGAAGAAGAAAAGTCTGACTCTCTTATAGCTGAACCTCTAAGGAGAAGAAAAAGCAACAGACTACTTGCTAAATCCGTCCCAAAGAAGCAAGGTGAACACTCTACTGTAATCATTGAATTGACTGATGATAAGTCTGAATCCAATGGAGAAGATGATGAAGAAGGTGCCATTAATGAAAATTAGAAGGAAGGATTCACTGATGAATCAGATGAAAGAAGTCAGCATGACTTAAGCTCAGGAGGTGAAGAGATTAAGGAATCGGAGGAATCAACAGACCATTATCCAGTCCTCTCTCCAGCAAAAATTAGCAGAAGAATAGTGGTGGAAGTTTTTGATGAACCACCAGCTGAACCAACAATAAGATGGATAAGCCATAGAAATGAACAACTCAAAGTTATAAGAATGACTACAGACGAGGTGCTTAACAACTACAAAAATATGGAGTTAGATTGCATAACAATACTGGTTCTTCCCGTGGATGCCTTGGTTAAAAGCGCATACTAATAAAGATGGGAGCTACTTCAGCTGGTGTTACTCAACATTTATGAACTTGGAGTTGGTATCTCAAAACTTTCTAAGAGTAAAGGAGTTTCCAACCAAGATGATCAAAGACCAGTCTCACTTTAAAATCTACCGACATGCTGGTAACCACTACATTCCCTACGATTGTAGAGTGGGTTCTGATGGCAGAAGGAGTATGCCCAAGTGGATGATCATAGAGTCCCTTCACTCTACCATTGAAGATGTTCAAGTTTAGATTGAGAAGCTTCCCTCTAACCAAACATAGTTGTCTAATATTCCTTCATCCTCCAACAGTGATTGGCACTCAACGATTTATCAGATTCTCAATGCTTTCGAAAATCTGTCTAAAAATGAAAATCGTGGAGTCCAGTCTGGTGTTCAACAGAAGCCTACCCAGCCACATGACCAAACTCCTACAGAGCAGGATTTACTGAGGAATACTAATGAGTTGGTCAAGTAGATGTTCATCATCACTAAAGAAGCAAAGATGTTGACAGAAGGAGGCAATGCAGTTCAAGACAGACTTCAAGCCACCATGACTGATATATCTTTCAAAATCAAAGAGAGAGATCAAATCTACCCGAAGGCCATAATTTGACCAAAAGGAAGAAGCTCTACAAGCACAGAAGGCTAATGAAGAACAAATCCTATCCTTCTCTGACAAGATTGACAATTTAAATCAGTCTCTTTCCCTATAGCTTGAGTTGAGCCAACAAGAACTTAAGATGGAGGTTGGTAACTCATCTTACTTGATGGAACAACATATGTCCAAGATGGAGCAGCTCTCACAAGTGATTAATGACAAAAAGGGGGAGAAAAAGAGGCATAGAAAAAGGAACTCAAGGAAGAGTAAGGAGATCAGAAGAAAAAAAGATAAGAAAGCCAAGAGGAAGGCAAAGAAGAAGATAGCAGCAGCAGTAGCAGAATCATCATCTGAGGGGGAGTCAAAGGATGATAATCTCATGAATGCAAAGGTTGAGGGGGAGCTAGAAAGAGAAGAAGAGAATGAATCTGAGTAGGAGATCAGAAAAGAAATGGAGTCATATTCTAAGTGGGAGCAAGAGCAAAAAGATCAAACAGATAAATAGCTAATTAACAGACATCCTGGAAGACATACATGGAGCCAAAGAGGTACATCTTTAACTAGTTAGGTATATTCTGGATCCAGGATGTAAAGTGTCATAGCTTATATAATTCCACATCATTATCAAATGACATTCATGATTATCTGTTTCTAGAAATAAAGTTGCTCACTATATATAAGATTTATTCATATCATGCATATGCACTTATTGTTTTTGTCATAATCAAATAGGGGGAGATTGTTAGGAATAAGCATGTGAATGATATTCCTACTTATGAATGATTTGATTATGATATAAATGAATGAATATACAAGTATGCTTACATTAAGAAAAGCAGTAAAGTCCTTTGATAGATAATAGAAACATATGTACAAGGACTTAGAATGAATTGATCAAATATGTTAGGTTGATCCTACATAAGCAAAATAGCTTTGTAAAGTCCTTAAAAAGAAATGATGTAAAAGGACTATAAATATAGAAAGATCAAACTTATTAGGTTGATCTTATAATGTAATAGATAGGCTTGTCTAATCGTCAAGCACTGCACCAGAAATCATAGTCTCCCAGAAGAGTCAAGGAAAACTCGAGAGCTATCAAGGCAGAATCGTAGTCTACAAGATAGTAGATCTCGGAGTTCGTAGACTGCCAGGAGAGACGAGGAAGGATCGTAGTGTGCCGAGGAGAACTTCCTCATAGCTGTATTCTAATGAGGAATTCATGTTCAAAATCATAAAGACAACCAGTCTAAGAGCCGACCGAACATCTGTCAAAGCCAAGTCAAGAATCTTAGACTACACTCGGAGTCGTAGAGTCTACTGATCAATTCAGAGGCAGAGATCGTAGTCAAAGCAAGATCAGATAAAGACAACGAGCATAAAGACAAAAATCGTAGAGTGTCAAAATCTGATCTCGGAGTCATAGTGTCTGCACAACCCAAGGCAGAATCGTAAAGTGCAGAACTAAGGCTTCAACAAATGTGCTAACAACGCCAAGGCATAATCGTAGAGCAAACACGATTCTCAACAAATGAGCACTCTCAGAATATCCAAAGTAATGAAGCCTCTGGTCTGAGCTGCAAAGATAAATTACACCTAAGGAAAACCAGAGAGCACTCAACAAATGACATGCAAGCTAACAGAAGATCTAAGCACCAACCCAATCAAATTACAGATTGGGTTGTGAAGCCATTCAAGATGAAGTCTTCCACAAGTTGATCAGAAGAAGACTTCAGTAACTGACTAAGGAAAGTCAGCAAGTGTAGTAACTGTCAAGAGAGCAGAAGACAACGATCTTGGGATTTACGAGGATTGTAGTGTTTGCCAAACAAAGAAGGAACCGATGGAGTGTACACGAAGATATTGGTCAGCTTTTGAAGAATAAGGCTAAAATGATTAAGCACTGGGTCAGTCCATTGACGATAAGTGAACGGGAGATCACAAGGAGAAAGTGAGCTGGACATGCTATAAATGTAAAGTGTCTTGATATTCAGAAGAGACCAGAACAAGGAACAAGCCATCAGTGTCTGAAATCAGTCGAAGCAAACAAAAGAGTTGAAGCACTGCACAAGAGAAGGAAGAGGTGTTCTACATTGAGGATTCAAGGAACACTTGTCAGGATCGTAGTGTTGTCTCAACCAATCGATGAGCAACATTCAACATGACACTACGATCTGGTCCAAGAAGATATGCATCAGAATCGTAGAGTTTGGTCAACTAAAAATTGAAGCATTGGCAATGGTTCAATCTAAAGATTGATATTCAAACATAGCTTATTCCGAGCATCGATGCAAAAGGACAACCTCTGATCTAGAAATCAGAAGGAGGAAATAAAGTTGACTACCTGCTTGAGACATAAAAGTGACATCTCTGATGGGGTAGGTGATGTGACGCCCCCAAAATAGGTATACATCACCCATCTTGAGTCGCCAAATACATGGTACAAAAATACAAATATAACTTAATAATACAACTGTCAGTAAAAACTGACACATATATATCATGTGAGTTTTAATACAAATATTATAACGTATATATATACGACAATATTCATACTCAAATTAATACATGCCATATAAAGTACAACAACAAATATTTCAAGTCTCCAAAGGGACACGAGAAGATTTCATTATCTTCATTTCTTTGTGGTGCACTTTTGACGCTTTCAGGGTCGGGTTCTCATCACCCTATTGTTGTTCACCAAAATCAATTATTAAGTGACGTATAAAATACGACACACACATCTTAGGTCCTCAATACAATTATATATTGCATGTCATGCCATAGTAAGGACTACTAATGCTATCGTCTGGACCGTCACTCCATTCCCTGACTAGTCCCAGCTATATTCTCATTTCCTGAAGAGAACAATAAAAAAAAGGGTGAGCTCAACTAGCCCAGTAAGAAATATTATGACTAAGATAATGCAAAATAAATTATCATTAGTCTTTAACAATGTTAAACTGATAAAATACAATAGACATCAAGTTTAACTGCAGCGAAACAAGCAATCCATTAGAAGAGTCAAGTAGAGCATAAAATCTACTATCTTCTATGATTTAAAAATATTTTCATAAACTATATCGCTGAGACTCAGCTTAATAAATAAACCACATCATCCCTGTACCACGGCCAAGGATATTCATGTAATCATCAATGATCATGATTATACCGAATAATCCCTGGTCATAATCATACCAACAACTGTCCACCAATGAACTATAGGCCAATGAGGACTTTTACCACATCATTCGTTACATTACGATCATAATTATACCGCATAATCCCTGTTCATAATCATACCAAGTCCATCTCTGCACGTAAGCCAAAGATGACTTTCATCACAATATAAGCATGAGGATGATGACAATAATATAAACATTAATCAAACGAAAACAAGGATAAATATTAAAGACTTTAAATTTATCCAAATATTATCCATCACTTAAATAACTCATAATCTAATATTTTTAATATTATAACAATATTTTAATCACTTCTTAAACTTATAAACAATTTAATTTAATTGTTTATATTTTACCAAATAATGCATTTAATCATTCAAAAATGCCATACTCATAAGATTTCATCACCAATGATCAAATCACTATTCAAAAATCTGCATATACCTTATATAGGATTTTCAAGCCCTAAAATCCTATTTACCAATTCTTTAACTTCACATAACATATTTAACTCATATGTTTGAAACTAAACCATTTTCATGAAAAATTACCAAATCAACTTATTATTTTTCTATCCTTTGTCCAAACATATATACATATATTTCATACACAACAAGTATTTTTTTATAATTTTTCAACTCTCTTAAGTATTTTTCAAAAATCAATTTTTAATTAATTCTTTAAGAAATTAGCTACCTCAAGTTTAACTCCAGAAATTCCCAAATCTTGACAGGATCTTACACATGTTAACATGAGCTTCTAGTTTAAAAATCTCATTTGGTTGATTCATTCTAACTTGTTTATAGTTAAGCAAGTTTCTTAAGTTCCATTATTGTATAATGAACGCGGTTTTGAACTCTCGTCTCTATTATTGAACTGTTTTTAATCCTTGCATGAATTAATACCATGTTGGGCAAGTTTTAGTTTCCAGCTTGCTAACAGTTAATGTACGTTCAATAATTTCATTTTCTAATGTTATAAGATCCTAATCTTAGCTTATTGATTGTTCAAAGCAAAGGTTTACCATTTTATTCATTTTGTTAAATACTTATGCTCTATAGTTATTTCAAGCATGAGTTTAATATGTATAATTCGTTCATTTGTGATTCTCAATTGTTCTATGTTATGTTGTTATTAAACAACTGTTGTGTTATCAAACATTATTGATTCAACTAGTCCTCTAGTTGATGTTCGTTAAACTTCAAATTACCCTTCAAGTTACCCTTGAAAGCTTATCCAAACCAAACTTTCTTTGGTGCGGACTTGTACTCTAAATACTGAGATGAACAACCCTATAATTTTTAGGGGATAACTTACGCGTAGCGTTAAAATATTTGTACACAATACATTATACGAAGGGTTGATCCCCCTAAGTACGAGGAGTCCTTATAGTCTTATGACTGTTAAAGTTGGAGTGGAAAGATTACTCGCAACTGTGGACATAGTTCATGGTCTTATGACCCTCAATTAGATATATTCCATATTTTGGATTCTAGTTTTTTATTATCATTGTTAGAGTACTATCTAGTTTTGATGAGCCTATTCGTTGGCAATTATTATTGTTATTCTCCTGTTAATTCATTGTTATATCCAATGAGCAATTGTTTTGCTCACTCTTGCATATTTATATACTCATTGCAGCTAAAGTTGAGAAGGTAGATGAGCCTTCAACTAGCAAAGGAAAGGAAAAAATGTACAAGTGATGCAGACTTGTAATTTTATTTATTGTGATGGTCACAGGCTTTTTAATAATGATGTAATATAATAATTTACTTCCGCATTTGAATGATGTTTTAAGGTTAGACAACCTGGGATGTTTTTGGATTAAATGATGTAACCCTATTTAAAGGGAGGATTATGGTTTAAATATTATTTATTTGGGTAGATAGTATGAATGTATGGATAGTGAGCACCAAATCTTGTGGGAATGAAGTACCTAGATTTGGGGGTGTCACAACTGCTCTAGTGTTGTTACCATAATCTCACCATTGTCTATCATATCTTGGATCTTGTGCTTTAGAGACCAACATTTTTGGGTATCATGGCCAGGAGCCCCAGAATAATAAGCACATTTTTTGTTTGGGTTAATATTCTTCCCACTTGGATTGGCTGGGGGAAGGAGCTGAGAAATTTTCTTCTGTGCTGTCAAAAGCTTTAGTATATTCTCAAGTGAGTCCCCTAAGGGTGTAAATGTTCTTCGACGTTTAACCTCTCCAACTTTTTAGAACAAAGGATTTGAAGGTTTTATAGATGTTTGGAAAGGGGAATAATTTTTCCTCTAAATGGGCAGGTTTTGATTGCCTCTTTGAGTTTGACCTTGAAATATCAAGGATACATCTTCTTCCTTCTTCTTATGAACTCTCCGAGAATTATTCCCATAATTACCAGCTTGAATATGCTAAGCCACGACTTCCAAAGCAGTGAGGTCTTTAATCTTTCTATACTTCAATCCCATCTCAGCCATTTCTCCATGTTTAATCATTTCTGAGAATGGTTTTCCTATGCCTGCTAGGAATCTGTTATATAATGGAGATTCTTGTATATCAATGAATGTCATTACCATCTCAGTTTGCGTTATTGATGGAATGACTTGCACTGCCAGACGTCTCCTTCTTTGGGCATATTCACGGAAAGATTCACTATTTTTTTCTTTTTAACTTTGGTAATTTGATATCTGTCTAGAGCTATTTATGACTAGAAGCTGTATTGATTTAAAAAGGCATAAGCTAACTCTTCCCAGTTATGAGTTTTGGAGTTATCCAGTTGAGCGTACTAGACTCTGGCCTCTCCGGTCAGACTTTTCTGAAATAATTGCATTCTCAGTTTTTCATTCTCTACATAGGATTTGAGTTCTCCAATGAATATTTTCAATTGAGTGTAAGGATCTCCCAATCCGTTGAATTTTTCAAACTCTAGAATTTGAAACTTGTCTGAATAACGGGCTCGTAGAAAGATGCAGAGGTCTGAGTAGTTAACACCCCCGTATGCCCCAGTCCCTTTGATATACCGAATGGTTTCTTCCATTCGTTGGACTTTCCTTCTGATGTCACCAATTTCTTGATATTCATTGAAATTAGTGATTTTAGGGGTTTCAATAGTTTTCTTATTGGATTGAGGTTCTAGTATATGTGCTTCCTTTTTTCTTATCAGTACCGTGGCTGCCCCCTTGTGCGGATGACTCTGGTTGAGTGGGTATTTGTTAACCCTGAGTACTTTTACTCTGCTCTTTTAGGAAGACAGCTAATTCTGCTATCTGACTTCTGAGTCCCTCGAATTCTTCTCGAGACACGAAACCTGACCCCTGTTGGGTACTTTCTTCCATGTTAACAAGTAGGCTTTGCACCTTCTTAGATTTGGATATGGTAATGGGACCAATCTTGCCTACAATAAAAGTAAGTAATTTAGTCTTGATAAACCCAAACAGTATGCATGCTTATGAAATGTGTCAGTTTTTAGGGTTTTTTTTAATATTTTCCTGCAAAATAGATGTCCATTATTTTAACACCGGGATAGCATAACAGTTTTTGATATTTAACAATGAACTTTGGAAAGAATTAACATGTACAATAAATAATATTTGAAATTTAATACAACATTTAATATTTATATAGAACATGTATTGAAAGAGGATATGCATGCAGAGACTTCCCTTCGTGTTTGGTTTATCAGGGGCTTACATATCTTAAGTTTAATCTCACGGGTTTTTCGGTATGAAGGTTCCCAGATAATCGTAATCTACTAGATGGAAAGTTAATCCGATATTTCAACTGAAGCAGATCTGAGTGAGGCCTTTCCTGAGCCTCGCGGGATTAATCTCCTCTGAGTCTAATAATCAGCCACTGATGGAATTGTCTCCTAATGGAGGGACCACACAACATACATTCATCGCGTCTCACAGTTATGTCTGATGACATTGTGTGAAACACTAATATAAAGCGTTGTAAAGAGACATTAATTCACATCCATTCCATGTAAAGACAACATTCACACACATGCAGATAAAAAAGAGAATTGAAAAGATTGAAATGCGGGTTAAGCCCCCTACTGTCCCCAGCAAAGTCGCCACATGTCGACGCTGGGAAAAAATCCTCAATTCCTAGGTGTAGTTTTCTACCCTTTATATTTTCATGTGGTTTAATTTATCTTTCTTTAAAGGGTGAGATTTTAAGAAGAGACCGACATATAATGTCAATGATTTGAAAAGTTTAATTTTAATGATTAGGCCGAATTAGAAAGAGCTGCCAGTTGGTATGAATTAAATGATTGTACCAACTCAACCAGAGTTTTAAAAGTTTTACAATATGACCTAATATGTAACTCCGTTTAATTGGTCTGGAACTCGAGATTCATGGAGTTCGGGGGCTTGCTTAAGCGAGGGGAAGGTGTTAGGTACCCCCTGGCTTCCATGAAACACGGTTACCGAGTCTTTTGATTCCTTATGCATTGTATGTGTGTATGTGTGTTTGAAATCTTTGAATTAAAAAAGATGTTTTGTGCTTTATTTGAAATTAGTGCTATGCCTCTTTTGCACCTATATACAAAGGGTTTGAATTATATAAATTTTCAATTTTAAGAAAAGAATATAAAAGTGAATTTTTGAAAATAGGTTTTCAAACCCTTATTCTTCGTTTTACGATCAACTTCATTGGGGATTCCCAATACTTATCCTGATGATAGTTTGCACCGGTTGGCATTATCAGATCCTTCCAGAGGCTACAATGAGATTGTCACCAACGGTTTGTAATACCAAATTCTCCAATATCTTTGTTGAAGTAGTTTTCGACGGCTTGCATCATCGGATCATATTTGATGCTACGCTGAGGTTGTTTCCAACGGTTTAGATTTCTATCCAGTTGATGCCAATGTCCTGCTGTGAGTAGAGCTTTCCATGATCCATTATCACATAATCCTCCCGATGCCTACTCGAATGGAAGTTTTGCAAAGGTTGACCATCATAGAACTTTCTCGATGCCTACTTGAACAGTAGTTTACAGAGGTTGACCATCACCGAACTTTCTCGGTGCCTACTCGAACGATAGTTTACAGAGGTGTCTTCATCGAACCTTCTCGATTTCTTATCTGGAAATTTCTTTTATAACAGATTCCATCTGAAAGTACTATGCACACAAGCTAATAATGTATGATGATAAAAGCATATACTTTGTAATCAATCTTATTTATTTATTAATAAAAGAATTATTTATTAAAGGCATTTATCATCTACATGGTGTTTGTGACGCCCCCAAAATAGGTATACATCACCCATCTTAGGTCGCCAGATACATGGTACAGAATACAAATACAATCTTAAATATACAACAAAAACTGTGAGTTTTAATACAAATATTGTCTTCTAGACAATATCCACTCTCAGAATAAGTCCTCATTACAATTATTATCACACTATTTCATAGAATAGTGAGGACTACTAATGCTATCATCTGGACCATCACTCCGTCCCCGACTAGTCCCCTCGCTACGCTCATTTCACGAAGAACAAAGTGAAAGAAAGGGTGAGCTCAACTAGCCCAGTAAGAAATATTATGACTAAGATAATGCAGGATAAATTATCATTAGCCTTCAACAATGTTAAACTGATAAAATACAATAGACAACAAGTTTAACTGCAGCGGAATAAGTAATCCATTAAAAGAGTCAAGTAGAGAATAAAATCTACTATCTTTTATGATTTAAAAAGTTTTCATCACTTTTATCACTGAGACTCAACTTAATAAATAATCCACATCATCCCTGCACTACGGCCAAGGATATTCATTAGGGTCACAACCATAAATTATCCATGCACTACGGGACAAGGATATTCGTGTATTCATCAATAGTCATGATCATGCCAACAACTGTCCATCAATGCACTATGGGCCAATGAGGACTTTTACCACATCATTTGTAACATTACGATCATGATTATACCGAATAATCCCTGGTCATAATCATACCAAGTCCATCTATGCACTACACTGAATACCCATGTGATGACTTTCAAAAAATATAAACATGAGGATGATGACAATGATATAAGAATTCAATAAAAACAAGTTCAAGAATTAGTTTATCCAGGAACTAATAACGCCCAAATTGTCAATATGATACTTCTTTGTAGAGTAAAATTCAAGAATGCTCAAAAGAATATTTCCATGAAAAGATACTGGATGAAGTGTAAATATCAATGATATTTCACTAATTTCATGGAGTATAGAAGTCAAAACTTTAACCAACTGAGTATAATAAGGAATGGAATAACAAAAGAAATCACCAGGCATGTGATAGATAGCACAGGCAGGTTATTCCAACAGAATAATAAATATGGAACCAGGTCCGGCGTAAATGCACAGATAGGATATTCCGACATAATAATAAATACGGAACCCGTGTCCCACAGAAAACGCATGCATATGATATTCAACGAGAATAATAAAGAATGGAATAACATAAGGATTTCACCAAGTATAGGAGAGTCCGCGTATACAGGTTATTCCAACAAATAATAAAGATTTAAACCGTCCCAAGCATAAAACGCATACGACATGATATTCCAAAGAGAATAATAAAGAATGGAATAACATAAGGATTTCACCAAGTATAGGGTATGTCACAGCATATCAAAGTTATTCCAACGAATAATAAAGATTTTAACCAGTCCCACAGAAACGCATGAAGCATGATATTCCAACATAATAATAAAGAATGGAATAACATAAGGATTTCACCAAGTATAGGGTATGCCGTGTATACAGGTTATTCCAACAGAATAATAAAGAATGGAATAACAGAAGTTCTCTTTATGAATAAGAAAGAATAACACTCCTTACGAGTACAACAAATAATATCCCTTACCGTAAAAGACACTGGATATCGAAGTAGTGAAGTAGCAGAATACTCTTCTTCTTTCTCTCTATAATTTCTCTCTCTAGAGTTTCAGTGAATTCGTAAGAAATAATGAAGGAATGAGCTTCTATTTAGAGGAGAATGAATTGAATAGTAACTAATTCATGAACGGTCCAAATTGATTTACTTTTAAACGGACGGTCCATATTAAAACTTAAAGCAACGGTCCATACTGATTCACTATTAAAACTTTAAACTAGCGATCCATATTGATTTACTATTAAAACTTTAAACCAGCGATCCATATTGATTTACTATTATAAATTCAACCAATGGTCTGAAAAATTAACACATCTCCTCATAGAATAATATTGTACCTAAAACTAATTTGGACCGAAAAGAAATATATTGTTCGAGTGAATAGTAACTCATGAATAGTAACTCGTGAATAGTAACTCATGAATAGTAACTCGTGAATAGTAACTCGTGAATAGTACTCCGACACAAAAAGTGTCCCGAATACCCGATTAAACAATATAACCTCCTAACATCAATTATCATCGGAATAGATGTCGATTTCTACTAACACAAATAATCCCAACACAATGGAACTATCAAATTCATCTTTAATCAACACGAACTTATTCATCATTAATATTATAACTCACAATATTTAACAACCAGGTTGTTCCCAAGAAAGAGGGGGCTTTCCAATAAAGATTTCTCCCTATTGGCGCGCAATTAGATGACCAAACCTCTCCTTGATAGAACTTCTAGACATTGTAAATATTGCAATTTAATAATATGAATAACTTTGTCGTCTCAATTATTGATTTAATAATATAACATATTATACAGATGATATTGTGACAATAATCGAATCAATAATATGAGAGATATGGTGCAGCAATTACTGTAAAAATAATTATGTATAACTGAGTGACTTATCACGTAAGCATCAATAACAAATACCGTGTGCTACTATGCAACCACGCGTATTACTGTACTTTTACTACCGGATAGTTCAACAGTTTTAACGGTAACACTTCCGCCGTTATTTTTATAAAAAGATAATTCTGT
Source organism: Panax ginseng (assembly GCA_020205605.1). Taxonomy (NCBI): domain Eukaryota; kingdom Viridiplantae; phylum Streptophyta; class Magnoliopsida; order Apiales; family Araliaceae; genus Panax; species Panax ginseng. The sequence goes on along the minus strand of CM035130.1, from coordinate 55,075,533 downwards.
CATTTTCTTACTACGACAATACTTCCGTTGTGGGTTCACCAATGATTGTGTCGTCGTACGGATATTCCCGACAAAAAGAATATTCCCCGACCAAACGAATATTTTATAACAACTTGCATACTTTCCAAATTTTGTAAATATCACTCACAACTATAACATTATATCAAATCCACACAATAATATTAAAAAAAATATTTCGAGAAATCTAAATCTTTATTCATAAAATTTGGGGTCTCACAGTGTTGTTTTAATAATATGTGATAAGCCCATAGTTTTAAGCAATGCTTTTAGAACCATGATGAGATCATGCTAATGAGATCTAAATTCTTAGATTGCTTAAAAATAAAAAAAAATTAATCAATGGATTACTAAAAAGGGGATTAGTGAATCCGAATAAATTGATACATACGTTGCTTGCCCATTGCATGAGAATGATTTATCTCATGATCATTTGTGTGGAGACACTAAAGCAAGTATATAGGTGTTTATTAGAGAATAAGTTCACTGAACATGACTTGCTAAAAAATACCTAATGGAGTTTTACTCGCCTGTCAATAGGAATTCCGGTAGTGATAGTAGTACAAATGATCCTTAGACTTGAGATCATCATAGTATCTTATGTATAATAAATTGCATTTTGACTTATTCCTTAAGACCCTTACGGTATATCAAAGGGTATGTTTGAGTGTAATAAGTTATATATAGAGATAATGAATGATCAATATAGAATCTACCACTTCTAGTAAAAGAAGAGAAATGTCCTATGTGATTCGATAAATGACAACCCATGAATCATTGGCCAAGGTGAAATAAAATTAGAAAGTAGTTTCTAATTTGCATTTATTCAGAGTTGTGCATTTGGGAATCAAAATACATATAATTAAATAAAATAAGACTTGACAATAATTCCATGTCTTATATTTAATTGGGACATTGTATAGTAGAAGGATTGAATTGTATGGTAACTATTTACTCAAAGGTTCTTTTATGATTAATGTTGAAATCTATATTATCTGGAAAGTCGTTGATCGCTAGAGAGACTTATCCCTATTGTAGAATAAATATTATTTATTTAAATAAATTAATAGTTTAATTATTTATTTAAATAAGATTAGAATTATTCAAATTGATTTATTCACAACCAGTTTAATATGGAGAACCTAAAGGGCCACATCATAAAAGGAAGAATAATTATTTAAGAAGTTAATGGCATAATCATAATAATATATTAAGTATATTTAATTTAATCTATGATGATTGAATAAATTAAATAGCTTAATATTTATTATTTAATATTTAGGAAATATTAAATATAAATTAATAATAGGAGTCTTATTAATATTATTACAATTATTATTATTTTAATTTCTAAAAGAGTTCGTAAATTAATTTTAATATAAGTACTCTCATTTATTTCTAATAGGATTAGGAGGCAAAATTAGTTAATTAAATTTAATTAATTATCCCTAATAAGATTAGGGAGCCTATTTAATTAAAGGAGTTTAATTAAATAAATAATAACTTATTTTAATTAAATAGGGTTATCAGATATTTTTATAAGAGGAGTCTTATATCAGATATTAAATATACGTGATTCCAATAGTTGGATAGTAAGCCCCCTTTTTCTACAGAGATAGGAAAAACTAGGGTTTAAGCCAATACACCCTTCTTCTTGAATATTCTTCTTCCTTGGTGGATCACATCTAGAGGCCATATATACACTTAGGTGAATAACATTGATCAAAGGAAGGAATCTACCCGGAGATTCAAAGAGATCGCGGAGAAGTAGGAGTTGAACTCGTACATGTAGAAGCTAGTATCTACAAATGTATGATTCCATAACTTCTTATTCTTTGTTCTAATTAATAATATGCATAAAGGATGATCCAGGTAATTGGTTTGTGAAAATTTTTAAAATCTAATTTTACTTTATTTTCGCTAATTTTTGCAATTTGATTGCTACTTTTATTTTCACAAAACCTAACAGTGGTATCAGAGCATAACTTTATGCGAATTATTAATTATTTTGATTCCATATATATATGGGCATGTATTTAGAATAATTTATTGGGCATAATTTATTGTATAAAGTTTTTTTTTTATGAAAAACAAAAATCAATTCTGAAAGCCTGTTAATCGCGAACTGTATTCACGGATTACTTTGATATATTATATATGATAATATATATATATATATATATATATATATGAGTATCATTTAATTTTATAATTAAAATAAAGAGTTTATTTTAATCTTGAAATTGGATTTCATGTAATTTAAAAATGCCCATTAAATGATACTCATATATATATATATATATATGTGTGTGTGTGTGTGTGTGTGTGTGTGTGTGTGTGTGTGTGGAATGATTTTAATTCATGAGATGAATGTTTTATTTATTGATACATATAGTGATATTTATGATAATAAATGGGATTGATTATGGACTATTGACTAATGTGATTGAATTTATTTTGGTTGGATGCTTGAATGAATGGGTTTTATTAAATGGAGTTTGCGTATCTCGCCTTTTCTGGTTTTCTTCTTGATGTAAATTCTATCTCTCTCCTATGTACTTCTCATTGACTGCTGATCAAGGTTTCTATTTAAATTAAATAGTTTAATTGTAATAGGATTAGTTATAATTTTTTCGAAGAACCAGAGATCAAGGAGCAAGGAGCGCTTGAAGACCCATTTGTAATGGAGCCCAGGTTTAAATGTAATAGTTATATTTTAATGTTAATTATTTCACCCCCAGGGTTTGACCTTTTGGTTCACTTAGTGGCTTTAGTGAACCAAACTAGAATAAAAGTTCATAATCAATCCATATAGCATGATAAACTAGTATTTTATGTCTTAAGCGTTCAAAGATATTTGGAATATCGAACGTCGCCTTCTAGCATGATAAAATAAATAGAGTATTAAATATTTAATATGAGTTTATTGTGTCACCACAAGGCAAGTATTAAGTATTTAACATATTAATTTATCACATTTGATACTTATAAAGAAAATTGAACAATATTTTTTTGTTGTGTCACCACAAGGACAATATTTTTCTTTTTTGAATATATGGAAGTGCTAGGTTAGACTTAACTTAGATAATTTTGATTCGAATGTGCCACCACTTGATCAAAATAATTTAAGAGGCAAAACATAAAGAGTTACATGATGATGTAATTGACAAAGAGTTGTTTACCTATTTATTTATATATAGTTTGTTGTGTCACTACAAGGCTATATATATTTGAAATGAGATCCTTATTCTCACTTGAAAAAACTTTAAATAGATTTTGCCGAATTATATAGATGAGGGTAATATAGTTTGAAGAAAATAGTAGGAGATATTAATTTAAAATATGACCTAATTTATTTTGGTAATTAATTAAATGAATGTTTGCTAAAATATTATCTTTTCAAATGCAAAAATTTGAAAATGTCACACTTACTAATTTCACTGCGTAGCATACTTGATGCTAACAAATTGATCGGACCGAGTTACACGGACTGGTTAAGGAATCTAAGAATTGTTCTCACTGCTGAAAAGATTTCTTATGTCCTAAATTCGCTCATACCTACAAAAGTTGCAGAGACAGCCTCTGAGAAAAAGATTGCTACTTTTAAATAGTGGCAAGATGATGCACCTGTGGCTCAATTCATCATGCTTGCATCCATGAGTAACGAGCTTCAGCGTCAATACGAAACCATGGATGCTCCAATTATGTTGCTGCACCTGCAAGAGTTGAATGGTGAGTTAAGTAGGACTGCTAGATATGAAATATCTAAGGAGCTCTTCCGATCTCGGATAACTGAGAGCACTAATGTTGAGACTCATGTCCTAAAAATGATTAATTTGATTTAACGTCTTGGACAGCTTGGGTTTGTCATGGATGGGGAGTTGAGTTAAGATTTGATCTTGCGGTCAATTCGTGACACCTTCTCACAATTTGTTATGAATTTTCACATGAATAAGTTGGACGTCAGCTTTCTTGAGTTACTTAACATGTTGAAAACTGCTGAAGGTCACTTCCCATCCAAGAAGAACCATGTCTTAATAGGGGATGATTCTTCCAAGAAAAGGAAGAGACCTAAGGTATCTTCTCAAAAGAAGAAATCCAATAAGATTAAGGATAAGGCGAAAGTGAAGGATCAAAAGAAACCTGATCCAGCTAGCAAACGAATTTGCTTCCATTGCAATAAGCCGGGTCACTAGAAGAGGAACTGCAAGGATTATCTTGCAAAGAAAAAGTAGAAGAAGCTTAGAGAAGCTTCGAATCGTAATCAAGGTTTATTTATAATTGAAATTAATTTTTCTAAAAGTCAATCTTCTACTTAGGTATTGAATATCGGCTGTGGTTCTCACATATGTAATAATATGCAAGGACTGGTCAGAAGTAGAAAGCTGAGAAAAGATGAGGTCATCCTACGAGTGGGAAATGAAGCAAAGGTTGTTGCATTAGCTGTAGGGACTTATTGTTTAGCACTGCCTATAGGCAAGTTCATTAATTTAAATAATTGTTATTTTGTTTTGAATATCATTAGAAACATTATTTCAATTTATGTATTAGATATGGATGGTTTTGAAATTATAATAAAGAACAACAGTTGTTCTATTTATAATAATAATGTTTTATATGGTGTTGGTAATTTACGAAATGGACTTTATATACTTGACTTGCATGAAAATATAATTCAAATTGAAAAAACTAAGAAAAGGAAAAGAGATGATGTTAATTATATATATATGTGGCACTATAGACTCGGTCATATTAATGAAACAAGATTATCCAAGTTTGTGACGCCCCAAAATAGGCATACACAACCCATTCTGAGTCGTCAAATACATGGTACAGAATTTAAATACAACTTCATTTATACAATACAACAAAAGCGTTGCTGAGAGTTTTAACACGAATATTGTCTCATAGACAATATCCAAACTCAAATGGAGTCCTCATTAGATTTATTATCATACTATTTCATATAATAGTGAGGACTACTACAGCCACCATCTCGGACCGTCACTCCATTCCCCGACTAGTCCCAGCTATGTTCTCATTTTCTGAAGAGAATAATGAAAGCAAAAGGGTGAGCTCAACTAACCCAGTAAGAAATATTATGACTAAGATAATGCAGAATAAATTATCATTAGCCTTTAGCAGGTTAAACTTATAGAATATAATAAACAACAAGTTTAACTATAGCAGGACAAGTAATCCATTAGAAGAGTCAAGTAGAGCATGATATCTACTATCTTCTATGATTTAAAAAGTCTATCATCAATTTTATCACTGAGACTCAGCTCGATAAATAATCCATATCACGGAATTATCCATGCACTACGGGCCAAGGATATTCATTAGTATCACATCTACGAATTATCCATGCACTACGGGCCAATGATATTCGTGTTATCACCAATGGTCATGATCATGCCAACAACTGTCCATCAATGCACTACGAGCCAATGAGGACTTTTACCACATCATTTGTAACATTACAGGTCATGATTATACCGAATAATCCCTGGTCATAATCATACAAATCAACAGTCCATCTATGCACTACGGGCCAAAGATGACTTTCATCACAATGTAAGCATGAGGATGATGACAATGATATAAGAATTCAATTAAATAAGAGCAACGATAAATTTTAAAGATTTATAATTTAATTTATCCATAATTCAATAATTTCCAAATTGTCAACATGATACTTCTTTGTGGAGTAAAATTCAAGAATAATATTGTATCAAAAATAATTTGGACTGAAAAGAAATCAATTATTGTCATGAATAGTACCTCGGTTGAATAGTACTCGAGTGAATAGTACCCCATGAATAGTACTTTAGGAATAATACCCCGTGAATAGTACCCCGGCGTGAAAAGATTAAAAATTATCTATAATGTTCAGAATAATATTTCCGTGAAAAGAAGTGCAAATTTTAAGGATATTCTACTAATTTCATGGAGTATAGAAGCAACACTTTAACAAAATGAGTGTAGAATTCGGAATCTGAAATGAAATAATATTACTTACATACTACAGAGTATGGAAGAAAATATTATTTCTTACGAATATTGAACAAAAAAATAATATCCCTTACCTTAAAATGAGAGTATTTTAGATTGGTAGGGCGAGGATATTCTTGAAGAAAACTTGCACTGTTTTCTACACTCAAAACTTCCTTAAACTCTAAAGAAATACGCTCAATATTATAGAAGAAGAATTCTCTGATTCTGGTGTGATTTTCAATTTTAAACTAAGCATCCTAATTATAGGAGAATGGCAAGATATTATTTGGATGCACAGTAAAGAAAAAATCACGGATTGCACAGTGTCAAAATCACGGATTTCGGAAGAATTCCTGATTTTACTATGCAGACACTATGCAAACACTATGCATAGTAAAATATAATATATTCTATTTTTCATAAAAAAACAAAACTTATAATATATATATATATAGAACAAGGATCAGTATACATTTATCTTACTCACAAGTGTTCACCCCCCTTTAGCGACGGACCGACGTGATGGTTTCAATCATACAACCGTCGTCTATACTTTTTAGCGACGGACAACATATATAGCGTCGCTAAAAGTATAGACGACGGTTGTATGGATCGAACCGTCACGTCCGGCTTTCTAAAGGGGGGTGAGTACCATGAGTAAGATAAGGGTATGACTTGATCCGATCCGACTATATATATATATATATATATATATATATATATATATGAATAACTTTATACCGATTATTTTGAAAAATGAGTAAACGGGGGTCCATTTAATGGGTAAAATTTACAACAAATACTTCAATAAAACCTCTCTATTTATCTCAACTCATCTGGCTTCACGAAACACAATTTTAATAACATTCATCATTAATAGTATAACTCACAATATTAACAACCAGATCATTCTCAGGAAAGAGGGGGCTTTCCGATAAAGATATTTCCTTATTGGCGCGCAGTTAGGTGACCAAACCCCTTTCCTTGAAAGAACTTTCTAGACATCATCAATAATGCAAATAATAATATGAATAACTATGTCGTCTCAATTATTGATTTAATAATATAAAATTTTGTGACAATAATTGAATCAATAACATGAGATATTATGCAGCAATTATTATGGTAATAATTGAAATAAATTGAGTGACTTCTCACATAAGAATCAATAATCAAAGATATTATACAATATCGTGTGCTAATATGCAACCACGCGTATTACTGTTCTTTTATCACTGGGTATTTCAACAGTTAATGGTAAAACTTTTGTCGTTATTTTTATAAAAAGTTATTTCTGTCATTTTCTAACTCTGACTATAATTCTGTTATGGGGTCCATCAATGATTGTGTCGTCATACGAATATTCCCTGATAAACGAATATTCCCCGACCAAATGAATATTTTATGACAACTTGCTTACTTTGCAAAATTTATAAATATTACCCACAACTATAACATTATATCAAATGTGACGCCCCCAAATTCGGGTATCTTCCAACCCGACAGATGGTGCTACACGGTACTACCATTCACACATACATTCAATTGAAATTACTCAAAAGAGTGAATATGTCTTCTATATATTCCAAAACAATATTCCATTCCCAGGTTCTTTATAACCAATATATTTGTTTTTTGTCATAATATCAAGTAATTACAACATTAAACCTATACTATTACATAGACAGTTCAGTCGTCTGCCTTAGCCTTTCCTTTATCCTTAGAGGATCCTTGAATTAGTTCAAATTTTAGTCATTGCATTCATATGGTTCAAGAAAGAGTGAGCATAACTAGCTCAGCAAGTATGATAATTTCATTTAAACAACATGCTTGAAACATAGGAATCGTATATCTTCAATAACTTAACAATAGTTATGAAGTACTATCCATAATTCAAAATAGCACTTCTTTTCCTTTAAAACATTTCACAATGAACCACAATGATTAAACATATATTTCGGTCCAAGACCTTGAGCATTCGTTCTTTCTTTAAAAAGGACAACCCGGCACTAAGTCCGTAAGTCCGGTATCACTTACGAGCACGTCTAGGTGATCAGCCTATAGTACTCTATGTTGTACAACACTTCTTCTATAAACGTATTTACATTTAAGTTTTGGCAACCTCACGTGTCTATCGTTTGACGACAAAATGTTTGTTTATTCATACTCAGTCTTTCTTTGAAATCTATACCAAAATAGTTTGGCAAAAGACAACAACTTAGATAACATTTTGATAGATTATAAGAAATCCAGTAAATACATTAAGTCTAGTCGAAAGAACTTGCTTTGACCTCATCATACATTAATTCATGTGCAAGATACATGAATCGCAAAAATTGTCTAGAATTAACATAGACAAGGGTTAGAACACTTGCCTTCAGCGTCTGCTACTATTTAAATACTTTTCCTTTTGAGTCTTTAAGGTCTCTACAATACATAATCATGTAACATACCACATTAGGTCAAAGTCAGACATGTATGATATCTAACTTATCTTACCCTTCTTCTCAATCTAATTGTTCATTAGATTTGTTATCATTGGTTACATTCTACCGTATTACATTGTGTTTATGTTCACGTTCAAGTAATCTTCCTTCGACCTTTAGTTGTATTACTTAAGGTTTTTAACGTCTTAAATGATGTCACTTCAAGTTGAATAATGTTATACTTCATTCCTAATTAACTTCTAATTCCTTTTATGTTCATGAACATTCTTCACCATCTCCTTCTAATGTCAAGTGACTCATGGCTGCCAGCCTTTCTTTTCTTGAACAAACACATGACGACGCTGAAAGTTAGCGATCTTAACATCCTGACTGCACTACAACGCCATCTTCAATGTTATTGGGCGCACTGTAGTGCCAATCTCCAGTAGGTTTTGGCTTGGCTCGGTGCTGCGGTGCCACCATTTAAGCCTTTGTTGGCGCTGCGGCGCCAACTCTGTGCACCATAAAAATTTGAAAGTTTTCTTACATAACGAACTTCCCAGACTCATAAATTGTTCATTTTAAGTCTGAATTGGCTCGTTTAAAAGACATTAGCTCACAAATCACATGAACTAAGTGTTTATGTAAGAATTTTACATTTTCAAATTTGTTAACAAGGAATTCACCGTTTAAATCTGTTTCTACGAAAACGATAAACGTTCGTGAATGTTCATAGCTCGTTTCTTTGTTCTAAGTCAGAATTTGACCATTTTCGAGTCCGCAACTCTAAAATGAAAAATTAGACTATTCTCCATCAAAAACCAACGTTTCCACGTTCAATGCTAACTTTTAACTTTCATTCCAAGAATTTCACGATTTTGACGATTATCGCCTAATCTCGTAAATTCCACCATAACTTCATTACTTAAGATTTTTACACTGTTACAAATTGATTCATTCCATTATCACAACATGTATAATCTAAGCCTATAAATGATGGTTTTAAACTTGTCCATCAACAACGATATAATCTAATTCTTCAATGAATTTTAATGGTTTATAGCTTTTATACTTATGATTTCACTTCACATGGTTTATTAAGGTTTCATCCATTAACAACCATCCTTATCACTCCTTAACAAGCATGCTCTACCACTACTCACTTCTCTATTAAATGAAGAGATGGAGAATCATGGTTAGGAATCATTACCTTTAAAGTTCTCTTGCTTTCTTTTTCTTCTTCCTTTTGTTCTAGCTTTTCTCACTTTTCTCTCAATAATATGAAAGCTCTAAGTTGTTGGTGGAATTTTGAACAAGTAATTAATCTATCAACCTTCTCATATTTATAGAAAATCTAAAGTGAGGGCATAATGGACATAAAGCCCTTCCACCTCCTTAATCACCTCCTTACTATTCATCCTTGGTCACCAAGTAAAACCACTTTACTTGGTCACCAAGATGGTGCCATGTGATCTATGGGGCCCACATGGGTTGCCCCATGGGTCGTTCTTACCCATTGGTTGGATCCACGGATTCGGTTCTTAATTTGGGCTTTAAGCTTCAATAACTTTACATATCCTTTGGGCTTGCATTATTAAACATTGGGCCTTAAAATTTCCTACACTTGGGCTTGTACAATTCCTACCAAATCCTATAAGTCCAATACCATTGCTTAATACTTATAACGTATTGTCTACGTATTATTCTCGTATGCTAACTCATATACTTATTCATTATATACAACATACCATCATTCATACATACTCGTATAATGTCTCGTATCATACTCATATTCATTACCTCGTATAATACTTATGTATCATATAATCATCATTTACTCATTAACGTTTCACTTTCCCTAACGTTCTCAAATTAAGTCCGCAGGCAAAAAAATGCATTTTTCATACGTGAATTATTATTACATAATCCATCTTCCCTTAATATTCTATCATTACATATTTCTCAGAAGTTCAAAAATAATTCTCGAGCAGATATCGATGAATAGTGTTTTTCAAAAAATTTCTCGAAAAACTTTTATTTTCATCTTAGAAATTCAAACACTTTAATTCTACCATGTAGCCAAAATACTACGACATTCCAACACTATTAGGTTATAGAATGACATTCATCTTGCTTACTCATTATAAACTAATTTTATTCATTATTTAATCAAATAAAAGTATTTTACAAATAATCCAATTTTCTCGGTCGTTACATTCACCCCTCCTTATAAGGATTCTATCCCCAGAATCTCGCTTAAATATTAAACAAACAACTGAGGATAATCCTTCCTCATCTTTTCAAGTTCCCACGTTGCTTCTTCGGTATCGTGGTTCTTCCATAACACCTTTACTGAAGGTATAACTTTGTTCTGCAGAAGTTTCTCTTTTCTATCGATGATTTGAATTGGCATCTCTTCGTACATTAAGTCCTTCTCGATATGAATAAGCTCATACTCTATTATGTGCTTATAATCTGGCTTATAAGGACGTAACACAGATACATGAAATACATTATGTATTCGTTCTATGTCTGGAGGTAATGCTATCATATAAGCTACCTCTCCTACCCTTTTTAATACCTCAAAAGGTCCTATAAACCTTTGACTTAACTTTCATTTCTTTCCAAAGTGTATCTTTCCTTTCCAGGGAGATACCTTTAGAAATACATACGAGCCTACTTCAAACTCTCGGTTTACTCGATGTAAATCTGCAAATTTCTTCTGTCTGTCTTGAGCTGCTACTAGACACATTCGTATCAGCTTGACAATATCCGCTGTTTGCTGCACCAATTCAGGTCCTAGCATTCGGCGTTCTCCCACTTCGTCCCAACATAATGGTGTTTTGCACTTCCTTCCATACAAAACTTCATAAGGCTTCATGCCTATGCACATATGATAACTGTTGTTATACGCAAACTCTACTAATGGTAGGTGATCATCCCAACTACCCTTAAAATCCATGATGCAAGATCTTAACATATCTTCTAGCGTCTGAATTATCCTCCCGCTCTGTCCACCGATTTATGGATGATACGATGTACTTAACTTCAGGTGCATTCCCAACTGTTCTTGTAAACTTCTCCAAAAGTTTGATGTGAATCGTAGGTCACGATTTGACACGATCGAAACTGGTACTCCATGTCTAGAAATAATATCCTTAATATAAAGTTTAGCTAACTGATCTAAGTTATACTTGACCCTTATTAGTAAAAAGTGAGCCGACTTCATCAATCGGTCCACTATTACCCAAATAGCGTAATACCTTTTTTGTGTAATCGAAAGTCCCACCACAAAGTCCATCGTGATATGCTCCCACTTCTACTCCGGAATCTCCAATGACTGTAACAAGCCACTTGGACGTTGATGTTCGGCCTTAACTTTTTGACAAGTCAAGCACCTACTCACGTACTCTGTTATTTCTCTTTTCATATTCGGCCACTAAAAACTCTGTCGAAGGTCTTGATACATCTTAGTACTACCAAGATGAATCGAGTACCTCAAACTATGAGCTTCTTGTAACACTTCCTCCTTTAATTCCATCTCATTCGAAACCTAAATTCTTCCTTCAAATCTTAATAACCTATCGTTATCAAGACTATACTTAATATCTTTTTCCTTTGCTAGCCGCTTCTTCATTTGGTCACACTCATCCGTTCTGAGTTGTACCTCCTTGACTCTCTCTACAATGGTAGATCGAATCTCCGTTGTAAACAATCTCTGTCCCGATTCACTCGATAACTTCACCTCCAACTCCATTCTAGCCATCTCTATTATTAACTCAGTTTGAGCCGTTAACATAGACAACTTTTCCCGACCCTTTCTACTCAAGGCATCGACCACTACATTGGCTTTTCCGGGGTGATACAGGATATCACAGTCATAATCCTTTATCAACTTCAGCCATCTCCTTTGTCTCATATTTAAATACTTTTGTCTGAAGATATATTTTAGACTCTTATGGTCCGTGTATATCTCATATTTTTCTCCGTAAAGATAATGTCTCCATATCTTTAAGGAAAATACTACCACGGCCAGTTCCATATCATGAGTAGGGTAAACTTTTGCATAATCCTTCAACTGTCGTGATGCATACACAATGACCTTTCCATGCTGCATGAGCATGCAACCAAGTCCTCTATGCGAAGCATCGCTATAAACTACAAAATTTCCTGTATCATCGGGTAATGATAATACAGGTGCTTCACTTAACCATTCCTTCAATTCTTGGAAACTATCTTCACATTTCTCAGTCCATACGTACTTCATTATCTTCCTTGTCAAGTTAGTCAACGAAGTAGCTATTTTAGAAAAATCTTGGATGAATCTTCAATAGTATCCCACTAACCCGAGGAAAATCCGCACCTCAGTCGGCGTTTTCGGTTGTTCCCAATTCATCATTGCTTCCACCTTCGCTGGATCTACTGAAATCCCATCCCGGTCGATAACATGTCCTAAAAACTATATCCTTTCTAGTCAAAATTCACACTTAGTGAATTTCACGTATAACTTCTCCTTCCTTAGTGTCTCCAACACTATTCTTAGGTGTTCAGCATGATCTTCTGGCATCTTAGAATAAAATAGAATATCATCAAAAAACAGCATGACGAACTTGTCCAAATACTGTTTGAACACTCTATTCATTATATCCATAAATGCAACTGGTGCATTCGTCAACCCAAATGACATCACCAGAAACTCGTAATGGCCGTAACGAGTCCTGAATGATGTCTTTGGTATATCCTCCTTCCTAACCTTCAACTGATGATACCCCATTCACAAATCTATCTTAGAAAAATACTTTGCCCCTTTCAACTGATCAAAAAGATCATCGATCCTTGGCAGTGGATATTTATTCATTATCGTTAACTTGTTCAACCCTCGATAGTCGATACAAAGCCTTAACGATTTGTCCTTCTTCTTTATAAACAGTACCGGTGCTCCCCACGACGAAACACTCGATTGAATGTACTTTTTATCCAATAACTCTTGTAACTGAACCATTAGTTCCTTCATCTCTACTAGCGACATACGATACGGTTCCCTTGAAACTGGTGTCGCTCCTAGCATAATATCTATTAGGAATTCTATCTCCCTATCGGGCGGAAGACCTGGTAATTCGCTTGGAAATACATCCACGAATTCTTTGACTATAGGTATTTGTTCCATCGTTGCTCTCACTCTCTGGGTATCAATAACATGACACAAATAGCCTGCACATCCCTTCCTCAACAATTTCCTAGTTTGTGTCATAGTAAGACAACACGAATGCCCCGACGATTTATTACCGTAAATTACTACATGAGGCTGTCTCGACATTCTAATATTTACACATTTCTTTTGGCAATCTATTATTGCTCCATGGTTAAACAACTAATCCATCCCGAGAATTACATCGAATTCTCCCAACTTTATCGGTATCAAATCTACAGATAATTTATAACCTCGTATATCTACACAACAACTCTAATGAATATCTTCAACATGAATTATTTCTTCATTTGCTACCTTGATATTCAAAGGTACATGCAATCTTTTGGGAAGTAATTTTAACCGTTTAGCAAAATCACATGCTATAAAAGAACAAGTAACACCCAAATCAAACAACACGTAAGCATTTATATCGTTGATTGGGATAATACCTATAACTACATCTCCTGATGTAACTGCATCTTGGATCGTCATGTTAAAGGTGCGGGCCATCAGCCTACCCGGCTGAGCTGGACCACTAATAGCTAGCTTAGCACTATTAGCGCCCTTATTCTCGTCCATCCCTTTCTTTGGGCAGTTCTTTGCTATGTGGTCAGTTGATCCACATACAAATCATCCATGGTTCTTCTTCAGGCTCGGACAGTTAGGCAAAATATACCCCTCCTGTCCACAGTTTTAACACACTGACTTCCCCTTGAGACAGACTCCTAAGTGAGTCTTCCCACAACTCTTGCATGCCTCCATCTTCTTCTTAGGATCTCCTTGCTTCACTCCAGTATTCCCAGAGTTAAATCCCTTTCTCTTCTTGCATTGCCACTACCGTTCGCTCCCTCAATCTTCACTCCCCATCTACCTTACCCTTGTTCTTCTTTTCCCTGTGGTACTGGCTTAAAACCTCATTCCCACCCTCAGCGATTATCGCCTTCTTCAGAATGGTTCCAAAAGAAGTACTTTGGAACACTGATATCCGGCTATAGAGCCAGGGTTTCAAGCCCTGCTCAAATGTTCTAGAACCTAAATTCATCTTAACTTACTCGAACTATTAAACTATAATGTTCGTTAAGTCAATTTCTTATTCCTTATGGCTTTCTGACAACAAAATGCCATACCTCGGATTTATTCTTTATCGTCCAAGTCATATGCTTTTTGTATACTCAAAACGATCATTCAATATTCATTCTACGATTTATAAATATTAACTATTTTACATTACCTTATTCTTATCTTACCACGTCCGGCCTATTTTGACTTGGAACGTCATTCAATTTATAAAATTAACTCAAATTTTTTTTACGTTATACGTACTTGTCTTTAATTCAGCTTCTTTACCATTTACAGGTTTAATCATTGATCTTCATTACCTTACGGTCAAACCATACATGGGGTGTAGGTTCTACCCGTTTAATATTCGCGTACACTTAACCTTCACGTCGATTAAAGTGTTCAACGCTTACATTTCATTCTAACATTCTCATTCGACTCACATTCGGTTTTCATTAATCTTATTACCATTCGCTACGACTTTCTTGATAATTCATATCTTACTTACTACTTTCATCAACGTCTAAGTCATACAACTAATGTATACTTAGAACGTTCGCTCGACGTGAATACGATTTACGAGGATCGTTTACGTATTCAACATTTACATTACTTGCCTCTTAATTATATTCAACCTTCATCCAAGTTTTTAATCACTTTCATTCATTACGCGTCACCTGAACACCATGTTCATTATTCTTTCTTAATGTCGGGCCATACGATTCGTTGTAAGCTAAGACCGACGCTTTCATCGCAAATAATGTTGCATTCACAAATATCTAACGCTTTACATTCATCTCTCATTATCATGACATAACATCGAAATGCTATTCATTACCCTCGACAATCAACGCCTAAGGAATCACCATCATAGCAATCCTCACGCTTCGCTTATCGCGACTACGGCCCCCCCTGATATAGGTTCCGTAACCCACGCCTACATTCTATATCTTTTAATCTCGTTTAATCTTTTTGTTCAACCTTCATCAAAGGTTTAATACACTTAATTAAGTGTTACATTAGTTGAACTATATGTTCATATTTCTTTCTTGTACATCCCCCAGGAATTGAGCAGTAATAATCTCATTTCTGGGCACTGTCTTGCACCGTGCCTGCTGGTGCCGCGTCTCTTCCCTTTCCTTCACATCGCAGCTATATTTAGCGAGAGTTGATGGCTCGAGCTCGTCTTACTAAGGTCGACCCTTAAGGCACGACTCGCGCTGCGGCGCCTAGCATGAAACCTAGAAACATTTTCTAAGTCTTTTACAAGCTTGAGACGCTGACTTTGAAATCTCATATCTTATTCGTTATAACTCGGAACGAGGACGTTCCAAAGCCATTATCTTCCTTATCTTATGTACTTCGATTATCCACGGATATAACTTCATTCTGAATCCATTAAAATGCCACTCAATTGGCTTAATCTTCGCTCTTCATTCATTTTACATTATTAACGTTCTTCGTTCATTCGTCCGTAATTTGGTCATCCGAACTCGGAATTCATTCATTCTTGAGTCTACGACTCATGTTTTATATGTTCTCTTGCATTCTTATGAAACCCTACACGTTCAGGTTCATTTACAAACTTTCTAATTCTCGTTCTTCTTTTACGAAATTTTTGCCATAACTTCGTTATAGCTCAATTTTAATCCGTTCATCATGAACGTTTTTAACGTTCCTAACCAAGCAATAAACAACTAACTTATACGCGATGGTTTTAAACTTGTCTATCAACAACAATTATCCTACGATGGTTTTAAATATGTTCATCAATAATATTCTTTGCGTTCATTGCGTGTTCTTCTCTTTCTCGTTCGTTCTTCATTTTTAATCGATATTTTGGATTACGATTCTACTTTCTATTGGAATTTGATGTTATAGAACATCATTCCTTACTTATTTCACCTACTCGATCATAAGATTCATCCAGATCGCTCAAAATCCTTACGAATCTTATACTTCCTTAAGAAATGTATAAACTAAATTCCTAATTCTTATTTCTTCATTTTCCCATGATTTCAACCATATGAATTCATTATTAACTTCATCTACTTCTTATCTTCATTAAGTTATGTTTTTGAACATATTAAACTTAAAGAAAATTAGAAGAAACTAGGGTTCAAATTACTGCTCTTCTTTAATCTCCTTCCGCCGGACAAAGCGTGCATTCGAGCTAGCTTTTCCTCATTCCTCTTCCTCTTCTTCTCCCATCCGAACTCTGTCTCTCTCTCTCTCTATCTCTCAAGTGTTGGTTGAAATTTCAAACCAAACAAATGAGCTTAAGGCTTATTTATATAGAAAACCAAGGCTAGGGGTATTTTGGTCATTTCGCCCCCTTAACCTCCTTACTATTCCTATGCTTAGCCACCAAGTTTACTTGGCCACCACCCTTACTTGGCGGCCAAGTTTCCGCCCCACATGCCCATGGGTCTCCCCCATGGGTTGCCCCATGGGTTTACCCATCCAAATGACCCACCTGGCTCGATCCGCGGTTTATTTTCTTGGATCGGGCTTAATTAAATCTAACACTGGGCCTTACATTAATTCTTACTAGGCCTACCCTAGGCTTGATTACACATTCCATTGGGCTTGATATAATCCAAGTCCAATTGGATTCTTCAAAGTCCATGAACTCAAAGTCCATTAAGACTAATCGCATTCTACGCATCCCATTCTCGTATTCTCTTCGTATATAGTTTGTACGATATTCGTATTATACGTCATACTAATCTTCGTACTATACTCGTATAATAACTAGTATTATACTCGTATTTCTCACACATAATAACTCTAATTATTATACGAAATCATAAAATTCTCGAAACTCACGTTTCCTAACCCTTAGGTTTTAAGTCCGCAGGCGAAAACTTCATTTTTTTTCCATAACTGAAATATTATTGAATATTCCATTACGTCTTAGGATTATATCATTACGCGTTTCTCAGAAATTCAAACTAAATCTCCGGACAGAAATAGATGAAAAGTGCCTATTTCATCATTTTCCCCGGAAATATTTTTGTTCCCGGAAAAATTTTATTTTCGTCTTGAAAATTCTTACTCGATCAGCCTAGCTCATAGCCGTATCCTCCTCCGAATAATCATTCTAGGTTCTAGAATGATTAATAAACACATAAGACAAAAATAATATTTAATAAAAATTTATTTTATTAATTACTAATTCTTTAAACTTAAATTCTGGACAATCCAATTTTCCGAGTTGTCACATTCTTCCCTCCTTATAAAAATTTCGTCCTCAGAATTTCTAAAACCACACCCATTCCTGGGTCATCACATTCACCCCTTCTTCACAGAATTTCTTCCTTGAAATTTTATCTTATTCATCTTCTCAACTTTTCTTCAAAGAAGTTCTTATCTTTCATACATTCCCTACCCTTCATAACTTATCAAGAATCATGAAGTGAAAGGAATAAATAGAAATATAAGGATTCCTTTAAAACATTTCATTCTTTTGTTGAGGGTTCAATTTGACCATGAACTCTTACTAGGTTTAACATCATTTCACCGTAAACCTTTCTTACACGGTCAGTTTATAATCACACAGAAGGTAAACTATCTCTTCCATACGTAGGTGATCAACCTATCGTATAACCCCATTTCGTGGTATGTTCACCTCGACTTATCATTAGATTCCACACCAAAATAATTTGGTTCGGCATAACTCTCCAAAGAAAGCTCGATTTTCTTTTAATCATGACATACCATTCGTCTTAGCCAAATCAAGTAGCTTAGACCATACCAATAAATTGGACATCAACTTGAAACATTTGTCTGGTCAAATCAATTCACATCGACTAATTCTTTAAATTCTTTTGCAATACATCAAAATGTTTTATGACGTCATGATACCGCACTTTTCACAGTACGTTGAGGACTTCGTCAGTTTATGACTTCATTATTATGCATCATACCATAGTGGCTTGTTGATCCTAAGATCAAATCCAACACCAGGTTCAATTACATTAATAACTCCATCCTTTTACCATCTCTGCATCAAATGCACTGATGATATAAAATTTATTTTGATATTTCAAATCAATTTCTGTCTAGCCGAAACAATTAGCATAGACATACCAAGAATAGTTCTTTTAAAATCTATTTCTTCCAAAAATTGAACCAATTCTTTCATTTTTAAAACGCGCACATTAACACGATTTCAAGAAACTTCAAAATCTAGCATAGCTAGATGACTTGGAATATCCTATTCCCCATCTTCCTTCATTATCTTACTTGCGACAATACTTAATATTCTCTAGCACCTTCAATGCTAAGTCTACTAAAAATAACTCGTTTTCAAATTCTACGCATTCCTATACCTTAGTATAGTCCATCAACTTACCACACATTATGAGTTCAGAAACTTTCCACAATAATATGAGTTTAAGAATTATCCCAGACAGACCATAGGCGTCCATTCGCTGAGAAGTTAAAAAACATACCATATGATTATGAGTCATGAACTTACCATAAGTATGAGTTTCAAGAACTCGCACCTTATCTTATCGTTCTCTACCTACCAAGTATATACATGAGAAAAGATTTACCTTCTCGTCATATACATCTTGATAGCGCGACCAATTTCAATGATTATCACTGTAATAAACTGAGTGGTTGTTACACCAAGCACAAACCTCTGCCCATACAAAGGTTCATACAACTCAGCTATCACATGAGTCCTCAATTAAAATCTTACAACTTCTAACTTTCTCTTTACTTTATACAAATTTTCTTTAATTCATATGCTATCCTTTACAACTCAATCTGAGTTCTTCTTCCCGCACTACTTCGTAGTACCATTCATTCATAGCATTAGCTACAAATCATACATCGTTTCACAGCTCATCTGTTACTACGATTTACTATGATCACGTGGTGATCTTCTTATCCTTCTCTCTACGTTTAATGTCTTAGGTACTCATACCTAAGGTTTATAACCTATCAGCTTTGATACCAACCTGTAATGCCCCGAAATCCAGTCTATTTTCACATCCGGATTTCGTATGTCATGATCCCATCTTCCTCCAAATATACATCATTATATAGCTAAATATAACAACATACATCCTCAAAACCCAGGTTCTAAAACCTTGAAACCTCTTTCATTACAAATAATGATAATTACATTATTCTTTACATCTTATACAAGTGACTTTTATCCGCCACGAATACATAATCGTTCATTAAACTATTCTATAGTTTAATTCTATCATTCTATATGACAAGCCTTCTCTTGATCTTCATGCACATTCATACACTGAATGGCACTTCGTCTGGATACCGATCAGCGTGATCTTTACGGGATCCTTAAGTTCTTCTAACATCGTTCGCTGAAAATGTTTTTATTTAAAGCAAGTGTGAGCATTTAATTGCCCAGCAAGTCATATCAGTTGAATAAACAACTTCAAGAATTCAAACATTCTTTTAAGACATCAATAACCGAACAAAGGTTATGAAGCAGCTTGAATAATAGGAATAATCTCTATTCCTATCATTTTAAAACATTAGTCACATTCACTTTGAAATACTTTTGTTCTCTACTTTCTTTCATACACATTCTGTCTGGCTAGAACCAATAGCACAGACTTTTCAACAACGGTCCATGTATAAATAAAACATTCTCATATTAAATGTCACTTCACATACGTAATCGCTTCATATCATAGAAACACCGGTGTTTCACATCAGGCACAAGGCCTCATATATTCTAACACCTTATACAAATATCACACATTTGCACATATATGTAAACTTCTCAAGTTCAACATCTTAGAAGTTTTAGAAACTAGCATTCATTTAAATTATGAATGAAGTTAGAAACTTGCCTTTTACACACACCTACACACTTATAGTTTACGCCTAAATGCTTTCATTCAAATTCCTATGTAAAGCACATAAGGAAATAACACATATACCAATTAGTCATATACTTGACTTAAACATTGGTTTACTTTTTTTTACTTCTTAGGTTCACGCTCTACAACTAAGTTTACGCGACCAACTTCCTTTTACCTAAGAATCTGGCTTCATGACATACTTGAGATGTCTTACTCAATACGCTCATCATCTTTGTGATTTTCATTCTTATTTTCTTCTTCTAACTCTCCTAGGACTCAAAGACACATCGTGTCTCCTCTAGTAGTCCATATGGTACTGAGAGTGGTTTCCCACAAACAACCAACAAACTAGTTCCCGCCTCATCTACATCGCCCATAACAAAGAGTTAGATTGGTCAAGCAATTTTGTATATACCTTCGCTTCTCAAGGAATTGTTTAGCCCAGCTCCCATATGTCAACCATCAAAGGTTACGATTGTACTAGAACCTAAATTCATCTTAACTTACCCGAACTATTAAACTATAATGTTCGTTAAGTCAATTTCTTATTCCTTATGGCTTTCTGACAACTAAATGTCATACCTCAAGATTTATTCTTTATCGTCCAAGTCATACAGTCTTTTGTATACTCAGAACAATCATTCAATATTCATTTTACGCATTTATAGCGTTAACTATTTTACATTACCTTATTCTTATCTTACCACGTCCTATTCATTCGACTTTAACGCCATCCAAGTTATAAACATTAACTCTACTTTTTTTACGTTATAATGCATTTGTCTTTAATTCACTTTTTCTTTACCGCTCACAGTTTAATCATTGATCTTCATTACCTTACAGTCAAACCATACACGGGGTGTAGGTTCTACTCGTTTAATATTCGCGTACACTTAACCTTCATGTCGGTTAAAGTGTTCAATGCTTACATTTCATTCTAACATTCTCATTCGACTGACATTCGGTTTTCATTAATCTTATTACCATTCGCTACGGCTTTCTTGATAATTCATATCTTACTTACTACTTTCGTCAACGTCTAAGTCATACAACTAATGTATACTTAGAACGTTCGCTCGACGTGAATACGATTCACGAGGATCGTTTACGTATTCAACATTTACGTTACTTGCGTCTTAATTATATTCAACCTACATTCAAGGTTTTATTCACTTTCATTCATTACGTGTCACCTGAACCCCATGTTCATTATTCTTTCTTAATTTCGAAGCCATACGATTCGCTGTATGCTAAGACCGATCGCTCATCACAATAGCATTGCATTTACAGCGTCTGAACGTTTTAAATTCATCTCTCATTATAATGACATAACATCGAAATGTTATTCATTACCCTCGACAATCAACGTCTAAGGAATCACTATCATAGCAATCCCTCACGTTCGTTTATCGCGACTACGGTCCCCTTTGATATAGGTTCCAGAACCCACGCCTACATTCTCGTATCTTTTAATCTCATTTAATCTTTTCGCTCAACCTTTATCAAAGGTTTAATACACTTAATTAAGTGTTACATTAGTTGAACTATATGTTCATATTTCTTTCTTGCACATCCCCAAAGAATCGAAAGCAAAAAATCTCATTTCGGGACTGCTTTGAACCTACATGATGCGGCGCCATGCCCTTCCCCTTTCCATTTTCATCATCACGCGGTGCCATTTAGCAAGAGATGATGATGGTCTGAACTCACGTCATGGTGCCGACCTCTAAAGGCATGACTTCAACAACATGGCACCAAGCATGAAACCTAGAAAATTTTCTAAGTCTTTTACAGCTTGAGATGTCGACTTTGAAATCTCATATCTTATTCGTTATAACTCTAACGAGGACATTCCAAAGACATTATCTTCCTTATCTTACGTACTTTGATTACCCATGGATGTAACTTCATTCTCGAATCATAACATGCCATTCAATTGGCTTAATCTTTGCTCTTTATTTATTTTATATTATTAACATTCTTCGCTCGTTCGTCTGTAATTTGGCCATCCAAAATCGTAATTCGTTTCATTCTTGAGTCTACGACTTATGTTTTATACGTTCTCTTACATTTCTTATGAAACCCTACACGTCGTCGGTTCATTTACTGAACTTTCTAATTCTCGTTCTTCTTTTATGAAATTTTGCCATAACTTCATTTATAACTCAATTTTAATCTGTTTCATCATGAACGTTTCTAACGCTTCCTAACCAAGAAATAAACAAATAACTTATACGCCGATGGTTTTAAACTTGTCCATCAACAACAATTATCCTACGATGGTTTTAAATTTGTCCATCAACAACATTCTTCGTGTTCATCATCGCGGTTCTTCGCTTTCGCTCGTTTCATTTTTTTAATCGATATTTTGGATTACGATTCGACTTTTTATTAGAATTTGATGTTATAGAACATCATTCCTTACTTATTTCACCTACTCAATCATAAGATTCATCCAGATCGTTCAAAATCCTTACGAATCTTATACTTCCTTAAGAAATTTATAAACTAAATTTCTAGTTCTTATTTCTTCGTTTTCTCATGATTTTAACCATATGAATTCATTCTTAACTTCATCTACTTCTTAGCTTCATTAAGTTATGTTTTTGAACATATTAAACTTAAAGAAAATTAGAAGAAACTAGGGTTCTGATTTACTGCTCTTCTTTAATCTCCTTCCGCTTTACAAAGCGCAATCGAAAGCTAGTTTTTCCTCATTCCTCTTCCTCTTCTTCTCCCATCCGAACTCTCTCTCTCTCTCTCTATCTCTCAAGTGTTGGTTGAAATTTCAAACCAAACAAATGAGCTTAAGACTTATTTATATAGAAAACCAAGGCTAGGGGTATTTTGGTCATTTTGTCCCCCTTAACCTCCTTACTATTCCTATGCTTAGCCACCAAGTTTACTTGGCCACCACACTTACTTGGCAGCCAAGTTGCCGCCCCACATGCCCATGGGTCTCCCCCATGGGTTGCCCCATGGGTTTTACCCATCCAGTGACCCATCGGTTCGATCCGCGGTTTATTTTCTTAGATCGGGCTTAATTAAATCTAACACTGGGCCTTATATTAATTCTTACTGGGCCTACCCTAGGCTTGATTACATATTCCATTGGGCTTGATATAATCTAAGTCCAATTGGATTCTTCAAAGTCCATGAACTCAAAGTCCATTAAGACTAATCGCATTCTACGCATCCCATTCTCGTATTCTCTTCGTATATAGTTTGTACGATATTCGTATTATACGTCATATTAATCTTCGTACTATACTCATATTATAACTAGTATTATACTCGTATTTCTCACGCATAATAACTCTAATTATTATACGAAATCATAAAATTCTCGAAACTCACGTTTCCTAACCCTTAGGTTTTAAGTCCGCAGGCGAAAACTTCATTTTTTTCCATAACTGAAATATTATTGAATATTCCATTACGTCTTAGGATTATATCATTATGCGTTTCTTAGAAATTCAAACTAAATCTCCGGACAGAAATAGATGAATAGTGTCTATTTCATCATTTTCCCTTAAATATTTTTGTTCCTAAAAATTTTTTATTTTCGCCTTTTGAAAATTTTACTCGATCAGTCTAGCTCATAGCCAGAATACTCCCGATTAATAATCAGTCTAGGTTCTAGAACGATTAATAAACTCATAGCACAGAATAGTATTTAATAAAAATTTATTTTATTAATTACTAATTCTTTAAACTTCAATTCTAGACAATCCGATTTTCCAGGTTGTCACATTCTTCCCTCCTTATAAAAATTCCGTCCTCAGAATTTCTAAAACCACACCCATTCCTGGGTCATCACATTCACCCCTTCTTCACAGAATTTCTTCCTTGAAATTTTATCTTATTCATCTTCTCAACTTCTCTTCAAAGAAGTTCTTATCTTTCATACATTCCCTACCCTTCATAACTTATCAAGAATCATGAAGTGAAAGGAATTAATAGGAATATAAGGATTCCTTTAAAACATTTCATTCTTTTGCTGAGGGTTCAATTCGATCATGAACTCTTACTAGGTTTAACATCATTTCACCGTAAACCTTTCTTACACGGTCAGTTTATAATCACACAGAAGGTAAACTATCTCTTCCATACGTAGGTGATCAACCTATCGTATAACCCCATTTCAGGGTATGTTCACCTCAGACTTATCATTAGATTCCGCACCAAAATAATTTGGTTCGGCATAACTCTTCAAAGAAAGCTCGATTTTCTTTTAATCATGACATACCATTCGTCTTAGCCAAATCAAGTAGCTTAGACCATACCAATAAATTGGACATCAACTTGAAACATTTGTCTGGTCAAATCAATTCACATCGACTAATTCTTTAAATTCTTTTGCAATACATTAAAACGTTTTATGACGTCATGATACCGCACTTTTCACAGTACGTTGAGGACTTCGTCAGTTTATGACTTCATCATTATGCATCATACCATAGTGGCTTGTTGATCCTAAGATCAAATCCAACACCAGGTTCAATTACATTAATAACTCCATCCTTTTACCATCTCTGCATCAAATGCACTGATGATATAAAATTCATTTTGATATTTCAAATCAATTTCTGTCTAGCCGAAACAATTAGCATAGACATACCAAGAATAGTTCTTTTAAACTCCATTGCTTCCAAACATTGAACCAATTCTTTCATTTTTAAAACGCGCACATTAACACGATTTCAAGAAACTTCGAAATCTAACATAGCTAGATGACTTAGAATATCCTATTCTCCATCTTCCTTCATTATCTTACTTGCGACAATACTTAATATTCTCTAGCACCTTCAATGCTAAGTCTACTAAAAATAACTCGCTTTCGAGATACACATTCCTATACCTTAGCATACCCATCAACTTACCACACATTATGAGTTCGTAAACTTTCCACAATAATATGAGTTTAAGAATTATCCCGCATGCACTATAGGCGTCCATTCGCTGAGAAGTTAAAAACATACCATATGATTATGAGTCATGAACTTACCATAAGTATGAGTTTCAAGAACTCGCACCTTATCTTATCGTCAACGTCTAAGTCATACAACTAATGTATACTTAGAACGTTCGCTCGACGTGAATACGATTCACGAGGATCGTTTACGTATTCAACATTTACGTTACTTGCGTCTTAATTATATTCAACCTACATTCAAGGTTTTAATCACTTTCATTCATTACGCGTCACCTGAACCCCATGTTCATTATTCTTTCTTAATTTCGAAGCCATACGATTCGTTGTATGCTAAGACCGATCGCTCATCACAATAGTGTTGCATTTACAGCGTCTGAACGCTTTAAATTCATCTCTCATTATAATGACATAACATCGAAATGCTATTCATTACCCTCGACAATCAACGTCTAAGGAATCACCATCATAGCAATCCCTCACGTTCGTTTATCGCGACTACTGTCCCCGAATATAGGTTCCGTAACCCACGTCTACATTCTGTATCTTTTAATCTCATTTAATCTTTTCATTTAACCTTTATCAAGGTATTAATACACTTAATTAAGTTTTACATTAGTTGAACTATATATTCATATTTCTTTCTTTCACATCCCCCAATAATTGAATAAGAAAAATCATTTCAAGCATCGTTTCAGCACCGCAAGACTACGTCATTGCACTCTTCCCTTTCCTTCGCACTGAGGTGCCATTTAGCGATAGTCGATGGTTCTGAGTCATGGCACAAGCAAGCACCTACCCCCAAGGCACGACTCATGCACAAGCAACCAAGCATGACACCTAGAGAAATTTTCTAAGTCTTTTACAAGCTTGAGACACTGGCTTTGAAATCTCATATCTTATTCGTTATAACTCGGAACGAGGACGTTCCAAAGCCATTATCTTCCTTATCTTACATACTTCGATTACCCATGGACAGAACTTCATTCGGAATCCATTAACATGTCATTCAATTGACTTAATCTTCACTCTTCATTCGTTTTACGTTCTTAACGTTCTTCGTTCGTTCGTCCGTAATTCGGTCATCTGAACTCGGAATTCATTCATTCTTGAGTCTACGACTCATGGTTTATACGTTCTCTTACATTCTTATGAAAACCTACACATTCGGGTTCATTTATGAACTTTCTAATTCTTGTTCTTCTTTTACAAAATTTTTTCCATAACTTCGTTATAGCTCAATTTTAATCCGTTCATCATGAACATTTCTAACGTTCTTAACTAAGCAATAAACAAATAACTTATACACGATGGTTTTAAACTTGTCCATCAACAACAATTATCCTACGATGGTTTTAAATTTGTCCATCAACAACATTCTTCGCGTTCAACGCGTGTTCTTCGGGTTCTTCGTTCGTTTTTCATTTTTAATCGATATTTTGGATTATGATTCTACTTTTTATTGGAATTTGATGTTATAGAACATCATTCCTTACTTATTTCACCAACTCGATCATAAGATTCATTCAGATCGCTCAAAATCCTTACGAATCTTATACTTCCTTAAGAAATTTATAAACTAAATTCCTAATTCTTATTTCTTCATTTTCTCATGATTTCAACCATATGAATTCATTCTAAAATTCATATAATTCTTATCTTCATTAAGTTATGTTTTTGAACATATTAAACTTAAAGAAAATTAGAAGAAACTAGGGTTCAGATTATCGTTCTTCTTTAATCTCCTTCCGTCGGACAAAGCGTGCATTCGAGCTAGCTTTTCCTCTTCCTCTTCTTCTCCCATCTGAACTCTCTCTCTCTCTCTATCTATCTCTCAAGTGTTGGTTGAAATTTCAAACCAAACAAATGAGCTTAAGGCTTGTTTATATAGAAAACCAAGGCTAGGGGTATTTTGGTCATTTTTCCCCCTTAACCCCCTTACTATTCCTATGCTTAGCCACCAAGTTTACTTGGTCACCACCCTTACTTGGCGGCCAAGTGGCCGCTCCACATGCCCATGGGTCTCCCCCATGGGTTGCCCCATGGATTTTACCTTCCCATGACCCACCTGCTTCGATCCGCTGGCTTATTTTCTTGATCGCTTAATTAAATCTAACATTGGGCCTTACATTAATTCTTACTGGGCCTACCCTAGGCTTGATTACACATTCTATTGGGCTTGATATAATCCAAGTCCAATTGGATTCTTCAAAGTCCATGAACTCAAAGTCCATTAAGACTAATCACATTCTACGCATCTCATTCTCGTATTCTCTTCTTATATAGTTTGTACGATATTCGTATTATGTGTCGTACTAATCTTCGTACTATACTCGTATAATAACTAGTATTATACTCGTATTTCTCACGCATAATAACTCTAATTATTATACGAAATCATAAAATTCTCGGAACTCACGTTTCCTAACCCTTAGGTTTTAAGTCCGCAGGCGAAAACTTTGTTTTTTGCCATAACTGAAATATTATTGAATATTCCATTACGTCTTAGGATTATATCATTATGTGTTTCTCAGAAATTCAAACTAAATCTCCGGACAGAAATGGATGAATAGTGCCTATTTCGTCTTTTTCCCCAAAAATATTTTTGTTCCCGAAATTTTTTTATTTTCGTCTTGAAAATTCTTACTCGATCAGTCTAGCTCATAGCCAGAATCCTCCCAATTAATAATCATTCTAGGTTCTAGAACGATTAATAAACACATAGCACAGAATAGTATTTCATAAAAATTTATTTTATTAATTACTAATTCTTTAAACTTAAATTCTGGACAATCCAATTTTTCGGGTTGTCACATTCTTCCCTCCTTATAAAAATTCCGTCCTCAGAATTTTTAGAACCACACCCATTCCCGGGTCATCAGATTAACAAGCATGCTCTACCACTACTCACTTCTCTATCAAATGAAGAGAGGGAGAATCATGGTTAGGAATCATTACCTTTGAAGTTCTCTTGCTTTCTTCTTCTTCTTCTTCTTCTTCTTCTTCCTTTTGTTATAGCTTTTCTCGCTTTTCTCACTTTTCTCTCAATAATATGAAAGCTCTAAGTTGTTGGTGGAATTTTGAACAAGTAATTAATCTAGCAACCTTTTCATATTTATAGAAAATCTAAAGTGAGGGCATAATGGACATAAAGCCCTTTCACCTCCTTAATCACCTCCTTACTATTCATCCTTGGCCACCAAGTAAAACCACTTTACTTGGTTACCAAGAGGGTGCCATGTCATCCATGGGGCCCACATGGGTTACCCCATGGGTCGTTCTTACCCATTAGTTCGATCCACGGATCCGGTTCTTAATTTGGGCTTTAAGCTTCAATAACTTTACCTACCCTTTGGGCTTGCATTATTAAACATTGGGCCTTAACATTTCCTCAACTTGGGCTTGTACAATTCCTACCAAATCCTACAAGTCCAATACCATTGCTTAATACTTATAACGTATTGTCTACGTATTATTCTCGTATGCTAACTCATATACTTATTCATTATATACGACATACCATCATTTATACATACTCGTATAATACCTCATATCATACTCGTATTCATTACCTCGTACAATACTTACATATCATACGATCATCCTTTACTTATTAACGTTTCACTTTCCCTAACGTTCTCAAATTTAATCTGTATGCAAAAAACTGTGTTTGCCATACGTGAACTATTTTTACATAATCCATATTTCCTTAATATTCTATCGTTACGTATTTCTCAGAAGTTCAAAAATAATTCCCGAGCAGATATCGATGAATAGTATTTTTCAGAAAATTTCTCGGAAAATTTTTATTTTTATCTTGGAAATTCAAACACTTTAATTCTACCACATAGCCAAAATACTATGACATTCCAACACTATTAGGTTATAGAATGACATTCATCTTTCTTACTCATTATAAACTAATTTTATTCATTATTTAATCAAATAAAAGTATTTTACAAATAATTCGATTTTCTCGGTTGTTACATCAAATCCACATCATAATATTCAAAAAGATATTTCGAGAAAATTAATCTTTATTGATAAAA
Organism: Panax ginseng; assembly: GCA_020205605.1. Classification (NCBI taxonomy): domain Eukaryota; kingdom Viridiplantae; phylum Streptophyta; class Magnoliopsida; order Apiales; family Araliaceae; genus Panax; species Panax ginseng. The sequence continues at coordinate 55,046,008 of CM035130.1, read as the reverse complement.
GTTGGGGTCTTACAACCTCCCCTTCTTATGAAATTTCATCCTCGAAATTGGTGTACGTACCTGGTATGTCGAAGAGGTGAGGATAACTTGATTTCATTTCAGATTCTAACTCCTAGGTCATTTCCTCAACATCATGGTTTCTCCACAAAACTTTGACTTGAGATATAACCTTGGAGCGTAGAATATGTTCCTTCTTATCCAAAATTTTAACAGATACATCTTCATACGTTAAATCTTCCGCTATCTCGTCTGGTTCTAACTCAATAATGTGGTTCGAGTCTTCCACATATTTACGTAACATAGATATGTGAAAACCGTTATGAACATGAGACATACTTGGCAGTAAGGCAAGTCTATAAGCCATAGTTCCTACTCGGGGCCAATGAATCGAGGATTGAGCTTTCCTCTCTTTCCAAATCTCGTAACTCACTACAAAAAATGGTGATTTTGCAACAAACAGTTTTCGTTGCTAAATGTGCGAAATTTCGTTGCTAAATGTCATTTGCAACGATTTTTCAGTCGTTAGACATTTCGTTGCGCAATGAGCGTTGCTAATTGTCTAGCAACGAATTTTTTTTCCATTGCAAAAAGTAATATATTTCGCAACGAAATAATTTTTTCGTGTAAAATCATAAATCATTTAACAATGAAATATTTTGTAGCAAATTTATTAAGAAATTGTTACTGAAAAATAATTTTCGTTGCAAAATATGCCTAATTGGCAATGAAAAAGAATCTTTTTATTTGCCAACGAAGATAAAATTTGTTGCATTTGATACACATATGCCAATGAGTTTGTCGTTACTGAACAATATAAAAATTGTTGCCTTAATTGATTTTCGTTGCTAATTGTGTACTTTTTGGTAACGATGTTTGTTGCTAAATGTACAAAATAAACCGATTATATATTAATTTGTAACGAATTTTTCCATTGCCATTGGTTTTGTTATGGATAATTATGATCAATTAGCAACGATACTATTCGAAGCTAATTGTTTTTCGAGAGCAACAAAAGTTGTCAATTAGCAACGACACTATACGTTGTCTTTTGCTTTTTCTATGCAACAAAAGTTGTTATGATTTGCAACAATATAAATGTTGCCTTTTCTTTTTTTTATAGCAACAATATAAAATAAAACATAAAAAATATTATATACATCATTTAAAATCATTCACATTACAACATTACAATATAATAATTGGATAATTCATCCTTAAAATATGATGATCATTATTATACCAAACTACTATCTAAAAACTTTTACGTTCATTATTACAATACAATAGTTCAGTTATATATAGAAGACATTTGATTACTTGAAGCCACTTGAACTTGAGCATTATCTTTGGTTGTAGGTTCAGTAGAGCCTGAATACTACGCCCAACTACATGACCAAAATTGTGCCTCCAATCCTTCACATGAAAGAGAAATTTATGCACTAAACTCATGCCCACTCTACATCATGTCAAAAATGGTGATATGAAAGCATATATACATACATACATTAGATTATTATTCTAAAGACTAAAGAGTCAAATATAAAAGCAAGGCACAATCAAATGATCAATCTACCTTAGGCCTGTGAAATAATAGCAGAACAGTCTTAGAGCATTCAAAATTTGTGTTTTCAAAGATTTCAGTCTAAAGGGATGGATGATAATGAACTTGAACTAGTTATTCATGCTCAGTTTATAGAATCAGCACTGGCTCTTGTTATTGATTTCCCATGTGGTTTCTATCACAAACTCGAGATAGTTGACGAAATTTGTTTTTTAACCAAATGAAGTTAGTAACAATGTCGTAAACAAAATTGGGTAGGGTACAGTATCTTACCAGAATTGATTCAGTACTCATAAAATAATCTAAGCATCCATATCCTCAAGGGTGCTACCATTTTCAAAACTATTCACCCTTATAATGTACACCTGCAAATGGAAGATGAATTAAACACTTTGGAATATGTAAGTTTGGTCCTAAAAGTGAAGGGATTGAAATCAGTGACTATGATGAGGTTATATTCATTCATCAAGGGCTTTGGTAGGGTTTAAGGTTTATTAAGACAAACAAAAAATAGGTTATGGAACATGAAAAATTAACAACAATTGAGCAATATCCATTTTACAATTATCACCTTGAATGCAGTTGGTCGGATCAACCGAAACACCAGTGCATCCCCATCTACCAACTCATGAGCAATCGAAAACCCTCTCCATCCACCACTTAGTCCTGATTTATAGAACAAGTACATTGCTGGATACTCTTCTCCTTCCTCGTCAATTAATGTAATAGTATCATCACGCTTTGGAAGGTGTTTCCTGCACCAAGAACCTGGAAGGCCCTGTTCATTACATTTTTAAAAATACTTACTTCACAAAAAGAATCAATATATTTTGATCAACAACATTTTTCAGTAACTGCAGAAATCCCTTTAATGGTACAAACTAAAATGTACTAAAAAATGAACAAATTTAACATGAGATTAAGAGTAACAATTTAAACAATGGAAAGCAGAACTAAATAGACTTCAAATTTTCCAGCATTGACCATATAATATTATAGATTGTCCTCACCTTACTTTTAAGGTCAAATGTACAAGAATTCTCAAGCTCATCATGGGTCTAAGCAAATTATTATAAAAGGGGCGCTCATACATTGGCAACATACACAGTAGTTTGTGCTCAACACCTTGGGGTGGTTCTCTTTGTTTTGCAAGTGTTATTTGCACAAGCACCAGCAGCCAAATTGTGAATCTGTTTGGAATATCAATTTTATGACATTACGCCAGATACCTGAACAAGTTGGGGTTATCCTTATCTCTTTCTAGATAATCTCGAGTTATTAAATCTTCAATTCTCTTCTTAATTGCTTTAACATCAGGCTGCAAATTTACATATAATAATAGGCATTTAGTTTGAAATGAGAAGTGTTGGGACATGTTAAAATAAAAGAAAAAATGAACACCCTAATATACCTTGAACATGCGGCCCAACTGCTCAACACACTCCATAACCAACTGCTGGTAGCCCAAAACTTTGCGGCTCTTCATGATACGGACAATCGAGGCATCAATAGCATAGCGCCTGTCCTTGCCAACATCTTCAATTACCTTTTTCTTCTCATCCACTGGAGGAAGTGGAATCTGTGCATACCAACAAGCCAATTTACATGCATCTAAAATATAATAGAAGAAAATTGACCAACACAAGAAGCTTGGGTCAAACCTAAAAACTGAACCCCATACCTTGATTCTCCTCATAGAGAGGAGAAAGGCGACGACAGGATAGACGGAGAAGCCGGGATCAGCGGTGGGAAGAGGCGCGCGGCAGAGGAGAGAGAATATGGGGATAAATAAAGATAGAGAATTAAATGGACTTGCCATCGATCTTGAGTCGCCATGGTTTTTCCTTTTTTCTTACTATGCGACTGCTGAAATGAGTGGGAGAGTTAGGGCAGGGACGCGATGTGGGAAAGAAGGGAGATCTGAGTGAGAGAGCTGGGGAGGGAAGATATTTTGGCCTAATATTAACCCATATATATATATAATTATTAATTAATATATATATAAAATTAAATATTTATTTCTATGAAATATTTTAAATTGTAGTCAGTGAGAAGATTTTTGGGATAATATTCCATTTTTGGTGTTTAAATTTTTATTGCTAGTATTTTATTCACCTTTGAATTGAATTTTACTTTTTTTATGAGATAATTAATTAATTCTCTTTGTAATATAGTTTAATTTATGAGACCTTAATTTCTATATTTTAGACATTCTTTTTTGGTTGGAATAACTTGTGTTAATTGTTAAAAAAAAATTTCATATTTCGGTGTGGGATAATCATAACAGTTGAAAACTTTTGTTATGTTTTTTATACAGTTTGACTTCATTAAAAATAATTACTTAATACCATTTTTACAATATACCCAAGGATCCCATCGGAGGATATACATATTTACACTTATAAAGTCATCATATGTCAAGCATTCATATATAAAATGAGCAAAATACGGATCAATAAAAATGTAAATAAGTTTGGTAAGTAATTAATTTGACATCGCAATTAAGTTTTTTAAGTAAAAAAATTGTAACAAGCTAATAATTATAGTTTGGTAAGTTAATATATAGAGCAATATGGTCATACACAGCTGTGTATAATTTATTTGTGCATACTCTGCCAAAACTATGTCGTTTTAGCAGATTTTTTTTATTTATTTAAAAAATAGCTGCTCTCTTCTCAAATCAGAAATCAAAAACAAATATGTCAAAAAGACGTAGTTTTGAAAGACTGTGCACAAATAGAATATACACGGCTATATATATATGGGCCCCCATTCTTGACAATCGGTTATCATGAGTACTATTTTAACAACCATAATCTATACCGTTGATCACAACATTGGATGACACGGATTGAAATGGATTTCCCCCTGCCGCTACAAGCTGTAGCGACATCAAAAATTACTCATTTGCCCCTCATTTGCTCATGTGCTACACTGTCTACCGCTACAAATTAATATGACGGTAGTTTAATACTATTACTTTTAGTACTATTATTATAATTATAATAATTATTATTGTTATTATTATTTTATTTTTATTTTTATTATTAGTATTATTATAATAATTATTATTATTATAATAATAGTACTAAAAATATTCATTTGTTGTCAAATTAAGTGAATAAATATATAATATTGATAATTTTTAAAACAAATATTATATACTATTATGTAATATTGTAGATTAACTTCTTCTCTCATTCAAATTATAATTTAATACAAAAGTTTTTATACACAAAAATTTTTGTATTGCACTTATAATTTGGTACAAAACTTTCATAATTTGGTAAAATCATAAAATATTTATATTTAATTTTCATGTCTCAAATTTATTTGTAGAAAAAAGGTCAAACAAACAGTTTCCTAATGTTAGGCAAGATGATACTTAAAATTTTAAATAATAATAATTATTGTAATAATACAGTGACTAAAAAGGAGATAATACACTATATTATTACAACAACAATAATAATAATAATAATAATAATTAAAATTTTAAATAATAATAAAATAATAATTATTGTAATGATAATTAAAATAATAATTACAATTACAAATCTGGTAAGTAGCAGTGGTTTGTTTCTCTCTCCTAATGTCCCACACAAATGTACCTACAAAGGACTATTGAGAATGTTATGACGTTTATAATATATATATATATATATATATATATATATATATATATATATATATATATATATATATATACATGGTCCAGAATCTTAAGCTCACTCCTTATCCAACTTACAGAGCTCACCCCCTTTTAGCGAGCGGACACGTGACAGTTCGGTTATACAACCGTTGTCTATACTTTTAGCGATGGACAACATATAGCGTCGCTAAAAGTATGGCATGACGGTTGTATATTTAATCGAACCGTCGCTAAAGGGGGGTGAGTTGGATAAGGGGTGAGCTTAAGATCCCGACTCTCTCTCTATATATATATAAAGCCAAGTAGTAGTCCTATATGGACATATGAGGTTGCAAAGGACTAATTGATTATTTAGAAAACTATGATTACAAGTCTCCTTTTATGTGACAATTTAGGTGACCTTTCACATTTCCCTCCCCCGTATATATAATTGTTAGAAATTATCTATATCTACATATTCAGCATATTAATTAATTCAGAATAATAATAATAATAATAATAATTGTAATTATTATTTTAATTATTACTACAATAATAATAATAATTATTATTACAATAATTATTTTACTATTACAATAATTATTATTTTATTATTACAATAATTATTATTTAAAATTTTAATTATTATTATTATTTTAATTAATTAAAATTTATTATTATTATTACAATAATTATTATTATTATTATTACAATTATGATTATTATTACAATTCCTAGTACAGTGACAAAAAGGTGTATTATCTCATCTTCACATGCATAGAAATGATGCTAGATGGTTTAAATATTAGTGTTACATAAATACTAGCATGTTAGGTAGTTGGTATAGTGGCTTTTGTTGGAATATAAGGTTTCTAGTTTGGAGAGATTTGGAGTTCGACACTCGTGAGCAACATTTTCTTTAAAAAAAATTTAAGCCTGGCAATTCTGCCCTCCACGTCAGCAATAACGGGCTACGTCAACAAAAATAACGGGACAATATGCATAGTCAGCATTTCGTCCGTTTTCAAGGACGAAAATTAAAAATAATGACTATTTTATAATTTTTGAGAGTACAATTATTCGATTGTACCAAAAAAAGTTTCGGTAACCACAATAAAAATCGGACCCTAATATGGTGACCAAAAAGTGTGTTATCCTGAGAAACATTTATATATATATATATATATATATATATATGGTAGTAAAATTTATCTAATACATAAAAAATATAGCACATGAAGCATAAATAAATTTAATAATGACTTATAAGTAAAAAAAAGTTAAAATTTAAGTTATTGTCAAACACTAAATAATAACAAATGACTTATAACTTAGTTTGACCAACTTATAAGTCATTATCAAACACCCTCTAATTTAAGATATAAAGAGAAATTAATATTTGATTATAAAAAATTTACAAGTCAAAAAAAAGGAGAATTTGAAAAAGGGGGGTTAAAAAAGAACTTACACACCATTTGTGCAACTTAATTGGTCTATGTCGGAATTATTGGCGCGACTTAATCGTGCAGTTTGGTCGATTTTTGGTACAATTTTGGGAGCGATTTCGATTCCTTACCCTCTCTTGTCAAAAAGTATATATGTAAAATAACGAGTTACAAGAAAAATTCATATAAATTATTTTAGAAATTAATTATAATTTTTTTTTTTAAATTATAAGTGTGCAAATATGATCATTATAAACTACATCCAATTAACTACAAACTTTAATTTTTATAAATTAAAAAATATATCTATATGTGCTCAATTTTAATTTCAAAAATTATAACTTTTAAAAAATTAAACTAGTCATTTATTTTGAGACGGACGGAGTGAAATATTTCACTATATAAAACTGTGTCTAACTAAATAAAAAATTTTAAATGAAAAATGATGCGTTTGGGGGGGGGGGGGGGAAGAGGCATGCTTATTGGGTTTGTTTTAATTTTGGGCAACAATTTACTAGTCGTTGCAAAAAAAATGTATTAAATATGCAACGAAAAAATTTTGTTGCCAATGAATGTGGCCTATATTAGGCAACGAAATATAGCAACAAAAATTTTTTTGTTGCCGACGATGAGGAGAAATCTCATCGGCAACAAAAAAGTAAATAGGCGGTGGGATTTTTTTTCCCACCAATGATTTGGTAACGATTTTTTGCAATGACTTATGAATTTTGTTGTGAAAAATGAAAGCCTTTCATAAACTCCAATGAATGACAAATTTCGTTGCTAAACATGCATTTTTGACAATGAATTTATAAGTCGTTGCTCGAAAAATTGTTGCCAAATGTCTATTTTTTTGTAGTGACTCCTTTCTATGGAGCAACACGTAACAACACATGTTCTCCAACATTGAATTCCACGTCCTTTTAATGAAGATCAACCTAACTCTTTTGTCGATCTTGTGAGGTTTTTATATGTTATCGGATCATTTGAATCTTTTCCGTAGTTATGCGTACCAACTTCGGTCCCAACAACGTTACTTCACCCACCTTGTCCCAGCATACTGGAGAACGACACTTGCGTCCATACAACGCCTCGAATGGAGCCATGCCTATACTTACTTGATAACTGTTGTTGTAGGAGAATTCCACCAATGACATAAACTTGTCCCAACTTCCTTTGAAGTTTAGGACACAGAGACTTAATAAATCTTTAAGAGTTTGAATAGTCCTCTCCGACTGCCCGTCCATTTGAGGATGATATGCCGAATTGAATCATAAATCTGTGCCCATAGCTTTTTGCAAACTAACCCAAAATCGTGAAGTGAATCTTGGGTCTCGATCAGAAACTATGGATAGTAGCATACCATGCAGTCTTACAATCTCATTTATGTATATATGATCAAGACGTTCAAGTGAATAAGTTTCTCGTATAGGTAAGAAATGAGCAGACTTGGTTAATTTATCGTCAATGACCCAAATTTCATCTACGCCTTGAGAAACCTTTGGAAGACCAGTAACGAAATTCATGTTAATGTGCTCCCACTTCCATTCTGAAATTTCAACTGGTTGTAATGGTCCTTTTGGTACTTGATGCTCCTCCTTGACACGTTGACAAGTTAAACACCTTGAGATAAACTCCGCGATCTCTCTTTTCATATTGCTCCACCAAAATGTCTATTGAAGATTACGATATATTTTGGTACTCCCAGGATGAATTGCAAACGGTGTGTTATGCACCTCCATCATAATTTTATACTTCAAATCAGAGTCGCTAGGAACACAAAGTCTAGAGTTAACTCGAAGTATTCCTTCTTCATAGTTTCTTGCTTCTTGAATATCACCTTCTTTCACTTTCTTCTTCATTCGTATCAGCTCCAGGTCCGTAGCTTGAGCAGCTTTAACTTTATCGATTAAAGTCGATTCTACTCGTATATTTGACATCATCACGTGGGTCCCTTGAGTCTTTAACTCTATCTCCATCCTTTGTAAGTCATACAAAATGGGCATTTGTGTTGACAATTGAAAGGTCAATAATAATCTAGAAGGGAGGTTGAATAGATTATTATCTGTTAAAAATTATATTTAGGCCTTTTTGAATTTTTAGTTATTAATTAGCAGTTTTTAGTAATTAGCATGTAAGATAATAAAAATTCAATCATAATGCACATAAATTTATCTGGTTCACAACAGACACCCTTTGGTATGTTGATCTTATTATATCAGTAATAACAACTCATTTAACAGGCGGAGAAGCCTATACAAAGTTTTAAAGACAAACTTTCAACAATTCAACTATTCTATCTTGGACAGCAAGCTCCCTGCTCCTTCCTCAAGTCTAGTTGCACCACTCTTTTGAGTTTAGTTCTATTCTATGATCTGGTCTTGAATCAATGACATCTTCCTCACCTCACAAGTACACTAGAGACCCAACTTCCCGCTGACCTCTCTAAGACTCTGGTCTTGGTTGAAGAATTACTCTTTTTTCTCATAGGTACATAAAATAAACTAAATCTAATCCTTTCTCTGTTTACAAATAAGTTTACAACAAAGTGCTTATTCAATAAGATGATAAGAGTTAAGTACTGATTAATGCTTCTCAAATAAGCAGATATAAAATTAAAAACAAATATATTAGTATGGGCTTCTTAAAAAATAGATAGAACTTTCTTTTGGATCCACTGATGCTTCAAATATATGATATTAAAGCACTTTATAAAAAAATAACAATCCTATAAAATAAAGAGTATTTTTCTATGGATAATATATGTGACACCCCCAAAATAAGTATACATCACCTATTTTGAGTCGCCAAATACATGGTACAGAATACAAATACCATCTTTAATATACAACAAGAAAGCTATGAGTTTTAATACAAATATTGTCTTCTAGACAATATCCACTCTCAGAATAAGTCCTCATTACATTTATTGTCACACTATTTAACAGAATAGTGAGGACTACTAATACTATCATCTGGACCGTCACTTCGTTCCCCGACTAGTTCCGGTTACGTTCTCATTTCCTAAAGAGAACAATGAAAGAAAGGGTGAGCTCAACTAGCCCAGTAAAAAATATTATGACTAAGATAATGTAGAATAAATTATCATTAGTCTTCAACAGTGTTAAACTGATAAAATACAATAGACATCAACTTTAACTGTAGCAGAACATGCAATCCATTAAAAGAGTCAAGTAGAGAATAAAATCTACTATCTTTTATGATTTAAAAGGTTTTTTTTTATCACTTTTATCGTTGGGACTCAGCTTAATAAATAATCCATCATCCCCTCCATCTACTACGACCAGGATATTCATTAGTATCACAACCACAATTTATCCATGCACTACGGGCCAAGGATATTTGTGTATTCATTAATGGTCATGATCATGCCAACAACTGTCCATCAATGCACTACGGGCCAATGAGAACTTTTACCACATCATTTGTAGCATTACGGTCATGATTACACCGAATAATCCCTGGTTATAATCATACCAAGTCCATCTATGCACTACAGGCCACATATGACTTTTAACAAAATATAAATATGAGGATGATGACAATGATATAAGAATTCAATAAAAAAAGTTCAAGAATTAATTTATTTAGGAACTAATAACGTCTAAATTGTCAACATGATACTTCTTTGTAGAGTAAAATTTAAGAATGCTCAGAAGAATATTTCTATGAAAAGATACTGGATGAAGCGCAAATATCAAGGATATTCCACTAATTTCATGGAGTATAGAAATCAAAACTTTAACTAACTGAGTATAATAAAGAATGTAATAACAAAAAAAATCACCATGCATGCGGTACTTCGTATAGATAGGTTATTCCAACAGAATAATAAATAATGAGAACCAGTCGAGTAATAATCGCTTATTAGTACATGATATTCCAATGAATAATAAAGAATGGAATAACAACGAAATCACCATGCATGCGATACTTGGCATAGATAGGTTATTCAATGAATAATAAATAACGGAATCGGTCCGACGTAAAATGCATGACGGGATATTCCAACGTAATAATAAAAGATTTAAACCCAGTCCGACGTAAAACGCGCAGACGGGATGTTCCAACGAGAATAATAATGAATGGAATAACAACGAAATCACCAAGTATAGGATGATCACGATATACAAAGTTATTCAATGTAATAATAAAGAATGGAATAACATAAGTTCTCTTCATGAATATGAAAAAATAACACCCTTACCTTATAAAGAAGAGTACTTTCCGATGGTAGGTGGATATACTTGAAGAAACTTGCACTACGCTTTCAAAGCTTTCTTAAACGCTAAAGAAATACGCTCAAGATAGAAGAATAATTCTCTCTACGGTTTCTCTCTACAGTTTCATTGAATTAAGTAAGAAATAATGAAGGAATGAGCTTCTATTTATAGAAGAATGGACCTAATAGTAACTAATCCATGAACAGTCTAGATCGATTTACTTTAAGCAGACGATCCAGTTGGTTTACAATAAAATATAATATATTCTATTTATAATCTAATAAAACGAATAACTTTTAAAAAGATTTTACTATGCAAACACTATGTCAAGCACTATGCAAACACTATGCATAATAAAATATAATATATTCTAATTATTGTCTAATAAAATGAATAACTTTATAAAAGTATTACATTTTATATAAATTTTTTTACTATTAGCCTAATAAAATGAATAACGTTATAAAAGTATTACATTTTATATAAAAAGCTTTTCTTTTTATTACATTAATAATACTAATAAAACAAAACTTCATCATCATTATTATTATTCACACTATTAATCGACCGTGTCGTTCCAGAAAGAGGGAGCTTTCAATAAGGATTTCTCCTATCATGCCGCATGATTAGGTGACCAAACTTCTCCTTGGCAGAACTTCTATACATCGTTAATAATGCAAATAATAATATTAATAACTTCGTCATCTCAATTATAAAATCTCAACAATAATTGAATCAATTAACGTGAGATACTATGCAACAATTACTGAAGCAATAATTGAACAAAACTGAGTGACTTCTCACGTAAGCATCAATAATCAATACCGTGTGCTACTATGCAACCACGCGTATTCCTGTACTTTTAACACCAGGTGTTTCAACAGTTAATGGTAAAACTTCCGCCGTTATTTTCATAAAAATATTTTTATCGTTTTCTCAATTCGACAATAATTCAGTTGTGGGGTCCACCAATGATTGTGCCGTCCTATGAATATTCCCTGTTTAAAATGAATATTCCCTGACCAATCGAATATTATATAACAACCTGCATACTTTGCAAAATTTATAAATATTACCCACAACTATAATATTATATCAAATTTATTCCATAATATTCAAAAATGATATTTATAGAAAATATATTTTTATTCATAAAAGTTGGGGTCTTACAATCTCCCATTCTTATGAAATTTTGCCCTCGAAATTAGGGTACATACCTGGTATGTCGAAGAGGTAAGGATACCTTGATTTCATTTTAGATTCTAACTCCCAGGTCATTTCCTCAACATCATGGTTCCTCCATAAAACTTTGACTTGAGGTATAACCTTGGAGCGTAGAATATGTTCCTTCTTATCCAAGATTTGAACAGGAACCTCTTCATACGTTAAATCTTCCGCTATTTCGTTTGGTTCTAACTCAATAATGTGGTTTGGGTCTTTCACATATTTATGTAACATGGATATATGAAAAACCTTGTGAACACGAGACATACTTGGCGAAAAGCGAGTCATAGGCTCTGATCCCTACTCGATCGAGGATTAAAAATGGGCCAATGAATCAAGGATTGAGCTTTTCTCTTTCCAAATCTCGTGCTTCGCTTTCCATGGAGCAACACGTAACAACACACATGATCTCCAATATCGAATTCCACGTCCTTTCGATGAAGATCGGTATAACTCTTTTGTCGGTCTTGTGAGGTTTTTATACGTTGTCGAATCGTTTGAATCTTTTAAAGTAGTCATACGTATTTGCTTCCGGTCCCAACAACGTTGCTTCATCCACCTCCTCCCAGCATACTGGAGAACGACACTTTCTTCCATACAACGTTTCGAATGGAGCCATGCCAATACTTGCTTGATAATTGTTGTTGTAGGAAAACTCCACCAATGGTAAGAACTTGTCCCCACTTCCCTTGAAGTCAAGGACACAAAGTCTTAATAAATCTTCAAGAGTTTGAATAGTCCTCTCTGATTGTCCGTCCGTCTGAGGATGATATGCCGAACTAAATCTTAAATCCGTGCCCATAGCTTTTTGAAAACTAACCCAAAATTGTGAAGTGAATCTTGGGTCTCGATCAGAAACTATGGATATTGGCATACCATGCAATCTTACAACCTCGTTTATGTACATACGAGCAAGACGTTCAAGTGTATAAGTTTCTCGTATAGGTAAGAAATGAGCAGACTTGGTCAATCTATCAACAATGACCCAAATTGCATCTATGCCTTGAGAAACCTTGGGAAGACCAGTAACGAAATCCATGGTAATATGCTCCCACTTCCATTTTGGAATTTCAAGTGATTGCAATGGACCTTTTGGTACTTGATGCTCTGCCTTGACTCGTTGACAAGTTAAACACCTTGAGATAAACAAATATTATCTCCTCTTCATATTGCCCCACCAAAATGTATGTCGAAGATCATGATACATTTTGGTACTCCCAGGATGGATTGTAAACGGTGTGTTGTGCACCTCCATCAAGATTTTATACTTTAAATCAGGGTCGTTAGGAACACAAAGTCTAGAGTTGACTCGAAGTATTCCTTCTTCATCGATTCTTGCTTCGTGATAAGACCTTCTTGTACTTTCTTCCTCATATGCATCAGCTCCAGGTCTGTAGCTTGAGCAGCTTTAACTTTATCAATTAAAGTCGGTTCCACTCGTATATTCGCCATCATCACTTGGGTCCCTGGAGCCTTTATCTCTATCTCCATTCTTTGCAAATCATACAAAATAGGCCTTTGCGTTGACAATATCGCTTTTCATTCCAAGATATGATCTTCTACTCAATCGTTAGTTTGCCGGTGTTCACTTTTCCAAGATGGTATTGGATTGTATAATCATAATCTTTCAACAGTTCAAGCCAACGTCGCTATCGCATGTTTAGTTCCTTTTGAGTGAAGAAATATTTGAGGCTTTTATGATCCGTAAAGATCTCCACTTTCTCCCCATACAAGTAATGCCTCCAAATTGTAAGTCACGAAGACAACAAATGCCAACTCTAGATCATGAGTAGGATAATTCCTCTCATATTCTTTGAGTTGTCGAGAGGCATAAAGGCTATGACTTTCCCATGTTGCATAAGAACACATCCTAACCCTTTGCACTGAAGCATCATTTGTAGATGACAAATCCTCCGAGCAGGATGGTATTGTCGAGCGGTCTTTGAAATGAGTCTTCTCTTGAGTTCTTGAAAACTCTTCTCACATTCCTCGTTCCAACCGAATTTTATATCTTTTCGAGTCAAATTGAGTTAAGGGGAGTAGCGATTCGAGAAAACCCTTCTACTGAATCTCCGATAATAACCAAATTTAAGCCGAGAAAGCTACGTGCTTTGGTCATTGATTTAGATTGTTCCCATTTTGAATAGCTTCAATCTTTCTTTGGGTCAACAGATATTCCATGACTTGATACCACGTGCCCAATGAATGCTACTTCCTCAAGCCAGAACTCGCATTTCTTCAACTTGGCATAAAGCTTATATTCACGAAGCTTTTGGAGTATCAGCCTCAAGTGTTGCTCATGATCTTCACGGCTTTTGGAATAAATAAGGATGTCATCAATAAAGACGACTACAAAGTGATCCAAATATTCCCTGAATACTCGGTTCATCATATCCATGAAGGCAGCAGGAGCATTAGTCAATCCAAAAGACATGACTAGGAATTCATAATGCTCGTACCAAGTTCTGAAAGTCGTCTTTGGAATGTCATCTGTTATAATCTTCAATTGGTGATATCCGGAATGAAGATCAATCTTTGAAAAGGATTTGTCACCTTGCAACTGGTCAAACAAGTCATCAATACGTGGCAATGGGTACCTATTTTTGATGGTGATATGATTCAACTCCCGATAATCAATACAAAGTCGCATACTCCCATCTTTCTTCTTCACGAATAGAACAGGAGCACCCCAAGGAGAAGTACTAGGGCGAATAAAGCCAATGTCTAACAATTCCTGCGATTGGGTCTTTAACTCACGAAGTTCAATAGAGCCATTTGATATGGGGCTTTGGAAATGGGTTTTGTACCGGGTTCAAGGTCGATACAAAATTCAATTTCATGTTCTGGGGGTAGGCCATGAAGTTCTTCAGGGAATACGTCAGGAAATTCATTAACAATAGAAATATCATTCAAAAATGACGTATTTTTATTTAGATCTATGACATGAGCTAAGAAAGCTTGACATCCGTTTTTCAATAAACGAATAGCTTTATGGCTTGAGATGACAGTGATTGAATTTAATGCTTTGGTTGCTTGAATTCGCATAATAGGTTGGTTAGGAATATGAAAGCTAACAACCTTACAAAAATAATCAATTTTTGCATGATGAGTAGTTAACCAATCAATCCCTAGAATTACGTCAAATGCAAGTATTTTCAATGAAATAAGATTGACAGGTAATGTGAGGGTACCAATTTGAACCAAACAAGACTTATAAACATCGGATGTAATGAAGGTTTCTCCCAACGGAGTTTCAACAGATAAGTCAAAGTCCAATTTCTCCAGAGTCAAATTTAAACGTTGAGCGCAAGTAGGAGAAATAAAGGAATGGGTAGAATCAGTATCAAATAAGGTATATACTTCGCTAGAGTTTACGATAAGCTTACCCGTGATGACCTTATTTGGGTTCCTTTCTTTCTGGGAGGTCACGACAAACGCTTCTCCCTTGCACTCATCGACTTTGACTTTTCCGAGCGCGCCTTTGGTGCCTCCATCCTAGTTGAACTTGTCTTGATTGAACGACAAAATTGGGCTAGGTGACCTTCTCTTCACAATTATAACATGCTTTGACTGACATCGCATGCAGCTTTGGGTGATGTGTCCTTCCCTCCTTATTTGAAGCATATGATAGGTGGTCGTTTCTCCATCCTTAACAACAGGTGCTGATGCTGATGTCTTTCCATTATTGTTGAATCTCCTCTTCTTGAAATGTCCATTCTTATTGCTTTGGCCATGATTACCACCGGCGTGGTTACCATTTCGGCATGTTAATTCCTCCGCTTATTGTCACCGCTTCGATGATCAAGTATCACTTTAGTATTATCATTTTTACGTACCGCTTCTTTTTGGTTGGGTTGACTCATTATCGCGCTCCAATAATCGAGCCCTATTAACAACATCTGAATACAAACACAGTTTATGAGAGATAAGATATTGACGTATCTCGGGTTTCAAACCTCTTAGAAACATTCGCGTCATTCTCTCCTCATTATCAACTAAATGGGACGCAAACCGGGATAACTCGGCAAACTTGGCTTCGTACTGCGACACGGTCATGTTGTTTTGCTCCAACTTAATGAACTCTATCTCTTTCATGTGACGAATACTTTTGGGAAAATACTTGTCGTTGAACAGTTCTTGAAACTTTTCCCAAGACATCTTCAGTGCGGCAGGTTGAGTACGCTTTACAGATTCCCACCAGTAATCTGCCTCTGCCCGCAACATGAAGGTGGCAAAGGGAACCTTTTGCTCCTCGGAGCAACCCAAGACATCAAATATCTTGTTGATCTGTTTTATCCACGTCTCCGCCTTAAGTGGTTTTGGCTCTCCAAAAACTCCGGTGATCCCACTCTCTTGAACTATTTGGCGGTGACCATCAGAGTTACCGGTGTTTCCACCGCATTTTGGACAGAGCCTCTCTCACTTTGATGTTTCATGAATTGCATGAAGCCTCGGAACATTCCATCGTTCATCATTTGGTCGGTGTTGTTGTTTGCATGAGGATTGTTGCCCTCACGATGCACATTGTCTCCGGTTATTGATCTGTGGAGACTCAACGGTCTCCTCGTGCTCTCATTGATGTTCTCAACATTTTGGATGCCATTTTCAAACACTGCCACAAAACAAGGGTTAATTAACATATCACATATTATCCCTATACTCTGACCGACCAATTAAATATCAAATAAACTTAGGTAGGTCATACTAGCGAAGGAATTCCCTGTCTCTCCCCTCCTAGTTCTTGTCTCACATCTTAGCCAGGGATCATATCCCTAAGCTTTGATACCAACTGTGACGCCCCCAAAATAGGTATACATCACCTATTCTGAGTCGCCAAATACATGGTATAGAATACAAATACAATCTTTAATATACAACAAGAAAGTCATGAGTTTTAATACAAATATTGTCTTACAGACAATATCCATTCTCGAAATAAGTCCTCATTACATTTATTGTCACACTATTTAACGAAATAGTGAGGACTACTAATACTATCATCCGGACCGTCACTTACGTTCCTCGATTAGTCCCTATTCGTTTTCATTTCAAGAGAGAGAACGGAAAAGAAAGGGTGAGCTCAACTAGCCCAAAGAAGAAATATTATGACTAAGATAATGCAGAATAAATTATCATTAGTCTTCAACACTGTTAAACTGATAAAATACAATAGACATCAAGTTTAACTGTAGTGGAACATGTAATCCATTAAAAGAGTCAAGTAGAGAATAAAATCTACTATCTTTTATGATTTAAAAGGTTTTTCATTACTTTTATCGCTAGGACTCAGCTTAATAAATAATCCACATCATCCCTGTACTACGACCAAGGATATTCATTAGTATCACAACCACAATTAATCCATGCACTACGGGCCAAGGATATTTGTGTATTCATTAATGGTCATGATCATGCCAACAACTGTCCATCAATGTACTACAGGCCAGTGAGGAATTTTACAACATCATTTGTAACATTACGGTCATGATTACATCGAATAATCCCTGATCATAATCATACCAAGTCCATCTATGCACTACAGGCCACAGATGACTTTCAACAAAATATAAATATGAGGATGATGACAATGATATAAGAATTCAATAAAACAAGTTCAAGAATTAATTTATTCAGGAACTAATAACGTCCAAATTGTCAACATGATACTTATTTGTAGAGTAAATTTTAAGAAAGCTCAGAAGAATATTTCCATGAAAAGATACTGGATGAAGCGCAAATATCAAGGATATTCCACTAATTTCATGGAGTATAGAAATCAAAACTTTAACTAACTGAGTATAATAAAGAATGGAATAACAAAAGAAATCACCATGCATGCGGTACTTCACATAGATAGGTTATTCCAACAGAATAATAAATAACGGAACCAGTCAAAGTAATACGCACCGCCAAGCGGATATTCAAATGTAATAATAAAGAATGGAATAACAATAGAAATCACCATGCATGCGTTACTTCACATAGACAGGTTATTCCAATAGAATAATAAATAACGGAATCAGTCCGTCAGTAAACGCATGCAGACGGATATATTCAATGAATAATAATAAAGATTTAAACCGGTCCCAAGCGTAAAACGCATGACAGGTGATGTTCCAACCAGAATAATAATGAATGGAATAACAACGAAATCACCAAGTATAGGGTAGATCCAGCGTGTCTGAGTTATTCCAACAGAATAATAAAGAATGGAATAACGAAGTTCTCTTCATGAATATGAAAAAATAATACCCTTACCTTATAAAGAAGAGTACTCGATGGTAGAGGGGGGGATATACTTGAAGAAACTTGCACTCACGCTCAAAGCTTTCTTAAACGCTAAAGAAATACGCTCAAGATAGAAGAATAATTCTCTCTACGCTTTCTCTCTCTAGAGTTTCAAAGAATTAAGTAAGAAATAATGAAGGAATGAGCTTATTTATAGAAGAATGGACCTATAAGTAACTAATCCATGAAATCAGTCCTAGATCGATTTACTTTAAACAGACGATCCAGTTGGTTTACAATAAAAAAATAATATATTCTATTTATAATCTAATAAAATGAATAACTTTTAAAAGATTTTACTATACAAAACACTATGCGAGCACTTATGAAAAACACTATGCATAATAAAATATAATATATTCTAATTATTGTCTAATAAAATGAATAACTTTATAAAAGTATTCATTTTTTATATAAAAGATTTTACTATTAGCCTAATAAAACGAATAACTTTATAAAAGTATTACATTTTTATATATAAAAAGCTTTTCTGTTTTATTACATTAATAATACTAATAAAACAAAACTTCATCATCATTATTATTATTTACACTATTAATCGACTGTGTCGCTCCTGGAAAAAGGAGCTTTCCAATAAGGATTTCTCCTATTAGCGCCGCATGATTAGGTGACCAAACCTCTCTTTGGCAGAACTTCTATACATCGTTAATAATGCAAATAATAATATTAATAACTTCGTCATCTCAATTATAAAATATCAAAAATAATAGAATCAATTAACGTGAGATATTATGCAACAATTACTGAAGCAATAATTGAACAAAACTGAGTGACTTCTCACGTAAGCATGAACAATCAATACCGTATTCCTGTACTTTTAACACCGGGTGTTTCAACAGTTAACGGTAAAACTTCCGCCGTTATTTTTATAAAAGTATTTTTGTCGTTTTCTCAATCCGACAATAATTCCGTTGTGGGATCCACCAATGATTGTGCCGTCGTACGAATATTCCATGTTTAAAACGAATATTCCCCGACCAATCGAATATTATATAACAACTTGCATACTTTGCAAAATTTATAAATATTACCCACAACTATAACATTATATCGAATTTATTCCATAATATTCAAAAATGATATTTATAGAAAATACATTTTTATTCATAAAAGTTGGGGTTTTACAATATAGAATTATTTCTTAGAAATTCTTTACCAAGTATTATATGAATTATTCTTCTGAAATAATACTTGAATAAAATAATAAATCGAATCAAACAATATTTATCAAGTATAATTTTCGGTTAAACAAAAACTGATATAACAAATATTACTTGTTTAACTCAAATAATATATAATAATATTTTATCTATTATGTGAACTTTTATAGATAATGTCACTTAGTACTATAAGGAATCGTACGGTTTGAATTTCTCTTGGTAGAGGTGTATCTCCGTAGCCTTGCGGTGTCTAAGTATGACAAAATTTATAATTTTCACAATTGATATTTATATAAATATTTTCAATAGATCACTACGATTCTCAAATTCGGTTTGGATGACTAATCTTTTTGGAGCAGTATCTCAGTGTTGTTTTAAGCTATCAAGTGTCGTATCTATTTTATGATATTTATATAAATAAAGTCGATAAAAGGTTACTGAAGATTATAAGGAATCGTGACGGTTCAATTCCTCTCCATAGAGGTGTGTCTCCAGTAGCCTTATACGCCCAAGTATCCTTTTATTTGACAAATAGATGAAATATAAATATATAAAATTGTGTAGAATAATAAGTATTTGTATATCTATAGATATAACACAAGTAAAAATAATTCAATGAAAATTAAACTTATCTCAATTCTTGGACCAATTTTCTCTTCAAAAATAATTAGAACTTTCATAGAATAGATATAAAATTTAGAGAGAATTTTGGCAAGGAGATTATGATTTTCTTTTCACTAAATTGGTAAAAATCAAATGAATGAAATACTCCTATTTATAGAATTTTTGAAGTTTGGGCAAAAATATAATTTTGAAAATCGATTTTTGAATGAATGGTTTGGATGGAGGATTTTTGAATTGAATGGTCCTGGATGAAAAAATTTTATACGGAAGTTCATTTATAATTAGTCACAACAATCCGCCCATTCCTTTTTCAAAGTACTTAACATTAAATGAGAAAATTTGATCACATGTTAAAACAAACCAACATTCACGCATTTGATGTCCCAAAAGAATGTCATTTTGCACACACGGTTTCAACAAAATGGTGGCGAAGACAAGCATGCATTAAACTTCTTCATAAACAAAGTATATATATATTTATTTAATATTATTCATATTATTATATATATATATATATATATATATATATATATATATATATATATATATTTGTATTGATATTTTTAAGGATAGTAATATAAGTATTTTATAAAAACAGTTTGCCCAACTTTAGTTTAAAAAAAGAAATAGGGTTTCCTTGCCTTGAATAATATATGAATTAATTTATTTAACACTTGACATATAATTTATCAAGGTCAATAAAAATTAATTCAAGTAAGAACAGAAAATAATAAATAATATTTAAAACATAATTGTTATCATCAAAATATAAATAAAATTATACCTATCAATCTCCCCCTTTTAGATGATGACAATTTTAAAAATATTTGTAGTTTTGAAGAAAACTCCCCTTAAACCATTTTACCCTTTTAATATAGCAATTTAGATTCATTCGTAATCATTCATATATAATCCATTTAAAAAGTCCATTCATGGTAGTTCATATAATCCATTCATAGTAGTTAGCAGTTATATGAAGTTATATAATCGTATTTTTCTTCTCCCCCTTTGTCATCATAAAAAGTGACATGGTAAAAGAAAAGAGTAAACCTGCAGAAAATTTGTTAGAAATCCTGCAAATAGAGTTAGTTAAAACTTATATAAACCAAGTGAAACAAAGTAGTAGTAGTAGTAATGTGAAACAGTAGACGGGAGAGGGATTAAGGATTATAGGCAGCCAAATAATTAGTTGAGTTTGTACAAAGTCAGATTTCCTTAAGATCGAGAGGAGAGAAATAAGACAGATCAGGAATGTTTCCTTCAGGATCAGCTGGTGGGGGAACAGGAGCATTGAGGTCAGTAGTGGTACTGACATTGAAAGGATCCATCAACAGGTTGCTTTTTTCCAAGAGCAGGCAAACCACCGATTTAATTATGTGCAAGGAGAGCTGAACATCTTCTAATTTTTCCAACATGAGGGATTGATTTTGCAATAAAAGTTGGTTCATACTATTTAGGGAGTCGATTTTGGTAGCCATTTTGATGTTGGCTTCAAGATTTTCATGATCAAGTGGTTTAAAAATGATGAGAGGCTGTTGTGGCAGATTTAGATGAGAGACGATGTTGCTGGTAGGGACTAATTGAGACTGAAGATTGGACAAAGGAAGATTCAAATAGTGGAAGATATGTGTAAGAAGTAGAACAAAACCAAGGCAATTGTTTTGAAAACAGTATTCAAACGAAGACAACAGAAAGTAAGCTAGATTATAGGGCATACACTCATTTAACAGACTTTTGATGAGTTCCAGATCAAAAGGTAACATTTTTCTATCATCGCGGACAGGCATAAAATTGTTTCTTAAGGTTTTGCCTAGAAATTGACACTCAACAGTTAATTAAAAGAGCTCTAGACTAACTTTGCATGGATAGTCAAATAAAAGAGCTGGTACCAATTGGTCAGTTATCACAGACAAATTAAACTTAAATAGCATGCATTCTTCCACAGATATGCCAGATGTATGAAGATATGAATTAATCCTAGGTAATTCAAGAGTGGAAGGATGCAACTAAAGAGCATGAACAAGAAATAATTCATTTATGATGTAAGTTTGTCCTTGAATGCAAGTAGTAATGGTCTTTAATAAACCAGAGGAGTCATGTGAAAACTCCATATGAGCGTAAAAATTTTCCACAAGATTGGGAAAAATAGACTTGTCATAGAATGAAACCAAACATTCCCACCCAACATTTTTTAAAATATCAAATAATTTTGGAAAGCTGTGAAATGTGATGACATTTCCTGGACACAGGTTGTGTCTCATAGACTGATATTTTGACTGAGCAGAGGGAGTAGTAAGATGAGGGACAACATTTGAAAATTGCAACTCAGAATTTAGAGGAAGAGTTTTTCTTTTAGAAGAAAATAAGTTGGTCATGATAAGTATGGATGCAGAAAATATAGGAGAAAAGATTAAACTACAGAGGGAAGTTATATAGAGACGTACCATTTTGAAAGAACTTATATATATAGATAGAGAGAAGAGATATGATGTGCGGCATGTAATATACACTCCAAGTAATCAAGTAGAGGAAGCATTTAATAAACTGAGGTGGTAGGTAGTAAAACTATAGAACAGTAAACTTATTTAAGTTAAATAGTGGGATAAACATTTTTTTAAAAAATCTTCCATTTAATAAGGTAGAGAAAACATAAAAAATCCACATGTCACAAGAAAAACACAGAGAACAAAAGATTTCAGTCAAACTTAAGAATGATTACCAAAGCTGGAGGGATGTATCATTTAAAAATTGTGTTGATAAACACGAAAAGAAATTATCATTTTAGAACACAGTTTCTCAAGGGGGCAGGTAATTTGAAAAATTCTTTATTAATAGCAAATTTAAAGAAAGAGTAGATAACAATAAAGTAATTAATCTAGTGGACCTCAGTATCCACACAATATATAAGACAGACAAAAGTAAATCCAGTGGACATCAATATCCACACAAGTAAGAATATTCAAAGAGATAAAGAGTTTATACCTGAGTTAGTAATATACCAATTTTAGTATGCTAAGTCCTTCTCCGTATGTATTTCTTAGTGAAAGCGAAGAATGAGCCCAACAAAAGATGCGCACGAGACATATAGATATATATTTATATATATATATATATATATATATATATATATATATAACCATTTTATTATGACAAAATAAATAAAGGTCAGCAAGAATTTGAAGGACATAAAGATTGGTCATTGGTTTTTTTTTAAAAAAAAATATTTGGTGGGGTTTTTTTAAAAAAACTTATCAGAAAAAAATTTTGTTTAAAATTTCCAGAGCTTACCAGTAATTACAGTGATTGTGATAAGGTAGACGAAATGGCTTGCATCGGTAAAAAAAAATAATAATTAAAAAATTTGGGAAAAGTTTCAAGGTCAGAAGAGTTGCAAAAAAAATTGATTTGAACACTAGATATGATTTTGAGATGAAGCCCTAACATTTTAAAGAAGTAAACAAATCAACATGATTTAAATTTTTTTTTAAAAAATGTATTCTGCAAAGAAAATGTTTGTTAAAAAAAAGAAAAAAATCAGAAAACTCAAAGACAATTTTGAAGAAATATATATGGATTTTGAACAAAATATATATAGATTTTGAAGACTAAAACAAAGACGATTTTGAGTGTTTTATCAACACTGAGAATCCTTTAATTTTGGTGAACATAAGAACACACACAAGTGTAAAAAAAACTTTGAACAAGCATTCTCAAATGTAGACAAAAAATCTGAAACCCTAAAAAAATTTGTTAAAAAAATTGACTTGAAATTAGATGGATTTAAAAAAAAACGGAGTTAGGTTCAACGAATAAACCCTAACCCTAAAAATTTCATATAGTTAATTTTTCAAAGGAAAAAATTGAACAAAAGGAATACCTGCAAGTGTTCGAGAATCATAGAAGAAACAAAAATTTTGACCAAAACCCTAAGATTTTAAGACTATAGAGACGATTTTTGGTAAAAATCTGAGAAGAACACATGCAAGTTTTTGAAAATTTTAGAACAAGAATGAAAAAGTTCAACAGAAACCCTAAAAAATCGATTCAGCATACCAGAAACAAAGAACACAAATTTTTTTTTACCGGAAACCCTAACTGGCTAACTACTCAAAAATGGATCGATTGAATATATCATATTATTTTAAAAAAACTTATGAGTATCAAGATTAAGAGAAGAGTAAGACAGAAATATTGAAGATATATTGTCATCGAAAAAGTAGATCAGATAGAGAGAAGAGATCGGAGATGATGAGAGGAGAGAGAGAGAGAGAGACGAAGAAGAAGAAACGCGTGA
Organism: Panax ginseng; assembly: GCA_020205605.1. Taxonomy (NCBI): domain Eukaryota; kingdom Viridiplantae; phylum Streptophyta; class Magnoliopsida; order Apiales; family Araliaceae; genus Panax; species Panax ginseng. The sequence continues at coordinate 55,021,516 of CM035130.1, read as the reverse complement.
AAGAAGAGAGAGAAAGAAATGAATCAAATGAAATTAAAAATTATAAAAATTATATATATACTTTGGCTAACCAGGTAAATCTAACGGTGAGGAGGCGTGAGTTAGATCAAGATCAACAGTTATAACTTTATCTGAGATGTGCTTCTTTGTAAAACATGATCCAAAGGTTCAGATTAATCCTTAGTCTTGATCAGATGGTTCTTAAGCATGATCTGTGTGCTTTGGATGGTTGAATTTGATTGGTTGGATAAGTTGATGCGACTTGATTGGTTGACCATTGGATATGCAAAAAATTTAAGATTTAATCTTTAGAATGTAATATATCCTACTTTAATAAGGATAAAATAATAATTTTATTAAGAAAGATATTTATATAATTAACTTAGCTAAAAAAAATTAAAAATAATTATATATATATATATATATATATATATATATAGTTTAATACATACAATTTAGAAGAAAATGAAACTAAAATAAAAAAATATAAGTCTATTTATAAAATATTATCGAATAATATATATATATATAATATAATTATAAAAATAATTAAGTAGAAGATAAATTAAAAATTTTTTTAAACATAAATTAAAATAATTAAGAAGTAATATCTAGCATTCATAACTCTCAATTCTTAATTTGAAGAATCTTTCTGAACTTAGTGGTTTAGTAAATATATCAGCTATATTTAATTTAGTGTCAATATATTCTAGTTTGATATTTCCGTTATTAACATGATCACGTAAAAAATGATGTCTAATGTCTATATGTTTTGACCTAACATGCAAACTTATATTTTTACTGAGATTTATTATACTGGTATTATCACATAAAATTGAAACATAGTCAAATTTTAAATTATAATCGAGCAAAGGGTCCTGTTTTCATCCACGATGTTTGAGCACAACATCGTGCATGCGGTACATATATTCTCGCTTGATGGTTGAAATAGAGACCGAGTTCTGTTTCTTAGAAAACCAGGAAACCAAACATCCTCCTAGGAATTGGCAGGTACCACTGGTACTTTTTCGATCAATATGATGACCTGCATAGTTAGAGTTTGAAAAGCATATTAGATTAAAAGGTTGATCCTTAGGATACCATAGACCCAATTCAATAGTTCCTTTAAGATATCGAAAGATCCTTTTCATTGCGGTCAGGTGAGATTCTTTAGGATTAGCTTGAAACTTGGCACATTTACAAACACTAAACATGATGTTTGGCCTACTAGTAGTTATATATAATAGACTTTCGATCATTCCTCTATATTTCTTTAAGTTAACAGATTTTCCATTTTCGTCAATAATTAATTTATCAGTTGTTGACATAGGAGTGTTAAGAGATTTTGCTGATTCTAGTCCAAATTTCTTGATCATTTCTTTACAATATTTAGACTGAGATATATGAATACCTTTTTCTCCTTACTTGATTTGCAGTCCGAGGAAGAAGTTTAATTCTCCCATCATACTCATTTCAAACTCTTTACTCATACTTTCAGAAAAATCATTGCACATAGTAATGCCAGTAGAGCCAAAAATAATATTATCAACATATATTTGAATTACCAAAATATCATCATTTTTATTTTTAGTAAACAAGGTAGTATCAATAGTTCCTCGTTTAAAGCCATTTTTCAACAAAAAATTCCTCAACCTTTCATACCAAGCTCTGGGAGCCTGTTTCAATCCATATAGAGCTTTATGTAATTTATAAACATATTCAGGATGACTAAAATCTTCAAATCCAGGAGGTTGTTTAACATAAACTTCCTCTTCTATAACACCATTTAAGAATGCAGATTTCACATCCATTTGAAATAGTTTAAAATTCTTATGGCATGCAAATGCTAATAACATACGAATAGATTCAATTCTAGCAACAGGAGCATATGTTTCATCATAGTCAATTCCTTCCATTTGATTATATCCTTGTGAAACTAATCTTGTTTTATTACGGATAACAGTTCCATTTTCATCAAGTTTATTACGGAATACCCATCAGGTTCCAATAATTAAAACATCCTCGAGTTATGGGACTAATTCCCATACTTTGTTTCTAGTGAATTGTTCCAGTTTGTCTTGCATAGCCATTATTCAGTCTTCATCTAGTAAGGCATCTTTTTATCAATTTAGGTTTAATTTGAGACAAGAAAGACAAGTGACCAGCTAGATTATGTGCTTGTGATCTAGTGATAACTCCTTTTTCAATGTTACCAATAACATTTTCTATAGGATGATTTTTAATAACATGAGACTCTTTGGGCAAATCATCCAACTGAGGATTGTGATTTTCAAGGGGATTCTCATCAATAGGTGGAGATGCATTGTCTAGTTTTGGGTCTTCCATATTTATGAGAATATCTTCAATGACAACATCATTATCAGTTAGTTCTTTATATTTTGGAAGAGGCTGAGTTTCATCAAAAGTCACACTCATTGATTCTTCCACAACTAGACTTCTTTTGTTGAAAACTCTGTATGCTTTACTATTCAGAGAGTATCCAAGGAATATTCCTTAATCAGATTTAGGATCAAATTTCAATAAGTGTCCTTTGGTATTTAGAATAAAACATTTGCTCCCAAAAACACGAAAATAGTTTATTTTTGGAGTTCTTTTATAATAAAGCTCATAGGGAGTTTTGAGCAAAATAGGTCTTAATAAAACTATGTTCAATATATAACATTATGTTGCCACTGCTTCAGCCCAGAAATATTTTGGAAGACGGTATTCATTTAACATGGTATTTGCTATTTCTTACAAAGAACGATTTTTCCTTTCAACTACACCATTTGACTGAGGTGTATAAGGAGCAGAGAAGTTATGACTTATACCGTTCTCATCACAAAACATAATGAAATCAGAATTGTCAAATTTTTTTCTGTGATCAGATCAAATATAGACAATTGAACTCCCCTGTTGATTTTGAATCTTTTTACATAGAGTAGAAAAGGAATTAATAGCCTCATTTTTAAATTTTAGAAAATTAACCCATGTAAATCTTGAATAATCATCAACCAAAACTAGAATATATACAACACCACCCATGCTGTGTTTAGGGATAGGTCCAACAAGGTCCATGTGAATTAATTCTAAGGGTCGAGAGGTTGATACAGTAAATTTAGGTTTATGGGATGCATGAATTTGTTTACCTAATTCACAAGTTTCACATATGTGGTCTTTAAAAAATTTTAATTTAGGAAGACCATGGACATGTTCTTTAGAAGAAATGTTATTTATAAGTTTCATATTGATGAGTCCTAGTCTGCGATGCCATAACCAAGGAACCTCATTTGCAGAAACAAGACATATGTTATCTAAGTGATAGTATGCATCTAAGTCACAAGTATACACGTTTTGATATCTAGGGCACACTAAGATTAATTTACCAGTTTGATAAAAAATAGAGCAATTATGTGTAGTAAATGATATTTTAAAACCACTATCACATAGTTGACTGATAGATAGAAGATTATACCTTAGTCCAATGACCAACTGAACATTGGAAATAGTTATGTGTTTATTAACAACACATCCAACTCCAATAGTTTTACCTTTATTGTTATCACCAAAAGTTACCTCACCAAAGTCTGTAGCTTGCAGATTTCTTAATTTGGATTTATCTCCAGTCATATGTCTAGAGCATCCACTATTAAGAAACCATTTTCTTTTATTCATATCGGCTGCAAGACATACTTGCAATATATGTACTAATTTTACAAGTTCGTACCCTTTAAATTAAAGGGTCCTTAGGGTGAGTTTCTCATTTTGTATAAGGAGCATTTGAAGTTTCCTTTATAAAACTCGGCATAAGATAATCAATCTAAGTAGAAAAAAGCATTCTATGAGTAATTGGATTGTAGAAGGTATGATAATGCTGTTTGTGAAATTCTCTTCTTGTGATGGTTGGTGCAGTATATGTTCCTTTAGGAACCCAAATCATTTTTCCTTTATAGTTTTCATTTCTAGCATTGCACATATAAAATGAATGGCCATTTCTGTTACAATAGGAACATTTTGTGAAGGGTGATATATGACTTTCTTTTTCTTTAATTTTAACGTGATATAATCCTTTATCTTTTGATTCACTTGTTTCACCGGCATATCCTAAACCTTCTTTATTAAAGCTACATTTTTGTTGATTTAAGATGACATCAAGATTTTCTTTTCCTTTTGTAAATTTATAAATTATATTATTTAAATCTTCACGTTCTTTGGTTAAGTTTTCAATTATGTAATTATGGTTTTTTATATCTGATTTTAAACTTGAATTTTCATTTTTAATTTCTTCAATTACAGCTTGATTTTGTACTTGATTATCTTCATTGATTACAGCAAGTGTTGAATTTTCAATTTTGAGATTTTCATTAGAGATAATAAGTGAGGAATTTTCTATCAAGATTTTTATTAATTTTCTTAAGTTGTTCTAATTCTTCTTTATTTTCTAAGTTTATTTCATTTAAACTTTCGTTGGTGATAATTAAATTTGCATTTTCAATTTTAAGACTTGTATTTATTTTTCTTAATTTCTCTAATTCTTCTTTTAACAGTTCATTACTTCCATATAACTGACTATAAGCTTCTTGTAATTCATAGTGTTCTTCATTTATATTTTCTAGTGTGTATGAAGAAAATGAAGTGCTTGGCAGTTGGTGTTCAGAATTTACCTCAGATCTCAGTGATGATTCATTATCTGCCATTAAGCAGATATTTGCAATTTCTTCGATTTTCTCAGCAGTTTCTTCCTCGTCTCTTAGATCACATCCTTCTTCAGCTTCAAGAACTTTATTGTTGACTAGTTTTGGACAGTCCTTCTTGAAGTGTCCAGGCTGCTTACATTTGAAACATGTGTTTGAATTTTCATTTGACTTGGTATTTTTGAAGTTGTTGTTACTTGCTTTGAAATTTGCTCCTTGCATTTTTGGCTTGAAGAATTGTTTATCTTTGAAGTTGATGAAGTTGTTTATTTTTATGAAGCCTTTGCCATATTTTCTTGCTTTGCTTTGAATTACTCTTCTGAGTTGTCTGGATAGTAGAGCAACTTCATTGTTGTCTAGACTGAGAAGTTCTTCATTTAATTCTTCATCGTCACTTTCTTGATCCACTAAAAGGGCTTTGAAGGCGATTCCTTTTTTTTTGAGATCTGTATCTGATCCAACCTTTTTGACGAACATATCAACTTCGTGGGCACGAAGATTCCCGATAAGATTATCCATAGGATATGTGGTTAGATCTTACATTTCTTTTATTGCAGTGATCTTCATTTTCCAGATGGATGGAAGAGCTTTGAGTATTCTTCTATTTTTCTCATTTGAAGTGTATGCTTTTCCCAATTGCTCTAGCTCATCAATGATTTTGGAAAATTGAGTTTCCATATCAATGATCTTTTCTCCTTCTTCAAGTTTGAAACTTTCATACTCTTGAATTAGAGCGTCTTTTCTTGTTTCTTTGATGTGATTGGTACCTTCATAGGTTACAATCAATTTTTCTCAAATTTCTTTTGCATTTTTACAGTTACTAATTCTTTTGTATTCTTTTTCAATCAAAGCACTGGTTAGTACTTGTTCTGATCGGGAAGCAATGTTCATGATTTCTTTTTCTTCAGTGGTGAATTCATATATGTCTTTTTCAACAGTCTTTTCTCCTTCAATTTTGGTTGGAATTTGTACACCTCGTTCAATGGCACACCAAATTTTGATTCCTTGGGATTTGGCATAGATTTTGAATCTGTTTTTCCAGGTGGCAAAATTTGTACCATCAAATAGTGGAGGTCTAGACATAGATAGTCCTTCCCCGCAACCGGTAGCATTATAGGCCATGGATCTACACTTAGGTATGCCTGTATATACTCAACAAACAAGTTAAAGAGAACTTCTTTGATACCAAATGAAAGGTCAATAATAATCTAGAAGGGGGGTTGAATAGATTATTATCTGTTAAAAATTATATTTAGGCCTTTTTGAATTTTTAGTTATTAATTAGCAGTTTTTAGTAATTAGCATGCAAGATAATAAAAATTCAATTACAATGCACAAAAATTTATCTGGTTCACAACATACACCCTTTGATATGTTGCTACGTCCAGTCTCAAGCTTTTACTTGGAACTTGAGATCCTATTACTATCAGTAATAACAACTCCTTCAAAAGACGGATAAGCCTTTACAAAGTTTTAAAGACAAACTTTCAACTATTCAACTATTCTATCTTGGAAAGCAAGCTCCTCGCTCCTTCCTCAAATCTAGTTGCACCACTCTTTTGAGATTAGTTCTATTCTATGATCTGGTCTTGAATCAACGGCCTCTTCCTCACCTCACAAGTACACTAGAGACCCAACTTCCCGCAGACCTCTCTAAGACTCTGGTCTTGGTCGAAGAATTACTCATTTTTCTCACAGGTACATAAAATAAACTAACTCTAATCCTTTCTCTGTTTACAAATAAGTTTACAACAAAGTTATTCTTCAATAAGCTGATAAGAGTTAATAACTGATTAATGCTTCTCAAATAAGCAGATATAAAATTAAGAACAAATATATCAGTATGGGCTTCTTTAAAAATAGATAGAACTTTCTTTTGGATCCACTGATGCTTCAAATATATGATATTAAAGCACTTTATAAAGAATTAACAATTCTGTAAAATAAAGAGTGTTTTTCTTTGGATAATATAGAATTTTTTCTTAGAATGTCTTTACCAAGTATTATATGAATTATTCTTATGAAACAATACTTGAATAAAAGAATAAATCGAATCAAACAATATTTATCATGTATAATTTTCAGTTAAACACATACTGATATAACAAATATTACTTGTGTAACTCAAATAATATATAAGAATATTTTATCTATTATGTGAACTTTTATAGATAATGTCACTTAGTACTATAAGAAATCGTACGGTTTGAATTCCTCTTGGTAGAAGTGTATCTCCGTAGCCTTGCGGTGTCTAACTATGACAAAATTTATAATTTTCACAATTGATATTTATATAAATATTTTCAATAGATCACTACGATTCTCAAATCCGGTTCGGATGACTAATCTTTTTGGAGCAGTATCTCAGTGTTGTTTTAAGCTATCAAGTGTCATATCTATTTTATGATATTTATATAAATAAAGTCGATAAAAGGTTACTAAAGATTATAAGGAATCGTACAGTTCGAATTCCTCTCCGTAGAGGTGTGTCTCCGTAACCTTGCGGCGCCCAAGTATCCTTTTATTTGACAAATAGATGAAATATAAATATATAAAATTGTGTAGAACAATAAGTATTTGTATATCTATAGATATAACACAAGTAAGAAATAATTCAACAGAAATTAAACTTATCTCAATTCTTGGACCAATTTTTCTCTTCAAAAATAATTAGAACTTTTATAGGAATAGATATTAAATTTAGAGAGAATTTTGGCAAGGAGATTATGATTTTCTTTTCACTAAATTGGTAAAAATCAAATGAATGAAATACTCCCTATTTATAGAATTTTTGAAGTCGGGGCAAAAATATAATTTTGAAAATCTGATTTTTGAATGCACAATTTGGATGAAGGATTTTTGAATTGAATGGTCCGGATGAAAAGAATTATACGTGGTTCATTTATAGATAGTACACAACAATCCTCCCATTCCTTCTTCAAAGTACTTAGCATTAAATGAGATAATTTGATCACATGCAATACCAACATACACGGTTTTGATGTCCCAAAAAGAATGTCATTTTGCACACACGGTTTCAACAAAATGGTGACAACACAAGCATGCATTAAACTTCTTCATAAACAAAGTATAGTATATGGTTTATATAATATTATTCATATTATTACTATATATATATAATATTGTATTAATATTTTTAAGGATAGTAATATAAGTATTTTATAAAAACATTTTTCCCAACTTTAGTTTTAAAAAAGAAATAAGGTTTCCTTGTCTTGAATAATATATGAATTAATTTATTTAACACTTGACATATAATTTATCAAGGTCAATAAAAATTAATTCAAGTAAGAACATAAAATAATAAATAATATTTAAAACATAATTGTTATCATCAAAATATAAATAAAATTATACCTATCAACAATATCGCACTCGTACCCGCATATGATCTTCTACTCAATGCGTCAGCTACTACATTCACTTTTCCAAGATGGTATTGAATGTAATGATCATAATCTTTCAACAGCTCGAGCCAACGTCGTTGATGCATGTTGAGTTTCTTTTGGGTGAAGAAATATTTGAGGCTTTTATGATCCGTATAGATCTCCACCTTCCACCCCATACAGGTAATGCCTCCAGATTTTAAGCGCAAAAACGATAGCTCCCAACTCTAGATCATGAGTAGGATAATTCCTCTCATATTCTTTAAGTTATCGTGAGGCATAAGCTATGACTTTCCCATGTTGCATGAGAACACATCCTAACCCTCTGCCTGGAGCATCGGTGTAGATGACAAATCCGTCCGAACCAGATGGTATTGTCACAACAGATGCTGAAATGAGTCTCCTCTTGAGTTCTTGAAAACTCTTCTCACATTCCTCTCTCCAACCGAATTTTGTATCTTTTCGAGTCAGCTGAGTTAATGGAGTAGCGATTCGAGAAAATCCTTCCTTGAATCTCCGATAATAACCAGGTAAGCCTAGAAAGCTACGTACTTTGGTTACTGACTTAGTTTGCTCCCAGCTTTGAATTTTTTCAATCTTCGCTGGGTCAACAGATATTCCATCATTTGATATCACGTGCCCAAGGAATGCTACTTCCTCAAGCCAGAACTCGCATTTCTTTAACTTGTCATAAAGCTTGTTTTCACGAAGCTTTTGGAGTATCAGCCTCAAGTGTTGCTCGTGATCTTCACGACTTTTGGAGTAAATGAGGATGTCATCAATAAAGACAACCATAAAATGATCCAAATATTCTTTAAATACTTGGTTCATCATATCCATGAAGGCAACATGAGCATTAGTCAATCCAAAAGATATGACTAGGAATTCGTAATGCCCGTACCGAGTTCTGAAAGCAGTCTTTGGAATATCATTAGTTTTAATCTTTAACTGATGATATTCAGAAAGAAGATCGATTTTTGAAAAGAATTTAGCTCCTTACAACTGGTCAAACAGGGCATCAATGCGAGGTAACGGGTACCTATTTTTGACGGTGACATGATTCAATTCCCGATAATCAATACAAAGTCGAATACTCCCATCTTTCTTCTTTACAAACAGAACAAGAGCACCCCAAGCAGACGTATTAGGAAGAATGAAATCGATATCTAACAGCAGTTGGGTTTTGAACTCCTGAAGTTTAATAGGAGCTATTTGATATGGGGCTTTTGAAATGGGTTTTGTACCGGGTTTAAGGTCGATACAAAATTCGATTTCATGCTCTGGGGGTAGGCCAGGAAGTTCTTCAGCGAATACGTCAGGAAATTTATTAACAATAGAAATATCATTCAAATCTGATGTATTTTTTTTTAAATCCGTGACATGGGCTAAGAAAGTTTGACATCCGTTTTTAATAAATGAATAGTTGGCTTGATATGACAGTGATTGACTTTAGTGATTTGGTTGCTTGAATTCACATAATAGGTTGGTTAGGAATATGAAAGCTAACAACCTTATGAAAATAATCAATTTTAGCATGATGAGTAGTTAACCAATCAATCCCTAAAATCACATCAAATGCAAGTATTTTCAAAGAGATAAGATCAACAAGTAACGTGAGGGTGCCGATTTTAATCAGATAAGACTTATAAATAGTTGATGTAATAAAGGTTTCTCCCAACGGAGTTTCAACAGATAAGTTAAAGTCTAATTTCTCCAGAGTCAAATTTAAATGTTGAGCGCAAGTAGGAGAAATAAAAGAATGGGTAGAACTGATATCAAATAAGGTATAGACTTCGCAAGAGTTTATAATTAGCTTACCCGTGATAACTTCATTTGGGTTCCTCGCTTTTTGGGAGGTCACAAAAATGCTCTCCCTTAAACTACTGGCTTTGACTTGTCTAGGACAGACTTTGGTGTCACTGTCCCAGCTAGACTTGACTTCACTACACGACAAAATTGGGCTAGGTGACCTTCTCTTCCGTAATTATAACATGCTTTGGACTGCTGCGTACAGTTTAGACTGATGTGTCCCTCCCCTTCGCATTTGTAGCATACGATCAGTGGTCGTTCTCCTTCCTTGAAAATGGGTGCTGGTGCTACTATCTTTCCATCATTATTGAATCTCCTCTTCTTGAAATTTCTATTTCTATTTCTATTATCTTGGCCAGAATTACTGTAAGAACGGAGAATTTCATGAATAAATATTATTTTGATAAAATAAGAGAATGAATATTTATTTGAATATAAATATGGATGTGTTGTGAAATGAATAATTCAACTAATTTAAATTGAATTTATAAGAATTGAGAAAATGTGGAAATGAGGATGAGAAATGGGAAAATGCCTTGTGTGGCATGAGCATGGAGATTTAAGGAATGAATTTAATTAAGAAGTGAAGGATTAATTAATATTATATTATTAATTAATTGTTATTGTGAGTAAAGTAAATTATATCATTAGAATTATATCATTTAGTTTATGTGTGTAAAATATTTGTTAGCATATGGTTCCAACATTAAAAAGAAAATGTGGTGTGACACTTTAATATAACTATGTAATATATAGAAAAATATATAGTAAAGTGAAAAGAATTATAAGTAACATGAATAATTGCTTATGTGACAGTAATTATGTGTGGAAACATTAAAAGATGTACTCTATCAAAGAATTACAAATTAATTCAATAAGTGAGTCTAATTGGAATAATAAGGTTTTAAGGAGATATTAAATTATTAGTGGTCAATTAAATAAAGTCCATACATGCTATAAATATTAATTAGACTGAACTAATGTACATGGATTATATGATGTGAGTACATAAATAATTCCTAACTTTCCATTTTGTAGTAACAATTGAAAATTAAAATTTCATTTTGGGAGTATAAGAGAACAAACTAGGCATTATAAAATACAGTTGCTGAGATTTAAGCCTTTTTCCAAATTAGAAGTCTCAGCTATTAGTCACGTATTAGGTCAATGGCCTATCCCCCTACTATTGTGTGAAGTCCAGCAAGAACCAAAAGGCTACAATAGCCATGATTATAAGCTAAGATATGGGGAAGAGGGAGTTGGTGATCTCTTTCCACCAAACTCTCTCAATCTAATGAATTCTTCTTCCATCATTTGGTTTCATTTCTTGGACAATGGCTTAGCATGGTCAATAAATTTTCTATAAATTGAACACTTCTCTTCTCATTCTCTTTTGCTGAGATTGTCTGATAAGTGGCATATAGAAGTGTGAGTTACTGAGAATTGAGGGAGCATACTTAGTGCATTTGAGGAATCCATTAAGGCTTCAAGAGGTATAAAATTATGTTCTTAGTTAAGTTTTGTCAAATTCTTGCAATTCTCATGAAATCTCTGTTAAGTAGTATGAATTAGCATGTCTCTATGTTGTTTGAGTTGGTATGTATGCTTTGAAGTACTACAGTTGGTATGGGCATAAAATTAGTAATACCGGTGCTAAGGCTTTGCAGAAGCAGAGCCATTTATTTTTGCCTCTGAACGAAGTGGTGCGGTCGCTCCACTTCAATAGCTTGATATCGCGCGGCCGCGCGGGGTGTTTTTCTTAGATACTGCTTTAATGACTCAGTAAGAGGATGAGCATGCTACTTTGATTATTATATTCTTATAAAAAACCTTAACACATGGAATGAGAATGCTATGTATATAGTAAGCCATGTTAGTTGATTTGAGTATAAACATTTAAAGAAGTATAAGGATTTGGAAACTATTTTTGATAAACATCGTGTAATACATGTTCTGACTTTATGGGCCGATGTATCAAGTTCTGATATACATTAAAATGTGACCAATATGTTAGTTTACCATGTTGGAGAGGGTAGGGTGTAGTCAAGCATGAATTAAAAAGAAAATGCAAGTAAAAGACTACATTAGCTATGTGTACATGAACTATGCATAAACTGAGTTTTAAACTTCATAAACATACTCATGTGATCTATTTTGGAATTATGAAAGCATGATATAGAATATGTTGACTTATCTTGCATACTTGAATAAGTTTTACTAAGGGACACTTAAGTTATAAATACAATCTTGATAAACTATATAGAAATTGCGAGCATGCTTATATGGATTAATATGTATATAAGGGAGCTTAAAGTATAACAAGTAATGTGGCTTTGCATGCTTGGTGGATTAACATGAGATTCTCAAAGGAAATCTTAAGAATGAGAAACTAGTTTTTGATAATAGATGCATCATGAGTATTCAAAAATTGACCATCATAAGTAAGTGTGTATATCTATGGATGTAATTAACATGAATGCCTAACTAGACATGTGCATGGTAAAAGGGAATATGGCAAGTCTAAACTTTGTAAAATTTCATGACATGAACTACATGACTAATCTAATGCAAGCATGTGTTATTGAGACCTATGGATCATATAGTATGTGTTTAACGATCAAACGTAAGAAAATTATGAATAGAATACTTTAAAGTATTGATTTAATGAGAATGGATAATGACCTATGTTAAAGATAGAATGTAGGGTCAAACTTAGTTATCCACACACTGACATATGTGTTTTGCATGATTATTCGTATATGTGCAAGTCGTGTGTACACTGGCTTTCTGCAGGAGCAGCTATGTCTTGGTTTGCACCAGGAGCAGCGCGGCCGCGCCACTCCTCAGTACCAAAACCAAAACCAAAACCCTAATCAAGATTAGTGAGGATTAGGGCAAAATTAAGCTACTAATCTAACCTAACTAGCTCACAACTAGGTTAGGAGTCACCAAACCAAGTCCCAAGGGTGCACATGGTCTAGCAACCTTCCCCAAGCAGCACAAGTAACTTAACAACGGATTTTTGTGGAGGCAAGTAGATAAAAATGACCAAAAACCCTAAGTTGCTTAAGTTTATAAATATCAACACATCCTCTGGCCAAACCTACGAATTCTCTAAGCCTAAACACTCTTAAAAATATACCAAATCAAGCCTGGGTGATAGCAACATCAGATTCAGTAGCCAAAAATCAAAATCAAGTAAGAAATGTGCAAACCCTAATTTATAGTTAGATCTTTAATGCTATATTCAAATTATTGTTTAGATGTTTAGATTTATGTAATAACATGTTAACAAGTATTCTAAGTTTATAGAATATGTTTTCATAACATCTAGATGTCTCAAATTAGTGTTTTAAGCAATCTGGAAAATTTGGGAAAACATGTCTTACAGTCAAATGTCAAAGCCTGTAGATCCATGTGTGTTAATAGTTTGGTATGTTAATTGTGTATTATTTGTAGTATGACACGAGGTCTTTAATCTAGAAAAGAAAATAGGTTCATTAGAACCATATATTGCAAGATATAGGTGGTGAAAAGTGGTTGACCGATCACGAAGTTCTGTTTTCTGGGTTACCCAGAAAACTCAAAAACAGGTTGAATCGGCTACTTTGACCAACCTTTTAATCGCTTTCGGTTTGTTGTTATAATGACTTTTTGTAATGAATTAATACCTTAACATACATACTACATATTTATGACACCCAATTGCTTAAACAATTCATAGGATTACCAGAATTAATAGTCAATAGTCGTTGACCGAGCATGACCAAGTTTTCTGGGTTACCTAGAAAACTGATGAACATGAAGAACAACATTTGGCTGTACTTTGACCAACATAGATTGAGACAATAGAATCATACTTGGTCCAAATCAGTGTTACATATATGTACCTTGACATATAGACTACCTATTACAACAAATAAAACACAAATCTATTACACAAATTGAAAGATATAGAACCTACAAAACCGTTGACCGACCATGACCACTGTTCTGGGTTACCCAGAAACTCAAGAACAGCTCTGACAGTGACTTTGAGCCTCTATAACTTCTTGTTATATGTAGGTTAAAGCATGAATTTGGCCTGATGTTGTACTATTGTATGAGTGTTATAACATACATACTTGTTCAAACCCAGAATCATTAACAGTAGCAAAATAGATCAAGGTCAAAGTGGTCCCTAGACCATGACCAACTAAAACCCAAAAACTCAAGAACACCTATAGCGGCACTTTCTGTCACTATAGAGCTTTAGCGACAGACAGAAAATGTTTTCTAATAAATTAATTAATAAAAATTAGAAATAATTAATAAATAAATATAAATAATTACAAAAACAGTTTTAAAAATTATTTTAAGTTATAATATTTAACTTTTAATATTTTTACATAAATTAAATAAATATTTTAATTTATTTTGGATATTATTAATAATTAAGTTAATAATAAATTAATTAGAATAATTACTTATAAATAATAAATAATTATTGAAAAATAATATTAATGATATAAAAATCATAATAAATGATTATAAATTATTTAAAAATAGTAAATAAAGTTTTATAATATTCTATGTAAATATTAAATTATTTAGAAATAGAAATAAATGATTTAAAAATTATTTAAGGGATAAATAAATATTTAAACTATACATAATAAATATTTAAAATTATTTGAGTAACATTAACTTATACACAATTCATAAACTATCTAATATATAACATATTTATTAAACTATACTATTATAAATTAGCTGCACATTTTATCCCAAGCTGAACTTGGCTTTAACCTTTTCCTGTATCCAAACGCATTCGCCTTATCTCCAATATTTATCATGATATAGCAAGGGTGAGCATGAAAGTTTCCCAACAAGTTTAAATTTATTAAGATATATCATGATTGAAAGAGTCTGAATAATAAGTTGGCTACAATTCATCAATATAGTTATGAATTAGCACGAACACAATTTTGACTGAACAAGTATTGAACATGAATAAATATATCTAGACCAACTGGTAATGAAGGTGATCAGCCTTTCATACCTGACTTATACATGCAATATGTACAGAGTACAATTCTACAATGGCAATCAACAATGATTAACCATAAGTATATCTGAATGAAACAACTCTTAGTAGAGTTAAGTAAAAACTTGCCTGAACCGTTGATTACCGCTACACAATTTATATCGCTTTATCCGAAAACCTAATATTAGTAATATAGATCTCCAATGTTAGAATAATATCATCACAATATAATACTATTATATACATAGAATAACCTAAACACATAACATGTAACCCTATCAGTCTATACAACACATAACATTTAACATCAAGTTAGACTATTTAAGTACAAGTTGAATCCGACAAAATTCTAACATCCCGACGGTTTAGTAGGATAATTATCAAGTTTAAGTTTAATTAAATTCTGCCTAAACACTTAACAAATATCTTAGATAATCATATTATCAGTCAAAATATTTTTCATAGGCTTGTAATAATTTTCAAATAATTATTATCATTTATCATGATTTTTAATCATTAAACTCATATTTATATGAATCAAATACCACAATATTCCTTTATCATTAATAATTATTTAATACCAAATATTAATGAAATACATGACATAATATTATAATATATCAAAGTGTTTTTAATACCTTAAAATCACATTTATATAATTTTTAAACTATTAATTTCTTTATCCGATAATTGATATTAATATTAAAATATTAATATTTTCATGGCAAAATATCAAAAGTTATATTTAATAATTCAAAATATTTTTCTAACCCTTAAATCATTTTATATGATTTTTAAAAGCATTATTTCTAATTTTCCATAATTTATTTAATATATTTATTAAATAAACTAATTACCATTAATATTTATTTATTAATGAATTTTATCACAAAATATCAAAAGTTATTAAAAATAACTTAAAATATTTTCTTATACCATAATATAATTTTTCATGATTTTTAAAGTATGAAAATCATTTTTAAATAATTTATTTAATATTATAATTAAATAAATTAAATACCATTTATATTCCAAAAATATTAAATATTTATGAAATATACACTAAATAATTAAAAACTAATTTTCAGGCTTTAAAATAATTTTTTATAATTTATTATGTATTTTTAATAATTAATATCCATTTTCTCTATTTATTAATTAAAATAAATAAATTTATGAATTTAAGTGTCGTTAAAGGTGGATATAGTGTCACAACCGTCGCTGAAAGTGTTCTTCAACTATTTTTGAGGAAACCCAGAATTCAATGTCAGACACCAAGGTGCCCACTTTGACCAGTGCTAGATCGTTGATCAAAGGGTTTCTGGACTGGTTTAAGTGTTATAATTATATTATAAGTGTAATACTATAACTATCAACAAAGATCCCGCCAATCCACCACAAAAACAAATGAAGATCCGGGAAAACTAAAACCTTGTCGGGGCGTTACACTGGTTCTTCAAGAACTCGAGCGGATTCAGTATAATTTCTCATCACTCGATTAATTTAATGTTCTGGTCATGTTTCATGTGATGTTAAGGTTCCAATATGTAGTAGATATGTCCGACTACAAGTCTATACCATAAGAGCATCACAACAACATCACAAATAACAAATAATGGCTTGACAAACCTTGTTAGGACGCCTGTTCTTCCCGATTTTTGGGTTTTCCAGATTTCCTTCTAGGCTGGTGGTCAACGGTGGTTTGACCTTTCATAACTTTGATTCTAGTATGGATCTAAGTATTTTAAGAGCATGAATCGATATTCAACACGTCACGCTACAGTTCTATTACAACAATATGGCCTAAACATCAAAAATCAGTAAGATCAGAGTCATCAAATATCTTGTCAGAAATTCTGGAAATTTTCTGGGCTGCCCAGAAAGTTGTTTCATGCTTAGTCAATGCCTTTTGAGCGGTTATATCTTGCAATCTACTCAGGATATGGGCTTGCTTCAAGTTCCATATTAAAGCCCTTATTACAAAGAACAAATCTATAACATAAAATACACCAAACATCAAATACACACAGATCTAAGAGGTCTGACATATAGCTGTCAGAAAACTTTTTTAGAACTCTTCCAGATTTCATAAATCTTTAATTTCAAGCATTTTGATGCTATGGATCTGGGTTCTAGCAACCCAGATCACTAAATGACACCTTATTACACATATCTATCAAACAAATTACAACATCAAACATCAGATCATAAAATTTCTAAAATTTAGGGTTTTTACCACTTTGATGCCCCATTTTTGATTCTAATCTTGATGAACTGATAATGGAAAGCTAAATACCGACATTAGCTTATCTTATCTCACTTTCTCACTCTATATGTTCGAATTTTAGAAGGAGAAAAGCTTTGGAGAAGAAAAAAAATAAAGTGGGCTCTTTCTCTCTCTAAAATCTATAATAATTGCTATGTTACACTGTATTGGACTGATCCAAGGGGCAAGATGACTGGTAATTGATATAAAGCTAAGGCTAGGGCAAGGGTTAGCCACCCCCTACAAGATCATGGCAAGATTTGCTCACTTCTCTCCAATAATGCACAAAAGAGTAAATTGGACATTTGGCTTTTAAAATTAATGGCATACTTGTCATTTACCCCCTTACGGTTTAGGGTTTAACCCTTAGGGTTAAAACCTAAGGTTCTAAAAATCAATTTTTTTAATATTTTCAATTTAGATTTTCAAAATAGAAAAATTAATATTTCTAAATTATAATTAAGATTTTCTAAATAAATTCTAATTTCCCAGTGATAAACCAATCTTGATAATTAGGATTAAAAATTCCTAATTAAAATTGCTAATTTATCAATTAGGTCCATTAGGGTTTCAAACGGAACAATTAGGGTTTTAAACTTTAAAATTAGGGTTTCCCAAATAGTCAATTAGGGTTATCCTTAATTAGGTTTGTAATTAAAAAAATACAAAAACTTTATACATAGCCTTTAAATTCCCACATTAGGATTATAATATTCGAATTAGGGTTTTTTTTTAAAATCCCGGAACTGAATTTAGGGTTTCTAGAACCGATTTCTAGGGTTTCTTATGAATCGTAAAAATTTTCTAACTGAATGTTGACGTTCTAAATATATACATAGGGTTTGTACACTGATAAAATTTATCTGGTCAACCCTTGACCCTCAACCACATTTTGTACACATATAATACCATATTCATAGAACATATACACATATACCTTTAATCCTGAATAATTCACCACAAAAATTTTAAATCCACAAAATTCCTTCCCGAAAATATCAAATCCATTCACTTATTTTCTGTCTAGGTTTATTATTTAACCTTAAATTCAATAATTAAGATTTAAATAATTTTTAAAATTCTCGGGTCGTCACATTCACCCCTTCTTCTAAGAATTTTGTCCCCAAAATTCAACTTACACCGTATACCATACAACTTACACCATTCATACACATCATCACATGCTACCCAATACACCACTCATAAGAGTAATATTTTAAAATTGTGTTGAGGAGTTATATAGACTATTTATTCATCATTTTCATGAAGGTTTTATGGAAATTCATCCAATAAACCGTCATAACTTACTTGACATAGAGGGTAATTAGCTCAGTATACCCCAGATCTTGGCTAATTCTTTATTTGGTCCGATCTGCTTTCTCATCATTGCCATAGGCACAAAATTTTACCTCAGTCTTATTATAAAATTCCGTACCAAAAAAATTTTGTTCAGGAAATTTTTCTCAATGAACACTTAGAGTTTTCATAACATTAGTCTAGCTGAATTGAATAGCGTAGACTCATATCAATAATTCAATTCAATCAAATTATTTAAGTGTAGCCAAACCCCGTTGGCAAATTAAAATTTTTGAAAACATTTTTGAGAATGACGTCATGATGCCGTACTGTATTAACAGTCCGTTTAAGGATGCCGTCATCGTATGACTTTGTCATAACACATCATACAATAGTTGAATAACGATTTTAGATCAAATTCACACTATGTATTCTTGTATTTATAACTCCATCACCTTTTTATTATCTTTGCACCATGTTACATGGTACATAAGTGATAAATAAAAATATATTTTGATATTTCAAATCATTTGTGTCTAGCTGAAATAAGTAGCATAGACTATACTTTAAACCATTTCAAAAATGATTACGAGTCTACATTTTTTTTTAAAAGCACATAGTGCGTATTTCGCTTGATGTCAAAATTTCGAAGTCTAGCATAGCTAGGAGTTTTGGAAAACTTATGTCTCCACTAATAATCATTTGCTTAAACAGTCAATCTATTCCTATTATCCTCAATACTCCATTCACACAAAACTATACCCAGTCCGTCAAACTTACCACACTTATGAGTTCAGGAAATTGCCACAATCATATGAGTTTAAGAACTTATCCTAGTCAGACCTTTCGTGTCCATTCACTGAGGGGTTCATAAACATTTCATATAATCATGAGTCACGAACGTACCATAAGTATGAGTTTTAAGAACTCATACTTAACCTAATATTCTCTACTTAGAACCTATCTATCTGTTATACACCTAAGAAAGGAATCACCCTCTCAACATGCATATAGCAAATAATGTGATACAAACATTTCAATGAGTATCAATGCCAGAAACTAAGTGGTTGTTACACCAAGTACAATTCAACTCCCATACGAAGAATCATACAACTTAGCTGCTAACATGAGTCCTCAATTGAAATCCCCACCTAATACTAACTCCCTTCTCAATACGAGTTTCATTCAACTCATATTCATAAACCTTTCCTGAATCTGTACCAATTAATAGTACCACTGACACACATAAATCTTGCTGTAAACTTTTCAATCATTCGATTGATCCACATCAGATCATGGGGTGATCTCATCGTATATATTACGATTCATTTCTATGCTATGATCGTTTTGTTTGATGATCTCCTATCCTTGTACCTTTTGTCTTTTAGACTCTATCTATTCACCACTACTGTTCAAATTTATTATCAGAGTTAGGAAACTCTGTATCTTATAACTCGCCGAGATTCGTCTTTGAATCTTACCGACACACTAACTCTATTTGAGTTAGTACTTATCCTAATCACTGCGGTTATTAGACTAAGGTATCACTACCCTAGGTTTATAACCAACATCTTTGATACCAACTGTGAAACCACCGAATCCGGGTCCCAAATCACCGCGGATCCGGTACAATCATTCTATCACTATTGCGGAAGATATAAACATACATTGTTTATACAATAAACATACACATTATTTCCGCAAAATCGAGTAACCTTAACTTATACAAAATTCATAAACTATCTAACATATAACATATTTATCAAACTATACTATTACAAATTAGCTACACATTTTATCCCAAGCTGAACTTGGCTTTAACCTTTTTCCTGTATCCGAACGTATTAGCCTTATCTGCAATATTTATCATGATATAGCAAGGGTAAGCATGAAAGTTGCCCAACAAGTTTAAATTTATTAAGATATATCATGATTGAAAGAGTCTGAATAATAAGCTGGCTACAATTCATCAATATAGTTATGAATTAGCACAAACAAAATTTTGACTGAACAAGTATTGAATATGAACAAATATATCTGGACCAACTGGTAATGAAGGTGATCAGCCTTTCTTACCTGACTTATACATGCAATATGTACAGAGTACAATTCTATAGTGGCAATCAACAATGATTAACCATAAGCATATCTAAATGAAACAACTCTTAGTAGAGTTAAGTAAAAACTTGCCTGAACCGTTGATTACCGCAACACAATTTATATCGCTTTATATAAAAACCTAATATTAGTAATATAGATCTCCAATGTTAGAATAATATCATCACAATATAATACTATTATATACATAGAATAACCTAAACACATAACACATAATCCTATCTGTCTATACAACACATAACACTTAACATCAAGTCAGACTATTTAAGTACAAGTTGAATCCGACAAAATTCTAACATCCCGACGGTCTAGTCGGACAATTATCAAGTTTAAGTTCAATTAAACTCTGCCTAAACACTTAACAAATATCTTAGATAATCATATTATCAGTCAAAATATTTTTCATAGGCTTGTAATAATTTTCAGATAATTATTATCATTTATCATGATTTTTAATCATTAAACTCGTATTTATATGAATTAAATACCACAATATTCCTTTATCATTAATAATTATTTAATACCAAATATTAATGAAATACATTACATAATATTATAATATATTTATAATATACCAAAGTATTTTTAATACCTTAAAATCACATTTATATGATTTTTAAACTATTAATTTCTTTATCCGATAATTGATATTAATATTTTCATCATAAAATATCAAAAGTTATATTTTATAATTCAAAATATTTTTCTAACCCTTAAATCATTTTTATATGATTTTTAAAAGCATTATTTCTAATTTTCCATAATTTATTTAATATATTTATTAAATAAACTAATTACCATTAATATTTATTTATTAATAAATTTCATCACAAAATATCAAAAGTTATTAAAAATAACTTAAAATATTTTCTTATACCATAATATAATTTTTCATGATTTTAAAAGTATTAAAATCATTTTTAAATAATTTATTTAATATTATAATTAAATAAATTAAATACCATTATATTCCAAAAATATTAAATATTTATGAAATATACACTAAATAATTAAAAACTAATTTTCAGGCTTTAAAATAATTTTTTATAATTTTTTATGTATTTTAAATAATTAATATCCATTTTTCTCTATTTATTAATTAAAATAAATAAATTTCTGAATTTAAGTGTCGCTAAAGGTGGATATAGTGACACAACCGTCGCTGAAAGTGTTCTTCAACTGTTCTTGAGGAAACCCAGAATTCAATGTCAGACACCAAGGTGCCCACTTTGACCAGTGCTAGATCGTTGATCAAAGGGTTTCTGGACTGGTTTAAGTGTTATAATTATATTATAAGTGTAATACTATAACTATCAACAAAGATCCTGGCCAATCCACCACAAAACAGCAAGATTTGGGCAAACTAAAACCTTGTCAGACGTTACCTGGGTTCTTCAGGAACCCAGGCAGTTCGAGTAGCCTTTTTGTCACTCGATTAATTTAATGTTCCGGTCATGTTTCATGTGATGTTAAGGTTCCAATATGTAGCAGATATGTCCGACTACAAGTCTATACCATCAGAGCATCACAACAACATCACAAATAACAAATAATGGCTGGTCAAACCTTGTCAGGACGCCTGTTCTTCACGATTTCTGGGTTTGGCAGATTTCATTTTAGGCTGGTGGTCAACGGTGGTTTGACCTTTCATAACTTTGATTCTAGTATAGATCTAAGTATTTTAAGAGCATGAATTGATATTCAACATGTCAGGCTACAGTTCTATTACAACAATATGGTCTAAACATCAAAAATCAGTAAGATCAGAGTCATCAAATATCTTGTCAGAAATTCTGGAAATTTTCTGGGCTGCCCAGAAAGTTGTTTCGTGCTTGGTCAACGCCATTTGAGCGGTCATATCTTGCAATCTACTCAGGATATGGGCTTGCTTCAAGTTCCATATTAAAGCCCTTATTACAAAGAACAAATTTATAACATAAAATACACCAAACATCAAATACACACAGATCTAAGAGGTCTGACATATGGCTGTCAGAAATTTTTTTTATAACTCTTCCAGATTTCATAAATCTTTAATTTCGAGCACTTTGATACTATGGATCTGGGTTCTAGCAACCCAGATCACTAAATGACACCTTATTACACATATCTAACAAACAAATTACAACATCAAACATCAGATCATAAAATTTCTAAAATTTAGGGTTTTTACCACTTTCATGCCCCATTTTTGATTCTGATCTTGATGAAATGATAATGGAAAGCTAAATACTGACATTATCTTATCTTATCTTACTTTCTCACTCTATATTTTCAGATTTTAGAAGGAGAAAAGCTTTGGAGAAGAAAAAATAAAGTGGGCTCTTTCTCTCTCTAAAATCTATAATAATTGATATGTTACACTATATTGGACTGATCCAAGGGGCAAGATGACTGGTAATTGATATAAAGCTAAGGCTAGGGCTAGGGTTAGCCACCTGTCGACGTCGGGATTTTTTAGTGTCCGCTTTCGTTCCTTGTTGTCCCCTTTCGTTACTTGTTCTTTGGTGTTCTCATGTTAATGTGAGATTTGTTTTAAAAAATAAGTGAAAAAGGTCCGACATGTATAATGTCGACGATTTAACTTTAAGAGTCGCCATTTGAAGGTGTATTTAATTTGCTTGCACCAATGCAAATCAAAAAAGGTTTGCACATTGACCTAGTGATGTGACATTGCTAAGCGGATTACGTGGAAACCGAGATTCATTTAGGTCCCGGGGCTTGATTATGCGGAGGGAAGGTGTTAGGCACCCCAGACATCCGTGTGTTGCCACGGTGACCGCCACTTTTCAAAAGAAATTATTATATGAATGTGTGTGTGTGTGTGTGTGGATCAATGTGAAATTATTTGGAAGTAGTGATGTACCTCGTTCGCACCTATATACATAGGGTTTGAATTTATAGAAAAATTTAGTTTTAAATAAGATATAACAATGACGTTTTTGTAAAGAGGTTTTTCAAACCACATGCTCAATAGTAATTGAGGCCTTTGATACTTCCATTTTGTTATTAAATGTTCGACTTGTTTGCTTTTATTTTTCGAGATCTGAAGCATTCTCGAAAAATAATATCTGACGATCTTGAACTCCTCATGGGCATACATGACCATCCAGGGAAATTCACACAACGTAAAATAAGGTACAAGTTGCTTACAACTAAAAATGTCCATCATGGGAATCGAATCTAGATTGATGAGATAGAATCTGTGATCACATGATTCCTAGGCTCACATGATACTGCAGTTTGTATGGAATGGAGTAAGCAGTTATATATATAAAAGAAGTAAATATATATATACAGACATGATCAACCACCCAAAGCAACTCCATGGGGGATTAGAAATGTAAATATATAAAAGAGGTAAATATATATATATATATATATATATATATATATATATGGACATGATCAACCACCACAAAGCAACTCAATGGGGGATCGGAAATTTAAATAAAGTCGTAAAAGTGATCAACTACCACGAAGTAAACTCAGTGCGAGACGAAATGTAAATAAAGTTATAAATGCGATCAAGCGCCACAAGTAAACTCGAGACGAGAAGAAATATAAATAAAAGTATAAAAAACGCCAAGCGCCCACAGTAAACTCCGAGCAAGAAATATAAATAAAATTGTAAATATACAAATATATATATAAAAGCAAAATGTAAATATATATATATATATATACTCATATATATATATGTCTGACTATATATATATATATATATAATAATAAATATATATATAAATATATATATATATATATATATATATATATATATATATATATATATATATATATATATAAGCGAGTAAATGCACAGGATGTAAAATCCGGGCTCATCGGATATGAAAGCGACAATTATATATATATATATATATATATATATATATATATATATATATATAGCGAGTAAATGTCTAGGATGTAAAATCCAGAAGCTCATCGAGATATATACAACAATATATATATATATATATATATATATATATATACATATATAAAAGCAATAAATGCTCGGAGACCAAGTTTAGGCTCAATCGAGGCATAACTCAATAATGTTAGTCCATATATGAAATATATACATATATAAGTATATATATATGAGACATAAATGAAAACCACGGATAGAAGTCCGGCAAACACACACAACACGACTCTTAATGTGTATAACGATGTGTGTTAATATGAGAAAAGAAGGCTTTATATAATGTGAGAAGACTTACGGTGGGATGCCAATGTAGACTTCTATGACTTTAAATGGATAAACACTCATTTCTCATGGGATAAAAGATAGCTATATGTGAGCTAACAAGTGTTTAAAGATGAGGAACACTCAAAAGATGTGTATATAGAGTAAAATGGATATGGCTTCCTCGCTTTTCCTCTCCTTTTCCTCTTCAATGGGTGACCCCAAGGCTCATATTTATAGGTGATGGCCACAGTACACTGCGGCGACCTCAGATTATACCTACAATTTACCGTGGTGGTGCATCCGAGCCTCGCGGGTCCCATTATCTCGAAGTACGTGCACTTATAAATTGTAATATCCGTTTGAACTTGCAGAACTTCAATTCGAGCATCCGAACGAGGTATATCTGACCTTCTTCAGACCGCTTGTGTCGAGATTTATGCAATGACATGGATTAGAGGTTGTACGAAGTCAGGAAAAGGGGTCTATGCCCATGGTCTTCAAGCTTCAAATTCTATCCAAACTACTTCCACGCATAATAGTCACTCGGGATTGTTACTCCTCGATTCTTGTGGGATATTGTTGGATGTATGTATGTATGAAGTGTTGAGGCGATGCGTAGTGTGTTGAAGAGATAAGATGACGTTTGACTCCTCATGGGGTTATCTCGGTTTGAGTTGAAAGTAGACGTTACTCGAGGTTACATCGAGATTGGACTACTTGTTGGTATGCCATGATATCATCTTGTGAGAGAAAATGTTGAGGCGGTAAGACGACGTTTTGACTCCTCACTGGGGTTATCGCCGGTTTGAGCGGAAAGCAGACGTTGCTCAGGGTTACATCTGAGATTGGACTGCTTGTTTGTATGCCTGACTTTCATCTGTGGGTGTGCCTGTTTGCCCGTTGTTAGCTCTGGGTCTGAGGTATGAGTGCCTCGGCAGGAGGTCTGAGCTTGAAGCTGATCGTATATATTTGAAACAAACAATTAGAAGTTATTAGGAGCGCAAAAAGCATTCCTTGGGGCTATCACCAAGGATGGAGTCGCTACTACTCGATGTTGGTTACGGGGTTTGGGCCCGATATCACGGTGTTATCGCTGAGACAGAACTGTCCTCTTCGGTGTTGTTATCGGTCTTTTGATCTGCATACCTCGGGGTTATCTCCGAGATTAGAAATGACATTCCCAGTTTGTGTTCCGGGTTGGAACTGATGTTCCTAGTTTATGTTTCGGGTTAGAACTGAACTTCTGGTAGTATCCGGAATGGATGTCAGCTGTCTTCCAAGGTTATCTCTGAAAGACGAATCTGCCCTCCTGCAATGTCAGTAACAAGCGTGCGGAAAATTTTGAGTGTCTACAAATGCCCCTCTTTATCATATTCATGCAATGCAAGGCATGGATAGGATAAAGAATCCTAGACACTTGAAATGCAAGCAAGATAATAATGATGCTATATGCAGCAACATGATGTAAATGTATAATGCATGATTGTCAGGTAATCCTATTGGGATGACAATCAGTGATGGATTGGACATGCGATCCAAGTCTCCAAGGATGTGACATTGGGGCTATCACCAAAGTCTTGAATCCTAAACACTGACTTATATTCCATAGAGGTACCTCTTGTGTGTAAGAGATCTGTGGGGATAAGGCTTTGTCTATTTGAGGATGTGTATAACATATTTCCTCATTCTGTCGGAGTTACTACCAACAGTTTGTCGTCGTCAGGGTTGCCCGACCTTCGTTGATGTCGTATCCTTAGGATAGATCCTGTTGGGTGCATTGCAAGGTTGCTTGACCTTCATTGATTAATGTCAATGGTAGCATTGTGTTGTAAATCCCATCGGTGTCGTGCATTGTTTCTTGATGGTTTTACTTGACCTTCATTGATGTATGTGACCTTCATTGATATGGTAGCATTTGCATTATTATAACCCTATGGGGATACGTAGATGAGTTTCTTCGATGGGTTTACTTGTCATCGGCTGATATGACGTCAAGGTTTCTTGACCTTCATTGATGTGTGTATCAATGGTTGCATTGCGTTGTAACCCCCGCCGGGGATACGTAAATGAGTTGCTTCGATGGGTTTACTTGCCATCGGCTGACATGATGTCAAGGTTGCTTGACCTTCAGTGATGTGTGTATCAATGGTTGCATTGCGTTGTAACCCCCGCCGGGGATATGTAGATGCTTGAAAGATATGCGTTGTGACCCCCGCCGGGGATATTTCATCAGTTGATAACTTCAACGTTGTAACCCCCGCCGAGGGGATTTGGTATTTTGTGGTTTTGCGTTGTAACCCCCGCCGGGGAGGTTTAGGGTTGTGACCCTGCAAATGACGACATCGGACCTTTGTGGGGTATTATCGAGCATGATTTGTGAAAGCTGAGCTCATTGGTATAGTATACCCTGCATTTAAAGCGAAATACCATTGAGACAACGGGGAGTTTAACTCGAAACAAGAAAACGAGATATCGAAAGTTTATTCCGCTTCAATCGCGTAGCATTTTTATTCCTGATTTGGCCTTTTCAGCTTGTGAGACCTCCTTTGCAACTCTAACTGGAGCGAGCCGGAGGTGTGGGACCCATGTAGAAGTCTTGTGGGTACACTGCGGGGAGCCACAGGTGAGCTGCGACCAAACATGCTATGTATAGGCGAATGGTTGCTTTCATAAGTCATTTTCAAGTTGCGGAACGAAGGAAATCTGAGAGCTCTTCTTCAGATCTGCTAAGTTCGGGCAACTTTCTGCATATTGTACCATCGTACAAGTGTTCTTCAACATCACAGATAGCGTTATGCATGTATTTTTTCCAATTTCTATCCGTTACAAAATGACTTATCACATGAAATGCATTTAGACACATAGTAGTGAATATGCATGCGATATGACTTGATAAAAATATTCAACATAGCAAATGTTAGTATTAAACCATCTTTGAACATGATGATGTGAAAAATTAACTTTTGAAACAGTCAAATTGGCACCTTTTCTTGTCATTTCTTATCTGTCGAGAGGACAAATGAGTAAAGGTAGAAAAGCAAAATAATCCTAGTAATTAGACTACACTTACGGATTTTTATTGTGATGTGATTAATGCATGTAGGATGTATATATGATGTGTATAGGTGTCTCTCTTGAATGGCCACCTAGTCATTCCTATGTGCATGTGGATAGTCCCATTTACAAAGGGGCTATGGCAAAATTTTCCCAAAATATAGGTATTTGGTAGTCATGCATTTTTAAGTCTCTTCGTAGATGTATGTTAAAATAATGCATTTTGAAAAGCTCGGTGTAAGAAATTACCACACCCTTTACGAGGTGATTTGGAGACTTGTTGTCCGGATATTATGGATCCGGATCAGTAGAGAGTAGTTCCATGAGGACCACTTCTAGTGTACAAAGGAGAGCTTCGAAGAGCCTCAACACAGATTACATTAGACACATCCTCATCGTTTAGTGAAGGCGGTGATCGTCCTATTCGGTTGAAGTGCTTAATGTTGAGGATGAGGAGGATGATGTCTTGATCGAGGTTCCTGCTCCTGTCATGTGCGTGTTCCCGTAAGAAATTTCCGAGTATTCAAGTGGAGAACCCGGATCTTACGGGTGACTTGAGTAAACATCCTTGATATATACCCAAGCAAGCGAGGTATGAAGTTAGATCTTTAATCTTCCTTATTTCCTATTGATGAGGAGTCGAGCATTACGATGTTGATATGAATTTGATGTAGGTTCCGGCTTCACGACCTCGAGGGAACCGGTTTAGCATCCACTCTATGTATCGGGCTTTGCATGATGACTTCTGAGCGATCATCCATGGTGAGGGATTTGGGATGTTTTCTCCATTCTACCCCATCCTATCCACAGGGTTACCTCGGGGCATTATGCGAGTAGTGGTTTCACCGGACTCAATCACTCCATTTCTGACCTGTGAGGTGATGATGATGGCGATGGATTGGTGGTTTATCACAGGTATGGAGTTTGGAGGGGCGCGGTGCCTTACGGTGGATATCACCCTACTGCCGTCGGATCCTTGTTGGGAGTTTCGTGGTGGCGCGCTCGAGGAAGGGACTATTCATGGTCCTTTGGCGTAGATGCTATGAGCGAGCTATTAGTGAGCCCATACGATGATGATGAGAGTCGGGGATTGCATTCTTGGCGATTGTTCACGATGATCATTGAGAACGCTTCATGTGAGATAACTCCTCTACGGTGTCCTTCGCTTTGATCAGCGCCACTCGACACATGGACCATATATGAGAGTATGATTGGGGTTCCTACACCTTTGCCTATTTCCTCAGGGGAATGTGCATGCGATCGAAGGGCTTGACCGAGGTGTGGTTAGGATTCTACCCATTTCTGCTGGTGAGTGTTTCTCTTATCTTTTCCCATGTATAGGTTAAGAGTGTTGACTAACAGCAGATGTTTGCCTTTGTGTTGGCAGTTTTGGGCCTATGAGAGGCTTCCCTATGTGCGTCCTGTGAGCGTGTTAGGTTTAGATACCTATTCACGAGGACGTAGATGGCATCATGCCATACTGGCGGAGGTCATTGTTGTTGAGGGTTTCACTCATTGTCGCCTACAGCTGGAGTTGTTGACAGCCGTTGTCATCACATGGATTCCCTACTCTGGAGAACATTTGGGAGTTGGTTTTGAGGATGAGTACCATTTGGGTAAGTCGTCATTTCCACCTCCACAGATTCCTCTCTTCACGAGATGGAGGATGGGAGCTCTATTTAGGAGAGCGTCTTATTAGGAGCACTATAGGAGAGATCCGTATCCGATCTTGCCTCTTCTTAGAGGCGTTATTGGCTGTTTTTGCGATCACCGTCATTGACATCCATTGATGGGGATTAACGGTTTTACATTATCGAGGGCCCCGGTCTCGGGGAGATGTTCGGCATTGGTGGATCCGTTATACTATTGGAGCTCGGACCCGCCACCACGGTTTATGGGGATATAGTTCCGGGATCCGTGATGATGATGGATTGGCTAGCTTTGTGTCGAAGATCCGACTCATGTGACATAGATTGATGATTGACCCGGCAATTGGACCAGTCACATCTTTTCATTCGGTATTTAGGCAGAGATCCTTCAGAGGTATATTCTTTTGATCCTTCCAACTCTGGCGCTGGCCCCTCAGGTGACCCATATGGCTTTGCCGGTGCAGATCCTCCCTTGTATCGGCTGAAATCCCTGTAGATAGAGATCCAATGACTCAAGAGGAGTTACATCAGGTGGACAATATCGATGATGTAGACATCGACACCATTGACTTTTTTTGATGTATTTCTCGCTATCTCTTTTGATAGGCCTCTGTTAGCTGCTTGGTAGCTTCGCCCCATTCTCGCTATATCTTTTGATAGGCCTCTATTAGATGTTGGGTAGCTTCACCCCATTTCCCTGTATTTTAACTGTACAGAGATGTATTAGATGATGGTATACTTAGGAATATATGTACAGTTTTCCATTCCCTATATGATATTGCCATCTATTGTATCATGCATGTTATTATGTTATGCATATGTATGTATGTCGAGAGATATTCAACATTGACCCTGGATGGTCTTATGAAAATGGCCCATCTGAGATGTCTTCTTGACGATTAGTCGCATTAATCATACCCCACCATTTTGGTGGTATCGGTATCGTTCTCATGGTATGATAGTATATCACCATTAGAAATGGTGATCGTAGATGATTTCTTTTGCGACATACTATGACCTTGTTGATGTTTCAATTTCCCACGAGTTTGTAGAGGGTATGCTTTGAAACCTTTGGGTATCGGAGAGGTAGGTTTTCCAATTTGGGACCTAGGAGTTGACTCTACTTTGGAGGAGTATGCACGGTTGATGATCTTTGCCGCATTGGAACGGACCTTGCGTGCATATGGATATCGGAGACATGAGGAGATAGTTCATAACCCTCACCGGATTGAGGCGTAGAGTGGTCGGGGCGAGATTACATCCGACCTGTATATCCCGCGTTTCTGTTTGACGAGTTTGGCTCGAGGATAGCTATACCACGGCATTAGGGATTTCACCACCGGGGAGGACCATTGGCGTTCGGCCGGGGTAGATGTCTTACTTTTGTGCGTATTTTCATACGTCTTCATGCATGCGATACATGGATGAGCTGGATATCGGCGTCATTATGGCGATGAGAGAGCTCTCTCGGGGAGGTCATACCATTGTCTGGATGATCATTACAGAGACTACGAGGTCACTACATCTTCTTTGCATTTATCCGGTAGGAGTGTTCACGGGTAGCTTCGGTCGTCTTGTATTTGTGGTTTATGTCACACTTGAGACCGATTGGCACATTTAGGCAATGGGGTTTTGTTTCACCCATGATATAGCCATATCGTACTCCTTTTAGCTTCATGGAGTGTATGATCTTTTTGTCATGGTCGACTTTTCTGGCGAGGATTAGAGATCCATTTGCCATATTATCGTGTTCGGGCTTGGATTCACCTACGACTTCATTACTCATGCTACGGGCATGGATTATCTCCCTCTAGGCGGTTTGAGGGCATGATCACTTACCACCCATTGGTAGTTATATGTCGGTTTGACCCGGTTTGAGGATTTTCATCCGTATTAGAAGCGATGAGTCGGTAACCGCTTCACTTCACACCGTTTATCGGTGAAGGATAGATCCGGGTTATATACTGCTTTGGGATCGGCGAGGGTCACGGTGAGTTTTCTATCGATCATCCGGGTTGTTCTGCAGAGTATTCCATGGATGAAGCGAGAGACTACATTTTACGGCGATATCCATAGTACGAGGATTGATTACGACGATGAGGAGCCTATAGAGGAGGCTACATTCCCATCGATGATTTGACTCTTTGAAATTTGCCGACATTTGTGATGGATTCTCCCCCCGAGTGCCCTTTGTTACCCGATATCGCACGCGATTTGGCACAACATTTGGAGCGAAACTTATGTCGATGACCTATGATAGAGATCGAGTTAGGGCCTCGATGTTGATAACTCTTGATGAGAGAGGCGGCTCTATTAGAGAGGATGATGCTAGATCGATCGAGGATGCATTAATTGCGGGCGGGATGCGCCTTATCTGCTTAGGGATATGGCCATTCTGAGATAGTACTTAGTAAAATCCCGGATGATTGTCGATCTTGTTGACATGAGTGCTTACATTGATGAGCATTATGCCACCATGCAATTAGCCTCTGATCTGCTAGCTCATGTAGATACCCTTGGGCAGGAGCTTGCAGCGCTACCTCCGTCTTCAGAGAGGGATGCTATGTTAGATCTGATAGTTCGCATACATACAGATATTTAGATAGCTTTGTATTTTCCTGCACAGACTAGCTTAGCCATTTTGTCATGTATAACATATATATATATATATAAAATAGTATTATGTATGGCAGGGAAATATATTTTGATTCACTTCCCTTTTAGTTATGCCTTGATACTTGCTTGATATTTGCACTGTTTCTTGGGGACCTTGTGATCTTGATGCATTACGAACTTATCCTTGATAGATGGACATTGAGGCGTCATGAGATCTCTCAAAATGGATCATTGATTTTTCTAAATCCTACCATCTTTGGTGTCTTGGAATTTGGTATCAGATGGAAAAGTGGAGAGGAGGGTAGTTTCTTCCTCTCTAGATTGGACTGCTTTCCACGGATGATCGCCAGATTACTTCTATTTGTGAGAAGCCTAGTTAATTCCATCTCTTATGGGTTGGTATTGCTCTTTGAGGCACGATCGCAGCTTAGATGGTTATCGAATCTTCTATTTGTGAGAAGAGGTTGGGTAATTCCATCCCTTTAATCTGAAACTGATGAAATGTGGCGAATTGAAGGTTGATCCCAGTACTGTGTGACAAGAATTTTTGTTCTGGTAAGGGTTAGAATGAACCATAAATGGCTACCTACGTATTCATATTAAAGAGGAGATCAAGTCTGCGTAGTTCAAACTTGGTGTAAGAGGTTCAACGCTAAATGTGAAAGGCAGATGGGTGTAGAAATGTTTTTGTGGTTTTTAGATAGAAAGGGCATAAATGTTTTTGTTGTTTTTTTATTACGATTGGGCCATATAGAATATGGTTGCCTACGTACTCCAGGTATCAGGGAGATCATGTCGACGTAGTTCACCCCTCGGGACAAATCGCATTTTGAAAAAAGCGTGAATCCCATGTGCGAGGCTATCTTTGGGGGGAGAAGAAGGTTTGATCCCATAATGGGGATAAACTGCAAGTGTGGAAGAAGTTTGATCCCGTCCTCAGGACAAACTGCAAGCGTAGAAAAGTTTAATCCCGTCTTCAAGATAAATTGCAGGCGTAGAAAAGTTTAATCCTGTCTTTAGGATAAACTGCAAGTGTGAAAGGTTCAATCCCGTCTTCAGGATAACCGAAATTGTGAAAGGTTAAATCCTTTCTTCAAGATAACCGAAATTATATGGAAGGTTTGAAATGAAGTGATATTAGGCTGCTGGTTTGAAGTGTATGTTTCCCTGAGGGGCAAAAAAGTATGCAAAAAAGGAGAGGGTTCAAAACCGGAATGACTGGTGATTTGATGATCAAAACCATGATGTTTGTTTGATG
This sequence comes from Panax ginseng, assembly GCA_020205605.1. NCBI lineage: Eukaryota > Viridiplantae > Streptophyta > Magnoliopsida > Apiales > Araliaceae > Panax > Panax ginseng. The sequence continues at coordinate 54,988,128 of CM035130.1, read as the reverse complement.
GTAACTTCAGACATAGTACTGTTTCACGGTGTCCGAGTTGATAAGCTGTGGAAATTCATCGCCATCCATTTCCTGCAATCTGAGAGCACCTCTTGTCAATACCTCCTTGACAAAAAATGGGTCTTCCCAGTTAGGAGCGAATTTTCCCTTAGATTGATCTTGGTTGTCAATGATCTTCTTTAAAACCAAGTTATGTTGTTTGAATTGCCTTAGTAGGACTTTTCTGTTGTAGGATCGTGTGATCCTTTGCTGATATAACTGACCATGGAAGATAGCCGCGGATCACCTTTTGTCTATTAGAGATAATCGGTGATACCTGTCTTATATCCATTGGTCTTCATCTAACTGAGCATCCATCAATACTCTGAGGGATTCTATTTCCACATCTATGGGGAGCACTGCTTCCATCCCATAGACTAATGAGTAGGGGGTTGCCCCAGTGGAAGCACGCATGGACGTTCTGTAGGCTAATAAAGTCAGAGGCAAGAGGTCAGGCCATCCTTTGTGATTGGTGGACATTTTCTACATGATCTTTTTGATGTTTTTATTAGCCGCTTCAACAGCACCATTCATCTTTGGACGGTAGATGACGGAATTGAGGTGTTTGATGTGGAATTTTCTGCATAACTCCTACATCATTTTGTTGTTGAGGTTCTTAGCATTGTCTGACACAATGACCTCTGGTTGTCCATATCGACAAACAACATTGTTTCTGATGAAAGCAATGATGACTTCTTTAGTAACCTTGGGGAAGGAGGCTGCTTCCACCCATTTGGTGAAGTAGTCGATCATGGTGAATATAAATCGATGTCCATTACTGGATTTGGGCTCGATGCGCCCGATCACGTCCATTCCCCACATTGAGAAGGGCCATAACGAACTCATATTGTGGAGTTCCCTTGGAGGGGCGTGGATAACATTCCCATGAATCTGGCATTGATAGGACCTCTTGACGTGATCATCACAGTCAGCTTTGAGTGTAAGCCAATAATGCCCCGTTCTAAGGATCTTCTTGACAAGTAGGGGTTCGCTCATGTGAGGGCCACATACTCCACCATGGATCTCATCCATGAGTCTCTGAGCTTGGTCTCTATCTAGACATCTGAGGAGACCTAATCCAGTATCTCTTTTGTAGAGTGCATCTTCGCTCAGGTAGAATTTCATGGCACGTCGATGAATCCGCCTCTTCTCAGTTAGGCTCGCCTCAGCTGGTGTAGATCCATCTCGCAGATACTCCTTGATGTGCTGATACCAAGGATTGTGGATGGGAGGTAGCTCATCCGATACTTCTCCAATGTAATTCCCATAGACTGGGGCTTTTTGTAGAGTAAACGTGATGTTTGGCATGTTTTCCTTGTCAGGTATGTAAACCAAGGAGGCCAACGTTGCTAATGCATTTGCAAAATCATTCCTATTACGAGGAATGTGTAGAAAGGAGATTTCTTCAAACTCCAAAGCCATCTATAAAACTTGCCGATGGTAAGACAACAAATGTAATTCTTTAGTTTGATAGATTCCTGTGGATTGTCTAATTACCAATTCGGAATCCCCAAAGACAGTTAACCACCTAATGCCCATTAAATGGGCAAGTTTTAGCCCCATGATACAGCCTTCATACTCAGCTGTGTTGTTGGTGCTGACAAACTGCAATTTGATGGCAACGAGATACTGCTCCCCCGTACCGGATATTAGAACTGCTCCAACTCCAGAGCCTTCTGTGTTAACGGCTCCATCACGTACGGAATGTATCATACTGATGTTTTAGCTAAACTGTCATTACCCCCTCATTAGAAAAGTATATTTCCAAGGGTTTGTAGTCCCCTGCAGGTTTGACGGCCAGTTGATCCGCAATTCCTTGACATTTGACAGACTTTTGCATCACATAGACGATGTCAAATTGCTGTAGGATCAACTGCCATCTGGACAGTCTACAATTCAGTATGGGCTTACTGAATACATACTTGAGAGGATCCATTCGGGATATGATATGGGTTGTGTGACCATGGAGGTAATGTTGTAACCTCATGGAAGCCCATGCTAAAGCACAACAAGTCTTCTCAATCAGAGTGTACTTGTGTTCATCGATCTTTGAATCTTTTCTTTGAGGTAATAGATATCTCGTTCTTAGCCTCTATTATCTTTTTGCCCCAGCATACAGCCCATGACATTGTCATTTATGGACAGGTACATAAACAGGGGAACGTCATCCTTGGGAGGTACCAAAACAGGAGCGTTAATCAGTTGCTCTTTGATTGTGAGGAAGGCTTTCTAACACTCATCATTCCATTTCATGGAGGTGTTCTTCCTTAATAACTTGAAGATTGGCTCACAGGTTGCTGTGAGTTGAGAAATGAATCTGCTAATGAAGTTGATTCTTCCCAAAAATCCCCGTATTTCCTTCTCTGTCTGAGGAATGGGCATTTTCTTGATGGCCTGGATTTTGGTAGGATCCAGTTCAATCCCTTTATGGCTGACTAGGAAACCTAGCAACTTTCCTGACTTAACACCAAAGGCGCACTTCGTTGGATTCAACTTCAAGTTGTACTTATGCAACCTGTTGAAAAGTTTTTTGAGATGGTCTAAGTGGTCTTCCTCCTTTCAGGATTTGACAATGATGTCATCCACGTAGATCTCTATCTCTTTATGCATTAAATCGTGGAAAAGAGCCATCATAGCTCGCTGATAGGTTGCCCCGGCATTGATGAGGCCGAATGAAAACCGTCTGTGGCAAAAAATTCCCCAAGGCGTGATGAAACCAGTTTTCTCACGATCTTCCTCAGCGACCATAATTTGATGGTACCCCCGCAAAGCAATCAACAAAGGAGTACATTCCATATTGAGCAGTATTGTTAATAAGAATGTGGATAAAGGCACGCGAAAAAAGTATCTTTAAAAAGCAAGCTTTGTTCAAATCCAGATAATCCACGCAGACTACGCACCTTTCTCCTGGTTTAGGCACGGGAACAATATTAGATATCCACTCCGGATATGTAGACACCTTGATAATACCAGCTTGAAATTGTTTCACAATTTCTTCTTTAACCTTTAAACTCCACTCGGGTTTCAATCGCTTTGAGCTTTTTACTAACTTGGCTTGATCCTTCTTTAATGGGAAGGCGATGAAGAACAATGTCGAAGTGGACAAATCCACCATGTCTTCATGAGACCATGCAAACACATCCTAGAATTGGGTTAATAGTGCAACCATGTCATTCCATTTGATTTGTGGTAAGGTCTGAACCAATTTGGATTAGCTTAGGGTTGTCTAAGGTTCAAGATTGAAAAGAAGTGGTTTGATCAAGATTGGGTTTGGGTTTGTCTCAGAAACCCATTCCTTAATCTCTTGAGGTGTCTCAATGTCCTCTTGTATGTCCATCAAGTCTGAGTCCAACTTTACATCAAAGTTTCATCCCTTGTGGAGAGAAGGCACCTCATCGACAAGTATGAGGCACATCTAAATTGAGTCACTGAAACAAAAGATGCTTTCAATTAATATATACAATGTTCGATCATACAAAAGTGTTAGCATGCATTGATAAAATAAGCGCTAATCTTCTAAAGGAAAGCAAGCAATTAAATTTATCTACTGGTGTAGAGGATTTTTTACGCCCATTTACCTCGTCGACCAATGCATGGAGTCTTTGCTCCAATTGTCGAGGGCAAAGTCTGAAGGATTGTAGATGATGGAAGGATCGTCATTGTCCTCCTTTTCCCGAATGATAACCATGACATCTGGGCAATCATCGTCTGGGGTGTATCTGTTTGTATATTCATTATGAACAATGACGCGTATGCCTGCCATCATCAAGGCAAGGTCATGTTTACGTTTCCATTCTTTTTCTTCCACTTTGGGATCAGGAATCAGCACCTCTTTTACTTTGATTGGCACTAGTTTCGGAAACAGCATAGCCACAACATGGGCTGGAACCTTTACTGGAGATTGCATCAACTCATGAGGTAAAGGTATAGGAAATCGTCGTGCGGTGGAAGCTTGAGAACCTCTTTGTGCTTATGAGGATTCCTCAATATGCAGGCGGCAAAATAGCCTAGCATTTGTTCCAATTTGTCTGGACATTTGGATAGGGTGCTTAATACCTTGCTTATCTTTACCAAGCCCTTGTCCAGGTTGATTACCCAATAACATCATTTCTTGAGTGGCCGACATAACCTCGTCAGAAATCTTGGGTACATGAAGTGGCGCTCCAATAGAATGGTATTGCGTGTTACTCACTTTCAGAGTATGGAAACTGGCTGGTTCAACTTCTGAATTGAAGCTGATGATTGGTAGAGTTCCTTGTTCAGAACATTCCAGCTTAGCGTTGACAGTGACTAGACTGTTGTTGATAATGTATTTGAGTTGTTGATGTAAGGTGGAAGGAGCAGCTCCAGCCATATATATCCATGGCCTCCCCAATAACAGGTTGTATCCTAAGTCTATCTTGAGGATGTGGAAAGATACATTGAATGTATTTGGACCAATCTCAATTGGCAATTCAATCTTTCCAACGGAATTTTGTCAGGATCCATCAAAAGCTCTGATGACCGTATGGCTGCTTTGGATCCGCTTGAGATTGATATTCATCTTTACCAAGGTGGCATAAGGACAGATATTTAGAGATGAGCCTCCATCTATCAAAACTCCAGCTAGCATGTACCCGGAAGACAAAAGCGCAATATCACGAGAGGCTTGCGATGACCGGTCCTTCTTGGGAGGTATGTCGTCATCAGTGAAGGATATCACATTATTGTTGAAAATATGATCAACCAAATGTTGAAATTTTTCCACATCCACTGATTTTAGCAAGTAGGCTTCTTCAAAAACCTTCAGTAAGATCTTTCGATGATCCTCAGAAAAGAAAACCAAGTCCAGTATTAAAATCTGGTGTGGAGCTTCTCGCAAGCTTAAAACCACTTTGGCTTCATTGTGGCCCATAGTGCGGAGGAAATTTTCAATCTTCTCCATGGGCAACTTCCCCTTTGCTTCACAAGTAGGTTTAATAACCCGTTGAGGAAGATACTGATGGATTTTCCTTCGACCTTTATGTGATAGTATGAGGCGTGGATCCTTGACTTCTCCATAATTCCATGGAACTTTGTGTAGGTGACAACGAGGATATTAATGGTTCGAAAGATAAAGAAATTGGCTCAGTGCGGCCACTTTCAAAGGATTATGTCGACTCCTTTGAGTTGAATTGGTTGTATGGGAAATACTTTGTGATCCTCATCATCCACTTTGGATATAAGCGCTCATCGATCCCTTCCATTTGGTAGGACATGCATTCCCACCCTTGAGTTGTACAGTGTAATCATCTGCTATTTGCAAGACACCGCTATCAATAAGATTCTTAATGAGATGGCGGAGTGCCAGTATTCTTCTGTGCTGTGACCGCGAGAATGTGAATGATATTAACATACTTCATCAGAATTAAACTGTCCTGAAAGGGGATTGATTGGAGGGAGAAGGAAGGTAATTCTTCCTTCGTTGATCAATATCTGTAGTATCTCCTCTATAGATTGGCCCAAATAGGTGAATTCCCTCTGATTGGAAAAATCCCGACAGGCTTTAGCATTTGCTCTCTTCGCAACTTTATCCTCCATAGCTTCGCTTTCTGAAGGTGGTGAGGAGACATTCATAACAAAAGGAAGGAGATAGGCATGCTCCTGCCTGATTAATTGGCGTGTGACTTGATGATGGTGGGTCACCAATTCTGCCAGCTGCTCAATTTGTTTGCAAAGAGCTTTCATCTTTCGTTCCATAGTGAACTAGAACTTTGCATAATCCCATCTGTCAACACCGTCTTTGATGGCTTGGGATGATTCACCATTAGAATTGGAACCCTGTCCAGTGCTCCAACTGATCATGTTGACCTCTTCTTCTTTGTGTTGAGGAAGAGGATTGTCTTGCACATGAGGTTGATCTGGTTTGGTGACCAGGATCTCACCGTTGTCTATTAGATCTTGAATCTTGTGTTTCAAGGCCCAACAATCTTGAGTATCATGTCAAGGTGCTCCAGCATGATAAGCACACTTCCGAGTAGCATTAAAACCCCTCCCATTAAGGTTGGCTGGTGGAAGAAGATGTGTAATTTTCTTCTGAGCAGTCAGAAGAGCAAGAATATTCTCGAGCGAGTCCCCTAAGGGTGTGAACATTTGAGGTCGCTTTACTTCTCCACTTTTAGGCAATGGAGGGTTTGAAGATTGTCTTTGGAAAAGGGGAGCGCGTTTTCCTCTCTGTATAAACGCGCTTTGATTGCCTTTTTGTCCTTGTAGTATCGAGGAAACATCCTCCTCTTTCTTCTTATGGACCCTCAGTTGTTGTTTCCATAAGATCGGGGATGGATGTGCTTTCGAATGACTTTAAGAGCGGCTAGGTCTTGAATTTTACCAGACTTCAATCCCATCTCTCTGTGCTTGATTATTTCAGAGAATGGTGTGCCAATACCAGCTAGAACTCTTTCATAGAAAGGAGCTTCCTGTACATCTATGAAAGTCATGACCATTTCTGATTCTGTCATGGAAGGAATAACTTGAGCAGCAAGGCGCCTCCACCTTTGAGCGTATTCTCTAAATGACTCATTAGAGTGTTTCTTGACCTTGGTGATTTGATACCGGTCAGGAGCCATCTGAGATTGAAAACTGTATTGAGTGAGGAAGGTGTGAGCCAGCTCTTCCCAGCTATGGATCTTTGAGTTGTCTAATCTGGTATACCATGAACGAACTTCTCTCTAGTGGACTTTTTTCTGAAAGCAATTTGCATTACGAGCTTTTCATTTTCCCGTATAAGATCCGAGTTCTCCAATGAACACCTTTAAATGTGTATAAGGATCCCCTAATCCGTCATATTTCTCAAAATCGGGGTCTTGAATTTCTCTCGGATAATGAACACCGGAAATATGCAAAGGTCTACATATGAAACAACACTACCATGTGTTCCAATCCTTTGAGAACACGAATAGTTTCCTCCATTTGAAGGACCTTCTTCCGATATCACCATTGTATGGATCTCCTTTGAGATGGGTGTTTTTCGAGGTCTTTGTTGGTTGTATCCAACTGAGGTTCTGGAATTGTTTTTTTCCAGACCTTGAACTCCTCCTTGTGTAGGGGATTTTGTATGTGTAGGTATCTTCGTACCCTGAGTGGACTGGTGCAATTCTTTCAGTACAACTGCCAAGTCTGCAATTTGTTTACTCAATCCGTCAAATTCTTCTCGGGAGACAGCATTAGACTGGTCAGAAGAAGACATGATTGGTTGTAGGCTCATGGCCTTTTTATATTTTGAGCGGGTAACAGGCCCAATTGCTTCCCTACAAAAGACTTATGTAGTTTAGTCTTAGGGTAATGTAAATGTTATCATAACATGTCCGTTTAGGAATTTTGTCCTGCAAAACCGGTTGTTAATTGATAACATGCATGCATGCACAGATATTCTTCATATTTTCCATTATATATGGATGAACATGGAATAAAATTAAAAGTAAATTCTTTTACAAGTAGTTGAAAATGGAAAGTATGAAGAGACTTTCCTCCGCGTTTGGTTTATCAGAGGTTGACCTATCTTAGGGTTACTCTCGCGGCTTTTTGGCATGAAGGTTCCCAGATCATTGCAATTTACTTAACGGGAAGTTAATCTGGGTGGTGCCTTTCCTCAGCCTCGCTGGAATTATTCTTCCTGCGAGTCCAGTAATCAAACACCGATAGGATAGCTTCCTGATAGAGGAACCACACAACATACATTCACATACAACGTGTCTCACCGTTTAAGCAAAATGATGACATACGAAGCACTAATATCACATATAGATATTTAGCAGTGCAGTAAATAAAAATGCATTCGTACACATTCATCAGAAATGTAAATGCAACATTCACACACAAGCATATAACAATTTTTAAAAGCTTTTAATAGCGGCTTAAGCCCTCTTAATGGAGTCCCCAACAGAGTCGCCACCTGTCGACGTCGGAATTTTTTAGTGTCCCCTTTCGTTACTTGTTCTTTGGTGTTCTCATGTTAATGTTAGATTTGTTTGTAAAAATAAGTGAAAAAGGTCCAACATGTATAATGTCGATGATTTGACTTTAAGAGTCGCCAGTTGGTGTATTTAACTTGTTGCACCAATGCAACCGAAAAGGTTTTCACATTGACCCAGTGATGTGACACTGCTAAACGGATCTGTGAAACCGAGATTCATTTAGGTTCGGGGGCTTGATTATGCGGAGGGAAGGTGTTAGGCACCCCCCCCCCCCGGTGATCGCCACTTTTCAAAGAAACTGTTATATTAATGTGTGTGTATGTGTGTGTGTGGATTAATGTGCAATTATTTGGAAGTAGTGTTGTACCTCGTTTGCACCTATATATTCAGTTTTAAACAAGATATAGCAATGACGTTTTGTAAAAGAGGTTTTTCAAACCCTGTGCTCAATAGTAATTGAGGCCTTTGACACTTCCATTTTATTATTAAATGTTAGGTTTGTTTGCTTTTATTTTTGAGATGCGAAGCATTCTCGAGAAAATAATATCTGACGATCTTGGAACTCCTCATGGGCATGACAACCATCCAAGGAAATTCAACACTCTAAAAAATAATGTACAAGCTAACATACAATGAAAAATGTCCATCATGGGAACTGAATCTAGATTCAATGAGATCAATCTGTGATCACATGATTCCTAGGCTCACATGATCTCATAGCAGTTTGTATGGAATGCGATGGCGATTATATATATAAAAAGTCAGAATATATATATACTGAGACATGATCAACCACCACGAAAGCAACTCCATGTGAGATCGGAAATGTAAATATATAAAAGCGGTAAATATATATATATATATATATATATATATATATATATATATATATATATATATATATATATATATATATATATATATATATACATGATCAACCACCACGAAAGCAACTCCATGGGGATCGAAATGTAAATAAAGTTGTAAAATGATCAACCCACGAAGTAAACTCAGGCGGGCGAAATGTAAATGAAGTCAGTAAGCGCGATCAACCGCCACGAAGTAAACTCTCGGCGGACGAAATGTAAATAAAGCTATAAAAGCAATCAATTGCCACGAAGTAAACTCTGTGATGGACGAAATATAAATAAAAAATTTGTAAAAGGCCACAAGTAAACTCAGAACTGATGAAATGTAAATATATATATATATATATATATATATATATATATATATATGTACAAATATATATATAAAAGCAAGATGTAATTCTGGATGTAAATCCGTGTTCATAAGCGAGTAAATGCACTTATATATGTAAAATCCAGTGCTCATCGGATATGTCCGACAACAATTATATACATAAGTATATATATATATATATATATATATATATATATATATATATATATATGTATATAAAAGGGAGTAAATTCTCCGGATGTAAAATCCGTGCTCATTAGATATATGTCCGACAACAATTATATATATAAGTATATATATATATATATATATATATATATATATAAAGCAATAAACGCTCTAGACCAAAGTTCAGGCTCAATCGAGGCATAACTCGATAATGTTAGTCCATATATAAGTATATATATATAAGATATATCGGGAAATGAAAACCACGGGACGAAAAATCAGTAAACGCACACAACACGACTCTCAATGTATATACAAAGTGTGCTAATATGAGAAGAAGGCTTTATATAATGTGAGAAGGCTTACAGTGGGCTGCCAATGTAGAATTCTATGACTTTGAATGGATAAACACTCAGCTCTCGCCGGATAAAAGATAGCTATATGTGAGCTAACAAGTATTTAAAGATGAGGAAACACTCAAAAGATGTGTATACATAGTAAAATGGACAGGGCTTCCTCGCCTTTTCCTCTTCTTCTCCTCTTCAAATGGCTGACCCCAATGCTCATATTTATATACTAATGGCCGCAGGTACACCTGTGGCAGCCGCGGTTGTACCTGTGGCTGGTCGTGGTGCATCCTAGACTCACGGGTTCCGTCGTCTCGAAGTACATGCACTCATGCACTATAATGTCCGCTCGAACTTGTAAAACTTCAATCCGAGCATCCGAACGAGGTATATCTGACCTTCTTCGGACCGCTTGTGTCGAGAGTTACGCAATGACATGGATTAGGGGTTGTACGAAGTCAGGAAGAGGGGTCTATGCCCATGGTCTTCAAGCTTCAAATTCTATCCAAAGTACTACCACGCGTAATAGTCACTCGGGATTGTTACTCCTCGGTTCTTGTCGGACATTGTTGGATGTATGTATGTATGAAGTATTGAGACGACGCGCAGGTGTTGAAGAGACAAGATGACGTTTGACTCCTCGCCGGGGTTATCGCCGATTTGAGTTGAAAGTAGACATTGCTTAGGGTTACATCTGAGATTGGACTACTTGTTGGTATGATGCGATATCATCTTGTGAGAGAAAACGTTGAGGCGGTAAGACGACGTTTTGACTCCTCACCGGGGTTATCGCCGGTTTGAGCGGAAAGCAGACGTTGCTCAGGGTTACATTTGAGATTGGACTGCTTGTTTGTATGCCTCACTGTCATCTGTGGGTGTGCCTGTCTGCCCGTTGTTAGCTCTGGGTCTGAGGTATGAGTGCCTCAGTAGGAGGTCTAAGCTTGAAGCTGATCGCATGTGTTTGAAACAAACAATTGGGAGTTATCTTGGGACTGGCAAAAGCACCCTTGGGGCTATCACCAAGGATGGAGTCGCATTCTCAAAGTGTTGGTTCTGGACTGGGCCGAATGTCACGGTGTTATCGCCGAGATAGAATCGTCTTCTCCGGTGTTGTTGTTTGGTCTTTTGATCTCGCATACCTCGGGGTTATCTCCGAGATTGGAAATGACATTCGGTTTATGTTCTAGGTTGGGCCCGAATCACTTCCGATAGTATCCTAATGGATGTCACCGCCTTCCGTGGTTATCTCTCGAAAGATGAATCGCCCCCCGCAATGTCGAGAATATCGCGCAGAAAAATTTCGAGTGTCTACACCACCCCCTACAAGATCATGGCAAGATTTGCTCACTTCCCTCCAATAATGCACAAAAGGGTAAATTGGACATTTGGCTTTTAACATTAATTGCATACTTGTCATTTACCCCAACTCTTAGGGTTTAGGGTTTAACCCTTAGGGTTAAAACCTAAGGTTCTAAAAATCAATTTTTTAATATTTTCAATTTAGGTTTTCAAAATAGAAAAATTAATATTTCTAAATTTTAATTAGGATTTTCTAAATAAATTCTAATTTCCCAGTCATAAACCAATCTTGATAATTAGGATTAAAAATTCCAAATTAAAATTGTTAATTTATCAATTAGGTCTATTAGGGTTTCAAACGGAACAATTAGGGTTTTAAACTTTAAAATTAGGGTTTCCCAAATAGTCAATTAGGGTTATCCTTAATTAGGTTTGTAATTAAAAAAAATACAAAAATCTTATACATAGCCTTTAAATTCCCACATTAGGATTATAATATTCGAATTAGGGTTTTTTTTTAAAAAAAATCCCGGAACTGAATTTAGGGTTTCCAGAACCGATTTCTAGGGATTCTTATGAATCGTAAAAATTTTCTAACCGAACGTGGACGTTCTAAATATATACATAGGGTTTGGACACTGATAAAATTTATCTGGTCAACCCTTGACCCTTAACCACATTCTGTACACATATAATACCATATTCACAGAACATATACACATATACCCTTAATCTTGAATAATTCACCACAAAAATTTTAAATCCACAAAATTCCTTCCTGAAAATATCAAATCCATTCACTTATTTTCTGTTTAGGTTTATTATTTAACCTTAAATTCAATAATTAAGATTTAAATAATTTTTTAAATTCTCGGGTCGTCACATCTTCCGCCATACAGAGAAATTTAATTCATAATAGACTTAGGACCGGGAACTAAACCAATTTCAAAAGCTCCATACCGTATGACGCTAGTAATAATGAAGGAATTGATGATATAATTGCAAGAGTTTCTAGATAAGGGTTACATAAGACTGAGTGTGTCTCCTTGGGGAGCACCCGTGTTGTTTTGTAAAGAAGAAGGATGTATCGATGAGGCTCTGTACCGATTATCAAGAATTGAATAGAGTAACGATTAAGAATAAATATCCATTACCGAGGATAGACGATCTTTTTGACCAACTGAAGGGAGCTAAGTGTTTCTTGAAGATAGATTTGTGAATGAGTTATCACCAGTTGAAGGTGCGGGAAGAGGATATAGCAAAGACGGAGTTTTGAACTCGTTACAGAAATTTTAAATTTTTGGTAATGTCATTCGGGTTGACGAATGCTCTGGCAGCATTTATGGACTTGACGAATCAAGTCTTCAAGCCATTCTTAGATAAATTCATAGTAGTTTTCATCGACAATATACTGATCTACTCAAAGACAGAAGAAGAACACGCCGAACATCTGAAGATGGTTTTGGAAGCACTAAGAAAAGAGAAGTTGTATGCGAAATTTTCTAAGTGTGAATTTTGGATGGAGAAAGTTTAATTCTTAGGACACGTGGTGGATAAGGATGGAATTTAGTAGACCCTGAGAAAGTAAAAGCAGTGAGTAATTGGGAGCAATTGAAGACACCGACCGAAGTGAGAAGTTTCTTATTGTTAGCTGGGTACTATCGAAGATTTATCCAAGATAGCCACCTCATTGACAATTTTAACGAGGAAGACGGTGAAATTCGTGCGGAAGGATAAGTACGAGGAGAGTTTCCAAGAGTTGAAAAAGAGATTGAGCGAGGCGCCTGTATTATCATTACCAGATGATACGAGAGGATTTGTGGTGTATAGTGATGCGTCACATAGAGGAATGGGCTATGTGCTAATGCAACATGGCAAAGTCATTGCATATGCGTCATGACAATTGAAGGATTACGAAAAATAATACCCTACTCATGACTTAGAATTAGCGGCAGTAGTTTTTGCGTTAAAGATTTGGAGGCATTATTTGTACGGAGAAAAATGTGAGATATACATGGACCACAAGAGTCTGAAATATATCTTCACATAAAAAGATTTGAACATGCGTCAAAGAAGGTGGTTAGAATTAATCAAGGATTATGACTACGATATTCTTTATCACCCGGGGAAGGAAAACGTAGTGGTCGACGTGCTAAGTAGGAAAGGAAGAGAGAAGTTATTTCAATTGACAACCCAGGAGGAGTTAATAAGGGATATGGAAAAATTGGAGATAGAAGTGAAAGAACCAACCAACTTTGAAGAGAAATTGTTTTCAGTAGAAACTCATCCGACCTTGTTGGATAGAGTAAAGGAATCCCAAGAAAAGGATGAAGAATGCGAGAAAATCAGGAAGAGGATCTTGGAAAATGAGGAAGAAAAACTCAAGATAGATAAAGACGGTATTTTAAGGTTTGAAGGGATAGTGTGGGTACTAGCGGTAACCGAGTTGAGGGAAGAAATTTTTCACGAGGTACACAACACGACGTATTCCGTTCATCCCGGAGGTACGAAGATGTATTGGGATTTGAGATAACATTTTTGGTGGCCAAATCTTAAACAAGAAATTGCGGAGTGCGTTAGAAATGTCTTACGTGTCAATAGGTCAAAGCAGAGCACCAAAGGTTAAGTGATCTACTCCAACCGTTGGAGATACCAGAGTAGAAATGGGAGTATATTACGATAAATTTCGTGGTAGGACTTCTAGTCACGCAGAAAGATGTTGACTCTATTTGGGTTATCGTGGATCGACTAACGAAGACGGCTCATTTTCTACCAATCAAGATCCGATATAGTTTGAATCAGTTAGCAAATTTGTACATAAAGGAAATTGTTTCACGACATGGAGTGCCGATATTGATTATTTCTAACCGGGATCAGCGCTTCACGTCAAAATTCTGGAAGAGCTTGCAAGAAAGGATGGGAACACAATTGAGGTTAAGTACCGCTTATGTGAGCCCCCGAATTTTATGAAATGAAAGTATTCAATTTTCTTATTATTATTTTATTTAGTAAATGGTTAAATTGAGAAAGAGTTAAAGTTAAGGGTGATATTTGAAAATTTTACAAAGTAAGCAAGTTGTTATTCGTTTGGTCGAGGAATATTCTTTTTGTCGGGGAATATCCGTACGACGGCATAATCATTGGTGGACCCCCCAACGGAAGTATTATCGTATTTAGAAAACGACAGATTTATCTTTTATTAAAAATAATGGCGAAAGTGTTATCGCTTAAACCCATTGAACTACCCTAGTAGTAAAAGTAATTAATACGCGTGGGTTACATAGTAACACACCAGTATTGATTATTGATGCTTACGTAAGAAAGTCACTCGCTTATACTCAATTATTGCTATGAAATTATTGCATCATATCTCTCATATTATTAATTCAATTATTGTCACAGTATCATCTGCATAATATGTTATATTATTAAATCAATAATTGAGACGATAAAGTTATTCATATTATTATTGCAATATTGACAATGTCTAGAAGTTCTTTCAAGGAGAGGTTTGGTCACCTAATTACGCGCCAATAAGGAGAAATCCTTATAAGAAAGCCCCCTCTTTCCTGGCAACGACCTGAGTGTTAAATATTGTGAATTATAATATTAATGATGAATAAGTTCGTGTTGATTAAATATGAAATTGATAGTTCCATTGTGTTGGAATTATTAGTATTAGTGAAAATTAACATTTATTTCGATAATAATTGATGTTTGGAGGTTATATTAACCAATCGGGTAATTAACCGGATAAATGAGCAATTAATTGCTATTAATTCACATGCTTATAACTATGTGTTCACATGTGTGTACTATTGATTCACATGATTTACTATTAGGGGAGTTGGTGCAAGTTTGATAATACTTGCATGACTAAGTTAAAAATGGAGGTATAGTTGAAGGTACTATACTATAATTAATTTTTTCACATGTTTAGAACTATTGAGTCACATGATTTACTATTGATTCACATGATTTACTATTAGGGGAGGTGGTGCAAGTTTGATAATACTTGCATGACTAAATTAAAAATGAAGAAAAAGAGGAAAGTATTATACTGTAATATTTCGAGCCCCAAAATGTGCAATTATTGAAACTATATTTTCCTATAAATAGAAGCTCATTCTTCCTTCATTTCTCACCAATTCGCTAAGTCTCACAAGAGCAATTATAGAGAGAGAAGCTATAGAGAGAAAGAAGAAGAGTAGTCTGCTACTTCACTACTCCAGTATCCATTATCCAGTCTTCATCTGAGGTAAGGGTTATTATTTTTATATTCTGAAGAGATATTATTTTTCGTATTCGTATGAATATTATTATCGTTCAATATTCATTATATTCGTAAGGAATATTATTTTCGTTCAACCGTTGTAAGTAAGGGGTTTCTGCCAGGGGCAATTTCATAATTTTTCTTACCCTCAAACATTTTGGAAAATTTTAAAATGATAATTTGATGAGTTTTCTAGATTGTGTCCAAAAATAGCGATTTTTGGATGTATAGATTAGGAGTTATGAATTTTATGGGAAAAGACTATTTTAAAAGTAAACCCTTATAACTCCTTGTGGTTAACTCCAAAATTGGTGAAATTTTTATTGAAAGTACATCTATATAACAACAGTAAACCCT
Organism: Panax ginseng; assembly: GCA_020205605.1. Taxonomy (NCBI): domain Eukaryota; kingdom Viridiplantae; phylum Streptophyta; class Magnoliopsida; order Apiales; family Araliaceae; genus Panax; species Panax ginseng. The sequence continues at coordinate 54,972,511 of CM035130.1, read as the reverse complement.
GTAAATTTCAAAATTTTTGGACAAAAGTATAATTTTTGATAAATGTCTAAATATTCAGCAGTTTTAGCCATATGAAAAATAGTAAATGAATTTTAAAAATTCTGGGAAAATAATATGTTCAATATGGAACTATATTCTGCTAAATTCCAGAAAAGAAAATTTGTTTGTACTGATTTGGTATTTTTCATGAAAATAGACTAGTTATGAGTAAATGAATTAAATATGTTATGTGAAGTAAGAAAATTGGAAAATAGGATTTTATGGCTTTAGAATCCTATATAAGGTATATGCAGATTTTTGATGAAAGTTTTGGTCATTGGTGATGAAATTTTATGAGTTTGACATTTTAGGATGATTAAATGCATTGATTAGTAAAGCATAAACAATTAAAATAAATTTTTATAAGTTTAAGAAATGATTAAAATATTGTGGTAATATTAATAATATTAGATTATGAGATTATTAAGTGATTTATAACATTTGGATTAAGGTGTTATAAATATTGATATGGATTTTATTGTGAAACTTTATCTTTTTGTGCCGGGGTTACTATTCACGTATACGACACTATTCACGTACATGACACTATTCATGTATATGGCACTATTTACGTATATGATATTATTTATGTATACGGTACTATGTACGAATACGGAGTACTATTTACGAGATATTATTCATGAGTTACTATTCATGAGTTAATATTCATGAGTTACTATTCATGAGTTACTATTCACGAGCTACTATTCATGGAGTACTATTTACCCGAAAAATATATTTCTTTTCTGTCCAAATTATTTTTGATACATGAATATTATTCTTGAATTTTACTCCACAAGCAGTATCATGTTGACAATTTGGATATTTTTAAACTCTGGATAAATTTAAAGTCTTTAATATTTATCCTTGATTTCGTTTGATTAATGCTTATATCATTGTCATCATCCTCATGCTTATATTGTGATGAAAGTCATCTTTGGCTTACGTGCATAGATGCACTGTTGATTATTGGTCTTACAGTTGTATATTTTTGGCTTACGTGCAAAGATGGACGGTTGATTATTGGTTTTATAGTTGTATATCTTTGGCTTACATGCAAAGATGGACAGGTGTATGACATGATCATAACCACTGGTGATAATAACGAATATCCTTGGCCCGTAGTGCATGGATAATTCGATGATGTGATTGACAGGATCATGACCATTAGTAAATAGTTGAATGTCTTTGGCCGTAGTGCACTGATAGACAATTGATTGGTATGATCATGACCATTGGTTTTATAGTTGAATATCTTTTGCCCGTAGTGCAAAGGTAAACAACTGATTGGTATGATCATTGTTATTATATTTCAATATCTTTAGCCTTTGGGGTAAGGATATTGAGTAAATGTTCTATTAAGCCTTTGTGGCAAGGAGAAATTATTGATTCACATTATTATAAACATGAATTATGAATTTAACTAACATCATTGGTGGTTCAGGTGAAGACAGGTGATGAAAGTTCTATTTGTCTTGGGTATAATAAAGAACTGTTGATGGGTATTACAAGGATAAAATTGACGATAAACTTTTAAATCATAGAAGATAGTAGATATCATGATCTACTTGACTCTTCTAATGGATTGCTTATTCCGCTGCAGTTGTTGATCTAAAACTTATTGTCTATTATATTCTATCAGTTGTTATACTGTTGAAGGCTAAGGATAACATATTCTGCATTATCTTAGTCATAATATTTCTTATTGGGCTAGTTGAGCTCACCCTTTTCTTTCACTATTCTCTTCAGGAAATGAGAATATAGCTAGGAGGAGTTGGAGAACGGAGTGATGATCCAGATGTTGGCTTTAGTAGTCCTCACTATTTTTATAAAATAGTGTGATAATAATTGTAATGAGGACTCCATTGAGTGTGGATACTTTCTAGAAGGCAATATTCATGTTTAAACTCTCAGCTATGTTTTGTCGTATATATTACACGGCAGTTGTATAATTAAGTTTGTAGTTGAGTTATGTAGTGTGTATCTGGCGACTCAAGATGGGTGATGTATACCTGTTTTGGGGGCATCACGGCCTATCATCCGCAGACTAACGGGCAGAGTGAGCGAATGATACAAACGCTAGAGGACATGCTTAGAACTTGCGTGATGGACTTTAATAGAAGTTGGGATGATCATCTACCCTTAGTGGAATTCGCTTATAACAATAGTTACCATGCGAGTATAGGAATGCCACCGTACGAAGCTCTTTACGGGAGAAAGTGTAGAACACCGTTGTGTTGGGATGAAGTTGGAGAGAGAAAGATGCTAAGGCCGAAATTAGTTTAACAAACCGCAGATGTGGTGACAGTTATAAGAGCTAGACTAGTAGCTGCACAAGATCGCCAGAAGAAGTACGCAGACTTGCATCATCAGGTCTTAAAAGTATCTCCCTGGAAGGGAAAAATACGATTCAGTGAGAAGGGAAAATTGAGTCTGCGATTCATAGGACCATTCGAGATACTGGAGCGAGTGGGCGAAGTGGCGTACAAAGTTTCAATACCACATGAGTTGGAGCACATCCATAACGTGTTTCACATATCTGTGTTGCGTCCGTACAAGCCTGACTACAAACACGTGATTTCGTATGAGCCCATTCAAGTGGAAAAGAATCTGGCATATTAAGAAATTTATATCCAGATATTAGATAGGAAAGAAAAGACATTAAGGAATAAAAGTATATCTTATGTAAAAGTAATTTGGCAAAACCACGATGCCGAGGAGGCCACGTGGGAATTAGAAGATAAAATGTGAAGGGATTATCCCCATTTATTCGTGTAACCTTGTATCAATTTCGAGGACAGAATTTTTATAAGGGGGGAGGATGTAAGAACCGAGAATTTCATGAATAAATATTATTTTGATAAAATAAGAGAATTAATATTATTTGAATATAAATATGGATGTGTTGTGAAGTAAATAATTCAACTAATTTAAATTAAATTTATAAGAATTGAGAAAATGTGGAAATGAGGATGAAAATTGGGAAAATGCCTTGTGTGGCATGAGCATGGAGATTTAAGGAATGAATTTAATTAAGAAGTGAAGGATTAATTTGTGAGACCTCAAATTTTATGAATAAAGATTTAAATTTCTCGAAATATTTTTTTGAATATTATGGTGTGGATTTGATATAATGTTATAGTTGTGGGTAATATTTATAAATTTTGCAAAGTAAGCAAGTGGTTGTATAATATTCGATTGGTCGGTCTTTTTATCGGGGAATATCCGTACGACGACACAATCATTGGTGGACCCCACAATGGAAATATTATTAGAGTTAGAAAATGACAGAATTATCTTTTTATAAAAATAACGGCGAAAGTGTTACCATTAAAACTGTTGAACTAACCGGTAGTAAAAGTATAGTAATACGCGTGGTTGCATAGTAGTACACTATATTGATTATTGATGCTTACGTAAGAAGACACTCAGTTATACTCAATTATTGCTATAGTAATTGCTGCATCATATCTCTCATATTATTGATTCAATTATTGTCACAGTATCATCTGCATAATATGGTATATTATTAAATCAATAATTGAGATGGCAAAGTTATTCATATTATTATTTGCAATATTGACAATGTCTAGAAGTTCACAAGGAGAGGTTTGGTCACCTAATTCTTGCTAATAAGGAGAAATCTTATCTGAAAGCCCCTCTTTCCGGAATGACTCGTTTGTTAAATATTATGCAGTATAATATTAATGATGAATAAGATTGTGTTGATTAAAGATGAAATTGATAGTTCCATTGTGTTGGAATTATTAATGTTAGTGAAAATCGATATTTATTCCGATGATAATTAATGTTTGGGGGTTATATTGATAAATCGGGTAATTAATCGGATAAATGAGCAATTAATTGCTACTAATTCACATGCTTATATAACTATTTGTTCATATGTGTGTACTATTGAATCACATTCTTGTACTATTACGGGAGTTGGTGCAAGATTTATAATACTTGCATGACTAAGTTAAAAATGGAGGTATAGATGGAGGTACTATACTGTTATTCATATTTTCACATGATTATAACTACTGAATCACATGATTGAACTATTGATTCACATTATTTACTATTAGGGGAGTTGGTGCAAGTTTGATAATACTTGCAGGACTAAATTAAAAATGAAAGAAAAGTTAGAGGTATTGTACTGTAATTTTTTGAGCCCCAAAACGTGCAATTATCGAAACTATATTTTTCTATAAATAGAAACTCATTCTTCCTTCATTTCTCACCAATTCACTAAAGCTATAGAGCAATTATTATAGAGAGAAATTATAGAGAGAAAGAAGAAGAGAAGTCTCGCTACCTCTCTATTCCAAATCCACTTTTTATTCTAAGGTGAGGGTATTATTTCTTTCGATTCATGAAGAGAGCTATTGTTATTCCATTCCTTATTATGATGTTGGAATAACTGCCTGCTAAGTAACGCATACATGGTGAAATTCTTCTATTATTTCATTCTTTATTATTCATTAGAATATCCATGCATGCAAGTGATTACGCATGACACGGTTCCGCTTCTTTATTATGCTATTGGAATATCCTGTCTATGCGGATTACGTATGACTGGTTCCATTCTTTATTATTCTATTGGAATAACTCAGATAAAGCGGTCTATCGCATGCCCAGTGAATTTCATTGGAATATCCTCATGCATGCAAGTGATTACGCATTTGACACAGTTCCTTCTTTATTTTCTATTGGGAATAACCTGTCTGTGCGGTCTATCTCATGCATGGTGAATTCTTCTGTTATTCCATTCTTTATTATTCTGTTGGAATAACCTGTCTATGTGGATTATCGCGTGCATGGTGAATGATCATTTGTATTCATTCCTTATTAAATTATAGAAATGATCTGTCTACATGGATTACCGTATGGCGGGTGAAAAATTCATTTGCAGTTTCGTAATTTTTCTGACCCTCAAAAATTCTGGAAAAATTTGAAATGATAATTTGATGAGTTTTCTATATTGTGTCCAAAGATGTCAATTTTTGGATGTATAGATTAAGAGTTATGGATTTTATGAGAAAAAACTATTTTAAAAGTAAACCTTTATAACTCCTTGTGGTTAACTCCAAAATTGGTGAAATATTTATTGGGAGTACATGTTTATAACAGGAGTATACCTTGTAAATTTCAGAATTTTTGGACAAAAGTACAATTTATGATAAATGTCTAAATATTCGGCAGTTTTGGCCATATAAAAAATAGTAAATGAATTTTAAAAATTTCGAGAAAAATATATGTTCAATATGGGACTATATTCTGCTAAATCCCAGAAAAGAAATATTTTTGGGACTGATTTGGTATTTTTCATGAAAATAAACTTCCAATGTAATTCGATAAATGACAACCCATTAGTCTTTGGCCAAGGCAGAATGAAATTAGAAAGGAGTTTCTAATTTGCATTATTTGGAGTTGTTCATTTAAGGATCAAAATACATATAATTAAATAAAATAAGACTTGACAGTAATTCCATGTCTTATATTTAATTGGGACATTGTATGGTGGAAGGATTGAATTGTACGGTAACTATTTACTCAAAGGTTCTTTTATGATTAATTTTGAAATCTATATTATTTGGAAAGTCGTTAATCGCTAGGGAGGCTTATCCCTATTGTAGAATAAATATTATTTATTTATTTAAATAAGATTAGAATTGTTCTAATTGATTTATTCACAACCAGTTTAATATGGAGAACCTAAAGGGCCACACCATAAAAAGAAGAATAATTATTTAAGAAGTTAATGGCATAATCGTAATAATATGTTAAGTGTATTTAATTTAATCTATGGTGATAGAATAAATTAAATAGCTTAATATTTATTATTTAATATTTTAGAAATATTAAATATATAAATTAATAAGAGGAGTCTTATTAATATTATTACAATTATTATTATTTTAATTTCTAAAGAGTTGGAAATTAATTTAATATTAGTACTCTCATTTATTCGTAATAAGATTAGGAGACTAATTAATTAAAGGATTTTAATTAATTAAAATAAAACTCAATTCCTTAATTGTTAAGGAGGATTGTCCACATCTATAAATAAGATGAGTCTTATTATGGGTGTGGTTGTTGTTGTTTTTCACAACATATGTAATTCCAATAGTTGGAGAGTACGTTCTTTTTCTATAGAGATAGAAAACTAGGGTTTAACCAACCACCCTTCTTCTTGAATATTTCTTCTTCCATGGTGGATCACCTCTAGAGGCCAAACACTTGGGTGGCTAACGTTGATCAAAGGAAGGAACCAAACCCAGTGGATTCAAGTTGAACGCGAAAGGATTTGGAGGTGAACTCGTACTTGAGGAACCTCGAATCTTCAAGGGTATGATTCTTATTCTTTATTTTTCGTTTAATTAATAATTGTGCAAAGGATGATCCGGGTATATGATTTATAAAATTTTTAAAACTCTGATTTTCCATGTTTCCGCTTATTTTATGCAATTTGATTGCGTTCATGAATATTATAAACCTAACAGTGGCATCAGAGCCAAACCTTTATGCGAATTATTAATTATTTTAATTTATTATGTATATTGATATGTGATTAGAACAATTTAATTGGGCATGTATAAAATTTATTTTTAAAAAAAACGCAATTCAATTCGCGAACTGTATTTCGTTTTTCTGCTGTGTCACAGATTACATCTTTCACGGCTTGATTATATATATATATATATATATATATATATATATATATATATAATAATTCTTACAGGTGGCCCAGGTGATATGATAGTTACCATGTGCGGTGGTGTTTTGATTCCTTGGTTTATTAGAATATCATATATATTTGATATATCATGTTTAAGGTAATATAATCAAGTGATATATTCCACTTGGTAATATTAAAATTAATGTTCAAGCGATCAGCAACACGTGAATCATTGATTCTTCCCACGAGGAGGCCACACGAAAATATATAAATATAATATTTATATAATTTTATAATTAAAATAAAAAAAAAATTTAATTTTAAAATAAAAGCTTTATTTTAATATTAAAATAAAAAGTTTATTTTAATTTTAAAATTGGATTTCATGCTAACTAATTAGAGTTGGAATTGGATTCCATAATAACTAATTGGAGTTGAAATTGGATTCCATGTTTCCTTAAATAAAGGAATTTATTTAGATATGAAATAAGATTTCATATTATTCAAAATAACAGAGTTTATTAGTGAATAGGAAAGAGAATCTTAATTTTCTTAAATAAAGGAGTTTATTTAGATATAGAATAAGATTTCATATTATTCAAAATAAATGAGTTTATTTGTGAATAGGAAAAAGAATCCGTGCTTCCTTTAAATAAAGGAGTTTTATTTTTTTATTTTTTTACTTGGAATTGGATTCCATAATTAAAATAAAGGAGTTTATTATGATTAAAGATTTTGATTAAAATAAAATAGTTTATTTTATTTAAAATAGGATAAATTAAAAAAATGAGTTTATTTTGATTTAAATTTGGATTAAAATAAAGGAGTTTATTTTGATTCAAAATTAGATTTTATGCTAGCTAAATTTGCCCATTAAATGATATCAATATATATATTAAATGTTTATTATTCATGAGATGAATGTTATTTATTGATGCATATGGTGATGTGTATGATAATAAATGGGATTGATTATGGACTATTGACCAATGTAATTGGATTTAATTTTAGTTGGATGCATGAATGTATGAGTTTTATTAAATGGGGTCTACGTACCTCGTCTTCTTTAATTTTTCTTTAATGTAAATTCTAACTCCCTCCTATGTACTTCCCCTTGACTGCTGATCAAGGTTTCTAATTATTTTAAAATAGTTTTGTAATAGGAATAGTTAGAATTAATTTTGAAGAATTGGAGATCAAGGAACAAGGAGCGCTTGAAGACCCGTTTGTAATGGAGCCCGGGTTTAAATGTAATAGTTATATTTAAATATTAATTCTAGCACCCTTAGGGTTTGACCTTTTTGGTTTACTTGGTGGCTCTAGTGAACCAAACTAGAATAAAAGTCCATAATCAATCAAGGTAGAATATAGTATTCTATATGTGCATGCTTATACTATATATATATATATATATATATATATATATATATATATATATATATATATATATATATTATGCAAACATGCTTTGCATGTTAATTAGTATGACGCGTATTTTATATATATATATATATATATATATATGTGTGTGTGTGTGTGGTGTGTGTATATATATATATATATATATGTGTGTGTGTGTGTGTGTGTGTGTATGTATGTGTGTGTGTGTGTGTGTGCATGCGCGCTAAACAAGATAAGACAAATTAATAACAAATCCCTCAAATTTTTTAATATTAAGTCCTAAGCGTTCAAAGATATTTGGAATATCGAACGTCACCTTCTAGCATGATAAAATAATAGAGTATCAATTAATTATTATAAGTTTGTTGTGTCACCACAAGGCTTATCTTAATTCTTTGAGATGTTAATTTTATCACATTTGATGCTTATAAAGAAAATTGAATAATAGTTGGAGAGTACGTTCTTTTTCTATAGAGATAGAAAACTAGGGTTTAACCAACCACCCTTCTTCTTGAATATTTCTTCTTCCATGGTGGATCACCTCTAGAGGCCAAACACTTGGGTGGCTAACGTTGATCAAAGGAAGGAACCAAACCCAGTGGATTCAAGTTGAACGCGAAAGGATTTGGAGGTGAACTCGTACTTGAGGAACCTCGAATCTTCAAGGGTATGATTCTTATTCTTTATTTTTCGTTTAATTAATAATTGTGCAAAAGGATGATCCGGGTATATGATTTATAAAATTTTTAAAACTCTGATTTTCCATGTTTCCGCTTATTTTATGCAATTTGATTGCGTTCATGAATATTATAAACCTAACAGTGGCATCAGAGCCAAACCTTTATGCGAATTATTAATTATTTTAATTTATTATGTATATTAATATGTGATTAGAACAATTTAATTGGGCATGTATAAAATTTATTTTTAAAAAAAAGCATTAATTCAATTCATGAATCGTATTTCGCTTTTCTCACACGTGTCATGATTACATCTTTCACGCTTGATTATATATATATATATATATATATATATATATATATATATATATATATATAATTCTTACAGTGGCCTGTGTGATATGATAGTTACCATGTGCGGTGGTGTTTTGATTCCTTGGTTTATTAGAATATCATATATATTTGATATATCATGTTTAAGGTAATATAATCAAGTGATATATTCCACTTGGTAATATTAAAATTAATGTTCAAGCGATCAGCAACACGTGAATCATTGATTCTTCCCACGAGGAGGCCACACGAAAATATATAAATATAATATTTATATAATTTTATAATTAAAATAAAAAAATTTTTAATTTTAAAATAAAAGCTTTATTTTAATATTAAAATAAAAAGTTTATTTTAATTTTAAAATTGGATTTCATACTAACTAATTAGAGTTGGAATTGGATTCCATAATAACTAATTGGAGTTGAAATTGGATTCCATGTTTCCTTAAATAAAGGAATTTATTTAGATATGAAATAAGATTTCATATTATTCAAAATAACAGAGTTTATTAGTGAATAGGAAAGAGAATCTTAATTTTCTTAAATAAAGGAGTTTATTTAGATATAGAATAAGATTTCATATTATTCAAAATAAAGGAGTTTATTTGTGAATAGGAAAAAAGAATCATGCTTCCTTTAAATAAAGGAGTTTTATTTTTTATTTTTTACTTGGAATTGGATTCCATAATTAAAATAAAGGAGTTTATTATGATTAAAGATTTTGATTAAAATAAAATAGTTTATTTTATTTAAAATAGGATAAATTAAAAAAAATGAGTTTATTTTGATTTAAATTTGGATTAAAATAAAGGAGTTTATTTTGATTCAAAATTAGATTTTATGCTAGCTAAATTTGTCCATTAAATGATATCAATATATATATTAAATGTTTATTATTCATGAGATGAATGTTATTTATTGATGCATATGGTGATGTGTATGATAATAAATGGGATTGATTATGGACTATCGACCAATGTAATTGGATTTAATTTTAGTTGGATGCATGAATGTATGAGTTTTATTAAATGGGGTCTCACGTACCTCGTCTTCTTTAATTTTTCTTTAATGTAAATTCTAACTCCCTCCTATGTACTTCCCTCGATCACGATCAAGGTTTCTAATTATTTTAAAATAGTTTTGTAATAGGAATAGTTAGAATTAATTTTGAAGAATTGGAGATCAAGGAACAAGGAGCGCTTGAAGACCCGCTTGTAATGGAGCCCGGTTTAAATGTAATAGTTATATTTAAATATTAATTCTAGCACCCTTAGGGTTTGACCTTTTTTGGTTTACTTGGTGGCTCTAGTGAACCAAACTAGAATAAAAGTCTATAATCAATCAAGGTAGAATATAGTATTCTATATGTGCATGCTTATACTATATATATATATATATATATATATATATATATATATATATATATATATATATTATGCAAACATGCTTTGCATGTTAATTAGTATGATAGCGTATTTTTATATATATATATATATATGTGTGTGTGTGTGTGTGTGTGTGTGTGTGTATGTGTGTGTGTGTGTGTGCATGCGCGCTAAACAAGATAAGACAAATTAATAACAAATCCCTCAAATTTTTTAATATTAAGTCCTAAGCGTTCAAAGATATTTGGAATATCGAACGTCACCTTCTAGCATGATAAAATAATAGAGTATCAATTAATTATTATAAGTTTGTTGTGTCACCACAAGGCTTATCTTAATTCTTTGAGATGTTAATTTTATCACATTTGATGCTTATAAAGAAAATTGAATAATATTGTTTTGTTGTGTCACCACAAGGAAAATATTTTTCTTTTTTGAATATATGGAGTGCTAGGTTGGACTTAACTTAAATCATTTTAGTTCGGATGTGCACACACTTGACCATTATAATCTAAGAGGTAAAATACAAGGAGTTGCATAGTTGATGTAATTGACAAGAGTTGTCTACCTATTTATTTATATATAGTTTGTTGTGACACCACAAGGCTATATACATTTGAAATGGGATCCTTATTCTCACTAGCAAATCTTTAATTAGATTTTGCCAAACTATATAAGTGAGGGTAATATAATTTGAAGAAAATAGTGGGAGATACCAATTTAAAACAAGACCTAAATTATTTTGGTAATTGATAAAAGAATGTATACTAAAATGTTGATAATTACAAATTCATTTACAGAATCTTACAATGTCTAAAATTACTATCACTGCGAAGCATATTAGATGTTATTTAAATGGATTGGTTAAGGAATTTGAGAATAGTTCTCACGGCTGAAAAGCTATCTTATGTCCATAATACGCATATCCCTGTAATGGTTGCAAACAATGCCTCTGAGGAAGATATTGCTACTTTTAGAAAGTGGCAAGATGATACACAGTTGGCTCAATGCATCATGCTCGCATCCATGAGTTACGAGCTTCAGCGTCAGCATGAAACTATGGATGCTCCTACTATATTCCTTCATATCAAGTAGTTGATGGTAAGGAAAGTAGGACTGCTAGATATCGGATATCAAAGGAGCTCTTCCGATCTAGAATAACCGATGATACTACAGTACAGATAAAAGTCCTTAACATAATCAATTTGATTGATCAATTAGGACAACGGGTTTTGTTATGGATGGAGAGTTGAGCCAAGATTTGATCTTGCACTCACTCCCGGACTCCTTTCACAATTGTTGTGAATTTTTCATATGAACAAGCTAGATATCAGCTTTGCTGATTTGCTTAACATGTTGAAAAATATTGAGAGTCACTTTCCAACCAAGAAAGACCATGTCTTACTAGTAGGGGCCAAAGGATCTTCTGAAAAAAGGAACGATTCAAAGAAGGTAAATAGAAAGGCAAAAACAAAGGATAATAAGAACAAAACTGATACGGATAGCAAAGGATTTTGCTTCCACTGCAATAAGCATGGACACTGGAAAGAAACTGCGAGAAGCATCTTGCAGAGGCTAACCAAAGAAGTTTAGTGAAGTTTCGGTTACAAATACAAATTTGTTCATGATTTAAAATAAATTTTTCTTTAAGTCAAGGTTCTACTTGGGTATTGGATACCAACTTTGGTTATCATAAATATAGATTTATGAAGGGACCAAGCAGAAGTAAAAAACTAAACAAAGATAAGTAATCTTATGTGTGGGAAATGAAGCAAAGATTGCTGCATTAGCCATAGAAACTTATATTTAGCATTGCCTATGAGCAAATCTATTAAGTCAATAAGTTGTTGTTGTATTCCAGTTCTTGTTAGAAACATTATTTTCATTTTATTGTTGAACAATGAAATCTATGGTATTATATTTAAGAACAATTGTTGTTCTATTTATAATAATAATGTTTTGTATAGAACTGAAATATTACTTAATGGATTTTGTGTACTTGACTTATGTAAAAAAAATTATTTTACAAATTGAGCAAACTAGTATAAGAAAAAGGAGATGATCATTCAAAGAGTTGAATGTGTGTATTTGCTGAAATACAAGTAAGGGTGTAAACGAGTCGAACCGGAGCGAACAGAGAGTTACTCGAATTCGACTCGAAATGATAAATTCGTACTCGAATTCGGCTCGAATTTGAATTATATTTGAAAATTCCTACTCAAATTCGACTCGACTCGAATATTTATTACTCGAATTCGATCTGACTCGACTCGAATATTTATTCAAACTACTCGCGAGCTTCAAATTCAAGCTCGAATTCGAATATACACATAATAACTAGTTTTATAATAAATATAATTATAAATTAAAATTGTTATTTTACTTAAAAATGAGAAAATATATTTATTATTATATTTTACAAATATAAAATCACAATTAAAATTAAAAACAAAACAAAATAATAACTAATTATCCTAATTTGATTTAAATTTGTATATATTATAAGAGAATGTATCGAACATCTAATCGAATATGTATTAACCGAGTATGTATCGAATCACAATAAAAAATTTGAGTAGTTTGAATCTTAAACGAGTCGACTATAACCTTGCTCAGATTCTACTCATATTTTTATTCGAACTATTTTTAATGCTCAGATTTGGATCATATTATTAACGAATCCGAGTCTCGCTCGTATTTTTTCGAATCGAGCTCGAATCGAGCCCTAACTGTGTTGGCTCGTTTACAGCCTTAAATACAAGTGTGAATTATTTGAAAGGTTCAAAGAATTCAGAAGTGAAACATATTGACAAAGTATTAATATCCTTTGATTAGATCAAGGAATAAATACTTGTGCAATAAGTTTCTAGATCATCTCAAATGGTTTTCTCATAATGGACGCCTCTTGATATGCAATAATTGATTGATATATCTGAAAGGAAAAATCGTACCTTGTTGGACATGGTACGGTCCATAATGATTTTACCGACATTCTAGTATCCCTCTAGGGTCATGCCCTAGAAATGGTTGCATATCTACAAAAGGTAACCTCAAAATCCGACCCAAGACTCCATAAGAGTTATGGACAGGGAGGATTCCTAATTTTAAGTAAGTTAAGATAAGGGGTTATCCAGCTTATGTGAAATGGTTTCAAAGTATAAGCTTGGGACAAGATTTGACAAGTACAATTTATGGGACATCTGAAAATAAGTTTAGGGTACATGTTCTAAAATCCCACTTAGCAAAAGGTGTTTGTTGCGAAACATGCTACCTTCTAAGATAAAGGTGTTTATCATTGAAGGGGCTAGTGGGAGGATAATAGATCTTGAAGAGTTCAAGAACCACAAAGCACTATAAGTCAAATAAGAGAAACCTATAGATAAACCTATTATTCCACAACTGAATCGTAAATCTGAAATAGTACCGAAGATACCTAGGAGGTATGGATTCATCATGGATGATGATGATGAGGTACGCATCATAGAAGATGATGATCCAGTTACATACGATGAGGTAAGAGTTGTAGACACTCAGAGAAATTGATTGAAGCAATCTTCTCAAAAATGGAACATTCGCTTTGATGAAACAATCAAAAGAGTTTGATTTTATCAAAATAAGAATGAACCTAATGTGTACAAAGGGTCATGGGAGCGCAGTGATATTCCTAATATTATATGTTGATATACTACGGATAAGAATAACATACCAATGCTACAATCAGTAAAGATAAAGTTGTCTAAACATTCCTCCACGAATGATTTGGGAAGAGTATCTTAATTGGGGATATAAATCTATATAGATAGATTCAAGAGGATGCTCGACTTAACCCAAGGAACTATATTCATTTGATGCTAAAGTCGTTTAGCATGGCAAACTCCAAGAGGTGTCTCATGTTGATGAGCCATGGAGTGTATCTCTCTTAATAGTCCCCATAGACTCCTGAAAAGAGAGATCGCATGAGTAACTATCATGTATGCAATGACATGTACGAGACCTGATGTTGATCATTCATATTCTGGAGAAGTTCACTACGAGTCAGTGAAAAACATCTTAAAGTACTTAACTGACACTAAGGATGTGATCATATTCATGGTGGGTCAAAATTAAAACTAGAGGGCTTAACAGACTTAAGTTTTTCAGACAGACCAAGACGACAGAAAATCCACTTTAAGGTAAAAGGTTACCTTAAACAGTGGTTCAGTGAATTGGAAAGGTTCCAAACAGCAAAGAGTTGCTGGTTTAGTGATAAACACAAAGTATATAGCTGTAAATGAAGCTGCAAGTTGATTGTTTGGATGAAAAGTTTATTAGAAAACTAGAAATAGTTCCTAAGTCTTATCTTAGATCTAAACATGTATTGTGGCACTTTCATTTGATTAAAGGAATCATTGAAAGATGGGAAATCACTATAGAGATAGTGGACTCTCAAGAACAACATTACATATCCATTAACTGAAGCTTATCCAACAGCAGGATAATCGTCACTTAGAGAAGAAGTGTATGAGATATCATGACGATTAGCTTTAGTGCAAGTGGGAGATTGAAAGTAGTATGCACACAAGCCAATCATGTTTGATGATAAAGCATATACTTTGTAACAATCTTATTCATTTATTAATAAAAAGTATTAATTTATTAAAGGATTTTAATTATCTACATAATGTTGTTTTATAATATGTGATAAACCCATAGTTTTAAGCAATACTTTTAGAATAATGATGATGATTATTCTAATGAGATCTAAATTCTTAGAAAGCTTAAAACTAAAATAGTTCCCAATCATTGGATTACTAAATTGAGGATTAGTGAATCCGGATAGATTGGTACATACGTTGATTACTCATTGGATGAGAATGATTGATCTCATGATCATTTGTGTGGAGACACTAAAGCAAGTATGTAGGTGTTTATTAGAGAATAAGTTCACTGAATGTGGCTCGCTAAGGAATACCTAATGGAGTTTTACTTACATGTCAATAGGAATTCTTTTAGTTATAGTAGTACAAGTAATCCTTGGACTTGAGATCATCATAGTATCTTGTGTATGATGAGTTATACTTTGACTTATTCCTTAAGACCCTTATGGTATATAAAAGGGTATGTTTGGGTATAATAAGTTGTACATGGAGATAATGTATGATCAATAAAGAATCTACCTCTTTTAGTAAAAGAAGAGAAATGTCCTATGTGATTCGATAAATGACAACCCAGTAGTCCTTGACCAAGGTAGAATGAAATTAGAAAGGAGTTTCTAATTTACATTATTTGGAGTTGTTCATTTAAGGATCAAAATACATATAATTAAATAAAATAAGACTTGACAATAATTCCATGTCTTATATTTAATTGGGACATTGTATGGTGGAAGGATTGAATTGTACGGTAACTATTTACTCAAAGGTTCTTTTATGATTAATGTTGAAATCTATATTATCTAGAAAGTCGTTAATCGCTAGGGAGGCTTATCCCTATTGTAGAATAAATATTATTTATTTAAATAAATTAATACTTTAATTTATTTATTTAAATAAGATTAGAATTGTTCTAATTGATTTATTCACAACCGGTTTAATATTGAAAACCTAAAGGGTCACACCATAAAAGAAAGAATAATTATTTAAAAAGTTAATGGCATAATCGTAATAATATGTTAAGTGTATTTAATTTAATCTATGGGATATAATAAATTAAATAGCTTAATATTTATTATTTAATATTTTAGAAATATTAAATATATAAATTAATAAGAGGATTCTTATTAATATTATTACAATTATTATTATTTTAATTTCTAAAGAGTTGGAAATTAATTTAATATTAGTACTCTCATTTATTCCTAATAAGATTAGGAGACTAATTAATTAAAGGACTTTAATTAATTAAAATAAAACCCAATTCCTTAATTGTTAAGGAGGGTTGCCCACATCTATAAATAAGAGGAGTCTTATTATGTGTGTGGTGGTTGTTGTTTTTCACAACATACGTAATTCCAATAGTTGGAGAGTACCACTACTAAAAAAATACTAAATAGACAACACTTAAACCACAACGTTTTTTATAAAAACGTTGTGGTATTTTTTTCCACAACATTTTTAAAAAAAACGTTGTAGATATATATGTAAAAACGTTATCTATTTAAAAGGGAATTTTTTTTGTTTTAACTAGATAACGTTTTTTTTAAAAAACGTTATCTATGTAAGAAAACACGAAGCAAAAAAATCGCACTTAAATGAAAACACGGAGAGCATACTTATGTCTTTCTCTTCATCGTCTTTCGCTTCGAAAAACCAAAACCCTAGTTTCTCTCTCTCGCGATTGAAAAATGGCGGTCTGATCGCTTCCTTCTCACTTACTACATTTACCGGTTCACTCTCCGCCTCCTTCGTCTCACACTACATCCTCTTCACCGCTGCTATTCCCCGTCTTAGGTCAATGTGGCCTTCAGATATCTACTCTCCTTACGGAAGAGCAATGCTTCTATATCTAGTCTCGATTAAACTATCTCATAAAATCAATTGCTTGACTAAATCGACGGAGGAGAGCGAGCTGCAGACTCTCTAGCAAGTGATTTTGATGATGAGTTCAAGATGATCTTAAAGTTGAGTTAGATCGTAACTCCGTTGATGCCATTTTCGGAAGTTTTGAATGGTTCGCAGAGGATTGTAGCCTCTTCGACTAGTTCTCCGAATCGTATTTTTTCCTCTCGCTCCTCTTTGATTTGTCTATTTTATGTTGCTATGAAATGTGAATCTATGTTTCCGTATGAATTATCGGATTATTAATTAATTACCGTGAGGTCGCTTTTGAAATTAACTTGTTTTATTTGCTCAAATTATCGCTTTTAACGGCACAATTATCTCTCGGCACACAATATAATACATCACATCTTGACGCGACATCATCCGCCTGCCGATATATATCGACTTTGGGTATGTATCATCGATCATACCTTATCTATTAATAGTTACATTTGACCACGTATTTATTTGAAATTTTGAATTTAATTAATTTTTTTGCATTAATGTTTTTGGTAATATTAGTTGTTCAATTACATGTGAATTAGAATTATTCTTATGTACTTGTTTTTTGGACACAAATTTTTAATAAAAATGTTGGTTTGTGATAGGAATTTATTAAATATTTTTGTGGCTATTTCATCATATACTATAGTTGATCATACATATGATGCTGGGTGGTGGTAGATCTTGGTGGTGTCTGCTCGGGCAAAGAAATAGGGTTGTCTCGAGCACGGATTCAACACCACATGCATTACCAAGCTCTTCCCAACTCGCTCACACATTCGTTGCTCGGTATATGAAAAGTCGATGTTTCTTATTTATGTATGTTTGGTTAGCATTACTACCTATCCTTCATATTTTTTGATCGCTTGAGCATGTAAAGTTTTGAGAATCTTAGTTTCTTGTTTTCCGATATATGGTCCGCAATATATACATGGGTCTGCAATGTTTCTATGCAAGTTCATTTGTTTCTTGATCATTTAGTTAGAACCTTATTTTAACCGAAAGTTTTCTGTGAAGACTTTTCTTCTTTGTTCTTTGAATAATTGACGTTTAAGCCTTGAAAATTGTAGTTATGAATTCATTTCTTATAGGGTCTTAAGAAATTGATTTTAAAACTACAATTGCAAGCGCTTTCTCAAGACGAAAAAGTAATTATATGGACTATGGCCAGAAGGGGATCAATGGGATGGTATAATTTTAAATGACTTTGGGACAATTTGTTTGGAGGGTCTCATGGTCACTTACGTGGAATATCTTGGGCGTGGTGATGGGAATAATGATGTGACATTATGGAAAGAAGCGGTTGATTTGAGGAATGGCGGTAGTCAACAACATTGAGCCATAAAGATAAAATCATTGGAATTTCTACTCTTGTAGTGCCAAATCTTGTGCTCATTCTTTTTTTTTTTTTTTCCTTAAACATACATTAGATTTAGAATCATACCCTTTTTCCCTTCTGCACTTGGTTAAGCTTTTTTCTTTTCTTTTTCCCGGTAAGTAACTCATCATAGTTGTGTAGTTATCTTTGAGCCATGTTATTGACATATTTGAACTTTATCTTTTATCTATGCTTAGATGACCATACATTAAGATTTCTCAATTGATTGGTCAATAGAGGTATGTATTTTTGTGTCTATCGTACTTCATAACGCAACTCTCTCTCTCTCTCTCTCTCTCTCTAAATTTGATCTTAAATTTGCCCCTGGTTTGTTTTAAGTATGTTTAGTTACTATTTTGCGATTCGATCAGAGTTTTTATTTTCCGGAAAGATGTTCAGCCTTGCAACCGAGAGGTTAAGATGATCTTGAATTCAGTGATCCAAACAACCGCTTCATATCCCGTAATTATATCTAATCATAGCTTTCTATGAGATGTTTGCAGATTGTATGACATATGTTGCGAATTATATCTAATCATAGCTTTCTATGAGAGGTTAAGATGATTTTTATTTTGGGCGTAAATATACTATCGGTGCAGTTTTTGATGGGTTAACTTCTCTATCATTGTTTGGTTGTGTCAGCTTATCTTTTGATGTTGATGAGGATCTATCATTTCACGAGCACGTCTTTGAATCTCTTGATGGGCTCTGCACTGGGTTTCTTGACAATCAATGGGGTGGTTAATGCCATTCGTGTTTACCTTTTTAAAATCATTATACCAAATTTCGCTTTAGGTTTTTCTAAAAGAATATAACTTATTATATCATATCATTTTCTTAATCTTTTTTCTTTTGCTTTCTTTCTTAATCATGTTTACCATTTTGTCTCATCCCGCTTTTAGAAATAATAGTGTAAAGCGCTTTTTAAGTTCTTTTGGTGGAGCGGTGCGATGAGACTCCACACTTTTACTTGTAGAGATATAAAAAGAAGTGGTTTTGATTTTTGTTATGTTACTAATCTACGAACACAATTTTTTGGATAAATTGTGCTTTTTAAGTTTTTAACACACCACCACTTTTCCTCCATCAATCGGGCAAATAGTGCAACTCAAGTACTCAACCGCATGGTGAGGCAATTAATGCACATTCTTTATGTAGTCCATTCTAGCTAAGCACTATTATTTGTCGACCGAACCATTGCACTACATATTAATACAAATTAGTGATGTATAAACATTGACCGCAAGGCTTCTTTTTTTGTTTGTGAGAATGCATTGATTGTTTGATTAAACCTTTTTCTTTGAATATCTTCCAGATTGTCTTGTGGTTGGTTATATGGTGGAATCCTATCCTAGTTTTGGGCATCCCGTCAAGATGTTCTTTCTTTGGTTCGTGTTTAGATAGTATATTATATTTTATTGTTGTTTTGGTAAATTATGCTATAAAAAGCTGAAACTTTTTAAGCTTTTCCTTATCTACATGCTTTGGCGGGTGTATCTTTGTTTGCGACCTTTTAGGATTTCTCCTTTATGATGGAAGGTAATGCCCATTTCTTTTCTTAATTTATATATTCTTCAGTATGCTCCTACAATAATTTTCTATTGGATCGTTTATTTTTGCGCTTCTAAGAATTTTGCTTATCATATGAATTGGCTTCTTCCATCATCTTAAGATCTAAGAAATCACTCCAACCTAACATGCTCAAAATTTTCATGAGGATCAAGAGAATCTTTACAATCTTGTACAAGTATGCACCCTTAACGCTAACTTATTCAAAGACAAATTTGTTGAATAACTTTATGCATTTGTTGTTCATGCCACTCGTATTAGGTTACTACTTTCCAAAAGCTTGCTAGTGTTGCGAGATCGCTTTAGTGACTATAGAGGTTACATTGTTATGTGTTCATGCTAGTCTTTGTCTGCAGAATAAAAGCCACAACCGGAAAAGCAGTTTGGGCATTAGGGATTAGGTGAGGAAAATAGTTGGTTGCTACTTTCGGGAAGAATACATCTTCGGCGACAATGAATGGCGAGGATTCTGCAGATTCTAGTACTTCACCAAACGTAAATTTAATGTCACGTCAGAAAAGTGCAAGAGAGATGAACCAAAAGTAAAGCTAAAAAAACTGTGTAGACAGCTTCTTCAGTTCTTCGTCAAGTGCGTTCTCTGATCTTGTGAGCTTCTCTAAAATTTATCTTTTCTTTCTCTTCCCCTGATTAATTTCTTGTTTATAGGTTCCTGGAGTCATTAAAAGCTGAAACAGCTAAAAGATATTATGAATGAACAATCTTCTATTTTTTCCAATTTCTCTTCAAGAAGTGAGGCTCTTGCTTTCTTGAAACAGAAGTTAATACATGGCTACTAGTGGAACAATTTTGTCAGCTCATGCTATAGTTTTGGTATTCTGCGTTACGAAGATTTTTGAAATCAATGTAAAATTTAACGGACTAAATTATTTGAAATCAAACTTATTGGACTAATTTTAAGGGGATATTTTTGTATTGAGCATGGTTGCTGTGTAAAATTTAACGGACTAAATTATTTGAAATCAAACTTATTGGACTTATTGAAAGGGGTTCTTTGTATGCGGCTATATCATATGTATGTGATAAACATGGATTCTTTCACTGTGGAGTCTAAAAGAGGTCTCTCACAACCACATTCCTTTACTCACCAATGGAATGGAGGTATGCCAATCAGATTATATAGCAATGTCCTCATCTCAGGCATGTACTATATATGCAGGTAAATGAATATGTTCCTTCTATATTTTTATTGGACTTACAAGGTAATATTCCTATGCAACTAATATTAGGGTTGTGGATCCAAAGGAGGGAGTTTGGATCCCCGTGACTAGGCAATGTAGCTTGGAAAGAGAGAGTAGATGGCTGGAAGATGAAGCAGGATAAGAATGTTGTTCCAATGACTACTAGTCATGCTACTAGTTATTTTAAGTTTCCACTTATATTGATATTTATAACTTGTTGCTGTGAGATAAAATTGATCTATTTGGTTCTTATTGTCAATCAGTTTAATAGCTCACACTTTTAAAGATACTATTGGTTCATGGTCATTGTAGTTTTAACCAATCCATTCATCTCTCAAAGAAAGCTCAGTAATTTGTGATTTCACATTTGTTGGTAATGAACAAAACTTGATGTATTTGTGTTAGATTACCATTTCTGTTCATTGCCTTTGAGTTCTCTTAAGTTTTATTCCTATCTCAAAGGCATTTAGGGTTAATTGTTGTGCTTATTTTCTTTTGTTGGGGTAGGAATGATGAAGCTTCGTGACCTCTTTCAAGAAAGGTTTCAGATACCATCTTCCAAGACCAACAATGAGAGTTTCTCAGAAGTCAACATTTGTTAACAGGTAAAAGCTTTGATGGTTCATCATAGTTTTCCATTATGGTGTTTGATGCCTTACTCACAAAAGAACCTTACTAAAAGGTGTCAGATGTGGTGTAATATGTGTAAATTTATGGAAGATGTAAAGATGTAACAACAATTATGGTATTTGACTATTGTATGTTCCTCTCCTTTGTAACAACAATTATGGTCTTCGACTATTGTATGTAAAGATGTAACAACAATTATGGTTTTCCATTATGGTGTTTGTCGAAACTATAGAATTGTGTGTGGTTGGATTACTTGGAATATTTGATAAATGATTGAAGTTACAACTCTTTTTTAATCTTTCGGGCTACAATATGCTAATCTTTCAGGCATTAGCAAATTGCTGGTGTATTGGTAATGTAGGTGAACAACAACCTTTTTTTTTTCTTTTTTTTAATCTACAACATTTTAAAAACGTTGTGTAAATATGCCTAAACGTTGTCTGATATACTAAACAACAACATTTTTATCCAAAAAACGCTAGTGAATCATACTTTCTACAACGCTTTTTAAGCATCTCGCTAATTTTGAAAAACAAATCTACAACGCTTTTTCCCTAAAAACGCGTTGTATCTTATCAACTTAACTACAACGCTTTGAAAATGTTGTGTAAGGGTGTCAAATAGATGACACCCTTAACCACGACGCTTTTTCCTCGATCAAACCACAACATTTTTTCCACGTTGTCTATTTACTGTTTTGTAGTAGTGTACATTCTTTTTCTATAGAGATAGAAAACTAGGGCTTAGCCAACCACCCTTCTTCTTGAATATTTCTTCTTCCTTGGTGGATCACCTTTAGAGGCCAAACACTTGAGTGGCTAACGTTGATCAAAGGAAGGAACCAAACCCAGTGGATTCAAGTTGAACACGAAAGGATTTGGAGGTGAACTCGGACCTGAGGAAGCTCGAATCTTCAAGGGTGTGATTCTTATTCTTTATTTTACGTTTAATTAATAATTGTGCAAAAAGGATGATCCGGGTATATGATTTGTAAAATTTTTAAAACTCTGATTTTCCATGCTTCCGCTTATTTTATGCAATTTGATTACGTTCATGAATATTACAACCCTAACAATGGAAACTATCTTAAAAAAGAGAATAAAATGGGAATTAAGAGCAAAAAGCCTCCGTATATTAAAAAAAGAGAAAGAAAGTATAAGTACCCTATTTGGACCCTTAAGGTTGGTAATTGCTTGATTTTAGTTAGATCTTGTCTGTTTTTGAAAATTTTGAGTTTTTACTGTATGATGCCTTCTAAGAGACTTTTTATGTATTAAATTTAAATTTACATCAGTTAGCAAGGATGTTGAGCACACACACATTATACCAGTAATAACAGTTTAAGATTCGAGGAATGATGGGAATTGTTGATTGGTTTTGATATGAAGTGTTGTTAAGTTTACTTGATTTCTCTGAGGCCAGATGAATAAATTCGATTCTATAATGACTGCTGGATTTGTAGGCATATTGATTAGATGCATTAAATCTTTTTACATTGAATTGTATAACATGTTTGTTTTGTTTTATGCTCGAGGACTAGCACGTGTTTAAGTTTGGGGGAGTTTGATGAGTGGGTTGTATACCTACAAATCGGCCTCTAATTTGAGCTTAAACTGTGTTAATTTTGTGATTTTATGTTTCGTTTTTACTTATTTAGCGTTTTTTTGTGTTTACGTGTGGTGGCATGACAATTGGACTAAAAGGCTGGAATTATGGCAAAATTTGGCAAGAAAATTAGAAAAACAGGACAACTAGCATAATGGTAGCCAGCCAGGGCGAGCTTTTCCATGTAAAAAAACCCCGCCGGGGCTGGGGTACAGGAATGAGAAGTGTCCTGCTTGGTTTGAAATGCTACCACAACGTGAAGGTTAGTGATTGGGTTGACTTGGAACTCAATTGTGCATAGAATTAGAGTTAAAATACATTTTTTGGGGCATATATTTAACAACAAACAACAAGATTGAAGAGACACACAAGCAATTAACAACCTGGAAGCTAATTTGGAGCAAGAGCATTGGAGGAAGATTTTGAAGGAAGTTTCACAACAATTGCAGATTAAGGCTAGAGAGAAGGGTGGTTCTGGATTTATTCTTCTTCTTTAGTTTATTATTTATAATTGGGATGATGTTTACTTTAATTAATTCAGTTTTTAATTCATTGATGATGAACTAAATTACTTTTTAGGCTTATAACGGATCTTTAAGTGAAACGATGATTATGTAATCTTTGATTTTTAGTTTAATAAGTTATTCTTCAGTTTATCTATATTAATTTGTGCTTGAATCTATGAATTGCCTGATCACCAATTCTTTGTGGATTTGTATGGATTCGAGAGAGGAAATATGAGTCTAGACCTAGTTAATATAGCATGTGCTCTTGAATTCTGTGATTGAATGGAATCTTGATTTATGTTGGGGTAGAGATATGCCTAGCATCGCATGTAATCGGATAGAGAACTTGAACTTAAACCTTCTTTGATTGTAATTCACATAGAGATATAGTGAGTTAGTTAATTAAGGTGTTTAACTTAATTATATCTAATTTGTGGATTTAAGTTAATATGGTATTAGTGCATCGAAAGATGGCTAGTTCTACTTGCGTGTTCTTGATTAATAAACTGGGATAGTGAATTAAACTGGAATAAAAGGGTAATAATCAAAGTGATACTTAGAGTGAAGTTGTAATCCTAATTCTCCAATATTTGTTTGAAATTTCAGTTTAGGATTTGTTGATTGTTTGGTGATTTTAGTATTTTTAATATATTTAGTTTTTATAATTATAATTCGTAAATTGGTTAGTTTAATAAAATTTGGATTAATAGGAAGCTTATAATTGTGAAGGTTAATTTCTTGTTAATCTCTGTGGGAACGATACTCTACTTACACTTTATTACTTGTTGATCACATATACTTGTGTGTTGTGTGTAATTAGATTCTACTCAACACTTACCGCCAAGTATGTCTTATGTTCATAACGTTTTTAACATATCTATGTTATGTAAATATGTGGAAGACCCGAATCACATTATTGAATTAGAACCAGACGAGATAACGGAAGATTTAACATATGAAAAGGTATCTGTTAAAATCTTGGATAAGAAGGAACATATTCTACGCTCCAAGGTTATACATCAAGTCAAATTTTTATGGAGGAACCACGATATTGAGGAAATGACTTGGGAGTTAGAATCTGAAATAAAATCAAGGTATCCTCACCTCTTCGACATACCAGGTACGTACACCAATTTTGAGGATGAAATTTCATAAGAAGCGGAGGTTGTAAGACCCCAACTTTTATGAATAAAGATTTAATTTTCTCTAAATATTATTTTGAATAATAAGTTATGGATTTGATATAATGTTATAGTTGTGGGTAATATTTACAAATTTTTCAAAGTAAGCAAGTTATCATAAAATATTCATTTTGTCGGAGAATATCCGTACGACGACACAATCATTGGTGGACCCCACAACAAAATTACTGTCGAATTTATAAAGTGACAGAAATAACCTTTTTATAAAAATAACAGCAAAACTTTTACCGTTAACTGTTGAAATACCGGGTGATAAAATTATAGTAATACGCGTGGTTGCACAGTAGCACACGGTATTGTACAGTATCTTTGATTATTGATGCTTATGTGAGAAGTCACTCAGTTATACTCAATTATTGCAACAGTTGTTGATGCATAGTATATCATATTATTGATTCAATTATTGTCACAGTATCATCTACACAATATTTTATTATTTGCATTATTGACAATGTCTAGAAAGTTCTATCAAGGAAAGGTGTTTGGTCATCTAATTGCGCGCCAATAAGGAGAAGTCCTTATCGGAAAGCCTCCTCTTTCCTGAGAATAATCTGTTTGTTAATATTGTGAGTTATAATATTAATGGTGAATAAATGTTATTAAAAATGTGTTTAGTGAAGCCAAGTGAATTGGGATAAATATAAGGGTTTTTTATGAAGTATTTTTTGTAAGTTTGGCTTATTACATAGACTCCCACTTACTCATTTTTCAAAATTATCGGTAGAAAGTTATCTCAATTTTGTTTTATTACTTATATATATATATATATATGTATGTGTGTGTGTGTGTGTTTTATTAGTATTATAATAGTAATAAAGTAGAAAACTTTTTATATAAAATAGAATATATTATATTTTATATAAAGTTTTCGTTTTATTAGAATATTTTATTGCATAGTGTTGCATAGTCAAATTTTTACCGATTCAGTCGCCCGTGAATGTTGTTTATGTGCAGCCATGATTTTTTAATTCAAATAGTACCATGTCATTCTCCTATAAATAGGATGCTTAGTTTAGAAATGAAAATCACACCAAAATCAAAGAATTATTCTTCTATAATATTGAACATATTTCTTTTGAGTTTAAGGAATATTTGAGTGTAGAAAACAGTACAAATTTTCTTTATGAATACCCCCGCCATACCAGTCAAAAATACTCTCCTTTTAAGGTAATTAAGGGATATTATTTTTGTTCAATATTCGTAAGAAATAATATTTTCTTCCATACTTTATAGTATGTAAGTAATATTATTTCGTTTCATATTCCTAATTCTACACTTAATTTGATAAGCATTGCTTCTATACTTTTTGAAATTAGTAGAATATCCTTGAAATTTGCACTTGATCTAGTATCGTTTCACAGAAATATTTTTCTGAACATTCTTGTTAAATTTTAATCTTTTCATGCTGGAGTTATATTCATGGGTACCATTCATATATACGACACTATTCATATATACGGTAATATTCACGGAGTACTATTCACGAAATACTATTCACATGGTACTATTTACTCGGGTACTATTCACCCAGTGTACTATTCACGACAAAAAAAAAATGGATTTCTTTTCTGTCCAAATTATTTTTGATACATGAATATTATTCTTGAATTTTACTCCACAAAGAAGTTATCATATTGACAATTTGGACATTCATAAACTCTGGATAAATTGAATTATAAATCTTTAAAATTTATCCTTGATCTCACTTAATTGAATTCTTATATCATTGTCATCATCATCATGCTTATATTGTGATGAAAGTCATCTTTGGCCCGTAGTGCATAGAGGGACTAATGATTGGTATGATTATGACCAGGAATTATGTATCGGTATAATAATTACCTGTAATGTTATAAATGATGTGGTAAAAGTCCTCATTGGCCCATAGTGCATTGATGGACAGTTGTTGGCATGATCATGACCACTGGTGATATTAACGAATATCCTTGGCCCGTAGTGCATGGATAATTCGATGACGTGGATTATTTATTGAGCTGTGTTACAGTGATAAAATATTGATGATGAACTTTTAAATCATAGAAGAGAGTAGATATCATGCTCTACTTGACTCTTCTAATGGATTATTTGTTCCGCTGCAGTTAAACTTGTTGTCTATTGTATTCTATCAGTTTTACACTGTATAAGGCTAAGGATAATTTATTCTGCATTATCTTAGTCATAATATTCTTTACTGGGCTAGTTGAGCTCACCCTTTTCTTTCATTGTTCTCTTTAGGAAATGAGAATATAGTTGGGACTAGTCAGGGAATAGAGTGACGGTCCGAAATGGTTGCTATAGTAGTCCTCACTATTCTATAAAATAGTGTGATAATAATTGTAATGAGTACTCCATTTGAGTTTAGATATTGTCTACGAGACAATATTCGTGTTAAAACTCTCAGCTTATGTTTTGTCGTATTCTGTACGAGAATTAATAATTGTGTAAATTAAGTTTGTATTTAAATTTTGTTCCATGTATTTGACGACTCAGAATGGGTTGTGTATACCTATTTCGGGGGCGTCACAATTGAGAAGAGGGGTTGACCGTTGATTTGTCTCATGCTGAGACTGTTTTCACCTTACTTATCGCCATTACTTCTGATCAAACTCTTGGTGATTGAAAAATTGCCCTACACTAAAGAGCACTCCTTCTAGAGTCAATGTTAATGCCAAGAATCATCCACGCGCCTAATTACCGAATAGCACACCCAATCCTTCACAGAAACGAAGTCACACAAAGAAACTTGACGGCCTAGGCCTCAAGGAGATAGCTCTGGTGTGAAAATAAGTACAGACTGAATAAGGTTAACAATGTAAACTTAAAACTTTAGTGTTGAAAATAATGAGATATTGTGTGTACCTGTGAACCAGGGTATATAGCCTTGTATTTATAGTCATCACACCCCCTCTTCCATGCCCGTCCCCATATAAAAATTAATAGAATTCCTCATTATGGTGAATACCATAATAGGATAGAACTGAATCTTCCTAAAGAAATGAAGTCGGATAGTATCCTAACACTTTCCTTATGAGTTAGAAATTAAATATAATTAAGAATCCTAAATTGCTTAAAATTCTCCCAATGCCCAAAACAGATTTCTACGTGGAGAGACTTCCTCCACGTGGACTATTATGGCCCATCGAAACATTCAGACCCAAATAATCATGCCTTAATAGCCCCAAAATCTCAAAACTTCCAAAACCATGTTCTACCATCATTTTCTGTCTCTAATTAAAACACAAATTGAGGAACCATTCATGAACTCTAAAATCTCAACCCATTCATAATCTTTAATTTTTGTCCCAAAATCTCAAAACTCATAAATCGAACCACATAATATCAAAACTCTAAATCCAAATGAAACTAGATGGCCCAAGTCAAACCTAAATCGAAAGATAATATATTTCAATCTAGTCGTTTTTGAGCTCATCTTGGTGGGTCAAAACATAGCGAATAAGACATCAATGAAAACAAGAAACCTAGATTGGATCTTGACTGAAATCGCTTTCCTTAGCTACAAGAGGAAAGAGAGGTGGAATTCACATATTTATTATCTTACAGAATATAGAAAGAAAAATTTATGTGACCCATGTGCAAAAGCAAGAAAATGGTATTTGAAGTGATTATAGTACAAGAAGGCTAGTGTGTAGAATTATAGGTGTGGTTGGTGTAGGTGGCAAAACAATGAAGTTGTAGGGAGAATCTATGGGTTAGATTACTCGTCTTGGTGGGTTAAAACATAGATCTATATAGCAGATTTAGAGTTTTGAGTAGTGTGGTTGTAACTTTGAGGGTGTAAGGAGAGAAGGCGAAGATGAAAATTTAGAAATAAATGAGTTTCATAATATCTTTTGCTTCTCTGTTACAATAGCAGTAAAATTTATTTGGATTATTTAGTTGAGTTAATTATTATTGGGTTAATTAGTATTGTTAAACTATTTTATTTAGAATAATTAATTTATGTATTTATACTTTCGCATGTGTATCTTAAGGTTTATACGAATTTAGTACTTCAAAATTATCTAAATACGATCAATCCCTATATTTCTACTATGTCACATTCACCTGTCAATTTTCCAGTAAAAAATTGACCAGAGTTTTACTATGAGGTATATCATGCTTGCTTAAACAAAGTTGGGATAGCAAGATAGAAGCTTTTAAACCTTGAAATACAAGTATATATAAATACTTCGGGGTCAAATATGATGTTAACCATATATATATATATATATATATATATATATATATATATATATATATATATATATATATATATATATATATACACGTAACCGAATCGGTGAGGGTTCCTTTACTTTGTTAAAATGAGGGGTTTTTTTTTTTTTTTTTTTTTACTTTTTTTTTAAAACAACTAATTTTTTTTTTTTATTATTGTATGGAATCGAATTTTTCCATATCTACATATTTTAGGCGTGATTTGAATACCTATACCAAAAATATATATATACAATCCGCACAGCATCGCATGCACTGCTTTTGTTATAATGATCCAAATCACCCCAAAACACTGTATTATGAAAAAAATTTCGCCCATAAAATATTAAACTTTTTTTTAGTTGTTTTAAAAAAAAAAAAAACCAAAAAAAAAAAAATCACATTTTAACAAAGTAAGAGAACCCTTACAAAAACTAGACCCTATATATATATATATATATATATATATATATATATATATATAAACCCTACCTTAAAACTTTTCTTAGCCCACTACTGTTAAAGAAGAAAAAACTCTAGCCCACTCATGAGAGCAGTCCCCAATTTTTCTGTCTTTCTGTGTCCCTTCACTTAAATTTTGACATCTAATCTTTTATTTAACATTAATTAATTTTAAAATTAAATAAAAGGACATGTGTCAAAATTTAAGTGGGAGTATACAATCATTCAAATTTTGGATATAATGATTTGTTTGATAATCATTTGGCATAGTTCTTTTAAATTTGTAGCTCAATAATTGTCTCTTTTTTTCTATTGGTGAGTGATGTAGGTTACATGCTATACTAATTTAAATGTTGAGGAGGTCGTGAGAATTATTTATTTTTTATATTTTAATAGTGTAACATCAGTAGTTTCAAGCGGCCGTTTTTAGTGCAAGTAATCCATCAACAATTTTTATTTCCACCGTGATAAGTTTCAACCGTATCTAAAATTCGTAAGGAATCAAAAAGATTTTTTGCCCAGTTAAAATTTAGGAAAGGATTACATCGTATATTTAAAATATAAAAAAAGATCATGTTTTTCTAGGAAAAAAATCACTCAGGTATTTTTTTCATCCTTTATTCAACTTTAAAATTTTTGTATCTATAATCTTATTATCATAATTATGTACTTATTATTATCTTTTTTCATATAATTTTTAATTTAGTTAGTATGCTATAAAAATTCATATTATTATCAATTATATATATTAATAATATACATAACTTACTATATAATAGTTTGAATGGAAACATATTAATTATTACTTAATATAGATAAGTTTTTGAATTAATTGATATTAATGATTGGGATGAGGATTTAAATTATAATAGGTACTATTTGAATAGATTTGACCTTGCTATGCATTGAGACAAATTTATGTTGAATTATAATTTCGAAACATATTAATACATAAGATTGGATAGAATTATAAAAAAAAGTCCTACTTATTATACATCTCTTTTAAAAATTTACAACTAATATTAATTCAAGTAACAAACATTCAAAAAGTCAAGGTAAACTTTGCAAAATTATAAATCATTTTCCTTTACTATTTATAGAAGGTATTGAATTGAATTATTATTGTATATAATTATAATTCTTGAATATAAAGAAAGGTTTTGAAATCAATCTAATATTTTACAATGGAATATTGCTATATATGACGATAAATTTATGTCGATTTTAAATACAATGTGTATATGTAGATACATGCTATAGGAGAAAATTAAAAATGATCACAATCTAATTTATTTTATCTTACCGTTAAAAGTCCCATTTAAGTCGCAATTTAACTTCCGCATATATTCATTGACATATAAATCATTTCATTTACTATATTTAGAAGGATTTCAATTAAATCATATTAATGATAATAATATATGCATCATATTAATGATAATAATATATGCATTATATATCATTAAATCATATTAGTGATATAAGAGTTTGAAATGATTCATATTAATTAATTACATTCAAGGGTAATTAATTTATTGAGTGTAGTGAATGGGGATATAATTGTGAATTTTTTAATAGAATTATATTAATTGTGCAGATACGGCTAGAATCATATTAATTGTGGGGATAAGGCAAATATATTGTATTAATGAATTCAAATGAAAACATCCAGAGCAAATCCAAACATGCCGATATATGTATATATCTCATCACAACCACTCATATACCACATTAGCTTGTTGATTTTCTTTCTCTCCCTTGTCCATGCTAATGGAGTCCTACTTGGGTTTTGTATGGGTGAATTTTGTAGCCATTTTTATTGGCGTTTTGGGTCTTAAGTGGCTGCTTGGCTATATCACCCGGTGGCTGTATGAAAGTAAGTTGGGTGACAAGCGCTTCTCTCTTCCACCTGGTGATTTGGGTTGGCCTTTTATTGGAAATATGTTACCATTCCTCAGTGCTTTTAAGTCTACTAATCCTGATTCTTTCATTTCCAGCTATGTTAGCAGGTATTCTCTCTCTCTCTCTCTTCTCTATCTCTCTCTTTATATATATATAGAGAGAGGTTCCATCCACAGCAACCGATTGCTGTGGAGCAACCCATTTTTTAGCCTTGTGTCAACTAATCAAGTGTTATCCAGCCCCAGTCCGTCGCTACTCCCTCTAGCGACTAGCCAAATTCTTTTGTGTTGGCATTCTTTCTCTAATGGCAGTCGATTAAAAACTACGTGTTTTTGACCTGGTGGCTTAATTAATGATTATCTTTATACATACTACTTATTAATCAGTTATAAAATAAAATAATAAAAAATTATAAGGATCAGGAATACTTATCCTTATACTTATAAATAAAATAAGAATGTATAAGGATAATTTATCCTTATAAACTCAATATCAATAATTATTTAAGTAGCAATATAATATAAACTCAATCACTATTTCCTATTTATAATTAAAAATCATAAGACGATAATCAGTAATTATCCTTATACATACTTATTTTATTAACAAGTATAAGGATAAGTATAAAGATAATTATTGATTATCCTTATAAATTTTATTATTTTATTTTACTGATTAATAAGTAGTATGTATAAGGATAATCAGTAATCAAACCAAATTTTTTTATGTTGGTCGCTAGAGGGAGTAGCGGCTGGCTCTAACCTCCAACTCTCCTAAAATCTGGAGGTGGAGTAGAAACAGTGCCCTAAAATCGGATTTCTCTCCAAATTGAAACTCAATTTCTGTCTAAATCGGAACCTTCACGAATCCTGAGTAGTGGAGAGGAAACTGTGCCCTAGAATCAAAGTCTTTGCCCAGATCTCGAATTCGAATCGGTAAAGACTTCGATTCTAGGGCATGGTTTCCTCTCCACTCCTCAGGATTCGTGATGGTTCCGATTTAGATAGAAATTGGATTCCGTTTTTGGAGAGAAATCCGATTCTAGGGCATTGTTTATACTCCACCTCGAGATTTGGAGGTTTG
Organism: Panax ginseng; assembly: GCA_020205605.1. NCBI lineage: Eukaryota > Viridiplantae > Streptophyta > Magnoliopsida > Apiales > Araliaceae > Panax > Panax ginseng. The sequence goes on along the minus strand of CM035130.1, from coordinate 54,939,717 downwards.
GTTTCATCTTACATACCGCGGGTGAGGATGCAAATCCATATATCTATATATAGCAGATATAGATATAGACTGCTGCCCATTTGCAACTGCTTGGAATCAGGTATTACTGTGTTAAATCCTGTTTTCAAATGTAGTTTTGGTTCCCATCCTACCCATTTTGTCCCAAACAAGTTATAACCGAAATTCTCTAGACGATTGAGTTGATCTTAAAATCAAAATATTGATTTTAAGACTTTCTTGTAGCCTGTTCGAATCAAATATCTTTTTTATTTGGTTGGTTGTATTCTTGGACATGTTCTAATGAAATTTTAAATGGAAAATGCAGATACGGAAATACCGGAATTTACAAGGCCCTCATGTTTGGTAATCCAAGTGTCATTGTTACAACACCTGAAGCTTGCAAACTAGTTCTGACGGATGATGAAGCATTCGAGCCCGGCTGGCCTAGTTCTACAGTAGAACTTATTGGGAAAAAATCGTTTGTTAGCATTTCTTTTGAAGAGCACAAGCGATTAAGGAGATTAACTGCTGCACCGGTGAATGGTCATGAGGCCTTGTCAAACTACATACCCTATATCGAAGAAATTGTTATATCTTCCTTGGATAAATGGGCAGACATGGGCCAAATCGAGTTCCTGACTGAGCTTAGAAGGATAACATTTCGGATAGTCATGTATATTTTCATGAGCTCGGAGAGTGAGCATGTGATGGAGGCATTGGAGAAAGAGTACACCGCGCTTAATTATGGAGTTAGAGCCATGGCAATCAATATCCCTGGATTTGCTTACCATAAAGCGCTCAAGGTTTGTTTGTTTGTTTTTATTTATTATTATTTTTAACAAAGCCCTGGAATACTTCTCATAGATAATTTGAATTTAATTAGGCTATTTAAATCATTTCAGGCACGAAAAAAACTTGTGGCTATTTTCCAGTCTATATTGGATGACCGGAAGTTGAGGAGAAAGGGAAATTCACAAAAAAAATCAAAGAAAGATATGATGGATGCTTTGTTGGATGTTGAAGATGAGAATGGTCGAAGACTAACTGATGAAGAAATCATCGATATTCTAGTAATGTATTTGAATGCTGGTCATGAATCTTCCGGTCACACTATAATGTGGGCTACCGTATTTCTACAAGGACACCCTGAATTTTTCCAGAAAGCTAAGGTAAATGAATAAAAACTTATATTTTTAACTCATGTCTATATAAAGTTTTGTACATTATCTTAATCGGCCACTTGCATAAACATGTAATCATTTCAATAAAATGTAGGCGGAGCAAGAGGCTATAGTAAAAAACAGACCACCTACACAGAAGGGGTTGACACTTAAAGAAACAAGACAGATGGAATATCTCTCAAAGGTACTTGAATAATTTTCACATTCACTTTTGGCTATTCAAATTGATATTCTACATGTAGTAAGTTAGTTCGAGTTGAAGAATACTTATTTTTAATTAACAATAACTCTTTCTTCATTGATATTAAAGGTGGTCGATGAAACACTTCGTTTAATAACATTCTCTTTTACGGTCTTCCGAGAGGCAAAAAAAGATGTTAATATAAGTGGTAAGTTTATCATCATAATTGTGTATGCATAAATTTGAAATTGTTAAATACTCCATCCTACTTGTATATATTATGTCTAAGAGATTCTATAAGAAACATGTATATTGTTTGCTTTTCAGGTTATACCATCCCCAAGGGTTGGAAAGTTTTGGTTTGGTTTAGGAGTCTTCACTTAAATCCTGAAATTTATCCTGCGCCTATGGAGTTCAATCCTTCAAGATGGGATGTGAGTTTCAAAAATATTTCTCTCCTCTCTCTCTGTATGTGTGTGCGCCGTTTTAAGATGCTAATAAGCTTAACAATATTAATTGTGTGTAGGATTTCGTACCAAAGGCAGGAACTTTCCTTCCTTTCGGAGGAGGAAGTAGATTGTGCCCTGGAAATGATCTTGCAAAGCTGGAAATCTCTATTTTCCTTCATTATTTTCTCCTAAACTACAAGTAAGTTTCTTCATGTTATTTATCGATCCTACTTTACAAATATTATTATTGAGAGTTTTTTAGAAACATACGTATAGATATATGTACACTCATACATGCATATAAATATAATATTCATTTATTCAGTATTGATAGTCTCATTTGACTTTTAAATAAGTTTCTTTTAAGCATAATAAGGATTGTCTGCACATTAGTCATCAATTTGCTAGTAATTAACACAATCCATTTAAAAAGTAAAGCTATGTTGAGTTGCTTATGGATGCAGCGGAATTAAAACTAGAAATTTGATCACTTTTTCATTTTGCAGGCTTGAACGGGATAATCCTCAGTGCCCATGGATGTTCTTACCGCATTGCAGGCCTACTGATAATTGCTTGGGAAAAATAAGAAAAGTGTCTTCTTGATGATTATAGGCAGAAAAAGAGAGAAACTACAAGCTTCATTATCTATTTTGCTCTCTAGTACTACTTTTCTAAGTTGTTCCCAGATTAAGTTTTTTGCTATTACATTTATCTCCTCTAGGAGGAGTACGATGATTCTATTATAAGATCCATTGCTTTATTTATGTAGAAGGTGAATTGAAATTTAAGGAAGTATATATTCTTGTAATCGTTATTGCCAAATAGGAAATTTTATTATATGATTCCTTGCTTTTTGTTGAAGTAATTGCCTTTGAGTAATGAAATATGGTCAACATGAAGATTTAAAATATTGATATATAGAAAAGTATGTGGATTCTTGATCTAAATCGGCCTTTGGCTCAGTTGGCGTACTAGGCTCCTTGCTAAGTAAGAGGTTCTAGGTTTAATTAACAATTTTCAAAATCGATTTAAAATGAGAAAATATTGAGGGGCACGGCATACAGTTCATAGTCAACAATCTTATATTTCATGCATATACATACTTACACAAAAAAATAATATATATATATATATATATATATATATATATATATATATAGAGAGGATCGAGAGACTTACTTTATCTAACTCATCCGAAAGCTCACTCCCCTTTAGCTTACGGACACGGCGATGGTTAGAATCATACAACCGTCGTCTATACTTTTAGCGACGGACAACATATAGCGTTGCTAAAAGTATAGACGACGGTTATATGACCGAACCATCGTCGGGTCCGTCGCTAAAAGGAGGAGGGTGAGCTCGAGTGAGTTGATAAGGTATGCTTCGATCCTGATCAGATATATATATATATATATATATATATATATATATATATATAAAGCACAATGTGTAAACATGATTGAAAATCATTTTATTTTATTTTTTTTGTTAGGCACGGGTAACTTGAATTTAGCAGTAGAAGCTCAAGCAACTTGGGAACTAATCGTTGATACTAGAAGAAAAACTCTTAAGATCAACGGAATTATTTTCGACGGAATATATATATTCTGTCGAGATAATATTATTTCTCACAGAATATTTCGTCGAATATAATTCCCTTGTAAATAGAATTATCTCGACAGAATTCCATCGAGGATATGAATAATCCTTGACGCCAAACTTTCCCGCTCGTGGTAAGCATAATTTCAATAGATTGGGATATAATTTCGACGAAAATTTCGTCGAGAATAATTAATTTTGAGAGATTTAATATCGACGAAAGTTCTGTCGGAATTAATTAAAACCTAACTTATATATGTTCTGTTCCTCCAGCCGTCTCCTTCATTTTTATCTCTCACTTCTCTCTCATTTCTCTCTCTCAACAGTGTCTCATCCTTCCCTTCTCCTCCTCCTCCTTTGATCGGCGCTGGTACCACCACCTCTTCTTCATGCTACTCCTCCTTTGACCGATGGTACCAACCATGTCGCTACTACTGTCACCATGGTAACCATTAATTTAGCTTAGCTTATCAGAAGATTTTTAAAGGTTATTGAATTTTTATTTAGTTAATTTACTCAATGAAATTTGTTGTTCCCTAATTTAGTCCATGAATTTGTTGTTCCCTAATTTAGTTCATTAAATTCTTCTACCGCAATTACTATAAGTAATTACTCACCGGGATGGCCTAATTATCAGTCATGGTATATTTGTATGTGGAAACAAGTATTGATAAACACATTATGGCATAATCCCCTAAATTTTATGCCCTAATTTTTTTAAATTTATGTTGCTAACATAAATTAGAGCATAAAATTTAATCCCTAATTTATGTTATTACCAATATATATCATGCCTATATGATTTTAGTAAATGATCATATATATTACGAATTGAGACTGTATTATACTTTCTCCGTTCCTAAAAGATTGTCGTTTTAGATAAAAAAAATTGTTCCAAAAAGTTTGTCGTTTACAACTTTCGAGGAGAATAAATTATTTACTTTTCTGTATTACCTCTACCTTCTCTCATTGTCCCAAAAAATTCTCTCCCTTGTATTAATAATTTTCAACTTCTCATAAAGGGGTAGTGATGAAATTTCAAATAAATTTTACTTGGTAAATGATACTTTCTTAATCTATGTGCCAAAACCTTAAACGATAATCTTTTAGGAACGGAGGTAGTATACGATTTTGGTAAATGATCATTTTGGGACTTATATTGTGTGTTGGGACTGATCATACTGAATGATTTTAATTGATCAAATATATGTTACTCGACTCATTTGGGACTGAATTTGTGTGTTGGGTCTGATTTTATTTAAATTTGTATTCTTTCCAATATCCTACATATATACTGCCTGAAATTTCTTGTTTTTGGTAGCCTTGTTATTTTTGACGGATTTTTTGTCAAAATTATACCCTTACAATATACGTGGGCCCTAATTTATTTTATTTATATAATTACTCAATTTGTAAATATTAAAAAAAACTAAGTAGTATTTACTTAATTTCCTACCAACTAATTAATACAATAAAATGAAATGAACTAAATAGAATTTACTTAGTTTTGCAGTACTAAATAATAAAAATAATATAATATAAAATAATACAAAATAAATAAATTTAATATAATTTATTAACATATAAAAAGCAAACAAAATAAATTAAAACATAATTTAATTTAATTTAACATAATATAATTAAATAATATAATATAATATCTATTATTATATAATATAATATAATATATAATAAAATAAAATAAAATGAATAAATTAAATTAAATTACATTACATTAGATTAATTTAAATATAATAACATATAAATAAAATAAAATGAATAAATTAAATTGAATTAAATATAATAACATATAAATAAAATATTTAATATAATGTAAAATAATACAAAATAAATTAAATCAAATCAAATGAAAGTAATTAATTAATGTAATTAATTAATTTAAATAAAATAAAATAAAATATGTAATATATCATAAAATAATACAAAATAAAGTAAATAAAATAAAATAAAACAAATTAATTAATTTAAATAATATAATATACTAATAAATAAATAAATAAAATAGAATGAAAATGACAATTATTTAATTAAAATAAAGTATTTTAACATAACATAATATAATAAATTAAGTAGCATTTACTTAGTTCCACTGCTACATAAGATAAAGTTAAAATAGTATATATATATATATATATATATATATATATAAGTTCTCATAAACTGAGTATCATTTACTTAGTTTATCACTAGATACAAACCCGCACTTTGCGGCGGGATTAATCATTTTGTTAATAATAAATTTATACATGCAATTAATAAATTAAAATATAATAAGAAAATGGTAGATTGTTGTGTGATTATCAAATTTTAATAGCATATGTTATATAATGTTGCATAAAAATTTTATGTGCAAATACATATCCAAGTATATAATTAATCTGATCACTAAACCCCAGTACATTACATAACAGTTGTGTGTGTGTATGTGTATATATATATATATATATATATATATATATATATATATATATATTAATGTCTTGATAAAAATATTTATAATGTAACCAATATGGTTAAAAATGGGTAACTCTTTCATTCTAAAGCACTAACAAATATTTAGAAAGTGTCATGCACAATGCCATCGAATTGTTATATTGATATGATTGCTAGTGGTATATTTGAAGTCTGTTACACATTACACAAATCTCACCAAGCCTCAAATATCTGACACATGTACTTGATGCATTTTGAAGAGTCTGATCCATGTCTCGTATACGCTAATTACTTGCACCATAATTCTAACATCCAAACGAAAGGGAAAACAACGAAAGAATGTCTTAGTTTCAATCCTCAGACATGAAGGGAAAGAACATGTTACATGCGAAAACTGAAAAACACGAGAATTAATAATTATATTGGATCTTCATGTCAAGCAAACACCATGTCCAAAAACATAGCAGTATAGCACCGTGTCATACATAACACAATGTTATAGTTAAAGAACGAATACATACCTCATTAGTTTTTTTTATCAATTTTTGAAAATTGTATAGGCACTCACAGTATTACCATAATAGAAAAAAAATATATTAATGATGATGAAATGATTTATCGGATGCTAGTACTTAACAAATCGTGCAAAGCCACAATCCATATAATAGAATGCAATAAATGAAGAAGCCATAAATATAAACACCGTGGGATATAATCCACAAAATGAAGTTATATCCCCTCCCATTGAATGCACTGTCCCATAATCTGAAGGTCTTCATATAACTCCTTTGCACTTTCAACAGTATTTAGAATTGTAGGGAGCAAAATTTTATTGTGCTAAGCAAAATAAAATCCATGATGCACCTGAAATAATGCAAGAAGCATGCCAACAAAAAATTAACTCTGCCAAGAACTGCATACACCAAATTCATTGTCACATTACCATCAACCATAGGTACCGTGATTATCACATCTAAGCTTCTTCCAGCTTTAGGTCTTCAATCCAGCTTATATTTATTGAATGTGCAATATATTCACACAAACAAAAATTAGCACTTAAATGATCTTTTTTAATACGTTGATATCTTATAAATATTTGCGATAGAATATGGACAATAGTGAAATATAAGAATTTAGACATACTTAATAGTTGATTTCAACATTGCATAAACTATCAACCAAATAAATAATCATCTTTCCACAACTCTTTTATAGAAATAGTATTGCTTTGAGATAAAAAAAAATCTCACACTTAGCTAAAAAATTCATGTGTTTGCTTGATTGAAAACTAACAGTAACATAAAGGAATTTAGCTCTATATTAAATAAAATGAAAAGAATTAGAGTAAAACACATATGAAATGGACTTACATAGAATTTCAAATATTATCATCCAAAAAGTAAAAGACAAACCTATTATACTCTTATTTAAATATTTTTCAATGGTTATACATGAATATTTATATATATATATATATATATATATATATATATATATATATATATATATATATATATATATATATATATATAAAAAATGAATATACATAAAAACTAAATGTTGGGGGTAGTGTTGAGAGTTTATCGATTTATTTTTGTCTTTACAATCGGAATTTGGCTCGATCGAGATAGCTTTGTAAATGCATATCATAGATTTACCTAAAAAGATTCAAATAGATTATAGTAAAAATTTCATGAGATATAATAATAAAATAATCAGGGTTTACACTAATAATGAGCAGCAAAAAGATAATAGTCGTAAATAAATAAACCTTTATACATTAAATTGTGAAAAACTTTTTGGAAAACTACATTCTTTATAGTATTGTATGTTTGTTCATCTTTGTCACAAAATTAGTATTTTTGCTCCACTCTTGCTTGTAACTCTTGATATCGCTACATACACCCAATATATGGCTAAAACCGGGCGTGATGAGATACAATTCAACATGTGAGAGAGATTGCCTCGACTTATTAATTGTCATGAAAAAAGCAAACAACCAAGGAAATTGTCTTTGTTGGAATTTAAAAGGTAATCTAATGTTCGACGGTTATTAAGACCAAACGAGGTATGAAAACTTTGTGTCCAAAATTGTCGATCAAATTACTTTTGCTTCTATCGATGTTTTCCTAATTGAGTTACTATTAATCTCGTGACATTACAAACCAAATCAATCGATCTATATTTCGAGCAACATTACAGAATTCCAATCTTCAACGTTATCTTGTGGTTTGACATTCCGTAAGATGTAATGCTATTAAAAAAATTATAGGGTGTAAATGCCTTCATAGCTGTTTGAGTTTTCATCAACCTTACATAGTGTTAGATATGGTATTTCATAACCTGACCATAAATACATCACATATTCGTTCACCTTATTTATAGCATCAAGTGTAGGAGCAAGGATGGCTTGGTCTTGGAAATAAAAGTCATTGTCAATTTTTTTCAATAAATTAGGATATGTGATATCAACAATTGCTGCAAGGGGATTGATCGGATATTTGATAAGAAAATTTGGATAAATAACGGAGAGTAATGATAATAGCTCAATAATGATAATATCATAAAGTAGTGATTTTAGGAGATAATAATTAAATTAGAAAGTATAATATCAGAACAATTTGCATTAACAAAATAGTTTAGATTTGTAGTGATTTAGAGGGTTATACATTTAAAATATTAATTTGGGATTAAAAAAAGTTGTGATTTTAGTAGATAATAATTAATTTAGTAATGATAATATTAGAACAGTTAACATTATTAGAACAATTTAGATGTATAGTGATTGAGGGGATTATAAAATCAAAATAATAATGTAGGATTAAAAAGTAATGATTTTAGAAGATAATAATTACGTTATGATAATATAAAAAATGTTTAGATTGAAAAAGTAGTGATTTAGTGGATTATAAAATCAACATAGTAACTTATGATTTATATTATTTGTTATTTTAATTTTGTTTTAAATGTTTTAATTGTATAATATTATTTTGTAATATAATTATAAATGGTATAATATTATGTTGTAATATAATTAAATTAGTAATGATAATATCTCGCACATTTTAGATAGTAGTGATTTTATTATATACGTAGTATTATAATATTATACCATATATGTATGATATAATGTATGGTATAATTATGAATGTTATAATATTAGAAAAGTAATTATTTTAGGATACAATAATTATGTTTTAACATAATTAAATTAGTAATAGTTTAGAAAAGTAGTGGATTTTAGGGGACTATAAAATAAAAATATTAATTTGGGATTAAAAAAATAGTAATTTTAGGATATAATAATTAAATTAAAAGGATAATATCACAACAAATTGACATTACTAAAACAATTTAGATTTATAGTAATTTAGTGGATTATAAATTCAAAATATTAATTTGGGATTAAAAAAGTAGCGATTTTAGGAGATAATAATTAATTTAGTAATGCTAATATTAGAACAATTAACATTATCGTAACAATTTAGATTTGTAGTGATTTAGGGATTACAAAATCAAAATATTAATTTGGGATTAAAAATAGTGCTTTTAGGAGATAATAATTAAATTAGAAATGATAGTATCGTAATGTAGGTTGACATTACCAAAATAATTTAGATTTGTAGTGATTTAGTGGATTATAAATTTAAAATATTATTTTGGAATTAAAAAGTAGTTATTTTAAAAGTTAATAATTAATTTAGTAATGATAATATTAAAATAGTTAACATTATCGTAATGTTTTAGATTTTGTAGTGATTTAGGGATTATAAAATCAAAATAATAATAATAATAATATAAAAACCATTTAGATTGAGAAAATAGTGATTTATGAGATTATAAAATAAACATAGTAAGTTATGATTGATATTATTTGTTATTTTAATATTATTTTAAATGTTTTAAACTCAGATAATATTATGTTGTAATATAATTATAAATGGTATAATATTATGTCAGAATATAATTAAATTAGTAATGATAATATCCGCATACGCTTTAGATAGGTAGTTATTTTGTTATATACGTATATTATAATATTATACCATACATGTATGATATAATGTATGGTATAATTATGAATGGTATAATATTAGAAAAGTAGTAATTTTAGAATATAATTGTTTTAAATATTTTAAACAATATAATATTATGTTGTAATATAATTATAAATGGTATAATATTATGTTGTAATATAATTAAATTAGTGTGGGATGCACATTAATTATATAGTAATAATGTTTACAATGTGGGAAAACACACATGACATTCAATGGTGCCATATAGATAATGTATAATAGATAATAAATAATAGATAGATTTCATTCAAAATCTTACCACATCAAAGACAACCTCATATGAACTCACGTAAATTGTTCATTCCATTTTAATAAAATAATTAAACTAATTTCAAGTTTCATGACAAAATTAATTATACTTCCAAAGATCCCATAAAAAACCCAGTTTAGATTCTTTTTACTAATCAATTAGTGAACATTACAATTTCAATTCATGTAAATTAATTGATAATGTAATAGTTGATTTCTTGAACTACTTTAAAAAATATCAGTTACTACAAAATTATTATTTTAAAGATAAAAATAAATATTCACATGAATTTTAAATTGATTGAGTTTTCCATAAATTGGTTAAGCAAATAAATTTTCATATCTTTAGAATCAATTAACGTGGTTCAAATAATTGGAAGAATTTTTGGAAGCTAATAGATTGAAGTTTTAAAATGAATATGGAAATAATTTTTAATTGCATAGAACTATGAAAAGTAGGTAAAATAAATAAAAGTCTAATATTAAAGGAAATTTACTTTTCAAATAATTAAAACTAATTTTTCATAAAAAGAAAGTTGGCCCTATCGTGTTTAAATTGATCCAATCTGGTTGTTGCCTAAGAGAGTTATCTAATTAATGGATCCTAAAATAACGTGGTTGTTGATAATATCTATAAAATAAGGTGATCAGTGTATATATCAAAGTAATTGTTAAGGGTATTTTTGTCAAGGACAATAAGAAACATTAATTAAGATGGACATGTGTCAATTTTATAGAACGACATATGTCAATTTATTGTGCCATGTACTGTGATTTAGTATATATAATAGATTAGAAAAATAAACTAAGTAGCATTTGCTTAGTTTTCCACAATTACAATAAACCGCATATATACTTGTGCATGTAGTATAGTTGGGAGCTTAGAAATCAGTTTGACATTCACCTATTAGGAGTAAATGTCAAATAGTCCTCAATTTGGGACTGTAACTGGATGTTATGCCTCTCACATAATTAGGTCGATGTCAATTCACAGGCATCGTTTTTTTTAGGATTTTCAGCTAATGTCTCTTCATAGTCTCCTAGTGCATACTTAGACTAAGTTTTCTTTGTTTATTTCGTGTACTTGGAGACGAAGGGGAGGTGCTGTTGAAATTTTCTTAAAACATAAGAAACATGTTCAAGATTGGCACTAGTGAGGAGACGCATCCAGGAACAGGATAAAAGCCTAACCCCTGAAGAGTGGAGATATATACTAGGAAAATATAATTCATGCATGGACCACATTCATGAATATTCTTGTTCTAATTATGTATTTTGTTCAATTAAAGATGTCAGCCAACCGGAGTTGGATGTACCATAGGATACGGGTTGATGGGAGGGGATTAGTTCATGCGTACTGTGATAAGGTGTGCAATTTATTGAACAAAGCAATAGAACATGTTGATGATCCAAACAGAAAGATGAGATGCCCGTGTCGCGTCTCAAGTGTAAAAACATGATTTGGAAGACTGCCGACAAAATTAAATTTGACTTATATTCACGTGGGTTTGTGGATGGGTATTCGATATGGATTCATCACGGGAAATCAGCTGAGTTGAGAGTAGCTAAAAGACAGTAATTTAAACCAACTATTTCACGGGGATTCATACGTCGATAACTATGATGTCGTGAAAATATTGGTTGATGTGTATGGCCCTACCAATATTAACTGGGCTGAAAACAAGCATGCGCCAAGCAAAGGTTTCAAAGAAAAGCCAAATGAATCAACCAACGCTTTTTACAAGATACTATCCGAATTGGGGGTTCCATTGTATCCTGAAAATGATTAGCGCATTAGGCTATCTGCAGTGACGAAGCTCTTACACTTCAAGAATGAGCATGACTGCAATAAGATATGATTCAATGATTTGCTTGCTATTATCAGCAAGTTCTTACCTATGAATCATACTCTGCCCGCGAATTACTATGAAGTGAAGAAGATGGTAAAGGGCTTAAATCTCGGGTATAAAAAGATCAATGCTTGTGAGCAAGATTGCATGTTATATTATATGGATATCAAAGATAAGGTGTAGTGTGATATCTTTAACTTGCCTCGGTATAAGACAAAAAAATGTGGGGGGAAGAAGAAATATGTGCCAAAGAAGATCTTACGGTACTTTCTACTTGTGTCGAGGTTGCAGCGACTATTCATGTCGTCACACACTGCAGAGCATATGAGTTGGCATAGAACAAGGGATGTTGTGCCTGGTCAGCTGACTCACCCTGCAGATGGAGATGAATAGAAGAAGTTTGATGAATTTTTTTTCGAGATTGCTGAGGAAGATAGGAATGTCAGGTTTGGCATTACTACAGATGACTTTTTCCCATTTAATAATTTTATTCATCCCTACTCTGATTGGGCAGTGATCATGGTAGCTTACAATCTTCCACCGTTAATGTGCATGAGGGATCCGTATCTTTTCTTGACTTTACTAGGGAATAAAGAGTCCTACAAAAGACATCAACGTGTACTTCAGGTCATTAGTCGATGAACTTAAGATGTTGTGGGAAACGGGTGTTCAGACTTATGATAAAGTGATCAGGTCAAATTTTATGAAGAATGCAGCCTTGTTGTTGACTATCACTGAATTTTCAGCACTCAGGATGATCAGTGGTTGGTCGACTCACGAAAAGCTTCCATGTTCAGTCTATATGGGGGATGTGAAAGGCACACAACTAGTTTCTTTGGAACTGCTTATAGATTCTTGCCTGTTGAGAACAGTTATAGAAAGATATCTACACAGTTTAATAGAAAGACAAAGAAGAATGGGGTTGTTGGTCGCTTATCGGGCAGCAAGGTATTGGGCTAGATAAATGATCTGTCATTTCCATCGCTAGGGAAGGAGTATGTTAAGTTAAGAGCAATAGGGTACGGGAAAACTCATAACTGGACACACTCGTCCATTGTATAGATGTCATGCATACAAAAATGAATGTATTTGAGAACTTATTTTACACCATGTTAGATGCGAGTGGTAAAACAAAAGACAACGATAAAACACATAAAGACTTGGAGGCAATGAACATCAAGTGGGAATTGTGGCGCTCTGACCTAATAACTCAAAACCAAAAAAGCTCTATTTTGTCTTACCAAATAACATGTTGAAGACATTTACAAGTGAGTATGTGACAACCCAAAAAATCGGATTGTCCAGAATTTAAATTTAAAGAATTAGTTATTAATAAAATGAATTTTATTAATAATATTATATGTTGTGTTTATTAATCATTCTAGAACCTAGGATGATTATAATACGGGAGGATTCTGGCTACGAGCTAGACTGAATGAGTAAAAATTTTTAACACAAAAATAAAAAAAATTCGGGAACAAAAATAATTTTTGAAGAAAAAGACGAAATAGATACTATTCACCCGAAGAAACCCTAAGGGTTAGGGTTTGAATAACCTAAGCCTTTTCGAGAGTTCGATATGTCAAAATAACATTTCGTCGAAAGATTTGACGATAAAATGTTGTGAAAAGTTAAGTTAGCCGATAAAAGTTTTTCTCAAAAAACGTGCAAAAATCGGACGAAATAAAAATGACAAAAAGTATAGTTATGTACTTTTCATTCGTTTAACAATGTTAGGGGAAAACGTGAAGGAAAATACTTATCATTAAAAAGTGTTTTTCAGTTTTTCAAAGTTCTGAAGAATGCATAAAAGTTAATTTGTAAAAGAAATTAAATATCTAAAAATATTTGGATTTCGGGAATCACAATTTTTTCGAACTGTCGGACAAATCCCAAAAGATGGAACCACAAAGCTTCCAAGAGAAGCTTCGTGAATAGTTAAGAGGTTAGTAAGGAGGTGGAAATTGTAAGACCCCAACTTTTATGAATAAAGAATAATTTTCTCGAAATATATTTTTGAATATTATGGTGTGGATTTGATATAATGTTATAGTTGTGGGTAATATTTATAAATTTTGCAAAGTAAGCAAGTGGTTATATAATATTCGATTGGTTGGGAAATATTCGTTTTAACAGAGAATATTCGTACGAAGGCACAATCATCGGTGGACCCCATAATGTAAGTATTGTCGTAGTTAAAAACGACATAATTATCTTTTAAAAAATAACTACAGAAGTTTTACCATTAAACCGCTGAAATACCCGATAGTAAAAGTATAAAGAATATGCGTGGTTGCATAAGAAGCACACCAGTATTGATTATTGATGCTTACGTGAGAAATCACTCGCTTATACTCAATTATTGCTACAAAATTCTTCGATCATATTTCTCATATTATTGATTCGATTATTGTCACAAAAGATCATCCGCATAATATGATATATTATTAAATCAATAATTGAGACGACAAAGTTATTCATATTATTAAATTGCAATATTAACAATGTCTAGAACGCACAAGGAGAGGTTTGGTCATCTAATTGCGGCTACCAATAAGGAGAATCCTTATCCTGAAAGCCCCTCTTTCCTATGAACGACCTGGTTGTTAAATATTGTGAGTTATAATATTAATGATAAATAAGTTCGTGTTGATTAAAGATGAAATTGATAGTTCCATTGTGTTGGAATTATTAGTGTTAGTGGAAATCTACATTTATTTCGATATTAATTGATGTTTGGAAGTTTTACTGACTAGTCGGGCAATTAATCGGATAAATGAGCAATTAATTGCTATTAATTCACATGATTATAACTATTTGTTCACATGTGTGTTCTATTGATTCACATTCTTGTACTATTAGGGGAGTTGGTGCAAGATTGATAATACTTGCATGACTAAGTTAAAAATGGAGGTATAGATGGAGGTACTATACTGTAATTCATATTTTCACATGATTATAACTATTGATTCACATGATTGAATTATTGATTTACATTATTTACTATTAGGGGAGGTGGTGCAAGTTTGATAATACTTGCAGGACTAAATTAAAAATGAAAGAAAAGTTGAAGGTATTGTGTACTGTAATATTTCGAGCCCCGTGCAATTATCGAAACTATATTTTCCTATAAATAGAAGCTCATTCTTACTTCATTTCTCACCAATTCACTAAAGCTTTAGAGCAATTATTATAGAGAGAAATTATAGAGAGAAAGAAGAAGAGAAGTTTGCTACCTCTCTACCCAAAGATCCAGCTTTTTCTAAGGTAAGGGGTATTATTTCTTTCGTAATCATCAAGAGAGCTTCTGTTATTCTATTCTTTATTATTATGTTGGAATAACCTGTCTATGCGAAGTACCGCATACACGGTGAAATTCTTCTGTTATTCCATTCTTTATTATTTTGTTGGAATATCCTGTTTGTGCGGATTACGCTAGACCTGGTTCCATTCTTTATTATTCTGTTGGAATAACCCGTCTATGCGAAGTACCGCATGCATGGTGAATTCTTTGTTATTCCATTCTTTATTATTCTGTTGGAATATCATGTCTGTGCGGATTACGCTAGACCTGGTTCCATTCTTTATTATTCTATTGGAATAACTCGTCTGCATGCGGTTTTATCGCATGCATGGTGAATTCTTCATTATTCCATTCTTTATTATTCGCTTGAATATCCTGTCTGTGCGGATTACGCATGATCTGGTTCCATTTTTTATTATTCTGTTGGAATAACCTGTCTATGTGGATTATCACATGCATGGTGAATGATCCTTCGTATTCATTCCTTATTAAATTGTGGAAATGATCTGTTTACGTGGATTACCGCATGGTGGGTGAACATCCATTTGCAGTTTCATATATTCTATGATACTCATTTGGTTAAAGTTTTGGCTTCTATACTCCATGACATTAGTAGAATATCCTGGATATTTGCGCTTCATCCCAGATCTTTTCATGAAAATATTCTTCCGAGCATTCTTGAATTTTACTCCACAAAGCAAATGTCATGTTGACAATTTGACGTAATTGATTTCAAGATAAATTAACTTATAAATCTTTAAAATTTATTCTTGAACTTGTTTTATTGAATTATTATGTCATTGTCATCATCCTCATGCTTATATTGTGATGAAAGTCATCTTTGGCTTACGTGCATAGATGGACTTGGTATGATTATGACCAAATGATTATTCTAGATAATCATGACCTGTATGTTATAAATGATGTGGTAAAAGTCCTCAGTAGCTTGTAGTGCGTTGATGGACAGTTTTTGGTATGATTATGACCAACGATTATTCGGTATAGTTATGACCATTGATGATTTAATGAATTTCCTTGGCCCGTAGTGCAGGGATGACTCGATGATGTGGTTTATTTATTGTCGAGTCTCAAATGATAAAAATTGATGAAAACATTTTAAATCATAGAAGATATTAGATATCATGCTCTACTTGACTCTTCTAATGGATTGCTTATTCCGCTACAGTTAAACTTGATGTCTATTGTATTTTATCAGTTTAACATTGTTGAAGACTAATGATAATTTATTCGCATTATCTTAGTCATAATATTTCTTACTAGGCTAGTTGAGCTCACCCTTTCTTTCATTTGTTCTCTTCAGAAATGAGAACGAAATGGACTAGTCGGGGAACAGAGTGACGGTCCAGATGATAGCATTAGTAGTCCTCACTATTCTTTTAAATAGTGTGACAATAAATGTAATGAGGACTCCATTGAGTGTGAATATTGTCTAAATAACAATATTCTTATTAAAACTCTTAGATTATGTTTTGTCGTATTTTACATGACTATTGTATAATTAAGTTGTATTTAAATTTTATACCATGTATTTGGCGACTCAAAATGGGTGATGTATACCTATTTTGGGGGCGTCACAGAAATAGTAACTTTGGGGACGAAATGATTATTTTTCCCCTAGCCTTGAAAATCTATAAAAGAAAAGTGTTAGTTGATTTCTTTGAAATCAACCAACACTTTGAGAGAGAGAGAAAGCTTGAGAGATTAGAGAAGAAGAAGAAGGAAGAGAAATAGCATGGATGCTCGGATCGGAGAATATAGAGAAATAGAAAAGCTAGTAAATCGCCGGCTATGTCTAAAGGAAGAAGAATAAAGAAGAAAGGTATTAAAAACCTAACTTCTGAGTTAATTTTCTTTAAGTTTCATATGTTAAAAACACAGATTAATGAAAAAGGAAGTAACAGATGTTAAGAATGATTTCCATATGGTTGAAATCATGAGAAAATGAAGAAATAAGAATTAGAAGTTTAGTTTATAAATTTTTTAAGGAAGTATGAATTTCGTAATGAATTTGAATGATCCGAATGAATTATATGAAAGATTCCGTGAAATAAGTAAGGAATGGTGTCTTGTAACACCAAATTCCAAGAAAAAGTGAAATCATAATCAAAGTATCGATTAAAAATGAAGAATGAACGAAGAACGCAAAGAACACAAAGAACGTTGTTGATGGACAAATTTAAAACCATCGTAGTTATAACTTGTTGTTGATGGACAAGTTTAAAACCATCGTGTATAAGTTAGATACTTATTGCGTGGTTAGGAACGATAGAAACATTCATGAAGAATGGATTAAACTTATCTATAACGAAGTTATGGCAAAAATTTTGTTAAAGACAAACGAAAAGTAGAAAGTATGTAAGTGAACCCAAATGTGTAAGGTTTCATAAGAATGTAAGAAAACTTAGAAAATGTGAGTCGTGGACTCAAGAACAAATGAATTCCGAGTTCGGATGACCGAATTACGGACGAACGAACGAAGAACGTTAGTAACATAAAACGAATGAATAATGAAATTTAAGCCAATCGAATAGCATGCTAAAGGATTCAGAATGAATTTCTATCCAAGGAAATTTAAAGTATGTAAGATAGGTAAGAAAAGGGCTTTGGAACAATTTCATTCTAAGTTATAACGAAGAAGTTACGAGACTGTAAAATAGGCGATTCGTACGCGTTTCAACACTTAGAAAAAAATACTGGAAAAATTGAGTTTTTGAACTGGCGCCACAGCGCTAGTTTGAACTAGAAATGGGGTCTTCGCAGTGCACGCTCCCCCAGATAGTTCTTTCGGAGAGTGAAATATTGCAATACAAAGAATAACAAAGGAAAGTGGCGTCGCAGCGCCGGTACAGGGAAAAACCTAGAGAAAAGCTTTTTATTTCTCAACTCCTGGGGGAAGTGTAAGGAAAGATAATGAATATATAGTTCACATAATATAAACACTTGATCAAGTGAATTAAACCTTTAGTAAAGGTTGAACGAAAAGATTGAACGGGATTAAAAGACATAGAATGTAAACGCAACATAGTTGCGATGAACGATTGGTCTTAACATACAATTAACTGTATGGCTTCGACATTAAGAAAGAATAATGAACATGGGGTTCATGTAATGGATAACGAATAAAATTGATTAAAACCTTGGGTAAAGGTTGAATGAGAGATTAAGAGACGAGCAACGTGAACTCAGAATACGTAAATGATTCTCGTGAATAGTATTCGCGTCGAATGAAAGTTCTAAGTATACATTGGTTGTATGACTTAGACATTAACAAAAGTAGTAAGTATGATATGAATTATCAAGAAAGCCGTAACGAACGGTAACAAGATTAATGAAAGTCCGAATGTGAGTTGGATAGAGAATGTTAGAATGAATGTAAGCGTTAAACACTTTAGTCGACGTAAGGGTTGAGTGTATGTGAATATTAAACGGGAAGAACCTACACACCGTGTATGGTTTGACCGTAAGGTAATGAAGACTAATGATTAAACCTGTGAACGGTGAAGAAACTGAATTAAAGACAATGACATATAACGTTAAGAAGCCGAGTTCATAATTAGAACTTGGATGACGTTCCGAGTCGAATGAACCGGACATTATAAAATATGAATAAGGTAATGTAAAATGATTAACGCTATGGAAGCATAGTATTAACATTGAATGATCGTTCTAGGCATACAAAAGATTGTATGACTTAGAGGATAAGGAATAAATCCTGAGGTATGGCATTTAGTTGCCAGAAAGTCATAAGGAATAAGAAATCGACTTAATGAACATTATAGCTTTTATGGTTCGGATAAGTTAAGTTTAGTTTAGGTTTTGGTACAATTATAATCTTTAATGGTTGACATATGGGAGTTGGGCTAAAAAATTCCTTCAGAGAGCGGAGGTATATACGAAACTAGCAACCGATCTAACTTGCTGTGAAAGACAGTGTAGTTGAGACAGGAAACTAGTTTGTTGGTTGTTTGTGGGAAACCACTAAGAGTACCATATGGAATACTAGTAGAGACTCAATGTGTGTTGTGTCCTAGAAGAGTTATAAGGAGAAGATAAGAATGTAAATTATCAAAGATGATGATCGTATGAGTTAAGACATCTCCGTATGTCATAACGCCGTGAAACGATAAAGAAAGTTGGTCACGTAAACTTAGATTGCAAGAACGCGAACCCTAAGAAGTAAAGTTAAGTTTAGTTTAAACCAATGCCCAATTTAAGTATATGACTAATTGGTGTATGTGTTATTTCCTTATGTGTTATATAGGGATTTCAATGACCAGTTCAGCGTAAACTGTAAGATATAGCTGTACGTAAGGCAAGTTTCCTAACTTCATTCATATTTTAAATGAATGCTAGTTCTTAAACTTCTCATATGTTGAACATGAGAAGTTTTATTTATGTGCAATGTGTGATATTTGTATAAGGTGGTAAAATGTATGAGGCCTCGTGCCACAGTTTTAACACTTCGGTGTTTCTATAAGATGAACTGTTCTGTGGTTGAATTGTTCAATATGAAAATGTTCTGTTTATCCATGAACCGTTATTTTTAATTCTGTGCTAATGATTCTAGCCGGATAGGATGTGTATGAAAAAGGTAAAAGAATGAAAGTATTTCAAAGTGAATGTGACTAATGTTTTAAAATGATAGGAATTAGGATTATTCCTATTATTCAAGTTACTTCATAACCTTTGTTCGGTTATTGAAGTCTTAAAAGAATGTTTAAATTCTTGAGGTTGTTTATTCAACTGCTATGACTTGCTGAGCAATTGAATGCTCACACTTGCTTTAAATGAAAAACATTTTCAACGTACGAGTAGAAGGACTTAAGGATCCCATATATAAAGATCAAGCTGACCGGTATCCAGACAGAGTGTCATTCAGTATATGAATGAGCGTGAAGATCAAGACAAGACTTGTAATGTAGAATAGTTTAATTAAACTATAGACTAGTTTAATGAACTGTTATGTATCATTGGTGGCGGATGAAAGTCACTCTTGTAATATGTAAAGAATAATGTAATTATCATTATTTGTAATGAACAAGGTTATAAGGTATTAGAACCTAGAATTTGAGAATGTATGTCGTTATATTTAAATATATAATGATGTATGTTTGGAAGGAGATGGAACCATGACGTACGAGATCCGGGTGTGAAGATAGACCGAATTTCAGGGAGTTACAGAGTAAGTGCATTAAAGCTCCTAGATGGATATTCTTCTAACATATCTTGTTGTAATAAGGTTGACAAGTTGAAAATTACTGGGTTCAAAAGTCATGATTGCCATGTATTCATGCAAAAGTTGATGTCAATTGCATTTCGTGAGATGCTACCCAGGAATTTTGTTAACGCCTTGACCGTATTTTTAAATTTCTTTCGGTATCTTTGCTCAAAGGTTATAAGATACATGTCGACGTCGGGATTTTTATTTGTCCCTTTTTCGTTACTTGTTCTTTGGTGTTCTCATGTTATGTGAGATTTGTTTGTAAAAACAAGTGAAAAAGGTCTGAAATGTGTAATGTCGACGATTTGACTGTAAGAGTCGCCAGTTGGTGTTTTTAACTAGTTGCACCAACGCAACCGAGAAAAGGTTTGCACATTGACCCAGTGATGTAACATTGCTAAATGGGCCTGTGAAACTGAGATTTATTTGGGTTCGGGGGTTTGATTATGCGGAGGGAAGGTGTTAGGCACCCCCCGACATCCGTGTTACCACGGTGACCGCCACTTTTCTAGAAACTGTTATATGAATGTGTGTGTGTGTGTGTGTGTGGATCAATGTGCAATTATTTGGAAGTAGTGCGAGGCCTCATTCGAACCTATATACAAAGGGTTTGAATTTATACAAAAATTTAATTTTAAACAGAATACAACAATGAAGTTTTGTAAAAGAGGTTTTTCAAACCCTGTAGTCAATAGGAATTGAGACGTTTTCATACTTCCATTTTATGATTAAATGTTCGACTTGTTTGTTTTTATTTTCAAGATGCGAGGCATCTTCGAGAAAATAATATACAGAAGTGTCGAACTCCTCATGGGCATGCCAATCATCCAAGGAAATTCAAGCACAAGAATAATGTACAAGTCATTTACAACCGAAAATATCCATCACGAGAACTCAATCTAGATTCAAGAGATCAATCATGATCACATGATTCCTAGGCTCACATGATGCCGCAGCTTTATATATAAAGCGATGGCGCTTATATATATAAAAGGTGTAAAAATAAATATACAGTATATGATTAACCACCACGAAGCATCTCCATGGGGATCGTATGTAAATATATAAAAGCGGTATATATATATATATATATATATATATATATATATATATATATATATATATATATATGGACATAATAAACCACCACGAAGCACCTCAATGGGGGATCAAAAATGTAAATAAAGCTGTAAAAGATGATCAACCGCCACGAAGTAAACTCCAAAGTGGGACTAAATATAAATAAAAGCGAAAAGGCCCTCAAGTAAACTCCAGTTCTGACAGAAAATGTAAATATATATATATATATATAAGCAATAAACGCTCAATGTAAAATCAGTGCTCATCGATGTAGTCGACAGCAGTTTATATATATATATATATATATATATATATATATAAGCAAGTAAACACTCCAGTCGTTATATTTAAATATATAATGATGTATGTTTGGAAGGAGATGGAACCGTGATGTACGGGATCCGGGTGTGAAGATAGATTGAATTTCAGGGAGTTATAGAGTAAGTGCATTAAAGCTCCTAGATGGATATTCTTCAAACATATCTTGTGGTAATAAGGTTGACAAGTTAAAAATTACTGGGTCCAAAAGTCATGATTTCCATGTATTCATGTAAAAGTTGATGCCAATTGCATTTCGTGAGATGCTACCCATTAATTTTGTTAACGCCTTGACCGCATTTTTAAATTTCTTTCGGGATCTTTGCTCAAAGGTTATAAGATACATGTCGACGTTGGGATTTTTATTTGACCCCTTTTCGTTACTTGTTCTTTGGTGTTCTCATGTTATGTGAGATTTGTTTATAAAAACAAGTGAAAAAGGTCCAAAATGTGTAATGTCGACGATTTGACTGTAAGAGTCGCTAGTTGGTGTTTTTAACTGGTTGCACCAACGCAACCGAGAAAAGGTTTGCACATTGACCCAGTGATGTAACATTGCTAAACGGGTCTGTGAAACCGAGATTCATTTGGGTTTGGGGGCTTGATTATGCGGAGGGAAGGTGTTAGGCACCCCTCGACATCCGTGTTGCCATGGTGACCGCCACTTTTCTAGAAACTGTTATATGAATGTGTGTGTGTGTGTGTGTGGATCAATGTGCAATTATTTGGAAGTAGTGCGAGGCCTCATTCGTACCTATATACAAAGGGTTTGAATTTATACAAAAATTCAGTTTTAAACAGAATACAACAATGAAGTTTTGTAAAAGATCTGTTTTCAAACCCTGTAGTCAATAGGAATTGAGACATTTTCATACTTCCATTTTATGATTAAATGTTCGGCTTGTTTGTTTTTATTTTCGAGATGCGAGGCATCTTCGAGAAAATAATATATGTATGTCGAACTCCTCATGGGCATGATGACCATCCAAGGAAATTGAACCACGGTAAATAATGTACAAGTCGCTTACAATTTGAAAATGTTAATTACGGAACCAAATCTAGATTTAGTAGATCAATCATGATCACATGATTCCTAGGCTCACATGATGCCACAGCTTTATATGAAAAGCGATGAAGCGCTTATATATATAAAAGGTGTAAAAATATATATACAGACATGATTAACCACCACGAAGCATCTCCATGGGGGATCAGAAGTGTAAATATATAAAAGCGGTAAATATATATATATATATATATATATGGACATAATCAACCACCACGAAGCACCTCTATGGGGGATCAGAAATGTAAATAAAAAAGAAAAGGCCTCAAGTAAACTCTGTGCCCCGACAGAATGTAAATATATATATATATATATATATATATATATATAAGTAAACGCCCGCACACAAGTCTAGAAGCTTAATCGAGGCATAACTTGATAATGTTAGTCCATATATAAATATATACATATATAAGTATATATATATGAGATGAAATTAAAACCACGGATCAAGTCCGCATACACACACAACATGACTCTCAATGTGAAGAATAGTGTGTGCAAGATGAAGAAAAGGCTTTATAGAGTGTGAGAAGGCTTACGATTGGGGCATGAAGCAGGATTTTATGACTCTATATGGATAAACACTCTGCTCCCCGCCAAAGAAAAATATAGCTATATGTGAGCTAACAGGTGTTTAAAATGAGAAAGCACTCAATATGGGGTGTATACAGAGCAAATTAGACAGGGCTTCCTCGTCTTTTTTCTTTTTCAAATGGCCACCCCAAGCCCTCTATTTATATAGGGGGAGCCGCAAGTGTACCTGCGGTAGCCGCAGATGCACTTACGGCTGCCCGGGGTGCCCCGGGCTTCGCGGGTCCTGCTGTCTTGAAGTACGTGCACTCTTGCACTGTGATGTTCTCTCAAACTTGCAGAACTTCAATCTGAGCATCCGAACAAGGTATGCAAGACCATGTTCGGACTGATTTTGTCGAGAGTTATGCAATGACATGAGATTAGAGGTTGTATAAAGTCAGGAAGAGGGGACTATGCCCATGGTCTTCAAGCTTCAAATTCTATTCGCTGTGCTGCCACACGTAATAGTCACTCAGGATTGGAACTCCTTGGCTCTTGTGGGACATTGTTTATGTATGTATGTATGAAATGTTGAGACGACGCGTTGGGGTTGAGGTGGAAAGATGACCTTTTGACTCCTCACCGAGGTTATCTCCGGTTTGGGCTGATAGCAGATGTTGCTCAGGGTTACATCTGAGATTGGACTGCTGCAAGTGTTTGAATTCCGTAAGGTCATCTGTAAGTGTGCCTATCTTCTCGGTGTTAGCTACGGGTCTTTGGAATGAGTGCCTCGGCAGGAGGTCTGAGATTAAAGCTGATCGCATGCATTTGAAACAAGCATTTTTGGAGTTATTACCGGAACTGCAACATCATTCCTTAGGGTTATCTCCAAGGACAAAACTCGGGGTTATCTCTGAGGTTGGAATTGATATTCCCGATGTGTGTTCCAGGGTTAAGGCTGAACTTCTGGTAGTATCCGGAATGGATGTGAGATGTCTTCCAGGGTTATCTCTGAAAGATGAATCGCCTCCCGCAATGTCGATGTGAATAAAGTGCACAAAACTTGAAAGTGTCACAGATGCCCTCTTTATCATATTCATGCAATGCAAGGCATGGATATGATAAAGAATCCTTGACACTTGAAATGCAATAAGATAAACATGATGCTATGTGCAGTAACATGATGCATGTGGGTTGAAATGATTGCCGGTTCCCTGTTAATCTTACCGGGGATGACAATCAGTGATGTCTTGGACATGCAATCCAAGTCTTCAAGGATGTTGACGTAGGGGCTATCACAAAAGTCATGGATCCTTGATACAGACCTTTACTCCATAGAGGTGCCTCTCGTGTACAAGAGATCTGTGGGGATAAAGCTTTGTCTGTTTGAGGATGTGTATAACATATTCCATCATCGGTCCTCTCCGATGAGGATAGTCTTCTCTGGTTTGTGTCACCAGCATATACCATGATCTTTGTTGGAGTTACTGCCAACAGTGTGTATTGTCAGGGCTGCCTGACCTTCGCTGATGTGTGTATCACCGGATAGGTCCCTGTTAGGCAAACTTTCAAGGCTGATTGACGTTCATTGTGTTGTGACCCTTGCTGAGGAGTATGTCAAGGTTGTTTGACCTTCATTGATGCCTATATCAATGGTTGAATCATGTTGTGACCCTCGCCGGGGATACTTTATCAATGTCTGACTTCAGCGTTGTAACCCCCGCCGGGGAAACGTTGCTTCGATGGGTTTACTTGCCATCGTCTAAGGTAACATCAAGATTGCTTGACCTTCATTGATGTGTGTATCAATGATTTCGATGGATTTACTTGCCACTGGCTGAGATATTGTAAAGGTTGCTTGACCTTCATTGATGTGTGTATCAATGGTTGAGAATGTGTTGTAACCCCCGTCGGGGATACATTATCAATGAAATCCCGCATTGTGACCCCCCGCCGGGAATGTTTGAAAGTCTTACGTTGTGACCCCCGCCAGGGATACGTTATCAATTTATAACTTCAGCGTTGTAACCCCCGCCGGGGAAGATTTTAGGGCTATGACCCTGCACTGACGGCATCGGACCTTTGTGAGGTATTGCCGAGCGTGATTTGTAAAAGCTGAGGCTAATGGTATAGTATACCTTGTATGCAGGCGAATACCAATGAGTGATATATGGAGCCAGAGTTTGGCCCGTGAAAACCAAGATTTCAGGCTATTCTGCTCAATCGCGTAGCATTTTTATTCCTGATTTGGCCTTTTCCGCTTATGAGACCTCCTTTGCAACTTGAACTGGACTGAGTCGGAGGTGTGGGACCCATGTAGGGGTGCTGTAGGTACACCTGTGGCAGCAGTAGGTGGATCTGCGGCCAACCGTGGGTATGAAAGGCCTGTGGGTTGCTTTCATAAATCACTTTCAAGTTGCGCCGCGAAGGAAATCCGAGAGCTCTTCTTTAGACCTGCTGAGTTCGGGCGACTTTTTGCACATTCTACCACCGTACAAGTGTTCTTCACTGTCCTGGTAACATATGCATGTATTCTTTTCCAGTTTCTATCCGTTGGAAAGTGATTTATCACATGAAATGCACTTAGACACATAGTAGTGAATATGCATGCTGATATGACTTTATAAAAAATATTCAACACAGTAAATATTAGTATTAAACCATGCTGAATATAATGATGTGAAAAAAATTTGACTTTTGAAACAGTCAAATTGGCACCTTTTACTGTCATTTCTAATCCAATTTGACGACAAATGAGTAAAGGTAGAAAAACAAAAATAATCATGGTAAATAGACTACACTTATGGATTTTTTTTTATTGTAATGTATTAATGTATGTAGGATGTATATGACTGTTGTGAGACCCCAAATTTTATGAATAAAGATTTAAATTTTTTGAAATATTTTTTTCAAAATTATGGTGTAGATTTGAGATAATGTTATAGTTGTGGGTAATATTTATAAATTTTGAAAAGTATGCAAGTTGTTGTATAATATTCGTTTGGTCGGGGAATATTCTTTTTATCGAGGAATATCCGTACGATGGCACAATCATTGGTGGACCCCACAACGGAATTATTGTCAGATTGAGAAAACGACAAAAATATTTTTATGAAAATAACGGCGGAAGTTTTACCGTTAAAACTGCTGAACTACTCAGTAGTAAAAAATACAAATGTCTACGCGTGGTTGTATAGTAGTACACGGTATTGATTATTGATGCTTACGTGAGAAGTCACTCAGTTTTGTTCAATTATTGCTACAATAATTGCTGCATAGTATCTCACGTTATTTGATTCAATTATTGTCGATATTTTATATATTATTAAATCAATAATTGAGATGACGAAGTTATTAATATTATTATTTGTAATATTAACTGTGACAACCCGAAAAATTAGAAAATTATTAAAATCTTAAATGATTGGTTTAAGGTCAAATAATAGACCTAAACAAAGAATAAGTGTATGTGTTTGATGTTTTCAGAAAGGAATTTTGAGGATTTAAAATTTCTTTTAGTGAATTATTCAGGATTAAGGGTATGTGTATATATATTCTGTGATTACTAGATTATGTGTAC
This sequence comes from Panax ginseng, assembly GCA_020205605.1. Lineage (NCBI taxonomy): Eukaryota > Viridiplantae > Streptophyta > Magnoliopsida > Apiales > Araliaceae > Panax > Panax ginseng. Next base: position 54,912,569 of record CM035130.1, on the reverse strand, counting down.
GTAATGTGGTTAAGGGTCAAGTGTTGACCGGATAAATTATATCCGTGTCAAACCCTAATATTATTAAAACGTCAACGCTCAGCTTATAAAATTATTACGATTTATAAGAAACCCTAAATCTGCTTCTCGAAACCCTAATTTCAAATCGCAAGGAATCCAAATCCTAATTCAAAGATTTGAAACCCTAATTTGGGAAGTCAAAGGCTAAATATAATGGCTTAAGTATTTGTGATTATATATTAGGGATAACCCTAATTGTTAAATTAGAAATCCTAATGTTTTGTATAAAACCCTAAGGGATTAAAAGTTATGTGTGTAATGAATATGAATTATGTGTATGATTAAATAAATATACATTATATAATGTGAATACATTTATTTTGTATATAAAAGTGAAGTAAGAATTAAATTATGTAACCTAATATATATATTAGGTGTGATAATTAAATAACCTAAATGGTTATCGTTATTTAGTGGTCCTAATATTTTATTTTTATATTAGTGACCTAATTTAAGAGAATTGTGGAACATGTCACAATTTATTAAATTATTTTGTTCGAATATGTGAGTAAAAGAATATGAAGATTATGTGATGGTTTATATTGTTTATTATATAAACAAATAAAAAAAAACTAATGTGATCCTAATTATATATTAGGAATGAAGAATTTAATAACTTAAGGGTTATGAGATGAGAAAATTATGGTATTTAGAATATATACCAATTATGAGAGATTTATTTTATACATCTCAGTTAATTAATTTTATAATCTAATTTTAGCAAGTCTAATTGGGTTAAGGAAATAAATGTGCATGAGTAAGGATTTAAGTTATAATTGAGGAAAATGAAAACCCTAATTAAATGATTTGGGTTGGATAAGAATTAAGAGTGTTGGACTATGTTAATTTACATGGCCCAAAGAATTAAATTTTAAGTCCAATATATTATTTATTGATAGCCCAAAAGATGGAAATGGTGACCCAAATTTAAGCCCAAATAAGGAGGGACATATTGGATATTTGGTATAATAAATAAGAATTAAAAAGAAATCATTTATTAATGTGGAAATTACTAGTATACCCTTTTGTTTTATTAGTGTATTATTAGTAACATTGTTGATAAGAATCTTCAATTATGCAAGCTAATCAATTGCTTCTAGAAGTCACTCATGTTACTATGCTATTACACCTCAATTATCAAGCAAACTAATGTCTAGATACATTTCTTACATTATTACACTAAACAAAAATCATATTCTTCACTTTTCTCATCTTATTTTCCAACATAACTAAGAAAGAAAGAGAGAGACAAGAGAGAGAGGAGAGGGAGTTAGGAAACTCCAAGAAAGAAGGAGAAGAGATTTTGAATTTTCATTCCATCCAAGATCCATCACATAGTTGGAAGAAAAAGATATGTCATGAAGCTAAAGATAAAAATTTCATAAACTCAAAACTCTTGTTAGTTTAAAGTGTTATGTTATGGTGTTTTAGATCAAGTGTTGAACTTATGATTTTGAACCATAAGTTTAAGATCTTGAACATGAGAACTATAGATCTACATGATAAATGATATTTTATGGTTAGATCTTGCCATTTTTAGGGTTGATAGGCTTGAACAAAGAAGAATAATCAAAACAGTTTTTTTTGTTTTAAATGAGTTAGTGGACTGCTGCCCTAAAACAGAAAATTTCGGATTTGTTAGAGTGCTCTAAAAATTCTGGACTTGTGATATGTTATAGTACACTCAATAAGCTTTCCATAGACTCCAAAACGGACTAAATCTGACATCGGAGGAGGGAGTTATGGGATTTCTCCCAAACTACACAAAGTTAAGAAAACTGTGAAAAGGACAGTTTTGGAACAGTCACTTCCGGGCTAAATTCCGGGAGCTAAACATATCCAAATATGGATTGTGATATATGAAAACTGTAGTTTGGAAAGATACGAATCCAACAAAATTGACGGATCATTAATCGGAGTTACAGATTTCGTTTTATTTAAGTTTTGGTGAAGGACTCCAAAACTGCCAAAGTGCAAAAAGTTTCTGGCCAAAATTTTCCGAGGGCTGTTTTGGACATTTAGTTAATGAGAAAAATTACAGGCTTTTGGGAAATAAAAATATATGGTAATATGTAGCTCGTGTCCAAAAATGAGCTAATTCCGGCTTAAAACGACCAAGTTATGACCATTTTAATTTTTGTGATTTTCCGACGGAAATGGCTATAACCGGAGTTCTACAACTCCGATTGCCACGAAATTTAAAATGGAGCATCACGTTAACAATCATAAGGTTATGTCAAAAGATGGGCATCTCTGGAGTTAAGCACGAGGTAGCTAATTTTCTTAAGTCACACACTATTTATGATTTTTGAAAAATAGTAAAAGAAATTGAAAAATTACGGAAAAATATTTTTTATGTATGAAATACATGTATATATGTTTGACCAAAGGATAAAAAAAATAATAAGTTGATTTGGTATTTTTCAGTGAAAAAAATAGTGATTTCGGGATAATACCAAAATAAAATCCGCCTCTATCAAATGGTATTTCGGTTTACTAAGATGTTATCTAAATTACTAGGATAACATATAAAATGAATAACTTATAAGTATAAGTTATGATGTGATTAAAAGAATATCAAAGTATAATAATAATATTAAGACTTAAAACTAATGTCTAATACTTAACTATATGTTATGACTAACCGAAAGATCTATTATAGGTTTTATATGTCAGATATAGGTGATAGGAGTATGTGGAAATATGTTTAAGTTATTTTATAACAATGATGATATTATTCTAATATTGAAGATCTATATTATTAATATTAGGTCTTCGTGAGAAGCGATTATATTACAAGCTACTAAGAATCAATCTGCCTGTGCAAGTTTTTTCAAGTTCTTTTACTTAAACTCTTTTAAGAGTGGTTTCGCATGATATGCTTATGAATTGTACTGTAGACATATTGCATGTATTCATCGTGTATGAAAGGTGATCACCTTCATTACCAAATACCTCAGATATAATTGTTATGTTCATTTTCAATGTTCATTCAAATTTGAAATTTTGTTCATGCTAATTCACAACTACATCAGAAGGATAGCCACTTATTATTCAAACTCTTTCAATCATGATATATCTTTACCTTGTTTTTTTAAACTTGTCAGGGCAACTTTCATGCTCACCCTTGCTATATCATGATAAAACATTGCAGATAAGGCGAATACTACCAGACATGTGAAAAGGATAATGCCAAGTTCAAATTTTGGGATAAAATGTGAAGTTAAGTTGTAAAGTATGTTGAAGAATAGTATTGTCATGTGTTGGATAGTTCACGATTGTGTATTAGTTAAGGTTACTCGATTTTGGGAATAGTGTGTAAAGTTTAATGTATAAACAATTTATGTTTATATCTTCCGCAATAATTGTAGAAATAGCAAACCGGATCCGCATGATTCGGGACCCTGATTTCGGGGACGCTTACATTAACGATGTCTAGAAGTTCTCGCCAAGGAGAGGTTTGGTCACCTAATTACGCCAATAGGAGAAATCCTTATTGAAAGCCCCTCTTTCTCAGGAAACTACACGGTCGATTAATATTGTGAATTATAATAATGATGATAAATGTTGTTAAATTTATTAAGGTGTCTTTTTATGAAGTCACGAAAGTTTATTTATATATATATATTATATATATAAATTTTGTTTTATTAGTATTATTAATGTAATAAAATGAAAAAAACTTTTTATATAAAATAGAATACTTTTATAAAGTTATTTATTTTATTAGACAATAATTAGAATATAATATATTTTATTATGCATAGTGTTTGCATAGTAAAATCTTTTTATATAAAATAGAATACTTTTATAAAGTTAATTGTTTTATTAGATTTTAAATAATATATATATATATATATATATATTATATTTTATTGTATAGTATCCTTTCTATTTTCCTATAAATAGGATGCTTAGTTAGAATTAAAAACACACCAGAAGTTCAGAGAATTCTCCTTCTATAATCTTGAGCGTATTTCTTTAGAGTTTAAGAAAGTTTTGAGCGTAGTGCAAGTTTTCTTCAAGTATATCCCTACCTCTACCCGGCTTGAGTACTCTTCTTTATAAGATAAGAGATATTATTTTTGTTGTACTGTAAGTGGGGTATTATTTCTTTCAGTATTCATGAAGAGAACTTCATTATTCCATTCTTTATTATTATGTTGAATAACTGCCTATGCGCGGCACCGCATACATGGTAAAATTCTTCCATTATTCCATTCTTTATCATTCATTTGGAATATCATGTCATATGTCGTATTACGCTGACCTAGTTCCATTAATTATTATTCGCTGGAATAACTCATGCAAGCGATCTATCGCATGCATGATGATTTATGTTGTTATTCCATTCTTTATTACTCTGTTGGAATATCCTGTCGGTGAGAATTTTGCCTGACCTGCTTCCATTCTTTATTATTCTCGCTTAATATCATGTCCGCGCGCGCGTTCGCATGACCGGTTCCATTATTTATTATTCGCTGGGAATAACTCCGTCTGCATTTGGGCAATACCGCATGCATGGTGAATTCTTCATTTATTTCATTCTTTATTATTATTCTGTTGGAATAACCTCGCCTATGTGGATTACCACATGCATGGTGAATGATCCTTTGTATTCATTCCTTATTAAATTGTAGAAATGATCTGTTTACGTGGATTATGATGAAAGTCATAATAAAAGCATTGGACTGATGAAAATCATGGGTATATGTAGTATTAGTAAGTGTTATGATGAGTTATGTTGGTTATTATGTGAAAACATGAAAATTTCTTAGAAATCACAAAGGGTTGAAAATCAGATTTTGGTGAAAATAGAACATAAAATTCAATTAACCATATCTCCTATTATATTTCGAATTTTTGAGTGTGGTCAAATTCTAGAGTTAGATCTATGAGTTTTCTACCTTATCCAAGTGGAATCACTGGAAAAGGTGTTGTAGATTTTCGTATGGACTAATTTTAGAGAAGGATTTAAAAACTGTAAAATACCAAAAAGCTACTGCCCAGAAATTTAAAATGGCATTTTCGGCCACTTAAATTATGAGAAAAATTTCGGCCTTTTGGGACATGAAAATATATGGTATAAAGTACCTACTGTCCAAAAATGAGCTCATTCTGACTTAAAATGAGCAAGTTATGACCATTTCAATATTTAAGTTTTTCTGACGAAAAATGCTATAACCAGAGTTCTATAACTCCGATGACCATGAAATTTAAACTGGAAGCTCACGTTAACATGTGTAAGATCCTGCCAAGATTTGGGAATTTCTAGAGTTAAACTTGAGGTAGCTAATTTCTTAAGGAATTAATTAGAAATTGATTTTGAAAAATACTTAAGGGAGTTGAAAAATTATAAAAAAATACTTGTCAGATATGAAATATATGTATATATGTTTGGATAAAGGATAGAAAAATAATAAATTGATTTGGTAATTTTTCATGAAAATGGTTTAGTTATGAATATATGAGTTAAATATGTTATGTGAAGTTGAAGAATTGGTATATAGGATTTTAGGGTTTGAAAATCCTATATAAGGTATATGGAGATTTTGATAAGGATTTGATCATTGGTGATGAAATCTTATGATTATGGCATTTTGAATGATTAAATGAATTATTTGGTAAAGTGTAAACAATTGAAATAAATTATTTATAAGTTTAAGAAGTGATTAAATATTGTTATAATATTAATAATATTAGATGATGAGTTTATTAAGTGATTGATAATATTTGGATAAATTTAAAGTCTTTAATATTTATCCTTGTTTTCGTTTGATTAATGCTTATATCATTGTCATCATCCTCATGCTTATATTGTGATGAAAGTCATTTTTGGCTTACGTGCAGAGATGAACTTGGTATGATTATGACCAGGGAATATTCTGATTAATTATGATCGTAATGTAACGAATGATGTGGTAAAAGTCCTCATTGGCCTGTAGTTCATTGGTGGACAGTTGTTGGTATGATTATGACTAGGGATTATTCTGTATAATCATGACCATTGATGATTACATGAATATCCTTAGCCGTGGTGCAGGGATGATGTGGTTTATTTATTAAGCTGAGTATCAGTGATAAAGTTTATGAAAATCTTTTTAAATCATAGAAGATAGTAGATTTTATGCTCTACTTGACTTTTCTAATGGATTGCTTATTCCGCTGCAGTTAAACTTCATGTTTATTGTATTTTATCAGTTTAACATTGTTGAAGGCTAAGTATAATTTATTCTGCATTATTTTAGTCATAATATTTCTTACTGGGCTAGTTGAGCTCACCCTTTCTTTTATTGTTCTCTTCAGAAAATGAGAATATAGTCGGGACTAGTCGGGGAATGGAGTAGACGGTCCGTGATAATAGCATTAGTAGTCCTCACTATGGCATGATATATGCAATATATAATTGTATTGAGGACCTAAGATGTGTGTGTCGATTTTATACGTCCACTTAATAATTGATTTTGGTGAACAACAATAGGGTGATGAGAACCCCCTTCTAAAGCGCCAAAAGTGCACCGCAAAAAATGAAGAGAACATAAATCTTCTCGTGTCCCTTTGGAGACTTGAAATATTTGTTGCTGTACTTTATATGGCATGTATTAATTTGAGTATGAATATTGTCGTATTATATACGTTACAATATTTGTATTGAAACTTACAGTATATATATATGTCGTTGTATTTTGCACGACTGTTGTATAATTAAGTTGTATTTGAATTTTGTACCATGTATCTGGTGACTCAAGATGGGTGATGTATACCCATTTTTGGGGGCATCACAGTTGGTATCAAAGACATAGAAAAGAGCCCCGAGCCTTTATCCGGTGACTTCCAAGTCTTGGGATGCACCGCCCGCATTTTTCGTAGGGGACGCCGGAGTAATAATGGGCAAGTTTATAGGTATCATTGTGAGGTGCTATCTAAGTCTTGGATTCGGGTCAGAGTTGGTATCAAAGCTTAGGGATATGATCCATGGCTGAGATTTGAGACTAGAACTAGGAGGGGAGAGACAGGGAATTCCTTCGCTAGTATGACCTACCTAAGTTTATTTGGTATTTAATTGGTCGGTCAGAGTATAGGGATAATATGTGATATTTTAATTAACCCTTGTTTTGTGACAGTGTTTGAGAATTACATCTGAAAATGCTGAGATAAGCAATGAAGCACATGAGAGCGTTGATTCAGCTCAAGCAAAAGGTAACAACCAACAACACGATAATAATCATACCGGTGGCAACGACAATCGGAACAATGATAACCATCGTGGGGGAAATTATCATGCCAAGAATGGTAACCACTTCGGTGGTAATCTTGGCCAAGATAATAGAAGTGGAAATTTCAAGAAGAGAAGGTCATTTAGCTCGATTTTGTCATGCACCAAAGTCAAGTCCAGCTGGGACGATGGCACCAAAGGCGGATATGGACAAAACAAAGTCGGTGGTTTCAGGAAGACCGTTTTTCGTGACTTCTCAAAAAGCGAGTAACCCGAACGAAGTTAGCACGGGTTAGTTAATTATAAATTCTTGCGAAGTGTATACCTTATTAGATACCGGTTCTACCCATTCTTTTATCACTCTTGCTTGCGCTCAACATTTAAATTTGACTCCAAAGAAATTAGACTTTGACTTATCCGTTGAAGCTCCGTTAGGAGAAACCTTCATTACATGTACTATCCAAGTCTTGGATGAGAGTCACAGTTTTGAATGATATTTCTATTGTTAATAAATTTCCTGACGTATGATAAGTGGTATTTTTACCTACTTATTGCATACCAATTCATGCGAATTGTGCCCAGCTCAAGTACATTTTATTGTGTTTTAGTGGCATTTCACGTTATTTTGCATTGCATGTACTTAAAACTCCTTTTGGTGAATAAGTGCAGGAATCGGTATAATTTTGGTGGAATTAGAGGCTAATGGGTGCGTAAAGGCGAGTAACAAGCAAGGATGTGCATGGCATGGAGGTACAATGAAGCAAGGAGGCCAAGCAAGCAAGAGGATCAAGTATGAATGAACAAGCAAAGAAGCAGAACTCCGTAACTAGAACTCGCAGAGTACAAGTCGCCATGCATGGGACAAGCTTAGACTGCATGCCTGCCATGGCAAGTACATGGCTAAAAAATGAGGACCTACTGCAAGTTGAGCGACCGCGAGGGGAGAGACGTGCGCCCACGAGGTAGAAGACGCGGCCGCGCGCGATGCTGATGCTGTAATTTTGTTTTATTTTTAATTCTTAATTAAATGATGTGTAATTGTTTTTAAACGATTCTAACTGGTGTCAGATATATACTCGATAACTTTTAGCGTATTCTTTTCATAAAAACTAGGGTTTACACCTTGGGAGAGATTTCAATGTAGAACGAAGCAAAAACGTCTACTTCTCTACTTCGTCTTGGAATTCTCTATCATCGTGGATTTTGATTATTATCTATTGGATTTCTATGAGGATTTAATAGTTGATCATTGGTTTCTATCCAATGATTGAGTTTGATCGTTCTATCTTTCTTACTTCAATTGCTTGTTTATTGATTATGGTTAGCGTTGATCTCATGATGGCTTTTGGTTCAGTCATGAACAAAACTCCATTATGGGATTCTAACGGATTGTAATATGTAGTTTGGTTGTACATTTAAATGCTAGGGTTGTTTTGCATATCATATGGACTATCTGTCATGATTGTTTTACATGCATGAATGCCTGATCACCATTCGTCTCAGTACTTGTATGGAATTGAAAATGAACATATGGGTATGGATTGTAATCATGATGGTATGCGAATATGGGGCTGTTGTATATGGCTTGCGTATTTTGTAAACCAGATAGACATATACTATTTCACCGTATGAGCTAGAATAAGGGCTTGAGCTTCAAATCAATATAATTGCAATTTCACATAGACATATAGTGATTTTGGTTGTATTGGTGATTACATAGAGTCTAACCTCTGTAGATGCTGTGTAAGTAGGTTATAGTGCATTGAAAAATGGTTATAACTCTCTTCGTGCTCTTGGCTATTTTCCTGTGATATGTGGACACTTCTTGCATGATAGTTGCAATTGAATGAAATATTAAATGAAGTTAGGATCCCATTATTTCCAAATATTATATTTATTTCATTATTGTCCTTATTTTTAGTTGGTAATCATAATTAATTTAATTCAACAATTTTAGTCAATAGTATAAGCATATAAATAAGGTGAGTTAATTGATGCATGATAGTTTAAATTTAACAACTTTCTCTGTGGGATCGATACTCTACTTACTCTATATTACTTGTTGACCCGTGTATGCTTGCATGAGTTAGAGCTCTTTTATTAGAACCATAAAAGAGGCAACAAGCTTTTGGCGCCGTTGCCGGGGAAAAGCGTTAAGTTAGATAATTATCATTAGTTTAAAGCTAAATTGTATGACTTAGACAATTCTGATCGTTTCTCATTTTTATTTTTATTTTGTTTTTGGTTACAGGCGTTTGTAGAGTTTTATACACACACGATCATCCAACTCAGAGTTAACACCAAATGAGTTAATATAAATGGAAAAGGTTGGAAAGCGAAAAGCGAGAAATTTGCAAGCACGCTTAGAGTACTATACCTAGATATGGCGGAAGAACAGAGAATTGAACAAAGAGAAGAGCATCGGCTCTAAGGGGAGTATTCCATGCCAAACTTAAATGGACTACAAATAAGCATAGTCGACTCTACGATAAGCAAAGAACACCTTTGAAATCAAACCGGGCACGGTTCGGATGGTACATAACTCGCCCAGCTTTGGGGGTGCACACTTCTGATGATCCGAATGAGCACCTATTGAGCTTCATCGAGATCTCGCGACACATTCGGATATAATGGGGGTGACAGAGGATGCCATCAGACTACGGTTATTTCCATTTTCGTTGAGAGATAAGGCTAGAAGTTGGTTACACTCTTTGCCGTCAGGGTCAATAACCACATAGGAGGACTTAGCGCAGAAATTCTTAGCCAAGTTCTTCCCGATGGCCAAGACTGCAAAGATGAGGATAGCTATCTCTTAGTTTGAGAAACAACAGGGCGAGTCCTTATATGAGGCATGAGAGCGTTACAAAGAGATGCTTAGAAAATGTCCGCATCACGGTATTCCAGACTGGAGTGATAAATTCCTTTTACAATAGGTTAGGATGGCAGTCGAGACCGATTGTGGATGCAGCCGCTGGAGGGGCACTATGGGCAAAGAGCTATGATGAGGCCTATATGCTTATTGAGACTATGGCTACGAATGATTATCAGAATCCTACAGCTCGGATGCCACAACCCAAGGTTACAGGTGTGTTGGAGGTTGATGCCATTACACAGTTGTCGACACAAATGGCAGCTATGGCTAAGAAAATAGATACTTTGGCAGAAAGCAAGGTGAAAACAGTTGCCTTCGTTTGTGACATTTGTGTGGGGTCACACTCCACGGATCAATGTGCTATCAGCTCAGAGTCGGTATAGTCTGTGAGCAACTACAAGAAGGACCAAGGTCAATTTCAGAACACATACCACCCCAACAATCGCAATCATCCAAATTTTAGTTGGTCAAATAATGAAGACAACAACAAAGAAAATCGGCCACCAAACCATCGGGCCAAATACAATCATCACAACCACAGTTTGCATCAAAACCACAGTTTCCACCGGGATTTCCTCAACAACAACAACATCACACTCTCGCTACACCACAGCCTGAGAAGAAATCAGAGATGGAGGAGATGATGTTAAAATACATGGCAAACACTGAAGTTATGATCAAAAGTCAAGCAGTGGCTATCAAGAACCTTGAAACTCAGATGGGGCAGATGGCGAACATAATGAACAATAGGCCCCAAGGTTCATTGCCAAGTAACACTGAGACAAATCCTAGCGGAAAGGAGCGGTGTCAAGCAATAACATTGCGATCAAGAAAAGATTTGACAGACATAGCCAGTCGTGCGCCCGCGCGTGAGTTACAAGGGGAAATCGCGCGGCCGCGCGAGGAAGAACAGTTGGATGGTGAAGTAGAAACGTTGGAAAAATCTGAGGTTCAGCAGGAAGAGAAGAATACAGCAGGTTCAGAAGAGAAGGCAAAGAGTCCAGTACAACCACTACATCCTCAAGTACCATATCCGCAGAGGCTAATTAAGCAGAAAGATGACAAACAGTTCAGCAAGTTTTTAGAGGTATTTAAAAAGCTTCAAATTAATATACCATTCGCCGAGGCATTGGAAAAAATGCCAAGTTACGCAAAGTTCATGAAAGGTATATTGTCAAGGAAGAGAAGATTAGATGAGTTCGAAACAGTAGCCTTGACAGAGGAATGCAGTGCAGTGCTCCAACGCAAACTACCTCCAAAGATGAAAGATCTGGGTAGCTTCATAATTCCGTGCACCATTGGGAAGATGAACTTTAGCAAGTGTTTATGTGATCTGGGGGCAAGTATAAATTTGATGTCGTTGTCAGTGTTCAACCAGTTGGGATTATCGGCTCCAAGGACGACGAACATATCACTATATCTAGCTGATAGATCCATCACCTATCCACGAGGAATTGTTGAAGATGTGTTGGTAAAGGTGGAAAATTCATTTTTCTGGCTGATTTTATCATCCTAGACTTCGAAGAGGACAAGGGTATACCGATAATACTGGGAAGACCATTATTAGCCACGGGCAGGACTTCAATCGATGTGCAAAAGGGGGAACTAACGATGCGTGTCCAAGAGCAAGAGGTCACATTTAATGTCTTTAAGGCGATAAAGTTCCCATCGGATGAAGAAGAATGCTTCTTGGTTAACTTGGTGGATTGGGGTACGAAGGATGAATTATAGAAACCGAGAAATTTTGGACCGTTGAACTATGTAACGGGCATAAATTCAGGGTCAAAGGTGGAACCGTTGACGGAAGCTGAGGTCATTAAATTTTGGGGTGCAGTGTTCAATAAGGAAGGCACCTCAAGTCTTGACGTGACGTGAGATTCAGAGATAGTCGAGCTAATTGACTATAACCTAGCGTTGGATGGGAGGCAACCCATCATTTCTACCCCCATTGATTCATTTTTTTAGTTATTCATTTTGGTTTATGTTAGTTAGTTAAGTCTAATTCATTGTTAAAGGATACTGGACACTCTTACTCAAGTGTGTAGCAAGAATTGATTGACGAATACTTGCGCGACGTTAGCATCATGTGGCCACTAATTCACGCCTTAACCATATGCCTTAATATCTGTGTAGGTACCATTGTTGGAAAGCATCACTGATGAGGAGAATGAAATCATACTTCAGAATGGCAGATACCAGGGTCACGCGGCCGCGCGGCACCGAATCCAGCTAGATCTGAACATTTTTAAAAGAGAGTCTTGGCTCATTTGGACTCTCAATTGCGATAATAACAGACGCGAAACTCTCTCACTCTCTATAACTCACGTCTCTATCTCTCTAGCAGTTACAGATTGAAGCCGTATATTTCTCCATCAAATCTCCACGAATTCCTCCACATTCAAAGCTCATCCACCTCTCATCCCTTCTATAAAGCTAGGGTTCTCAATTGGTTTTGCAGACACAAGGGTGAAGGTTATCAATTCACAAAGTTACATTCTCTCCCTCAGTAAGTTCATCTGCTATCTCTATCAACAATCTCAAATGGGTCCAAAGAGAGCACGACCATCTTCATCTTCCTCCTCCTCCTCCGGCAGTCACGAGGAAGACATTGTCGACCATAACAAGTTCTTATGTTTGGAGGCCCAGCAGGAGTACTATCGCATTGTCGCAAAAATATTCATCAAGGAAAGAGGATTTAGACCCGAAGGCCAAGATGGACAGCTTTGTGCCATGATCCACGAACAAGGATGGGGTGGACTGACTGCCGCGCCCACGCCCATTCCAATGAGCATAGTTCGAGAGTTCTATGCTAATGCCAAAGTCACCATGAACGATACTTCTATGGTTCGTGGTGTCGAGGTAGACTACAGACCCTCCACCATCTGAAACGTGCTGAGAATCACCGCAAGACCACCAACAAGGGCGGCCAATTGGATCACAGGGGCACATCTAGACACGAACTTGGAGCTTGTTATCGCTGAGTTGTGCGTGCCAGGCACTAAATGGACTTACAAAGTTGGCACGACCCAGCCTCAAATATTTCCAGCAGCCGCACTAAATCGATACGCCAAGGCATGGAAACTGTTCATTTGTGCCAAGCTATTGCCTTCATCGTACCAACATGAGATCGCGGTGGAAAGGGCTGTAATTCTGTGGGGGATTATTACTGGCAAGTACATTGATGTGGGGTATTTAATTCATCAAAATATTGTGAAGTATCTGAAGGGAACTACCACTGGGAGCATTCCACATGCTTCAGTGGTAGCCATGCTATGTGCGTAGCAGGGGTGTAATTGGGGCAACAAACAAATGCAATATCCAAGTTAAGACATCACACATGCCACCATTGCTAAATTCAAGGAATGGGAAGGTGGTGAGCCGCACCCGCGAAGATTGGGATTCATTCTCCACCCCACCTTCCCAGCGTCATCCCAGCAGCCCCCTCAACCTGATGAGGCAGGTCCATCCACCCGAGCACACCCGATTCCTAGCGATCGACAGCTTCGAAGGTTGAAGCGCAAAGTCGACGCCATGTATGACAACTTTGGAACATTTGTTACGGGACTCACTCGGGCATTGGCCGAAGCCTTCGTGAAACAAGGAACAATGCTAGAATGGCCTCAGTTTGGAACAGCCGTGCCGTATCCACCACCAGATTCACCACCCGAGGAGGGTGGTCAAGCCGATCGTTAGGGGAGTTTTTCTGTACCCTTTACCTTCATTCAATGGGGACATTGAATATTTTAAGTTTGGGGGTATTGGGGATCACAGCATAATAGCTTAGTAGTTTAATTTTATTTAATGGGTGCATGTTTAGTTAATTTTGCATGTTTATGTGTTTAGTTAAATTTTTGCAAAATTTTTAATTTTTATTCATTATGGATTGTGATAGTATGTTGTAGTTGCATGTCTCACATAAATTCTTGCTTAATAGAAATTTTTGCCTAGCCAATGATGATAGTGAATTGTGAAGGATTCTAGAGTATGTTGGATAACACAACTTAGTTATAATGTTTTACACGATGAGATTCATGTTGCTGTTTAAATACTTTTGGTATGCACAAACGTGTTCACAATCACTTGTAAGTTGAAGAAGTGTATGTTGTGTTGCTTGATAGAACATGTAGTTTTAAAAAGAGAAACATATGGAAAGTGTTGTAGACTGTAGGAAATATTGACATGCAAGTTTTGGGAAAACATGGGTATGCTATGTATAAAAATAAAATAAAAAAATAATAACAAATAGCAATAACGTAATAGTCTTAATTCGGGAATACAGCTACTTGAGTAAGACGCTCGGGGATTATCTCTACACCTAGCGCCTAAGGTCTTTCATGGTCTAGGAGTCGTTGGTTGAAAGCTCGCTAAGGGGTAGCAGTGTGCCTAATGGGTTGAGACATTGCACAGTCATGTGAAAAAAAAATAAGAGAAAAAGAGAAAAAAGAAAAGAAAAATAGCAATAAACACCGCGGGAAAGTGCATAAATCGTCCTCGTGTGTAGCAATAAAGCAATAGACCCATTGTTGAACCTTAATTTATGTTGATATGTTGAAACAGTCTGCGTTACATGAGTATACATGAGTCTTGATTTAGACTATAAGTTTCTGTTTGGAGCAATGTAGTATATATATTCTTTGCTTAGATAAAGTTTTTGGTGAACGCCACACACACAACATTTCTATAGCATACATGATTTATCTGAGTGTATGATGTTATGCCTATAGTTTGGTTTGAGATAGTATTCTTGGATTTGGATAATTCACTGAGGTAATTTGGGCTAAAATTCTGTTATGGCAGGGATTATATGAGACTAGTTTGCATCATAGAGTAGTTGTATAGTTGCGTAGTTGCATTTTTATTGTTCATTAGTATGCGTTGCTTGAGGGCAAGCAACAGTTCAAGTTTGGGGGTATTTGATAAGTGGTATTTTTACCTACTTATTGCATACCAATTCATGCGAATTGTGCCCAGCTCAAGTACATTTTATTGTGTTTTAGTGGCATTTCACGTTATTTTGCATTGCATGTACTTAAAACTCCTTTTGGTGAATAAGTGCAGGAATCGGCTTAATTTTGGTGGAATTAGAGGCTAATGGGTGCGTAAAGGTGAGTGACAAGAAAGGATGTGCATGGCATGGAGGTACAATGAAGCAAGGAGGCCAAGCAAGCAAGAGGATCAAGCATGAATGAACAAGCAGCAGCAGCAGAACTAGAACCAGAACCTACAGAGTACAAGTCACGCACAAGAAATCGGACAAACTTAGACTCAGCATACATGCGAAGTACATGGCTAAACAATGAGGACCTCATCGCAAGTTGAGCGATCATGAGGGGAGAGACGCTACCGCTGCGAGAGGGCCGATCGGATCGACATACACTACTACAAGTCTCATGATTCGCGAGATTGGGAAGCTATAGGCGCAAGTACCGCAAAGCGATCTTGATCTTTGTAATTTTGTTTTATTTTTAATTCTTAATTAAATGATGTGTAAATGTTTTTAAAAGATTCTGACTGGTGTCAGATATATACTCGATAACTTTTAGCGTATTCTTTTCATAAAAACTAGGGTTTACACCTTGGGAGAGATTCCAACGTAGAACGAAGCAAAAACGTCTACTTCACTACTTCTTCTTGGAATTTTCTATCATCATGAAGTTTGATTATTATCTATTGGATTTCTATGAGGATTTAATAGTTGATCATTGGTTTCTATCCAGCGATTGGGTTTGATCGTTCTATCTTTCTTACTTCAATTGCTTGTTTATTGATTATGGTTAGCGTTGATCCCATGATGGCTTTTGGTTCAGTCATGAACTAAACTCCATTATGGGATTCTAACGGATTTTAATATGTAGTTTGGTTGTACATTTAAATGCTAGGGTTGTTTTGCATATCATATGGACTATCTGTCATGATTATTTTACATGCATGAATGCCTGATCACCATTCGTCTCAGTACTTGTATGGAATTGACAATGAACATATGGGTATAATGGATTGTAATCATGATGGTATGCGAATATGGGGCTGTTATACATGGCTTGCATATTTTGTGAACTAGATAGACATATACTGTTTCACCGTATGAGCTAGAATAAGGGCTTGAGCTTCAAATCAATATAATTGCAATTTCACATAGACATATAGTGTTTTTGGTTGTATTGGTGATTACATAGAGTCTAACCTCTGTAGATGTTGTGTAAGCAGGTTATAGTGCATTGAAAAAATGGTTATAACTCTCTTCGTGCTCTTGGCTATTTTCCTGTGATATGTGGACACTTCTTGCATGATAGTGGCGATTGAATGAAATATTAAATGAAGTTAGGATCCCATTATTTCCAAATATTATATTTATTTCATTATTGTCCTTATTTTTAGTTGGTAATCATAATTAGTTTAATTCAACAATTTTAGTCAATAGTCTAAGCATATAAATAAGGTGAGTTACTTGATGCATGATAGTTTAAATTTAACAACTTTCTCTGTGGGATCGATACTCTACTTACTCTATATTACTTGTTGACCCGTGTATGCTTGCATGAGTTAGAGCTCTTTTATTAGAACTATAAAAGAGGCAACAACGTATTCCGTGAAGACTTCTTGACCCACCCCAGAGCGTGAAATCAAATTTTGTATTGACCCCAGTACAAAACCCTTAAATATTTCTTCAACTAAAATGAACGTATAATGCGCCAAAGACGTTGGCTCGAGCTGTGGAAGATTACGATTGTACCATTCAATACCATCGTGGGAAAGCGAATGTGGTAGCTGACGTGTTAAGTAGAAGATCGTATGCGTTTACGAGTACGATGCTGTTAACACAAAGACTCATTTCGTATAACTTACAAATGATAAAGATAGAGTTAAAGACTCTAGAGACCCACGTGAAGATAACGAATATACGATTAGAATCGACTTTAATCGATAAAGTTAAAGCCACTCAAGCTACATACTCAGAGCTGATGAATGTGAAGAAGAAGGTTCAAGAGGGCGTTATTCTAGAAGCAAGAATCGATGAAGAGAGGAAATCTCAACCCTCGATTTAATTGGCCCATTTAAAATCCTCGATCGAGTAGGAACTGTGGCCTATAGACTCGTTTTACCGCCAAGTATGTCGCGTGTTCATAACGTTTTTCACGTATCGATGTTACGTAAATATGTGGATGACTCGAACCACATTATTAAATTAGAACTAGACGGTATAACAGAAGATTTAACGTATGAGGATATACGTGTTAAAAGCTTGGATAAGAGGGATCATATTCAACACTCAAAGGTTATACCTCAAGAGTTAGAATCTGAAATGAAGTCAAGGTATCCTCATCTCTTTGGCATACCAGGTACGTACGTAAATTTCGAGGGCGAAATTTCATAAGGAGGCGAGATTGTGAGACCCCAAATTTTATGAATAAAGATTTAAATTTCTCAAAATATTTTTTTTCAAAATTATGGTGTGGATTTGAGATAATGTTATAGTTGTGGGTAATATTTATAAATTTTGAAAAGTATGCAAGTTGTTGTATAATATTCGTTTGGTCGGGGAATATTCTTTTTGTTGGAAAATATCCGTACGACGGCACAATCATTGGTGGACCCCACAACAGAATTATTGTCGGATTGAGAAAATAACAAAAATATTTTTATAAAAATAATGGCGGAAGTTTTACCGTTAAAACTGTTGAACTACTTGGTAGTAAAAGTATAGTAATACGCGTGGTTGCATAGTAGCACACGGTATTGATTATTGATGCTTACGTGAGAAGTCACTCAGTTTTATTCAATTGTTGCTACAGTAATTGCTGCATAGTATCTCACGTTATTTGATTCAATTATTGTCGATATTTTATATATTATTAAATCAATAATTGAGATGACGGTTATTAATATTATTATTTGCAATATTAACGATGTCTAAGTTCTACGCTTAATGAGAGGTTTGGTCACCTAATTACGCTACCAATAGGGAGAAATTCTTATTGAAAGCCCCTCTTTTCTCGGGAACGACACAGTCGATTAATATTGTGAATTATAATAATGATGATAAATATTATTAAATTTATTGAGTTGTCTTTTTATGAAGTCACGAAAGTTTATATATATATATATATATATAAATTTGGTTTTATTGTATTATTAATGTAATAAAATGTAAAAGCTTTATATATAAAAATGTAATACTTTTATAAAGTTATTTATTTTATTAGACAATAATTAGAATATAATATATTTTATTATGCATAGTGTTTTGCATAGTAAAATCTTTTTATATAAAAATGTAATACTTTTATAAAGTTATTTATTTTATTAGACAATAATTAGAATACAATATTTTATTATGCATAGTGTTTGCATAGTACTAGATAGTGTTTGCATAGTAAAATCTTTTTATATAAAACAGAATACTTTTATAAAGTTAAATGTTTTATTAGATTTTAAATAATATATATATATATATATATATATATTTTATATTATATTTTATTGCATAGTATCATTTCTATTTTCCTATAAATAGGATGCTTAGTTAGAATTGAAAACACACCAGAAGTTCAGAGAATTCTCCTTCTATAATCTTGAGCATATTTCTTTAGAGTTTAAGAAAGCTTTGAGCGTAGTGCAAGTTTTCTTCAAGTATATCCCCGCTCTACCCATCGAAGTACTCTTCTTTATAAGGTAAGGGATATTATTTGTTGTACTCATAAGGGGTATTATTTCTTTCGTATTCATGAAGAGAACTTCTGTTATTCCATTCTTTATTATTATGTTGGAATAACCTGTCTATGCGCAAGTATCGCATACATGGTGAAATTCTTCCATTATTCCATTCTTTATTATTCTCATTGGAATATCCTCGCTTGTGTATTACGCCGACCGGTTCCATTAATTATTATTCTGTTGGAATAACCTTTCTGTGCGGTCTATCGCATGCATGGTAATTTCTGTTGTTATTCTATTCTTTATTATTCTCGCTGAAAATCTTGTTGGTGCGAATTTCACCGACCGTTTCCGCTTCTTTATTATTCTCGCTTTAATATCATGTCCGTAAGCGCTTACGCATGACCGGTTCCATTATTTATTATTCCGCTGGGAATAACCTGTCTGCATGGCATCGCATCGCATGCATGGTGAATTCTTCGGTTATTCCATTCTTTATTATTCTGTTGGAATAACATGTCTATGTGGATTACCACATGTATGGTGAATGATCCTTTGTATTCATTCCTTATTAAATTGTGGAAATGATCTGTTCACGTGGGTTATGATGAAACTCATAATAAAAGCATTGGACTGATGAAAATCAAGGGTATATATAGTATTAGTAAGTGTTATGATGAGTTATGTTGGTTATTATGTGAAAACATGAAAGTTTCTTAGAAATCACAAAGGGTTGAAAAATCAGATTTTGGTGAAAATGGAACATGAAATTCAATTGAGAGTTTTCTAACTTATCCAAGTGGAATCACTGGAAAAGGTGTTGTAGATTTTTGTAAGGACTTATTTTAGCAAAGGAGTCAAAAACTGCAAAATATCAAAAAGCTACTGTCCAAAAATTTAAAAGGGCAATTTTGACCACTTAAATTATGAGAAAAAATTCGCCTTTTTTTGGGACATGAAAATATATGGTATAAAGTACCCATCATCATTCCAAAAATGAGCTCATTCTCGACTTAAAATGAGCAAGTTATGACCATTTCAATATTTAAGTTTTTCTCGATTTAAAATGCTATAACCAGAGTTCTATAACTCAGATGACCATGAAATTTAAACCGAAGCTCACGTTAATATGTGTAAGATCCTGCCAAGATTTGGGAATTTCTAGAGTTAAACTTGAGGTAGCTAATTTCTTAAGGAATTAATTAGAAATTGATTTTTGAAAAATACTTAAGGGAGTTGAAAAATTATAAAAAAAATACTTGTTGCATATGAAATATATGTATATATGTTTGGATAAAGGATAGAAAAATAATAAATTGATTTGGTAATTTTTCATGAAAATGGTTTAGTTATGAATATATGAGTTAAATATGTTATGTGAAGTTGAAGAATTGGTATATAGGATTTTAGGGCTTGAAAATCCTATATAAGGTATATGGAGATTTTTGATAAGGGATTTGATCATTGGTGATGAAATCTTATGATTATGGCATTTTTGAATGATTAAATGAATTATTTGGTAAAGTGTAAACAATTGAAATAAATTATTTATAAGTTTAAGAAGTGATTAAATATTGTTATAATATTAATAATATTAGATGATGAGTTTATTAAGTGATTGATAATATTTGGATAAATTTAAAGTCTTTAATATTTATCCTTGTTTTCGTTTGATTAATGCTTATATCATTGTCATCATCCTCATGCTTATATTGTGATGAAAGTCATCTTTGGCTTACGTGCAGAGATGGACTTGGTATGATTATGACCAGGGAATATTTTGTATAATTATGATCGTAATGTAATGAATGATGTGGTAAAAGTCCTCACTGGCCTGTAGTTTATTGGTGGACAGTTGTTGGTATGAGTATGACCAGAGATTATTCGGTATATCATGACCATTGGTGACTACATGAATATCCTTGGTCGTGGTGCATGGATGATGTGGTTTATTTATTAAGCTGAGTCTCAACGATAAAGTTTATGAAAATCTTTTTAAATCATAGAAGATAGTGATTTTATGCTCTACTTGACTCTTCTAATGGATTGCTTATTCCGCTGCTGTTAAACTTGATGTCTATTGTATTTTATCAGTTTAACATCGTTGAAGGCTAAGTATAATTTATTCTGCATTATCTTAGTCATAATATTTCTTACTGGGCTAGTTGAGCTCACCCTTTCTTTTTTTGTTCTCTTCAGGAAATGAGAATATAGCTGGGACTAGTCGGGGAATGGAGTGACGGTCCAGATAATAGCATTAGTAGTCCTCACTGTGGCATGATATGCGATATATAATTGTATTGAGGACCTAAGATGTGTGTGTCGTATTTTATACGTCACTTAATAATTGATTTTGGTGAACAACAATAGGGTGATGAGAACCCGAATTTCGAAAGCGCCAAAAGTGCACCACAAGAAATGAAGAGAATGTAAATCTTCTCGTGTCCCTTTGGAGACTTGAAATATTAATTGTTGTACTTTATATGGCATGTATTAATTTGAGTATGAATATTGTCGTATTATATACGTTACAATATTTGTATTGAAACTCACAGTATATATATGTCGTCGTATTTTGCACGACTGTTGTATAATTAATTTATATTTGAATTTTATACCATGTATCTGGCTACTCAAGATGGGTGATGTATACCCATT